>CM053791.1:79596148-80336148 GCA_028749045.1 Cupressus sempervirens | reverse complement strand
ATTTAAATTAAGTCAAAATTTGGGATGTAGAACTTACCTTGCCATGATGTTCTATGGTTATATTTATGGTATATTGTACTTTGATTTTTTGAGATCCTATGGGATATTGTATCTTATCATGATGTATATTCTTTTAGCATTTCATACCCTATGACATGTGGAGAAGATGAGTATGCATTCTTGTTATGTCATGTAGCAGCTTATGTACTTTTATATTATTTCATGTGTTCTTATACATGTGATTATTCTATGGCATGGACTTTGTTTACTTGTCAAATTTAATCTTAATAAAACATATGTGTATGATTCAACATTATGGAACCATTGAGAGATGTAATTTTTATTGTATTACCTATGTATGTATATGAGTTATTGCTTCCGCAATGTTATTTATTGATTGTTTTAATCCTTTAAAAAAAATGTTTAGAAAACTTAGTGACATTATAGGTTAATTTGTCTTGGGTTCCTTGGCATGGCATTACATTTACATTCTATTATGACTAGGTTGGTTAGTGATAATATGATTACACTTCCTCTTATTAAACTACTTCTTCCTTCTACTACATCAAGTCCACATTTTAATCCTCAAGCTTTTTGTCAATCTCATCGCCAACCTAGACATGATTTTGAGGCTACTATTCTTTGAAATATAAGATTCAAGATTTTATTGATACTAATGCATTATCTGTTGAGGGTCAAGATAATGGGAACAAATCTTTGGCACCTCCTGATCAAAATCTTCAAATCTACACTAGAAATTTACCTCAACATACAACTAATACTATTGTTCAAAATCCTTCTTCTTCTCCTCCTAAAGTGAATGTTGTTTATGATACCTTATGACAAGAGAATGATAATACTATTAATGCCTTGGAACATGTGTTTCAACCCTCGCTTCCACTTAAGGAATAAATTCTTACTCCATCTAATGATCAACTTAAACCTAAACCTAAACCAAATTGTAAGCATTCTAGAGCCCTTATTGTCTCATTCACTGATGTTGATAAGTTCAAGGCTCCAGATGGTCCTCTCTATATTGCTACTTGGATTGCTAAATATCCTTCCAATGGGTGTCTTGTTGACCATACTTTTGTGGTTAACATCATTACTAAGGAACACCTATATGTTAAGAAAAAAACATTGTGATTTCTATGACTCAACTGACACTTGGATTCAGACTTGTAACAATTTCTTGTATCCTTTGGAAGGTTCCATTTCCTTTCCAATTGAGCTCTATGGTAAATACTACCTTTGTTGTCATTCCTACTTCTAGTCTTTTCCAAGTGAAGCTCGGTTTACCTTGATTAACTACCATGCAAGGTATTGCTTCCCCTATTCATCAATGTATTAAATTTCCTTATGATAGTGAGATTAAGATGATCAATCATAGTCTTTACCATCCTTCTTGACCTCGACATTGTGCCACTCTTGACTTTTTTTGGCTTTCTATTCCTACTTCTCCTCTTACTCATTCAAATTGTAAAATTTGGTCTTATCAAGCTCATAAATGTCAAAAGATTGTCAAGTAAGTATGACTCGTGGTATTTTCTCTATACCTTCTACAACTATCTCTTCTAATTATTCTATTTATAATTTTCAACCACCTCTTAAATCTATTAATCCTCCTAATGTAGTTCCTTCTAATAGTATGTACCCTTCTCCTAGTATAGCTCCTTCTAGTGTGGTTCCTTGTACATCTCAATCTTCTGTTGTTCCTCCTCTTGTGTCATCAAAAGGTAAGGAACATGTGATTGTTGATCCTCCTTCACCTTTTGAAAAAATTTCTAATAAAACTAAGTGTAACCGACATGCTTGTGAACATCGAAAGAACTATCAAGCTCATGCTAAAGCTTGTATGAATGCTTCTCATTAATCCATGTTTTTGAAGAAGTTAATGATATGCATATTCCTATTTTGGATTCTATTGATATTATTTAGATGAAGAAGATACTTTATATGATGATGAGCATGAGATTATTGATCTTGATTTTGATTTACCCAAAATGCTTTCAATGCAGCTTACACATACATCTACACCTGAGCATAGTGACTCTCCCAAGAGTCCTTTGGATATAGCTATTGTTCCTAATGTGTTGGATATAACTCCTCTCACAATTTATCCACCTTCTCTTATCACTATTGACCAAGACATGGGAGGAGGGTAACATGCTTGAAGTGAGTGCTCCAGCATAGTAGCTTTTATTTTGTTTTCTTGTTGTTATGTGCTTCCCTAGTATCACATTTTCTTAATGTATTCTTAGATTTCTTTAAACAACCCTTGTTTCTTTGTTGGAACAAAGTGATAAAGAAATTAAAGCATTTAAACATTCTTCTATTTATATCTTACTTCTTCTAGCTATCATTATATGTTATGTTGTACATGTGTTATTGTCTGTACTTGTATCCTTGTGTTGTTTGGTCAAATTTGAGACATGGTAGCACTAATTATTTTTGGTCTCTATGGTGGTGATCCAAAAAGATTCTTCTTTGTAACTTTTGCAGATCTTTCTTCTATTGTGTTGTAGTTCTACTTCTTTTGAGGGAAAATAAAAATAGTATAATATGATCATACTGACCCTAAAGTTAGTAGATCCCTTTTGTGATCCTACAGGTTATGTTTTCCTTTCCCTTTATTTGCCTTATCCTAGGGGCGTCTCATAGTGGAAAAATTTTCAATGATTCTACATATACTCCATTAAAGTCATTGCTCTTGTTAAAGTGTTAGCAATGACTTTAACGTGGGGTATACCCTTTGCTCATTTTTGCAATCTAGTCATGGGTAGTGAATACAAATTTTGAGGATAGGTAGGGATGCTTTAGCCCTGGCTACTTAGCACACTTCCTAAATTATCCTCAAATTTATGTATTACTTCTTCATCCTCTTTTTCAATGCACATCTCTTATATGAATCCCTTTAGGACCCATTTGGTTGCTAGCATAGTAATTAAGAATTAGAATTAAAAATTAGAGTGGGAGTTAGAAATTCGTATTCCTGTCCTATTTGGTTCCCTTGGAATTTGATTAGGAAGAAGAAATAGTTGAACGACTTTTTGCCCATCTTCTAAGTTCAGCAACAAAATACCTTTCCAGTTTAGGTTCAGTCTTTTCTGTACGTGCATAGAACTTTCCATAATTTTCCATTTAGAGCAAGTCCCTTCAGCCAAATGCTTATGCCAATAATAGACTTTCATAAGTGCAAGGTGAACATCCTCAATTTCTTATAATTTAAAACTTGAGTGTATAGAACTTGCCACTTTTTATCTATAATTTCCATTGTTATTGATAAATTGCTTAGAATTTAAAACTAAATTGTGCCACATCATCAAACTCAACCACTAAATGTTGAGGAAAGATTTCACCATCATATAAACCATGTTTGGCTTTATATCCCTACAAAAATCAATCTCTATAAACCCCTCACACTTGATCATTTTGTTGTTTGTTTAATGATTTCATGGAAAATGGGAAATTAGCTGATCATCTTCATGGGAGTCCATGAATAACACTCACTTTGGATTCACTATTGGTTCTTATGCTAGCTAAATTAGCAGACTTTCCATGGGTTTCATCACAAATAGACTTGGTTTTGATAGATCCTACCCTCCCATTGCCTTTGATCACTCTACCATCTATTCAAAAAAATCTTAATTTTGAAAAAGGCAACATGAGAATGGGAATAGCCATTCCAATTACAGGTGTTTTTTGGAATGGATAAAAGTTCATTTTGGGGCTAAATGAGAATACATATTCCTATTCTCTATTCCAATTCCACTCACCAAATGAAGAATAAAAATCATATTCTAATTTTTAGTTACTATTCCACTTGTATTCCATCAACCAAATGGGCCCTTATGGATTATGCACAATCCTAAAGGATGGATTATCTATGCACACATTCAATCCAGAAAGTGAGCATCCTTTACATTGGATATCTCTTTCCTTTGGATGCACATATGCTAAATCTCATCTATGGGTAACACATAACAATTTTCTAAATCTCATATATGGGTAACACATCCTTGCTAAACCTTACAATGGTGATACAAAAAATGTTGATCTATGGGTACATTTACTAGTGGGTTACCACCCCATTATACTATTTCAATGCCATCTTTTCCAACAACTCTTTCAATTATTCACAATACGGTGTGCACTCTACTAGGCAAGATAATTACTCCTTTCATCTTTATTATCAGTCAATGATTTCTCTCTCATCATGATTTGGGAGTTAGCAAAGTCGCAATCCCTTGGGGGCTTGAATGAATTATTTATCTCCTTGATTATAATAAGAGTATCATATGCCTTGTGCTTTACTTTACCAAGAGTTTTGATTGAGTCCATGATCTTGCTAAAGTCGGGGCTAAATGATTGTCTTAAATTGGATGCACTCCAATTTAATGAAGGTTTAACACCCATTTAATGTGAGATCATCAATCTCCTTCTCTCTCTCTTCTTCCCTTTTTCGTCCTTCCTCCTAGGTGGAATTGAGGTAAAACCTAGTAGATCCTCCTTAAAGCTCATATTTCATAGTGCTAAGCTCAAGATAGGATCTATTTCCCCTAGGTCCTTCCTTTCATCCATCTATCGACTTGGAATATACTTCTTGCACTATAACAACTATATCTTAGGCTCTTCACCTAATTCTAAAGATTTAAGACTTGTTTTGGGATTTTGAAGGATCCTAGAAGTCTAAAAACTCAATTGTCAAAGGCATAGTGTGCCCTTGATGGGGAAATCAGGGGCAAGACACACCCTTGATTGAGACCTATCTTAGGTCTCCCCTTTGGGTCTCATGTCCAAATATGTTTGGGGTGTTAATTCCAATGTAGGTTAGCCTATCAGAGTTAGTCAATTCTAAGCTCTATTTAAGCCCCTCCATTTGCTCCATTTTTTATATCCATTCTCATACAAGAAATCTAGGATCAATCATCCACAAACACAAGTTCTTAAGTGGTCTTGCATTCAAGTCTTCAAGTTTTCAAGCATCCATTCAAACATTCCTCCATTGAAGATCAAGGATTTAAGTATTCAAGAAATTGAAGGAGTTTATATTCAATATCTTTGTCAATCCATTCATGATCCTTTGTTGCATCTTCTACATCCATTCATCTTCATCTTCTTGATCCAAATAAATTGGTGAAGTAAGCACATCACATTCAATTCAAGAGATCTGACTTTTGTAAGCTAAATTCGTACATTTACTTTACATGCTATTTCAATTATTTTAATTCAAGGTTAATTCCTAAATTTGGGTTTCACCAAGGGAAACCCCCCATGAACAAAAAATTTCCCTTTTTATTATGAATTTAGATATTGAATTGATGAACAAGTTATAGATTTGAGTACCCTATTTGGCTTTCTTCAGAATTGCAAAATTAGAATCAATGTCACATGCCATCATCAGGGGCACATTGCACCCATGAAGATCTCATTTCACCCTTGAAGATCTAGTTTTCCCTTGACAGCTCAAGGAAAGATTTTTGGGTTTGTTGCATAATTTTAGGTGTAGATTCGATGACTTCTATCAGAATAGTAAGCCAAAAACAAACTTAAAAGGTGTGTTCCTTTACCTTCTTTGTTCTTTCATCACATCTACATATATCTAGCTTTCAACACACACACACACACAAGGTTTTCAAGGAATTAGATATATGTCCCCTATTCTTCTAGATATCTTTACCCTATTCTTCCTAGACCTAATTTACATTAGTACTCCTTGCTTATTTGGTTAGCACTAATCTCTCTAGACCTAGTTCTCTATAACTGGGATATAAAGGATTCTTCTCCTTGTCTTCTCTCCTTCTATATGCATATGTATTCATAGGTTATGTGATGAACTTAAGATTCCATCATTGACTCACATTTCTTACAACACAAATTTTAATTTAATTTTAGTATATAAGGCCCACTAATAAAGCCTATCAATGAGCCCTTTGTTTGCTAGTATAGTTGAATGGTTCTTGATGAGCTCACCAATGATCAAGTCTCATCGAGTGCAAGCCTCCAACACCATAGTGTATGAGGTAGGGATAGCGCCCCAAACAAATTTGATGGAATTGATGAATTTGATAGAATCTATACCCTTCAATTCTTGGCTCTTAATTGAAGGGATTTCAACATAAGACATGTGCCCTAATACTTTCTTGTTTCTAAATTTGATTGTGTAGAGTTTTGGCATCACCATAGATTGTGATCCCAAACATTGATTCTAACATATCTACACAATCAAGTCTAAAAGAAAATATGCATGAATTGTGAATATCTGACAATGCTAATGTGTCCTCAAATGAAATAGCTGAAATATATTTTTTTTTAAAGTATAAATAAAAAAATAAAAAATAAAAATTGATAATCACAAATTTTATGGCTTCCACATTTTTTTAAATAGATCTTCTCGAATCCTTGAACAAAAACTTTGGTAGAAGCCTAAATTCTCAATGTGATCATGCTCTTTTACCCACTTAAAAGACATCTACTTTACTTGATCAATGCCAATTCTAGATTGAAATCTAGCCATTAATTTTCCCATCAAAATATGCACGTCAAGAAAGACAGAATAACTAGGAACCAAAGAACATTTATTTTTCCCTTGCCCTAAATGAAAGTTTCCATTATAATATGTGACTTACGCTACAAGGTTTCAAACCATGGATGAAATGTTTACAAATGAGAACATAAATTGGTGTATTTATAGGCTCAAAATATGCAATTGAAGAATTTTTGCACATTAGAGAGTTTATTAAATTTATAGACTCTACTCAATTTCAATGGTAGGCTGGTGAATACCGGCCAGTTGTATATATATCTTAACCAATTTGAATCTAATCAGGAATATGGAGAACTATAAAATTTTCAACACTTAATGACATCCTTTATTGTTTAGATATGAAGATTGTAAGTTATGTGCAATGCTTTTATAATTTTAGCTGGAAGTCTTTTTGTTACATTTTTGGGATTTAAAGCTAGATCTCCATTGTGAAAAGCCCCATTTGTTTACCACTTGAGCTTCTGCCATTTGGCAAGCTCTGTAAATGTTTATGAAATATTAAATCTCAACATAATTTTTGTTTCAATAGGTCGAAGAGAATTAAGTGTTAGCTAATTGCAATGCTAAAGGTAAATGTAGTGTTGGGGAAAATAGATTGCAAAGCATTAGGTTAAGATGGAAAATTTAGGGTTTAGTTTAGTTTTTAATGAATAATTTTCATGTTGCCTTAATTTATGCTTTAGATTGGTTGCAGATGGGAGATGGTTTCTACTATTCCAAGTAAGTACTCTAGATTTCCAATGAGGGTTTGGACTTCCTGTTTTACAATGTAAACTAGGCTATTGAAACATTACCTTTATTTTTGTTTAAGTTAACAAATTTTATTTGATCTAGTATTTCATGTGACATCCAAATTTTATTTCTTTTTGTTGATTGAAGATAGTTTGATGTAATTTTTAAGAGTGAGATCTATTAATCTTTGATTTTTGTTGTGTCATATACACTTTAGAATCTTATTTGATAAATTTCATGTGTAATGGAATGCAAAATTGATTATGATTTCATCTAGATTATTTCTTTGTAAGATTTGATTATATGTGCTATGAAATGATTAGTTTGTTAAAGCTGATCATTATAGCTTCCAATCAATGCAGCATCATGCTACTGTACATGCAAATGTAGTTAGATTTTTAATGTTATGTTGTTTATTTTTGAAATGTACATAAGAGTGACTTTATTATGGAAATGGTCATGTGGAGAAGGTTTACCTTGTTAATCTAAGAATGCACGCCATACTAGCTTATATATATATATATATATATATATATATATATATATATATATATATATATATATAATAAGCTGAGAGATATCCTTCTGAGGGGCCTATTTTTTGTAAGTTAAGTCGAGATCTATAATCTCAAGATTTCTAAAATTTAAAAATATAAATTATTCATTAAATTATTTATTTAGAAGGTAAGAAAGTTATAAAAAATATAATTGGCTTGCTCCCGAACTGAAAGCAATAGAAGATTGAAAGGTAGAAGAAAATTTGCATATAAATTTAGAACACAAGATCACAAATACTTCAAATTTATGATCTATAATTCAAGCTAACTTGTATGAATAGTGAGTGAACAAATCTAAACTTGTAGTTAATGTTGATGATGTCAAAAGGTCTGGCAAAATGCTAATAGCTGAATCGTTTAATAAATCTTTTATTTTCTTTGAATCATGCATGCCTTTTCAGTTACTCCTCCCTCCATTACCATAGGTGGACTACTTTAATTGATAGGCTACAACATTATGTGTGTAATTCTAATTTATTAATATGATGCACAGATAGGCCGATTAATTTATTTTCAGTTACATTTTGACACCTCATTCAAAATATATATACGTGGCATTCTAATTCAAATATGAAACAGCTCAAATGGAGTTTTGTTGATGGAGTTGGAAGATGGTTTCAAATAGCCAATCCAATTGGCATCTTGGATAGCCTACACTCACATGGCTCGCCAATATTTTGAGAAGGGTTTTCAACAAATGTTTCCAATATACAAAATGCCAGCACACTTGGAATGGTGTTTCAACTAAATAATTTACCACTTGTATGTTGCTAAATAATCTACCACTTGGATGTTGCAAGTTGAATGTGTAACGCCCCGCTCAGGAACCCAAAAAAATAAACCTAATATGTTACAAAGTTTACTAAACTATTTTTTTTTTGAGTTTAAACAACATCAAAGTAACAATAATGTGGAAGTAATATATACAAAAACACCAAGAACACGTAATCAATTACAATATAGTTTCAGTTTCTCAAAGGTTCCTTCGTCACATTTAATAAAGTTTTATTAATAAGTTTAAGTCTTAATCACAATGTCCATAATCATAAAATGAATAAATGCATACATAGTCATATAAGAAAATGTATAAGTACAACTAATAATATGAAAGCACATCTAATGAATAACATCCACTACATATGTCACAAGGTATGTGAATATAGATACAAGTACATCAATATACAATACAATACCCCATAGGATCTCAAAATACATGATACATAGATACATCAAATGAATAGAAGTCTTCAAGATAAGATAAAAAATGATAATGGTACCATTGTATCAAGAAGCATCCAACATCTGTCAATCTAAGGGGGACCCAAATGGTAAGAATACACTACCTCCCAACCATGTGGTCACCTAATAAGGCTCCCATTTCCACCGTGTAGGAGAGATAATGTACGATCCATACACAGATAATCAAATCATAAAATAATCCTAGGCAAGGAATCCTAATAGCCAACAACTACCTCAAGGGTAACACAAACTACTCAAGACAAAGAGATAATCAAAATTGAAAGGACACTCATTCCAATACCAACACCACATACCAAGTCAACATACAAATACCAAGACCAAAAATATACAACCACCTCAAAATCAATGTCAATTGTCACAAGAACAATGACCAACAGATAACAATTGTCATCAATAAAAGTAAACTACCAATCACTAACTTCAACAATAAAAAAAAAACACCAATGAATAACTCATCATTCATTAATAAAATTCAACTGTCAAAATAAAATGACATCTAATCAATAAGTAACAATTCACAATAAATACACCATCAAAAGCAATATCCAACAAGTACACCACTAGAGGAAAATATTAAAAAACCATGAAGGAGACTAATGCTACATATTATGGAGTGTCATCACATGAATCAACTCTAGAGTTACCTTGGTAGTCTCCTAGGACCTTAGCCCCCTAGTGACTCTATGTGAAACCAGAATACCCTCTCATGATGACAAGGAAAATAGCCATACCTCTCAAGGTATCATCTCCATCTCATCCTTAGTCTATAAAAGCACTCAAGACATGGACGAGAAAAAATCTCTAACTTATCTTTTAATATCTAACAAGGAAAAGGGGTAGGCAAGATATTTTAGTTACTATGTTATCACTTGTTACACAACTTATAATGAGTTACCCCGGTAGCCACTTTGGGCCCTGGCCCCCATTGCAAGCCACTCCTATAGACATGCACTTAGACTACCTTCTCAAAATTGACAAACCAAAATAGTGTCCCATACCACAAGAGTAATATTGATTGAATTTGGTTTCTTAACAGGCAACCCAAAAATAAATTTGGTTCTCAAAATTGAAGTTCTCATAAATGCTCAATAGCATAAAACTCATAAAACATAAATCTCAATTCAACTAATAAACATCATCATGACATCCAGTCAAATAATCATAAAAGAAAATCTCAAAAATGCCTCTAGTTCACATCCTAACTTGGCCAACTAAACAACCCACAAGGAAAAATCATCACAAAAATAAACATCACAAGGCTATAAATAAAATACTAGAAAACACATAGTTTTCAGCCAGACAATCTAATTCCCCCAATTTCTCTTGATTAGTTTGGGTTATAAGGATGTGTTTAGAAATAAGGGAAGAATATACAAGTTAATATAAATTGTTATGCTAATATAATTATTTAAAATAATAAGTATTTAAATATTCAATATTTTTGTGCATATAAAATATCATGCAATGTTATCATGTTATTAATTTACATAATCTTAAATGATAAATGATTTAATTAATAATATAAATGTATATTATTATATTTAGGTAATAATATCAATTTCATTTCTAAAATATTAACTTGGCTTCTATTTAAGTCTAATATTAATATTTACTTTTCCTTTAATTCATAATGCAACTAGAGATAAAATTATTAATTTAATTTAATTATTTATAATTTCTCTCATAGAGTCAAATAGTTATTAACTAAATGATTACAAAGTGAACTCCACCACAACTTCCCTTAAAATACAATAAAATTAATAAATATTTATTTATTAACTCCCTCTTGCATTAATAAATATAGAATCATTTATCTGCAACTAAGAGTTTATTTAGACTTAAAGAATCACCAATATTACTAACATTCACTTTAACTAAATAAATAATATTTATTTAATTTTTTTAGAAATTAATAAATAATTTTAAATTTTTATTTTTAATTAACTAATTTATTTTTTATTTATTTATTTATTTTAAATAAATAAATCTGAAAATTAAATTACATTAAATAAAAATACACATGCAATTAGTATTTTTGCATGTCTTTGATCTCTCAAATCATGCAACCATACTATACTTATTTTTTTCCATTTTTAGCATATTTCCTTTCACATGCAACCCTAGTATACTTAGCTTTCTATTTTTAGCATATTTATTTTCACATGAATATAATCATATTATACTTAACCTCCTAGTTTTAGCATATTTGTTTTCACATGCATGTAACCTTACTATACTTAGTTTCTATTTTTATCATATTTTTTTCGCATGCATGCATAAGTTTAGTTGCAACATGTTTTCCTCTCGATTAATATTTTTTATTTTTCCAATGAATTTTACAATTAAATTATTTTAGATATAAGCATAATATTTATCTATATTTAGAAAATTAATGATAATCTCATAGTTCTAAAGACAAATTTAAAGTTGAAACTCTAACTATTCAATTTATTATTTTTTCTTCCAATTTTCAAAAATCAAATTTTTATTATATTAGAAAAGAGTTATTAAGAATTACAGTCACAATAATTTTCTACAATTTTTCTATAATTTTCCTTAGTCAAGTTTTCTTGATTAATAAATTTTTTTTTTAAAAATCTACAACATAATTCTTTATTCAACAATCAATATAGTAAATTAATAAGCAATATGCAAACACCTAGGAAGACACAAAGTGGACAAATCTTTCAATAAAATTTTACAATGAGTTTCCAAACCCTACCTCAAAACCACAGCTAAAATTTGAGACCATCTGTGAAACTTTCAACAATTCTTTTGATCTAATTTTGAATTTTGCTCCCCAAAACCTATGTATCTAGAAATGAGCTCTAATTTCCTTAATAAAGAGTTTTTCTCCCAAATCAAAGCTTTGATCATGCAATCATGAGAAAACCCTTTGTCTTTAATTACTATATTTTAATTTTTATGCACACACTTTATGCAATTTAATTAAAATAAATTTTATTTTGTTTTTTTTTTTTGGTAAGAGGTCGAAGCCAAGATTCATTATTAATATTATTAATTATCATTATTTATTAACCTCGAGTAGATTTGAACCCAAGACCTCTCATATGAGAGGCTCACAATTTACTATTGTGTTGTAGGCTCTTGCCTAAATAAAATAAACTTTATTAAATTAAAGCTTTCTCTCCCTTATTAAATCATGAAATATTTTTAATATAATATTTATTAATTTAACTAATAATATTATTTAGAGTTTATTAAAAATAAAAACTCTTAAATAAATTATTATTATATTTAAATAAATATAAATACGCTTAAATTATAACTTTAATCAAATCTTTTAAATTTAATTCTTTCATACACATTTAAAAAACTTTTTAATTAAAATATTCTTTTATATTTTCTTATACTCCACTTATTAATTAGTGCAAACACTGATTAAAGCATAGTTTATTATTTAAATTAATAATAATAATCAAAGCTCATTCTTTAAATGTAACTCTAATTTAATTATTATAAAATAAACAATTATAATAAAGCAATATTAAATCTTTAATATTTTAATTATCTTTTTTTTGTCCAACTTCTTAAGTTAAACTTTTAAATTAAATCTTTTAAACAGAAGTACATATTTAATTAATTAATAATTAATTACATATCATCATATTCTGATCTCTTTAACAAATTTTTCAAATTTAGATTTCTAAATTAAAACACATATTTAATTAATTAAATATTCTTATACTTTAATATTTTTTTAATCAAATAATATTTAATAATTCTTAATATTATATGATTAACTTAAATATTATAATTAAATCATTTACCAAATAAATCACAAAGCGAAATCCACATAAAAGCAACATTACCAAAATAGACCAAAACTTAAAATCAAACAACACAGACAAAGATAAACTCACAAGTTTTTAAAATGGTGGAAAGTCATTTACGAGTCCTCCTTACAAGACAAGTATTTAGGCTATGGCTTGGGATTGGACCTAAACATTATCTCTTCATTCTTACCATTGAGTTATTGTGATAGGGTACGTTCATCCTAGTAATTAAGGAAAGTCGATGCCAACTACCTATAATCTTGCATAAAAGATGAGTATATATATATATATATATAAACTAAACAGGCAATGGCGAGAGTGGTACATCAAGTAATTTTTGACTAGCAGGTGACTAGGAATCTCTCCCTTAACCACATCAAACATGACAAACTAAAAGATAAAATAGACACACACACACACACACACACACCATACACATGCAAGTATGGGGTAAGAACCATAATAATGATAAGTCAAACATCAAATGCCCAAACAAAATAATGCAACGTTACAAATATGAACTAATTATCATTAAAGCATCATCTAACATTTCTATGAAAGAAATTATATATATTAACTATGAACCATTAAAGTATCATTAATGCACTAGTAATCATAATCATCAATCAACATGTGAAATATAATCAACTAAGTAATTCTTTATTGATTTACATGTAATCCAAGTCATGAAATAATTTCATATAATTATAAATCCAATACCCTTGAAACTAACACATGCATGAAATAGGCATAAAAGATTTTGGTAAAAATAATAGAAAAACAAACTATAGGCGGGCACTACAGAACGACCATCAATTTTAATAAAAACTCTTAAAAGTTTACATTGATGAGTGCTTTCACTATAGAAAGCCTCTATGCTTAATAAAAATTATTAGCCATTTACACTAAAATTAGATTGCAAATTGTCTACCATCTGGTCTAGTTCTTTTAGGATCTTGGACTCAAACATCACCATATGTAGGCTATCATTTGGAAAAATGCATTGTAGAATCGCTTCAGTGTCTGTTGCAAGTCTTCATCCCTGCTTTCACTACATGCTACTAAAATTCATTGGCTATACAGTTTTGTGTTGTGAATTTCAAGTAGAAAATTATGTTTTTTTTTCAAGTGCTCAATTCTAAAAGGTTTAGTACCACTTACTGAATAAGTTAACTCATCCAACAGAGGGATCATTTAAATTAAATATTTATTTTTATATAATATTTTAATTATTTATTAATTTCCTTGAAGACCTTATTTTTATATCTACAAAATAAAGTTTCTATAGGAATAAATGTAAATTTCTATTTCTAATTGTAATTATTTTTGTCACAAATAGTCACTAAAATTATCCCTACCTCAATGGATCACTTCACATTCAAATGTTGGTATGAACATTCTTTACCATATCTTAACATGCAGATCTCTCCTCACCTCTTCAAGCCATTTCATGTTCTAGGATGTTTGGGGACACTTCTAGTCACAAACAAAGGCCTGGTGGAACAAGGCTTTTGTTACATCTCCAGATGGATATACTGTGAATCAAGATCTTTATTTTGGGGGGATTTTTAACATATTTTTTAATCTAACTTAATAGTTAATTATAATTAAATGTTGACCATAGAAGCTCCACTCAATTAGCAAATTTTATTATTCTTAAGATGTCCCATTTTAGTTAGATAATGCACAGTTAGCAAGAATGCTATGTGATTGTTTGGGAATAGAGTAAATATTTTCTCATTATACTAATGCAAAAAAAAGTTTTTTTTTTTTTGTCTCTGATTATTGTGTCTATTGTAAGTTTAGTGAAAGGGACTGTCAACATTCTAGAATTGCACATATTATGGGCCTATTTTTTAAGATTGGATCTATATGAAGCATTATAGAACTGCCACAGTTCCATAATACTTGTCAACAAAAGTTGGGTGTTTTGACATACTAGTTTTGTCATCAAAATTTGGGTGTTTTCACATGCCAGATTGATCAATTTGCCATGATGATACTATTAATTGTTGTCTATCCTATGAATGTTGCAGCCATTTATTTTAATGTTGAAATGATTCAATACAACAACATCAAGTTTTAAGTGTGGGATATAGGTAAATATTGAGTGGTCATTTTCAATACAATTTTTTTAATGTTTCTTTTTTATTACATATTGAATTGGCACTAAAAGTAACATAACATTGAATCTCTTGAAAATAGTCAAAATCTATGACCCTAACAAAAGGATATCTTTTTAACTGCACAAAGAAGCAAACATTAGTCCAAAATTTTGAAAACCAAACCCAAAACAAACCCTAACTAACACAAAACCTAGCCCAAATGCTCCAAAATAGTGAAAGATTAATTGAATCTCCCCCATAAGCCTTGGAATGCAAAATAGTACACCTAGCACACCCTTACAGGTGTACAAGGTGTGCATAATGGTTGTTTAATGGCCATTTTAGAATAGTTGCACACCTACACACCTTGGTGAGGTGTGCACACATATGAAACTTAGCTCTTAAAATGTGAAAAAAAGGGTGCACACTTGTACATGTTTATGGGGTGCACAAGTGCACACCCTTATGTTGGTTTGAAGTCATCTTTGAAAGATGTGCATGTGCGCACCTTGGGGAGGTGTGAACATGCACACCTTTCCTTAGGTGTGTTGATTTTTGACCTAGTGTGCACCCTTTGGAGGTGCACACCTGCGCAGGTGCGCATCTCCAAAAGGAGATAAGTGTGTACTCATGCATTCAGTGTACTTGCATAGTATGCACTAAAACTCTTAAAATCTTCTAATTTTTCATAGTTCTGACACCCTGTACTTGTCCAATTAGAGATAGCTTATTGTAATGGCTACTAAACTGAGGTTTATCACCAGTATTTTGCTTATTGGCCTAGTTTGTTGATGGATTTAGATTCTTTAGCAAGTTTAACACTTGACCCATTATATCATCTTCAGGCTTCTTGCCTACAATAGTTTTCTCACCTTCTTTCTTATTATTCCTCGGATTGAATAGTTTTGGGTCATCCCTTCTTCCCAATTTACTAGAGGCTCTTCTATTATTTTCAATATTTACAGCCATCTAATAAGCCTCCCTCATTGTTCTAGGATCCTTGTCCCTTAAAGTGTATGACATCTTACTAACAAAGGCATTAAAGTAAATTTTGAGGCACATGTCTTCACCAAGTCTCATTACTTGGAATAACTTATACATCCCTTTCTAAAATCTCACACTAAAATCAAAGGTAGACTCATTTGGGCTATTTTTTAAGTTGTTGAACTTGTCCAACATAAAGCTAGCATTGGTTTTGTCACCATATTGCTCTTTGAAAAGTTTTTCTAAGTCATTCCATGAGGCTACACTATAATAAGTCAACCTTCTAAACTAGTCCCTAGCATCTTCAATTAAGGCGTGTACAAATAATTTCATTACTACATCCTCCATTGAGTATATCTATGGATTTTCTTAAGTTTTCTTCACTAGTCGCATCATTGTTACATGAAAACTTAGTAACCTTGTCTCTCAAATCATTAGAAATGGGATGTGAAAACCTAGAATGCCTACAAAAGAAATTTTCTTATAGTTTTCCATATAAATGGGTTTTCTCTGGAATCCTATCGCATTTGAAGTACTTGCTCTAGCAGCTTGGTTTTGGATAGGGATTTGAGGTTGTTGGACTTGCTAAGTCATAGGTATCAGAGTATTTGTAGTAGAAGATGAGGTAGGGACTGACTGTGATATGTTTTGGGTAGTTAACAGAGGTTCACAAGTAGGAAAAAATGGGACAACTTGTGAGGATTGGTTTTTCCAAGATGCTAGGTTTAAATTAGACATGATAAACTATATTTTCTCCTAGTCTTAGTAGCTTGTGATTTATTCTCAATCTTTTCTAGCTCTTTAGCTAAATCTTCTCTTTCCTTTCTGGCCTTATCTAAATCCACGTCAAGCTTAGACATGACAAGGCTATATTTACTAGGAGGAACTTGGGGCTCACTTATTTGTACCCCTACCACCTTCTATTTTCCTTTATCAGGATCTTTGATAATTAAATCTATAACGTTGGGATCAACATGCCTGTAGGGTTGGACTTGTGAGATAACAGGCCCTTCCTTCTCTTTAAGAAGGTGATCTTGCTCTTGGACCTTGTATCTTAAAACATCAACATCTCCAAATACATTAGAGTGTAGTTTAGAAGATTTCTCTTCTAACCTTTTGTTTTTCTCTTGAAAGGAAGCCATTCTCCTATGAAAGTTGTCTCTCTCAATGAGTTTATTCAAGGTAACTTGTTCATTTTCTTTCTCCAAATGAATGTGTTTGGTCTCTTCTTCTGCAACCCTTTTCCTAACAACCTCTTGTTCTAAAAATAATTCTTCTAGATCTACAAAAGTGGCCTTTGAATCCACTGGGTCATCCAAATCTATGAGATTTCTTTCCTCATATGGACCTTGTCTAGGACTCAATCTAGCATCCATATTACCCCTATATCCCCACCTATGGTTCATTTCATTCACCATATCTAGTGTACAAGGAATGTAACCTATAGAAGACATATTCTTATCATGTTAAACTCTCTTTTCTTGGAATGGGGTGGTGAATGACTCTCCCAATAGTATATTATTTTTTGATTCAGAACATAAAGAAGATGATTCTCTCTCTACCACTAGTTGGTATTGTGAATGAGCTAACACACAAGCCCTAGGCTTCCTGTAGGATTAGAATCTATTTTCTTTTTATTTTGGTTTTTCCTACCCTTAGGAGGTAATTCAGTGTACAATGATATTTATAGGTTGGTCTTTGTGAAAGCTTGTGTATTTTTCTTCTTATCTGTAATTGGTTAGAAATTTTTGGAAATATATAGCACTAGCTACAAAACCTTTGACTAAGTCACCACCCTATGAAGGGAAAGTATTTTAGAATAGCATTAGGGACTCAAAAATACCAAAGGAAAACTTCCAAGAATGAATCTAAAAGAGAGTGCCAATTAGAATATTTTAACATTGCACACTAGGTAATACAACTCTACTCTATAGACAAGGCACTAGATAAATCACACTAAAGACTATAGCTCACTTGAGAAAGTCTTTACACAACTCCCCAGTAGAGTCACCATTTTTTTGGTGTTTTTTGGACTACTAGGTTGCTCTAAACCCAATACTAGAATGCAAGAGATAAAAACAAGCCTAAGGACTAGCTAGATCCCATGCTTAGTAGGATTAATCTCAGCCCTAGACCAACTTCTATAGAGTACACAAGACTCTCTATACTTTAGGCTCTGTAGAGCCAAGGTGGGTGCACCTCAAGGATTTGAATATGATTTTATATTTTGATATTTTATTCAGATACTTTCTCACTGATACTTATTCTTTCAAATTTATCCCTTATGGCAGATAATACTCAATATTCTTAGATTTTCAATTAACTCCTTGATTGCAATAGCAAGTTATAATTACAAGGAAAGCTACTACAAATAAGTGTTGAGCAACAATTTTAGTTCTTTATTACATATATAGAAAATTGATTTTTGATTGATATATGTGTAGACACCCAAAATTTGGCAAAGACTTAAATCATGCAGTTTTGATCAATCAGTGCAAATTAAAGAGAAAATTAGAAAAGACACAACAAACTTTCAAATCGAAAATCACATCAGGTCATTAATCACCTATCAAATCGACAAGACCTAAATCAACTTTAAAAGAGGAGAAAAAAATTCAAATTCATTAAAATGAAATTCAAAAAGGAGGAAGAAAAAGACAAAGTGTTGAAAGTAAATTACACATTTATTAAATCAACAAAATCATTTATCCTCGCAAAATGGAAAATCTCCCTTTTCATTTTAAAAGAATTTAAAATATCCTCAATTATCCTCAAAAACAAGTCTGTTGGACTCTTCCTCCTTGTCTCTTATGAGATATTTTCAATTTTAGTTTCACCCCAGTCAAAGATGAAAATCCTGATTCTTACCCCAACCTCTTCTGAAATCTTATAAATAGGAAGGAAATCCAAGAAGCAAAGAACCCAATTCTTAGGCATCTACACTATAGGGACATTTTGACTCATCATTTTAGCATTCTCATTGTAGCATTTTAGCATTATTTTGTGTTATTTAGCATCATTTATTACTTGTTAGTTCATTGCATATTCATCTTGATAGCATAGAATCTGCATTTCAATCATAGATCTTGCATGTATCCATCATAGATCTACATTTTAAGCATTCTCCCATTCTAGAACTGTCACTTGTAGTTAGGGAAACATGAGATGCTCGTAGAGATTACATTCTGATGATGATATCTTAGGTTTAGTCTAGTTTTTCATTAGTCCATTTGCATTCTAAACTAAGGTTTCATGAATACACATTCACATCGTGTACAAATTGGCACCCACCATGGGGCTTGAACACAAAGCCTCTCTGTTTTCAAATTTTTCAGTCTAATCTTTCATTTCTACTATAGATCTGTGGTTTTTGCTATTCTCTTGTGCAGATCTAATCGAATACAAGCCCTATAGCATTTGGGAGGCCTCATATCAATAAGAACAGCACTCCAAAATCTTCCCTAAGCATACAAGAGCTGGATCTAAACTTTTTGGCACTGTTGAGATCTATTTCAACACTACCGAGAAATATTATGATGCTTATGAATTCTATTTTAATGCATTCAATCTTTTTGTAGTGCATATACATAGATCTATAATGCATCTACATATTTCTATAGCGCATTTAGATAGTATTATAATGTATTTACATTTCTATAACACTTTTGAAGTCTACTGTAACACATCTAATCATTTTTGTAGCACCTTTTTCAAGGCCCAAGCATTCTTTTTGGACCCCTCCAGTGCCTTTTTCAGGCCTCAAGTGCCTTTTTCAATGCCCAAGTGTCCTTTTTAAACCTCTCTAGCACCTTTTTAGGCCCAAAGCACCTTTTCTAAGCCCCTTAAGTGCCTTTTTCAAGGCCCAAGTGTCCTTTTTGAACCCCTCCAGTGCCTTTTTAGGCCTGAAGCACCTTTTTAGGCCCCTTAAGCGCCTTTTCTCAAGCCCCTTTTTCACCTTTTTCAAGACTTCGATGTCCTTTGGGCCCCCAACATGCCTTTTTCAGGTTAAAGTGTGTTTTTTAAGGCCCTATTTCACTTTCTTGAGACCCAAGTGTCCTCTTTTGGGCCCAAAACAACTTTTCATAGGCCTCAAAAATGTTTGTCTCATCACACACCTAAAGAAACATCCCCACATTGGCCTCATTATTGCCTATCGTAGTTATTAATATACACATAGACATTCTCACCTACTAGTCATGGTTACCCTTACTTTATGGATTGCATTGTTCCCACTTTTACAAGAGTTAGATCATTCCAATATTTATCACAAAAACATTCACATATCTATCAAACATCCCAAAAACATTTACACATTCTACAAAAAAAAAAAACATTTATTTATTCCACAAAATACCAAAAATAAACATGACACGACATTATGATCACAATCAGTTGTCCCCTTGGTTGTCACAACAACAAGCACAAACTCTTTATTCTCCTACAATGACAATGACAACATTACATTTCACCAGTGTCTAGCAACTTATTTATTCTGGCCTCCCCGGGGGAGGTGGCACAATAGATTGTCCAATCAATGGTGTCTCTTTTGGCCTAGCTCTAGATGAAGAAGCTCCTAGTGTCAACCCCCTCCATACCAACACTGCATCCATGGGAATTGGAAACCTCCCACCACATAACCTACATGTTCAACTGATGTGTAAATTCCCTATCTATGAATTATGTCTCTCACTGGTCCTCATTCAGGATTGTCTAATAATAATGTTGTAGACACCTAAAATTGTCCAAATCCTATTTCCTAGACAATTAAATAGATATTTATTATTTATTTAATTACCCTACCTTTAATTAAATATATTTATATTTATTTAATTACATTTGTCTTTCCTTGATTTAAATAAGCTAAGGTTTATTTTAATCCTAACCCATTCCCTTTAATTAAGTAAAGTACTTTGTTTACTTAATTAATCCTTTAGTAATGAATTAAATATTAAATTTAATAATATTTTAGCACATAGCTCCTAACTTTAGCCCTCACTATTCTAACCTAACCATCATTATAAACCTACCCACTACCTTAATCACACTTACATTTCCTAACCACCTTGCTAATCACCTTTTAATCCTAAGTGTGTGCTCACACATGTGTGAGGGATGTTCACACTTTCCACACCCCTCATTCCTTCCACACCTCTTGCACACTTGTCCTCTTGCATTAGAATCAAGGTGTGTCACACATGTGTGAGAAGCCATACTTCTCACACCTATTGCACACTTGTCCTCTTGCATGAGAATCAAGTTGTCTCACACATGTCTTCTCACACCTCTTGCACTTGTCATGAACATGTCACCATCAAAGGTTGCTCACTCGTGTGTGAGCATATTGCCCCCTTTGAATGGTCAAAACCCTAATCCACATGGAGTCTACTTGGTCTCCACCTCATGGACACCTCATTGATCCTGAGAGATCCTAGCCCTTCATCTTGCATTGAATCTCAACCGTCTATTGCATCTCATTTCCTATAAAAGGATAACCCTCTCCTCATTTCCATGAAGCACCATCTACCTCATTGTTATGCTATAGGAATTGTGAGCAACCACATCCCATTAGCAAAGAAATCATCAACCACTTGGTGATTTCATGAGGTTTGAAATGGTGTTATTTTCAATGGTTTAATGCTCTTTGTTATTTCATGTCATGCTTACTTACATTTTCTCTTCCATATTTTGAGGTTTGCATAATCATGTAGGAATAGATGTTAGTTGCTTAATTTTTATTTTTTTTATTACATTTTTATGCAATACATTTTTTTTTTTTTTAATCAAAACCCTTTTTGTTTTGTAGGGTTATCACCATAGCACCACCAGTGGTGGTAGCCATAGTGTCACCCCTGCAACCCTACTTCCTAGTGGTTTCCCCTTTTCTCCCAGCCCACATCGATGGTGTTGTCTCTCTACATCGCCACCCGCTTCTCAACTTTCACCGACCATCCTACAACACTAGCAAAAACCTGTGACCTCCTGCTCTGCTTAGCCCACGGTTAACCTACAAACCCCTACTCCCTAGTGGCTCCCCCGTTGTCTACCCATGGCCTGGTGTCCACTGCTGAGCTACCAAAACTCATAGCCATGACCACCTATAACTTCCCTGATGTCGCTGAACAACCCAACTCCCCGCTCCCTCATTCCACTACCCTTGACCACCAAAATGTCACTGCCTCCCACTGTTGCATTGTCAAACCACTCTCTACCACTCCTCCCATGTGGCCACACCAAAAGACTACCATTGCTAATTTCTTTGCCTTCCTCAGTTTGACCTCCCATTGTCTGCGTTTGCTCTCACAACCCTTCCTTCGCTCGACTCCCCTGTGGCCGCCCGCTATAAACCCTCTGCCCGGTAGTTGCTCTACTTAGCCGAGCAGCTCCTCCTGCTAACCCATTTCTTTTTTTAAAAAAAAATTAATATTATCTTTCATTTTAAAATGCAAAAAGGAACAAATGAAAACACAAAAATTTTATGATCTTTTTCATTTTCTTTTTCACAATCACATTTATCTTATTTTCTCAACCATCAAGATTTTATTTTTGTTTTAAAACATCCAAAAAAAAACCAAAAAAAAAATTCACGTGCCTCTAACCATCAAATTTAACCTCCCAAATTGCTAATGTCATCACTGCATCAGCAGTCTACATGCCCTTCTAGGCCATAAGGAGCAACCTTTAGTTTTTTACTCATAACTTGAGCATAAAAACTCCATTTTTTTAAAATGAAATATTGCCAGAAAGTTGATTATGATCCTATCATCATGGTGCTAGTTTCATGAGATTTTGATGCTATTTAGATATCTATTTTCTCTATCAAAGACCAAAATTTGTGCTAATCTTTTCATTGTAGGGTTGTTTCACATTTTTCCTACATTTTCGCTGCCCTAACTTGTGTTTTTATAGGGATATTTTCTCACTAACCATATTTTTTTTGTAGGTTTTTCTTTAAGTTTGTTTGGGAATGAACTTGTATGCTTAAACACTCATCTTTGAATGCATGGTTAAACACTAAAAAAATCAAACACAATCTTGAATTCCATAAGGGAATGGGCATGAATTCTTAGGCTAGCAAATATTTGGAATTGGTGCTTACAATGAATTCACATACTCTTGAATTCTTTAGAGGAAATTGATTTCATTTTCAGCATTTTTCTTATGCACATGCTCGATTTGCTTTCTTGTTGACTAATTCACACTTTTCCTTTATGTTGATGATGATTTCAAGTTGGAAAGAACATTGTATGCTTTAAACACATATGTCTTCAAATTAGATTACAAAACCTAAAGCTTCATTGGAAAAGAACATGTGTCTTTTAAACCTCGAGGCCACTTACGTATTCTCTCCCCTCGTGCCTTTGGGTGATCTTGGGTGCACAAGAAATAAGTGGTCTTGTTTTACTTTTTTTTAGGAGGCATGCTTAGAGATTTCATCACCCCTTGGGACAACCTCAACTCCAGCATTCTGGTAGAGTATAAACATCGAGAGGTGAATCAAAAGACACCTCTCTTGGAAGTAAAATCTTGTCACTCTTGGCTAAGCCCCAAAGAACTTTATACCTTTGGGAAGTGAAGGAGGAGATTTGGGTTACCATGTCCCTTTGGCTGTGTGGCAGTATTTTCTTTCATCTACAGATTTGGGCCTCACATACCTTTCATATATTGAGGACATCCTCTAGTTGATCCTTGTACATCCTAATTGCAACCTTGTAGGTTTGTTGGTGTGTTTGACGTTCTTGAATGTTTGAAACACACTTGCCTTGTACATATTTCCTTGTTTGATTTGGCATCTTAAACTAAAAATTCAAAAACATTATAAAATGCAAAAATCCAAAAAAAAAATCATAAAAGCTCAAAAATCAAAAAAAAATTCAAAAAATTCAAAAATAAGAAAAACAAGTCTTGGTTTAGGTCCTCTTAGTCAAGTTGTCCACATAAATTCCACATCACATCTTCTTTCCATCAAAGTCATTACCCTCATACATCTCTTGTCTTCATCACCTTCTTAATCATTCAAATCATTCCTCAAAATCTTAATCATCTCTACTTGTCCAAATCATCTCCTCATCTTCCTAATTATTCAATCTAATCCATAATCTTCATCCTAGTCATGATTCATCATCATCTAGATTCAATTTCCTTCGCCAATCTCATAATGCATTCTTAATTCAATCCTTCCAACCATCATCCTTCTAATCCAATTCCTTGTCAAATTCATTCTTTTCTAATCAATTCTTGATTTGATCCATTTACCTTTTCATCCATAATCAACCTTTCTAATTTCATCCATTCAAATCTTCTTCTAATTCAACTTTGCATCACATAGGAGCATTTTCATCACCATTGGACTTTAATTCAAATCTCACATTCACTTGATTAACGTCTTTATCAAATCAAATAAAACCCTCATCCAATCAATATCAATATCAAATCATATCCAATCAATATCAAATCAAATCAAATTCAATCAAATCCTTATCAAGTTATATTCATTTCAAATCAAATTAACACAAAATTCCAACATTGCTCCTAGTCTTACATTCATATTTCATCCATCATCAAATCTTTCATCACTCTTTTTCTTACATCTATGGATTTGAATTTTCTTAATCAAATGGTTGACAATCTTCAAAGACAATATGGAGTTATACCTCCCTATCAAATCCATCCTCATAACTTCATATCCAATTCTAACCCATCTCATGTTCATTATTCTTCTACCTTTGACAAGGGAAAAGCACTTCATTATCCTTCAACTACATACAATTCCATTCATAGCCACACAATTCCTCCAACACAAATTCCCTTGCCAAGGAAATGGAGCAACTAAAGAATTATCTCTTAGCAAGTCAGCAAAAAAAGGCCACCTTACATGCCATGTGTCCTCTTACCCCATGTTTTGAAGATCCTAGTCCTCATGTCCCATCCAAACCCAATCCTTCACACAATCCTAATCCCCCAAAAACATCATCCCCACCTCATAAGGGGTATTTCTCATCATTCTTGGCTAAGTGTAAAGAACAAGATAAAGTGTGCCAATCACCCAAAGTCATACCCCCCATTCCATCTCACCTTCCTCCAAAGCATGACATTATAGATTCCTCTTCTCCTCTAGATCCTAGTATTTCTTAATCCCATCATTCCCCTATCCCTCAAGATCCATTTATCCCTCCTAGTCCATCTCACAATCCCCTTCCTAATCAAGATCAAGGCATTCCATGTACCACCAATTCCATTCCATCTCAAGAGTTAGCCTCCATAGATCCTCCACTTTATGAATATTCTCCTTCCACTCCATCGACTAATACTCCTCCATGTCAAGATCAAATCACTCTATCTCATGGTTCCATTCCCTCCACTCCAACATATGATTCTATTCCATCTCATGATCCACTCATTCTACTACACGGTCCTCTTTTAAGTCAAGATCAAAGCACCCCTTCATTTTCCTTTCATGATCCCCCCCATCCCAAGATCCTATTATCCTTCATAATCCCCCTTGTGATCATAATCCTCGACATGATCCTATCACACGTATCCAATCAACTCATCAACCCCATATACCTGGACTCGCATCTTGTATCAAAAATGATAAGCATCCCATTGAAGAAATAATGTCTCAAGATGTTGGTATACTTTTCACTTCTTCCAACTCCAAAGTTTCACCATCCACACCCAAAGCTTCCCATCATTTACCTTCCAAATCCATTTTGGGCCCTTATATCCATATTCTCATTCCTTCCTCACTTTCGTCCATTCTAGTTTGTTATATTCCATAGCCAAATCCTTCATCCCTTCCTTCCATTTTGGGTCCTTACATACATCCATGCACCATATCCATGTTTTCCACTTCATCCCCTCATGGTCCTAGTAAAGATCAAAAAAAGCATACATCCTTGAATTCCTTCCAACATTCACCATCTATACGCTCTCCATCCCATTTATATTCATGCACCCATACCATGGCCAATGGAAGCAAATTGGATACCAAAGAAAAAAAGAATAAATCCAAAAATCAACAAAAGCCCAAGGATCAACATGTCCCCTCTAAAAGACATGTTCAAGAAAAAAAAATATGATCCAATGCAAAATCAAAAGGCCACAAAGGCTGAAAATCAAAAATGCAAAAATTATGTGGATTCCAAAGCTACTTAATGTAGCAATGAATCTCAAAGGAAGATTCCAAATGACATCCAATTCTGCTAATTCTAAGGTTTCCCTCATTCATAAATCATCCTAGCTTCCATTTTCCAAATCCATTTTGGGTCCTTACATACCCAAATCCACCATCCTAAATCCATCATCTCCTTCATCCATTTTGGGTCCCTATATCCCAAAATCCAAACTTACATATCCTCCACAATTTCCTCTTTTCCATCACCCTTCAAGGTGTGTTCCAATGATGATCTTTCCGCCTTCTTCATCCACCCATTCACAAGTCTTCCAACCTAACATCCATTAGCCATGTCTTCCTCCCACCCACACTACCCCTTTAATCCAAACCTTTTCATAAGTCCTTGTCCTCCATTCCCCAATCCCCTTCATCCTTCTTTTCACTATCCTACCAACATCTATGAGAAAATAGTAAAAATTCCATGAAAATGACAAAGAAAAAAAGGAAAGACATATCAAGGGATAACATCCATGTATCTAGATGCTTGAGTCCTCCCTTCATTTTCCTATCATGTCTTCCACTTCCACTTATCCATCCATTCACTTTTCCTCTTCCACTTGCACTCTACACTGGGGGCAAGCTCCATCCATACCACTCTTCCATACATCTCTTCTATCCTTCCATCTACCGTTCATCATCCTTGTCCATCTTTGATCTTGACTATCCTATTCCTTTCATCCTTTCATGCTCATTTTCCATACATTATCCTACATATTTCCATCCACTTTCACATCTTTGATCTTGAAATGCTATCCATATCTTGCCTCCCATAGTCCCTATCATGTTCATTTCATCCATTTTCCATCCATATTTCTACATACTTCCATCCCCCTTTCATATGTCCTTGTTCTTGGTTATCCCTTACATTTCATCCACTTTATATCCCACATTTCATCCATTCTCTCCATATCATCACCTTTTTTCATACCCTCCCTCACATATCCCTTCTTCATTCCACTTTCATGCTCATGATCATGATCCATATTAGAGGTACAATCACAAAATGTTCATACATGCTTTGGTAGAGCACATGCCTTCTCTCCTCCATACACTAGCATTCATCCCATCTTTCAATTTTCACACATCCTTTCCCACCCTATTTCCTTCCATTTTCCTATCCTTGGTATGGGGCATGTGGACTCCTTCAAAACATGGTCCTTGGCTCCACATTTTCTGATACCATATCATTTGGCCCCTTATATCCTTTCACCATTCCTTTCATACACTGACTCAGGTTGCTTTTCCTCCATTTACCCTGCCTTGGCTCTCCCTTGTCATTGGTCCCAATCCATTCTATCCATTCCATCCCACATTCATTTCATGAATTCCTTTCTATCCATTCTATCCATTTTATCCCACATTCATTCATATCAAATTCAATCTAATTCTTTCAACTCACTTCAATCAAATTCATTTCTCCTCTATTTCCATCAATTTTCCCTTCTTCTAATCCTTTCACATCAAATCAATTTCTATTCTACTTTCATCATTCTTCATCCTATCACCATCATTCTTCCAATATTATCCACATTCATTCTTCTACTTGCATTTCAATTTCATCTACCCATCATCTTCTCCATAAAATCAAAAAATATCAAAAAAATCTCAATCATGTGCAATCAATACTAATTCAATCAATTCATCACTTTGACCCAATCAACTGATAATCCATCAACCATATTCAAACATCATCATGGGATGAATCCTTCCCAATCCTTGGATGTGCATTATGTTTATCATTAGCTTTGCCATCCTTAATCAATCATCATCAATCAATCCATTAATGGGTTTTAAGCTTGACTAGGGGAAAAATGTTGGTTTGCTTTTGGTTTATTGTGCATGATTGCTTGTTACTTGTATGCCTTAGTAATTTTTTCATTTATCATGGTCTTTGCATCCTATTGTCCCCAGGAATCATGGTCTTCCATATCATGGTTTCATAAGGCATATGTTTGTATTAGACCCTTTTTATCATGTACTTGACACATTGTCATCTTGGTTCCTCATACATTGGTGCATAGTGTTGAATACAATATCAAACTTAGGTTGTTCACACCATTGCAGCATAACTCCCTTCCATCCTCCCTTCCATTTTGAGAGAACAGTTATGTTCTCCTAACCCGCATGTCCTCTCGAGGGGGCATACCTTTCCACCCTCATCATCTTTCCTCATTCTTCCATGATTGGGGCATCATGCTACTAGTCTTATCCTCCAACCATCATATTTTATTCCTCTTTGATATAACATTACTAATGCTATATCAAAGAGGGGCAAAATGTAGACACCTAGAATTGTCCAAATCCTATTTCCTAGCAAATTAAATAGATATTTATTATTTATTTAACTACCATACCTTTAATTAAATAAATTTAAATTTATTTAATTACATTTGTCTTTCCTTGATTTAAACAAGCTAAGGTTTATTTTAATCCTAACCCATTCCCTTTAATTAAGGAAAGTACTTTGTTTACTTAATTAATCCTTTGCTAATCCTACTTGGAATTAAATATTAAATTTAATCCTATTTGAGCACATGGCTCCTAACTTTGACCCTCACTATTCTAACCTAACCATCATTCTAAACCTACCCACTACCTTAATTACACTTACTTTTCCTAACCACCTTGCTAATCACCTTTTAATCCTAAGTGTGTGCTCACACATGTGAGGAATCCTCACACATGTGTGAGGGATGTTCACACTTTCCACATCCCTCATTCCTTCCACACCTCTTGCACACTTGTCCTCTTGCATGAGAATCAAGGTGTCTCACACATCCTCTTGCACACTTGTCCTCTTGCATGAGAAGCAAGTTGTCTTACACATTTCTTCTCACACCTCTTGCACTTGTCATGAACATGTCACCATCAAAGGTTGCTCACTCATGTGTGAGAATATTGCCCCCTTTGAATGGTCAAAACCCTAATCCACACGGAGTCTACTTGGCCTCCACCTCATGGACACCTCATTGATCCTGAGAGATCCTAGCCCTTCATCTTGCATTGAATCTCAACCGTCTATTGCATCTCATTTCCTATAAAAGGAGAGCCCTCTCCTCATTTCCATGAAGCACCATCTAGCTCATTCTTATGTTGCAGGAATTGTGAGCAACCACATCCCATTAGCAAAGAAATCATCAACCACTTGGTGGTTTCGTGAGGTTTGCATTGGTGTTGTTTTCAATGGTTTAATGCTCTTTGTTATTTCATGTCATGCTTAGTTACATGTTCTCATCCATATTTTGAGGTTTGCATAATCATGTAGGAATAGATGTTATTTTCTTAGTTTTTATTCCATTTATTACATTTTTATGCAATACAAATGTCCCATCCAATAAGCAGCTTCTTGGTGTACCTTTGTCATCTGGTGAATTTCCATGAATACATTCTCCACCAACTTGCTTACCCCTTGTGCAGTGATTTCTCATTGGGCCACATCCCACTCTTGTTACATCTGATCAGTCATTATTTTCCATTGTTCCATGAATGCTTTTGCCTTTCCCAAATGTTGTTACAATAGCCCCACCTTCCTTCCCCTCACTCAATGCTAACTACTCCTGCAACTTCAATGCTAAAGAATTCACCTTCACAATCACTTCTCTGAAGGATTCTGACTATGATTGCAATAACACCAATTCATTATTAGTACTCTCTAAACCCACTTGTGCCATCTTCAATGATTCCTACAACTGCTAAGCCTATGACCGTTCTACCCACATCCTTGCATCATTTCCCTCCACACGTGAATTCTCCACATGCAGCTCTATCTTTAAGGACTACACTCGCACCTATGTTGCATCCACCACCACTTATAGTCATCTTACCTCTATTTTCACCCCATCCTCCTGTACATTCTCCATCAATCCCAGCAAAAATTTGACCTCCTATTCGACATTCTCTACTCAAACTCTCTCTACAACTAACATTCACCGTAATCCCTCCACATCCTATACTGATTGACCTTGGCCTCCTGCCTCTAGTTGCATCTCTCCCACATTTACACTACTTGTTCCCCCTTCTATTGACCCTCATCTTGGCATCCTAAGACTAATCAACTGATCCATCCCACTCATTACTGCCCCCCACTGACACCTTCCACATCCTTTTAAGCTTCTCCCATAGGCTTTTCCAGAGATTTTATCTCCCCAACCTCCTCGTCCACTCTTTACATGATCTTCATCTTCTCAGGTGGACTATTCTCCTCCTGCATCATTGGCTCATCATCTAATACCACCTATAATGCTTATTGCATTTTTGTCCCCAAAAACATCATTAAAACTGACAAGGGCATTTCTTCTGCCTCCATCCCCACCTCTTCCAATTGCACTAGCACTTGTCCCAGCTAACTCACCTCACCTAGACCTAAAATTAACACTTGGAGTTTTGACTGATCCACACACTCCTTGGAGGTTCTTTGAACACACTTCACTCTTCGGCCTTGCCTCGTCCACCTTCCCTAGCTAGCATCACCCTCCTGCTATGATTGATCTAGTAAGCCTGACATACTTTCACTTGCATGACTCCTACAACTTCTCAATACATCCAATAATCACATTCTCCTTTTTTACTTCGCCTTGATTCATTCACATCTTATCTGCCTACTTATAGCCGTCACTCACTTGAAACTTTTTCTATACTAGTCTTTCACGTATCCACTCTCTACATCCCGTTGCACTGGTACCTAGTACACTTAGCCCTTGTTTTTGACATTCAGCCACCTTAATTTCCACCAAGGCATAGATAGAACCCACTGCTAAATCATTGCCAACACAAGCCATGCTCTCTTATTCACCTGATACAATAATTTCTCCTTGGTAGAACTGAACAAACTCAAAAAAATTTGCACAACTAGAAGCATGTCTAGTTTGCAAATAATGATTTCCTATGCTATCATGTGCTTTTAGTGCCTCGATGATGTCCTTGACTAGAGGTACCAGGATGAAGTCATGATATTTTATTGGTTTTTCACTATTTTACTTCAGTGATCCTATGGTTTCACACATCATTGGTGTCCACTTATAAGTGCCTCCTCTTGTATGGAATTCCATGTGTACCTTGACCAATTTTGTGTGATATCTTAGGTGAGAGCTTTTATAAAAAATGTGATTGTTTACGTGCCTATTTTTATTATTCTATAGTTATGGCTTATGTTTCTTGATGGTTGTCATGTTTTCTTGTACATTGTTCCTCTTTGCTGGTACTTCTCAATGTGACATAGTATTCATATCACTATAGTTGAGCTAGTGGTGATTTTACTTATTCACTTTTATTTTTATTACATTCTCTATGATGACAATTAGTTTGCATCTCTTTAAAAAAGTGATAGTTAGTTGGACTCATTTAGTTTGCATTATCATCTTGGGTTCTTTGAAAATAAATGGTTGGCACATAAATCAGGATATAATTCACAAAGATTAGTTAACAACTTCACGACTGGTTATCAAAAAGTGGACAACAACATCAACATCAACATCATGACAAGCTTCTAGCACTCAAATATCATGGACTTTGTCTCTTCACAATATCTACACTAGCATTACACTTCATGCATTAACCTTTTCATTCCACTCATTGCATTATGTGGCTTTTGAATCTCAGACAATTCTAGTCACTATCAAATTGCACTACATCATATGTTGTCTTGTGTGGCTTTCAAATCTCAAACAATCTCATTTCACCACATTCTATCTCCTTTGATCCATTGCATTGTCTTTTCCCACCCTCCATGTCCTTTCATTTTCATCCATTCATTTCATGGCTTTTGAATCTCAAAATTCGACACTCCACATCATAACCTTCAAATCTCAGACAATTTCATTTCCTTTCTTCACTCACTCTCCATGTGTCACATCTCATTTTATCACATTTCCACTTATCTTTTTATCTCCTTTCATCCCATCCCTGCATTTGGACATGTCATTCCATTTCTTTATTTCATATCATCCTATCGTATATCAGTTTGGTCATTAACTATTTCATTCCATTTCATTCTTTTCCATCATCCTCTTATATATATATATTACATCTATAGACATTTCATTCCATCGTCTGTCATTTTGTTCCTTAGACATTTCATTCCCTTTTTCATTTAACCATTTTGTCCCATTAAATCTCATTTCATCTCATCACATTTCATTTCATTTCATCACCATTTCTTTACCTCTCATGTTATCACATCTCATTTTATTTTATTACATTTCATTTCATTTCACTACTCATTTCATTACATATCATGTTATCACATCTCATTACATTTTCATTACATCTCATTTCACTTCATTATTCAATTTCATTTCATTACATATCATGTTATCACATCTCCTTTCATTTCATTGCATTTCATTCTATTTCAATACCCTTTCATTTCATTTCATTACATATCATGTTATCACATCTCATTACATTTCATCTCATTTCATTACCTATTTCATTTCCTTATGTTACATATCCTATTCATTTCATTTCATCGCCCATTTCATTCCAGTACATTACATATGAATTTATCCCCTCCAATTTCATTTCATTTTCATTACGTTACCTATTTCCATTCATTGCCTATTTCCTTCCATTTCATGTCATTACCTATCATTTATCATTTCATTCGTTACCTAACATGTCATTTCATTACATAACATATGTCATTTTGTTCATTATACATTTCATCCATTTCATTTCCTATTCTATGTCATTTTATTTCTCATATATTATTTCATCACATATCATTTCTATTCCGTAATTCATCACATTTTTTCACATTTCATTACATTACGACAGCATTCATATTATTACGATTAATCTTTCATTTCTATTACATTACATTACAACTCATTTTCTTACATCACATTACCTCATATTACATTTCCTTATATTACATTTCATTATTCCATTCCATCACTTTTATTACATCACATATTCTAACTCATGATCCATCTACATGAATCATACACATATATATACACATCCACATCCACTACTACCATAACCATCACATGCATGCATAAGTCCATGATATAAAAAGTACACACATCTAAACATTGATAAACTTGGATATCTCATAAAGCAAAATAACAATCAAAAAATGTATCTAAAGGTCAAAATCACACGAATATCAGATAAACTACAAGAACATCAAATGATCACATAACATGAAAGTCTATAAATCATGGATCAACTAAGTACATCAGCATAAATGTCCAATGAACATCAAAAGGATAATCATACATAATGAAGAGTGAGGCCACAGTACATAATCCACAGTCATCCATGTGAAGGTGCCTGCTTTGGTGGCCCCTACTCACTGGGGGTACCTGTGTCCTCTTGGGCACTTGCCCTATCGCATCTATTGTCAGTACTACATCGACTACCTAAATTTTGCACCATCTGTACTCAGTGGTGGTGGTAGTGGTGGCCCTGGAGTCATCACTACTATAAATCTCTATGAAGTACTCAACACCTCACCAATCTAAGCCTCCATGACACTCATCCATGCCTCCAAATTTGATGATACTCCTAGCCTCTCTAGTGATGGTTGTGCCTCTAGCAATACCTTTTGTTTTCCCTATGGTTTTACACCCGATGGATCTCTAATAGGACCCTGCACCCATAGCCTCTGGTGCTAGACAAACTACACATCCTCTAGTAGCCTAGCCCTCACCTGCTCTGCTCTAGTCCACTCTACCCCTCTATCCTACTGACTAACCACAACTCCACCAATCATCCCTCCTCTCATCTATGCACCACCTCAACCTCAAACACCAACAACCCTACCTCCACCCACTAGTTCCTGCACTGGGCTTCGTACCACTCCCCTCTGTAGTAGTACCATGGCTACCCAATCTTGCCTCCCCCATGTTCTTCCCACTCTAACTCTAGTGCATTGTCTCCCTATACCTCTCCCCAGACCACCCTCATCATCATCATCCTTTCCCCCACTCAATAGCTCATCAATCCTTGGAATTGGCTCTATTGGATCTATGTATCTAGCGAAAGGATGATCCCAAAACCACTGTGCATAATCCCCCTCCATCCCTGCATCCACCACCCCATCTTGCAAGGCCCATGGATACAGTGTATCTACCATCTGTAAAAAGGCTTCCAAATAAGCCTCATACTCTAGAGTTGGCCCCCACACTGCTCTTTCTAACTGAACCCGGGCATAATGTGCAGTCCCCTATGGCATGCCCTACCATCAACCAAATTGCCTCACCACTCACCTGAAGCAAAACTACTCTATCATAGATGAAATATGACCAATTAAATACCTTGGGCTAAATAAATACACCATCTCATCACCATCCTCTTCCCATGGCTTTGTGAACCTGTAAGGTCTCCATATGACCTCATCAATATCATCTAGAATCTAGCACCAATACTCTATCTTGCCCAAATGGGGCTGCATGATCAGACCAAAATAAGTATACATATATGGCATGCCCTACAACCACTATCATACACACACTGGATGAGTAATGGGAAATGCTCCCATGTCCATATCTATAACAAAATGACCCCTATTGATAGTAATGAGGCTCCCAAATATACAACCTAGTGCAGATCATGATACAAATGTGCCAAAATACAGCTACCCCATTCAAATCTACATGGCTCATCAATCATCTCTTGTATCATTCGGCCCCGTCCAATTGGACACCCTCATCCTTGTTGATCTGGTAATAGAAACCCTCCTATCAATTCTGCCAAAACTGTCAGCAATGCATCATACTGCAACATTTGGAACCAAGACACACTATCATCCCCAATACTGTCATCTCTAAACAAGTCTCAAAAAGTAGCCCCATCAATAGTTTGATCATAATAAACCAAATCCCCTATGGTCAAGATCCAAAAAATCCTATATACATCCTCAGGAGTCACTGTCATCTCCCCCATCAATAAATGAAATGTGTTGTGGTCTGAGTACCACCGCTCGGCCATAACTATCAGTAATCTCCTATTCACTCAAAACTGGGGCACCTATAATAAATATGTGAAGCCACACCTATCTATCACCTACCTATCTACATTGGACAATTGGCCCACTACCTCTAATGGCTATGTATAGAATCCTCATACCATGAGCTTTCACCCACGCACCTATTATTCATCAAACAAACACAATGTGTCAATTTTTGTAACAAAGTGATCTTCAGAAATCAATCTCATAACTACATCTAGCTATCTAGATACTGGATCTATCTTGGACCTATTGCTCATCTTTCTCTATCCTAAGTTAGACTGGCTTGTCTTCCCTACTCTATATCCTGAGTCAGGGCATCATCTATCTATTTTCAGATCAATCCTACAAAATTATTGCACGAATAACTGACTACTATTGTTACTTTCTATGACCATCCTTGGCTAACTAATAAAGAATCTTGTCTTTCACATTATCCTACACTCAATAGAGGATCTACACCTAGTTTTTGTCCTTTGATAACCTTTGCATCATTTTCTAAGCATATGGCCACCAATTCAGCTAAATGCATTACAACATGCAAATTCACTACTAGAACATTCGAAAGTGTTATTTCAAACTTCATATGTGCTATACAAGGTGTATGCACTTATACAATATGCATAAGTGCCATTCTAGGGATTGGAAGTGCTATTGTATTCAAATACACTGACATATAGTGCAAGTGTGCAATAGAACAACTCATATGTGCTATACTTATAGATGCACTCATACAATATCTATATGCACTATTTTATCCATTAGATGTGCTACTATATTCAAATGCACTAAAAAATTGTTTGTATGCACTATAAAATGGTTCATATGCACTGTTTGGTTCACATGCACTATTATATTTCCTATATACACTACAAGCCTACCATATATGCTAATCTACTACCAAACTAGGGTTTTATATGCGCTAAATCGCCCCACAAATGTGCTAAAAGACTACTCAAATGAGCTAAATCAATTCATACATGCTGAAAAACCCTTTAAATGTGCTATAAATCTACAACTACAACATTTACCCTACAAATCCATGCAAAACTTCAAAAATATAGGTAAAAATGCTAAATTTCACACATAGAGGATCTTGACAACTTGCTGGGGCACCATAGTCTGTTGGATGCTCATACCAATGACCCCTCTCAAATCTATGCTCTCGTAAAAGAACCACCATCCTCACTGACTTAGAGCTCCAAATCACCAAATGCCAAAGGAGAGAGTAAAAATGAAGGTCTTTTTTACCTATTTAACCCCTACCAAGTGGCATTTATATCACCTTTTCAAATTATATACCCCCTATTGGCATCTTTTTGCTCTCCAAAACCAAATTGGGTATTGTATCAAACCAACCTAATTATCTTTTTCCACCAAAATCCCAACATTTTAGAAATAAAATTGGAACCTACTCAACTTTTGCAATTCCAATTTCATTTCTCATGGGGTAGTATATCTATATTAAACTGGGGCATCCAAGCTAGGGCATCAAAAAATTTGGATATTAAATTGGGGCATCTAAGCTAGGGTATCAAAATTCAAAAAAAATAGAAAACATCAAAACATCTTACCCTAGCTAAAAGAAATTCAAATATCAAGCTCACCAAAACCTGAGCATCCAAACAAAAGTATTGCAACACCAAATCAACATCGCAACCAAATCGTCAAATCAATGACAATCAAAACATCCAATCATTAATGATCAAACATTATCTCATCAATGAACGAACATCCAGTCATCAGAATTAGACCTAAAGTTTGAAAATTAAGATGATCTTTGAACTAATATGCTTCATATATTAGCTCAAAGAGGGGCATTTATAGACATCCAAAAATTGGCAAAGACTTAAATCACGTAGTTTTGATCAATCAATGCAAATTAAAGAGAAAAACTAGAAAAGATACAACAAACTTTCAAATCAAAAATCACATCAGGTCATTAATAACCTATCAAATTGACAAGACCTAAATCAACTTTAAACGAGGAGAAAAATAATTCAAATTCATTAAAATGAAATTCAAAAAGAAGGAAAAAGAAGACAAAGTGTTGAAAGTAAATTACACATTTAGTAAATCAACAAAATCATTTATCCTCACAAAATGGAAAATCTCCCTTTTTCATTTTAAAAGAATTTAAAATATCCTCAGTTATCCTCAAAACCAAGTATGTTGGTCTCTTCCTCTTGGTCTCTTATGAGATATTTTCAATTTTACTTTCACCCAGTAAAAGGTGAAAATCTTGATTCTTACCCCAACCCCTTCCGAAATCCTATAAATAGGAAGGAAATCCAAGAAGCAAAGAACCAAGTCTTAGGCATCTGCACTATAGGCACATTTTGACTCATCATTTTAGCATTCTCATTCTATCATTTTCATAGCATTTTAGCATTATTTTGTGTTATTTAGCTTCATTTATTACTTGTTAGTTCATTGCATATTCATCTTGATAGCATATAATCTGCATTTCAATCATAGATCTTGCATGTATCCATCATAGATCTACATTTTAAGCATTCTCCCATTCTAGAACTATCACTGAGATGCTGGTCTAATAGCTATTTTAGTAATTTTAGTTAGGGGAACATGAGACACTTGTAGAGATTACATTCTGATGATAGTATATTGGGTTTAGTCTAGTTTGTCTTTAGTCCATTTGCATTCTACACTAAGGTTTCATGAATACACATTCACACTGTGTACAATATGCATTGTGAAACCATATGAACATATCATCTTTCAACTAAATTAATTGATCAGTGCCTTATCCATTATTATATAGAGTGAATATCAGTAACCCTAGACCTATTTAATTGACTTGCAACTAAATTTGTTAACAGTTAACTCTGAACTTTATTCTTATGACATCCCTCTCATATACTTCAAACCCTATCAATTATTGAAAGAACTTACTCAACTCTTTGAATTAAAATCAATCAATAAGAGACATACAATTCATCAAAACTGTATTAAATGAAAGAATTTTATTTATTTCACTCCCAAGATCATAGATATATAAGAATGGAGACAAAAACTTAGAGGCATAGATATACAGAATCTCCTTTTGTATTAATTTCCTTTGAAAATAAATATAGTACTAATATAACTCCTAATATAAATTAGAAGTTGAAAATCTTAATCAATAAACATTCATTGTATTTTAGATTTACAAAACTAAATACATTCATAGAAATGACAAAAAATTGGACCTGTGAATAACATGAAACACTAAAAATTCTACACAGTGATTTACGTGGAAACCCAATTTGGGAAATACCACCAATAACATGCTACCTTGTTTCTCATTCTTCTAAAGTGATGCCCTATGAAAGTCCAACTCTGTTAAAGGTTACAACACACACTATTAAGTGTGACCTGATTAAGGGATTTCAATCACCCTATTAGAAGTGAGCTTGGTTAAAGGACTTTAGGACATTCACTTGGAATGCCACCCTGTTAAAAGATTTTCTAATGGCTATTAAACCAACCTTTGTCCAAAGGATATTTTTGTGACTGATACAATTGTTAGAGAGTAAGAATAAGGGTGTTTGACTTGATAAAACTTACAACTTAACTTGTTGATTTCAGATCACAATTCAATTCACAAATCTACTTGGCTTTCAGTCTCTACAGTTCTGACAGCTTATCCACTCCTCAAGCTTCTGTCTCCTTAAGCTTCTTTCTTGGTATACCAATGTAGTCACTCCAATGGTCCTTTGACAAAGAAAAGCATCTATACTCTATTCTCCTAGGTCTTCTTTGACCTTCTCAATGCCTTTTCTTTGGCACCACTCTCCAATCTTCTTGACCACCTTACTTCATCTTATGACCATACATTCCTTAAAAAGGAATTTGCAAAACTTTTCCCACTCTAATTTCCATCATCCAAATTAGGATTTAGATGGATTAGGTAAGATACAATGTATCTATCCCTTATCTTGTTTCTTCTAGAAACTTCATATAGAATCCACTTGCAATCGCCTAAAACTGGTTAGCCTAGAATCATGTACCACTAGCTCATCATCCTCATCTTCCACCTGGTTCACAAAATTCAAGGTAAAAAACTTATGGTTTTAGATCTAGAGAATCTTTGACTTTTCAAATAATGTAGTAGCTTGGCATATTGACTTTCTGATGCTCAGTACATATTGTGTTACTTGGCACCTATTACATTTTCACTCGACATCAACTATATTTTTCTAATGCTCGACACCTAATACATTTTTCTCAACACTAACTAAGCTACTCAGCACATACTAGAATTTTCTTTTACTCGATACTAACTAATAATCTACTTGGCATGAACTAACTTTTCTCGGCACCCACTATAGACTTTGTTTAGGCTTTGCAGACAATCTAGGTTTTGCATATTCTTCTAAAGTTTCTAAGTACAGCCAACATTTGTATCTTCAATTATATTAGCAATACATTATTTCACCATTGTCATAATTGATCCTTGCACTTCATTACAAAATCATAACTCAACCTTTCCTCTAGGTGAATGTTGTTGTGTCTTATTGATTAAATCCTATTCATCAATCAACTAAGTGATAGTACTTAGATCTTATAAGCAATTGTATTACCAAAAAATAGCAGGTTTGACATCAATGAGAAAACAATGATTGAAACATACTTCTTCAACAATCTTTCTTTCTCAACAATGATCTTTTCAATCAGATTCCAACAATCTCCCTCTTTGGCATTGATGGAAGACCAAACTAATCAACCAAGTTACCTAAATATTAACTAGGTCAAAACAGTAAGGCAAATGCCAAAAAGAAATCTTGTATCCAAAATTGTTCATTCTATCAGCATCTTCCAATTTCTTATGATTCCCTCTTAATTTTTTAATATCTCCCTCTTTCAAAGTATTAGGGTAATCATCTCTTTTATTGATATACTACTTTTTGTTCTACTCCCTCTCTGATTTTGTCATCCTAATTGATTTTTGTTTGTGTTCTTTCTCCCTCTTAGCTGTTATTTCTCCTTCTTTTTCTTAACTGATATTTATCCCTCTCTTCTTCTACTTCATTAGATTTGATCAATTTCTCCCTTATCATTTTCTTATCATTTTTTTTTCAGTTTTTTCTATTTCTCCCTCTTTGACAACAATGCCAAAGACATAAGATTTTAGCATCTTCAATAATGTAGATGTAGAATTTTCAGCTCCAGTTTCTCCCTTTATCACCATGCTTGTGACTGTTTTGGAATTTCAACATTTTAAGTATTTGAGGAAAAACCTAAAGTAAGATCCTTTGTATCAATTTATGTCATTCATCAATTAGCCTATTTGATGTAGGGTAGTTCTTCTATTACTCAAATAGCCTTTGATAGGGGTATTACCCCTAGCTTATCTCTAAGATATTCATATGCATCCTTAGTTAATGGCTTTGTGAAGATGTTAGCAATTTGTTCCTTTGAATTCACATACTCCATCTTCACGTCTTTTTCTTCTACTAGCTCTCTTACATAATGATACTTAATTGCAATGTGTTTTTTTTTAGCGTGCATCAGAGGATTCTTTGATATGTTGATGGCACTGATGTTGTCACAATAAAGTATCACAAGTTCAGTTATCTCCTCCTTAATACCTTTGAGTAGATGCTTGATCTAAATAATATTGGTATAGTTTATGGCAGCAGCAACATATTCAGCTTCAGCTATGGATTGTGAGGTAGAACTTTGCTTTTTCCTAGTCCAAGTAACTAGTCTTCTACCTAAAAAGAGTGCTCCTCCACTAGTGCTTTTTCTATCATCTATATTACCTCACCAATCTACATCAGTGTAAGATCTTAAATCAAACTTCTCAACCTTCTTATAGTATAAGCCAAAGTCCTCTATTCCTTTAAGTACCTAATTATTCTTTTCACTGCCATAATATGATTTTCTTTTGGGTTTGCAGAAAATCTTACAACTATTCTAATAGACAATGCAATACTAGGTCTACTATGTACAACATATTATAGATTTCCAATCATTGATCTATATAATGTCTGATTTACTTCAATTAATTCATCATTCTTTGATAACTTATGTCTTGTTATCATAGGTGTACTCACTGGTTTAGAGTCTTCCAGTCCAAATATTTTTAGTATCTCTTTTATGTACTTTGACTATGTAACAAATATGGAATGCTTCAATTGATAGACTTGCAATCCAACAAAGAATTTAATTTGCCCAAACAATTACATCTCAAACTCATACTTCATCTTATCAGCAAAATCTTTGCATAGGTCATCCTTTCCTCCAAATATTATATTATCAACAAAGATTTTAGATATTAAAATGTCTTTACCTTTTTCAATCTTGATATACAGATTGTTATTGTCATTTGTTCTCTCCAATCCAATCTTTACAAGATACTTGTGAAGTCTTTCATACCATTCTCTAGGCACTTGCTTCAAACCATCGAGTGCTTTGTGTAGTTTGCATATCATATCCTTGTTGTTGTCATCAAAAAATCCCTTTGGTTGTTCTATGTAGAATTTCTCTTCTAATATACCATTCAAAAAAGAAGACTTAACATCCATATGGTAAACTTTAAAACCTTTTCAACCAACATATGTAAGTAAAGTTCTTATTCCTTCCATCCTTGCAATAGGGGCAAATGTTTCCCCATAGTCTAGTCTTTCTTCTTGAGCATAACCTTTACAAACTAGCATTGCTTTGTTCCTTGTGATCTCACCATTTTCATTTAACTTATTCCTAAAAATACACTTGGTTCCAATCACATTTTTATCAACTAGTCTTGGAACTAAGCTCCAAGTTTTGTTCTTCTCTATTTGTTCAATCTCCTCTTCCATGACCATGTACCAATCGTCATCTTCTAGTGCATCTCTCACTATTTTGGGTTATGTCTAACTCAACAAGCATGATTCACTCCTTAGTGTATTCCTTGTCATTGGTTTGGTATCCTTATTTCCAATGATTTGTTTAGTGGGGTGATGTCTTGTAACATACTTGGGTAGTCTTGGTTCAGTTCTTGATTTTGTGTTTGGTCTTTTAGCTTCACAGTCACAATGGACATCTCTTTTAGGTAACTCGGCATCTCTTCCATGTGTACTAACTTCAAAATCAAAATTTACATTTTCTTCATTCTATAATTTGGCATTTGAATGCACTCGATATTCACTGGTTGTGACTCAACAAATACTAAAACTTGTGGCTAAATCTCCACTTGATTGGCAACTTCTTTAGTAGGCATTCCATCATAAAATTATACAAATGATTTGTATTCTTTTGGCATTTTGATGGTTTTATCATCATGAACTTCTATGTATTCATCAAAGTTTACATTTTCACTTTCCACAATTTTTTTAGTATTTGTGTTCAAACACTTATATGCTTTACTTTTTGTGGAATAACCAAGGAATATGCCTTCATCAATTTTTGCTTCAAACTTATCATTTCTAGTATCCTTAAGAATATACCATTTTCTACCAAATACTTTGAAATGTTTCACATTGGGTGAGTAGCCATACCATAATTCAAAAGATGTTACATTTTTACCTTTCTTGATTTGTACTCAGTTTAGGGTGTAGACTATTGTACTTACAGCTTCTCTCTAGTACTTTAGAAAAAAGATTCTTCTCCATCATTAGTATTCTGGCATAGTCCATCACTGATCTATTCCTTCTCTTAGCAATTCCATTTTTTGGAGGGGTCCTTGGTGTTGATGTCTATCTCTTGATTTATTTGTCATTACAGAACATCTCAAACTCGTTTAATGTGAACTCTCCTCCTCTATCTGATCTCAAGAATTTTAGACTTTTTCCTATTTCTTTTTCAACCCTTGCCACATACAACTTAAACATAAGTGTTAGAATTTTGCTTTAAGAACATAGCAATCATCATCCTAGAGTAATCATCTACAAACAACATTATGTATCTATCTCCTTTGTAACTTTGTACTTCTATAGGTCCAGACAAGTTAGTATGAACAATCTCTAAAACATCTTTTGAAGTAAAAAATTTTCTTTTGAAAAGTGACTTGGTCATCTTACCTAACTGACATTGTTTGCACATTATATTGTCAAGCTTTTTCAGTTTAGGAAAACCTCTTACTTTCTTCATATTGCTGATGCTAATCAAGTTATCAAAGTTGACATGACATAGCCTTTTATGCCATAGCCACAATCATCAAGTTTAACAATAAAACAAGTGGCATCATCAATATCTAGGTAAAACATATTGCTCCTAATTTGGTCTCCTTTTCCTATCAGATTTCCATCAATGTCAAAGATCTTGGCAATTTTGTTTCCAAACTCAACTTTGTAACCTATATTGCTTAGTTGTGACACACTCAGTAGATTTTAATTCAATCCTTTAATATAATATGCATAATCACATGAGATCTTTTCTGTGAGCCTAATGGAACCTTTTCCTTTTATTAAATATGGAGCATCATTACCAAATCTAACATTGTTTCCATCATAATGAGTTAATGCGGTGAACTTACCTTTATCTCCTATCATGTGGTGTGAGCAACCATTGTCAATGATCCATTTTTCATTTTTGTTCACACAAGTTATAAGTGTTGAAGCATAAGTGTTTTTGCTTCATCTTCATTTGACTCATGCTTCATAGCAACATAGACTACCTCATCATCATTTTCATCTGAATCATCTTCTTCTGCAATTTGGCACTTTTTTCCTTTGACTTTGTACTCTCTACTATCTTAACTTCTTTTGCCTTTGTATTTTTCATTTCCTTTGAAGTTTCTCCTCTCTAGACACCTAGTAGCAATATGTCCTACTTCATTGCAATTGAAACAAATAATGGGCAACTTACCTTTAAATTTATCTTTTCCTCTATGAAATCTCCTTGCTAATAATGCTTCCAATTATTCAACATCTTCCTCTTCAGTGTCACTATCACTAGATACATTCTTTACCCTTCTCTTCTTCCTTTGCTTCTTTTCATTAGATTCTTTGAGCAGCAACTTAGCCTTGAAAGTAGATTCAAGACTCTCTAGCTTGTAGTTGTCAAAATTGGATAATTCAAATGCAGTAAGCCTTCCTACTAAACCTTCAAGAGTTAGTTTATTTCCTGGTATGCACCTCAATTCTAGGATAGCTAAGACTCTAATAGCATAGATAGGTAGCAAGGTTCTTAAAACTTTGCTAAGAATAGTTTCATCATCTAAATGACTAGTAGAACATCTTATTTCACTTAAAACTTCCTTTATTTTGGAGGCATATTGAGCAATGTTCTCACCTTCCTCCATTCTCATATCATTAAAATTTCCTCTAAGGGTTTCTAATTTGGCTCTGTGGACATTTTTATTGCCTCCATAAATAGTTGACAGGGCATCCCACATCTTGAATGAAATGTCACATCCCTTGATGTCATCAAATTCAGCACAGTTAAGGGCAAAGGCAATCTCCAACATTGCCTAATTGTGCTCCTTCTTCTTTTTCATATCTTCACCAATAGGGACACTAGTTGGATCAACACGTTCCACTGTAATTGAGGTTTGTGCATGATCACCTATTCCTCCAAGTTATAACTTCATTAGACTTTTCCATACAGCGAAGTTATCTCTGTTAATCTTGGGAACTTTTCTCTTAGACATCTTGATCTTTGTGCTTCTAGTACCTTCAAACTAAATTAGCAGATGGCTCTGATACCAATTTTTAGAATTCTTTAGAGTAACTAACAGGGGGGTGAATCAGTTACTCATGGTCCAATAAAACTTTTCAATTGTCCTAGTGAGACCATTAAATATTTATGCATCCAAGCTTATCATTCTAAACTTATAGGTTACTAATAAATTAACATGCAGCAATAAAACATGAAAAATCAACACATAACATAGTGATCTACATGGAAACCCAATTTGGGAAAAACTACTAGTAACATGCTACCTTGTTTCTCACTCTTCTGAAGTGATGTCCTGTGAAAGGCCAACCCTGTTAAAGGTTACAATACGCATTGTTAAGTGTGACTCGGTTAAGGGATTTCAATCACCCTATCAAAAGTGAGCCTGGTTAAAGGACTTTAGGACATTCACTTGGAATGCCACCCTATTAAAGGATTTTCTAATGGTTGTTAAACCAACCTTAGTCCAAAGGATTTTTCCCTAATTGATACAATTTTTAGAGAGTAAAAATAAGGGCTTTTGACCTTATAAAACTTACAACTTAACTTGCTAATTTTATATCACAATTTGGTTCACAAATTTGCTTGGCTTTCAGTCTCTACAGTTCTGAAAACTTGTCCACTCCTCAAGCTTTTGTCTCCTTAAGCTTCTTGCTTATTTTACCAATGTAGTCACTCTAGTGGTCCTTTGACAAAGCAAAGCATGTGTACTCTATTCTCCTAGGTCTTCTTTGACATTATCAATGCCTTCTCTTTGGCACCACTCTCCAATCTTCTTGACCACCTTACTTTGTCTTATGACCATACATTCCTTAAATAGGAATTTATAATACTTTTCCTTCTCTAATTTTCATCATCCAGATTAGGGTTTAGATGGATTAGGTAAGATATAATGTATCTATCCCTTATCTTGTTTCTTCTAGAAACTTCATGTAGAATCCACTTGCAATTGCCTAAAATTAGTTAGCCTAGAATCATGTACCACTAGCTCATCATCCTTATCTTCCACCTAGTTAACAAAATTCAAGGTAATAAACTTATCGTCTCAGATCTGGTGAATCTTTGACTTTTTAATTAATGCAATAGCTCAGCACTATTGACTTTCTGATGCTCCACACATATTGTGTTACTCAGCACATATTACATTTTCACTCAACATCAACTATATATTTTTTATGCTTGACACCTATTACATTTTTCTCGACACTAACTAAGTTACTCGGCACATACTATAATTTTCTTTTACTTGGCACAAACTGATAATCTGCTCAGCATGAACTAACCTTGCTTGGCACCCACTATAGACTTTGTTTAGGCTTTGCAGACAATCTAGGTTTTGTATGTTCTCCTAAAGTTTCTAAGTATAGACAACCTTTGTATCTTCAAGTATATTATCAATACATTATTTCACCATTGCCTTAACTAATCCTTGCACTTCATTACAAAACCATAACTCAACCTTTTCTCTAGGTAATGTTGTTACATCTTATTGATTAATCCTCTTCATCAATCAACTAAGTGATAGTACTTGGATAACTTATTCACCCCCCTCCCCCCCTCAGTTATTAGAGTCATCTGCTTAAGAGGACTAGTTTGAAGGTACTAGAAGAAAAAGATCAAGATGTCAAAAAGAAAGATACCCAAGCTCAACAAGGAGAACTTCCCTGCATGGGAAATTCTAATGAAGCTACACCTAAGAGGTTTTGGAGGCCATCCACAATCTACCATCATCACTAAGAATGTTGATCCTATTGGAGCCCTAACTTTTGATGATCTAAAAAAGAAGAAAGAACAAAGTCAAGCAATGTTGGAGATTGCCTCTGCCCTATGCTATGTTGATTTTGATAACATCAGGGATTGTGATTCTACAAAGAAGATGTGGGATACTCTATGCACCATTTATAGAGGAGACACAAATGTCTTAAGAGCCAAATTTGAAAGTCTTAGAGGTAAGTTTGATGAAATGAGGATGCAAAAAGGTGATAATGTTGCTCAATCTTGCTCTAGAATAAAAGATATTGTTAATGCTATAAGAGGAGCTAATGGTATTATTGATGATGATACTATATTGAGTAAACTACTAAGAAAATTTATGCCCATCTATGCTATTAGATTGTTTTTCATAAAAGAACTGGGATGTATACCAGTTTCAAATTTGACTCTAGAAGGTTTGGTAGGAAGGCTCACTACTTTTGAGCTCTCTAATTTTGATAATTTCAAACCTGAAAATGTTGAATATGTTTTCAAAGCTAATTTACCATTAAAGGAACCTATAGAGTCGAATAAAAAGGTCAAATATGTTTCTAGTGATAGTTATATAGATGAGGAGGATGTAGAATAGCTTGAAGCACTACTAACAAGTAGATTTCATAGATGTAAAGTCAAATCCAAAGGTAAGTTACCTATCATGTGTTTTAATTGTAACGAGTTTGGTCATATTATTACTAGATGTAAAGAGAAGAAGAAAAATAGAAGTGGATGAAAATACAAAAATAAAAGAGATGAGGATAGAAAAGATTATAAAGACAAAGGCAAGAAGTCTTGCTACATTATAGAGGAGAAAACCAAAGATGGATCTAATGATCATGACATTGAAGTGGTGTTTGTTGCAATGAAGGATGATTCTAATGAGGATGAGGCAATTGCATTAGTATCTTTTATGAACAAGAGTGACAGATGGATCATTAATAGTGGGTGATCAAATCATGACTAGAGATAAAAGTAAGTTCATCACCCTGAATTATTATGATTGAAATAGTGTAAGGTTTGGTAATGATGCACATTGTATGATAAAAGGAAAAGGATCTATCAAACTCACAAAAAAAAATTTATGTGACAATGCTTATTATGTTGAAGGACTTAACTATAAATTTTTGAGTGTGTCACAGCTGAATAGGTCAGGTTGTAAAGTTGAGTTTGAGAACAAGATAGCTAAAATCTATGACACTAATGTGAAACTAATTGGGAAAGGTGATCAAACTAGAGGTAATCAATTTTATCTTGATATGAATCATGCTACTTGTCTTGTTATAGAATTTGATGATGTGTGGTTATGGCACAAGAGGTTATGTCATATTAATTTGATAACTTGGTTAGTATTAGTAACATGAGGAGAGACAGAGGTTTTCCTAAATTGAAGAAACCTAACAATATAATTTGTAAACAATGTCAATTAGGTGAGATGACAAAATCTAGTCTTAATAGTAAGACTCACACCTCTAAAGAAATCCTTGAGATTGTTCATACTGACTTGTGTGGACCAATCAATGTGCAAAGCTACAAGGGGGACAAGTACATTATCCTATTTGTTGATGATTATTCTAGGATGATGACAGTTATGTTTTTGAAATATAAATCTAATGCTTTTCAAATGTTTAAGTGGTACTTAGAAAGAGTTGAAAAGGAAACAAGGAAAAGCCTGAAATGTCTAAGATCTGACAAAGGAAACGAATTTACATCAAATGAATTTGAGATGTTCTATAATGATAGAGGAATCAAAAGGTAGAAATATGCACTTGGGACCACTCCACAAAATGGAATTACTGAAAGGAGGAACAACTCTATGATGGAATATGCTAGGACACTCAAGAGGGAGAAGAATGTTGCTTTGAAATACTCGAGAGAGAGGCTGCAAGTGTTAGTTATCTATACCTTGAACCATGTGCAAGTCAAAAAAGATACTTATTCAACACCTTTTGAATTATGGTATGGATGCTCACCCAATGTAAAACATATTAAGGTATTTGGAAGCAAGTGCTACATTATTAAAGATTTAGGAATGGTAAATTAGATATTAAAAGTGAAGAAGGTATATTATTTGGCTATTCCACAAGAAGTAAATCTTACAAATGTTTAAATAATAACCCTAACAAAGTTGTGGAAAGTGAAAATGTGAAGTTTGATGAACATACAGTGGTACATGAAGTTAAACCTATGAAAAAATCAAAGGAATACAAATCTTTTGCATACTTTTATGAAGTATGCCTATTGATGAAGATGTTGTAAATCAAGTTGCAAACCAATAGTAAGTTATAGAGACTATCGAGTCACATACAATGAATGTCGAGTCATATTCAAGAATTGAGTTATAGTTAGGTGTCAAGTTGCAGACTAAAGCTTAGACACATTCTGATTATGAGATTAGTGTACATGAAAGAAATGTTGAATTACCTAATAGAGAAGTACATAATTATTTAGAATTTGATAGACCTAATAAGGAAAGTAGAGTAGAACCAAGATTGTCAAAGTACGTCAAAAGACATTGCCCTGTTGAAAAAATTATTGGAGACAGAGATGCTAGAAAAATGACAAGGAATGGGCTAACAAGTGATATATTTTTTTTGAGTATGCATGAACCTAAGATAGTGAAAGATGCCTTAGAAAATGGGGACTGGAGTAAAGCCATGAAAGAAGATATTGAATAGATTGAGAAGAGCAAGACATGGACTCTAGTTCCTAAACAGAGGATAAGAATGTGATTGGAACCAAGTGGGTGTACAAAACCAAGTTAGATAAAAATGGTGAAGTCATAAGAAGTAAGGTAAGATTAGTTTGCAAGGGGTATGCACAAGAATTAGGCATAGACTATGGAGAAACATTTTCTCCTATTGGAAGATTGGAAGGAGTAAGAACTCTACTTGCTTTCTCTACATACAAAGGTTTCAAAGTTTATCAAATGGATGTGAAATCTGCATTTTTGAATGACATATTAGAAGAAGAGGTCTGTATAGAATAACCAAAAAGATTTTTTGATGCTAACAACAAGAACATGGTATGTAGACTACACAAAGCTTTATATGGTTTAAAGAAAGCCCAAAGAGCATGGTATGAAAGGCTTCACAATTATCTTGAAAAGATTGGATTTGAGAAGATTGATGATAACAACAATGTATACTTGAAGACAGAAGGAGGTAAAGGTATTTTACTAGCTAAAATTTTTGTTGATGATATCATATTTGAAGGTCAAGATGGATTATGTAAGGCATTTTCAAATGAAATGAAGAAAGAATTTGAGATGTCTATGTTTGGAGAGATCAAGTTCTTTGTTGGTTTACAAGTATATTAGGTAAAATATGGTATATACATCACTCAGTCTAAGTATGTGAAGAAATATTAATTTTTTTGGAATGGAAGATTCAAAACCAGTTAGCACACCTAAGGTGATAGGACACAAGTTGTCAAAGAATGATGATTTAGCTTGTGTGAGTCAAACATTGTACAAGTCTATGATTATAAAATTGCAATATGTAGTACATAGCAGGCCTGACATTGCATTTGTAAAGAAACTTGAAACAAAGAATATAACTGTTTCCACATAACCCATAATAAATTTGAAATAAATATGCAATTAAAATACACATGCAAGAGAATAGACAACATACCTACAAAAATTGTGACACAAGATATATCCTAGGAAATTCTCATTGAGGTAAAAGTACAACTTCCAAAAGCATCCATCACCATGTATTATTTACCAAAAATTCCATTACAGTACAACCATGGAAGCCTTCAAAGCCATAGCCACAACCAAGCAATCCATATGAACAAGAATGAATCCACACATCCCATGCCATGCTTCCAACCTTCAAAAATGATCCCTTGACTAACCTATCAAGCCTTGTCCCACTCAAATCTTCCCCTTTTTTTCTTTATGTCTTTCTCTCTTACAAAAACTACCCTTGTAGCTACTTATGTAGTAGCAAGTCCCACAAAACCACCAAGTGGTATCACATAAACTATGTGCTAAAACCATGTGCTACCTAACCCATTGGCCCCACATTTAATATTAGAAATTTAATTCTTTTTTTTAATATTAAATAATTACATGAAATATTATCACAATGTTAAAATACAACTCATCAAGTATATCACATGAAAATCTTTACATGTTGCACATCCATCTAGGTGCAACATTACATAATAAAATAAAATAATACAATATAAAAATATTATGCAATGTGTGAAACACTCATTATCTCATTAATATCCCACTTGTTGTATACATTTCATAGGGTCAATATATAGCCACATAAATGAACAAGGGAAAAATCCTTCCTAGCACATCCACCATCATGGATCAAAGTACACGAAGTGCTCCATCCTAGTACCTGCAAAAAAATCAAAGTATCTAGCATCTCAAACATAAATGAAGCCACCTCCTATTATGCCACTACCACTATACATACATAGAATCCATCCAAAGAGAAAGCCACCCAATGTGTCACATTAAAAGATGATAAAATCCTATACCAACTAAAATGCCAAGCACAAAAAACTTGATCTAAAGGTAATCACCTGTATCTGTAGTTGCCAAAATATTCATAGCTAAAATAGCACCCACAATAAGTGCTAAACCCATCCAACAATCCATACCTCCAAAGCTATACCAAGTGAATCTCACATCATCAACATATCCAATCTATAACTTGAAATCACAAGCCTTGAGATAAATACCTACCACATATATACCAAGAAGCTCCCAGTGCAAAAGATAATGTCAAATCTATAACCAATCCACTCACAACATCTCAAAGAAGTGAATCCATGTAGTATCAAGGATGTCCATAATACATAAACCAACAACCTACAAGAACAACTCCCATACAAAATCTCCAATAGTCTCCCAAGCTCTCCACAACCAATAGATGAAAGAGATAAAGGAATAACCATGCCATCTCTCACATGAAAAACATGAACATAAACTAGTGATCACAATTGCTAACCAATCTCAAATCCAATGTAAGAAAAATTGAACATCTAGGAAGATACCTAAGACCAGAGAGAAACCATGCAAATCATAACCTGTATCATGTCCTTCTACACACACCTCTAGATTTAAACTATGCAAGTATGATCTCCTGCATAAAACCCCAGAAAGAAGCCACAACACCCTAACCTTACCATATAACTAATCATGGATGTAAGCCTCTCACAAGAAGATCAAACTCATAAATTGTTCCTAATCCAAGGAATATGCCCAATATAAAACCATCTCCCAAACTCAACCAGCATAACAACATATGAAAATGGAGATAACCAATGCTAAATCATCTCTCAAATAAACCCTCTAGAACTAACTCATGTACCATAACTCAAGATCCATATCCATGTAAGATAAGCATAAATATAATGCACCTGAGAGAAACAATGGGCTATACCTCTCAAGTAACAAACTGTCGAGTAGACCAAGATTTGGGAATGAGAATCAAGACTCATCTAAGAATAATCTCCTCTTGAGTCCATATCATTTAAATGCCCCTCAAACTTCCTGTTGAAACCAAACAACTGTCCCAACAAATATTTCTCTAATACAAGAGAAATCATCATCACCACTATCTTAAAGTATCCATGAGCACTTGTAAACAATCAATTCATGCCAACTCCAAATGCAACACGGTAATATCATTAAGTATCTAGCTTCTAATCAATGTACTCAATACCAAGAAACTAAACCAAGACCATTGTCAAAAGTTCCAACCATGGCCTCAGGAACATGAAAATGAAAACATGATCTAAACATGCTCCATATGAACATGCTATAACATTTCAAAACTCTAAATGTGTATCAAGAGTATACCATGACATAATAATAAAACCATCCTCACACCAAGGATAACATGTCAAATAAAAGCATAAACCACAGCTTTACCAAGAACCCCATGAGTCCCCAAGGTGCAACCATCTCCACACACCATAAAGAAAAATCATCTCCACATACCATGAAGAACCATCTCCACACACCATGAAGATAACAAGTGTACCATGCAAATGTCAAAGATGCTTCTATAGTAATAGGGTCTAAAGTAGACCTCCAACATCTGCAAACACTAAATCATTATATCAATGCCAAAAACTTCCACTCAACCATGGTACCAAGTCACCTATGGCATTAAAAAATCCATCTTCTACATGAAGATCCTCCAAGTTTACACTTACAGAAGCAAAGTGTCAATACTAAGTGAAACCAAGATCTCCAAGCCCAAGAAAATACAAACTAAACTAGGAACTAATCCTACACTATCACCCCATCACTACCACAAGCTCCCACTAAATTGTGTATCCAAGCTATCCATGACATCATGATAAAAAATCCATCCTCTAATCATTAGAATCAACCAAGGAATCAAACTATCAAAGAACTCAAAGTGCGCATCATGAGCTCCTTAAAAGAAACCAAATAAGCATGATCCTCAACCAAGAAGATATAACACCATAACCAAATTAGAAATCCAAACCAATAAGCATCAAGGATGTACCTAAATATCCAATCATGTCATGCCAAAATCTATGACACCATGATCACATCCATGAACTGAGCATCTGACTCTTAATATGTCTAACCTATTAGCATAAAATAGTCAACCACAATCCTCCACCATGACTATATCTGGTAATAACATCTCATCCCTTCTACATGAAGAAAAATTAGAAAATTATGTGACTTAGGGCATAGACAACTCAAATCCAAGCCACCAATCTGAATATGCATCAATAATGAAAGATCAACGAGCAAAGACAACCCATAACCAAGCTATAATATAAGTATAGACAACTTATAGCACTGCACAACTTGTAGACACAACAAGTCATCATACATATCCAAACCAAACACTGATAACCATTTTATCACCATGAGACCAATCTAAAATATGAACTAAGTATACAATGACATCAAATCTTAAATCTCAAAACATACAATATCATAAACTCACAATGCTACCATAGTCAATATATACCATAAATTGTTTAGATTAATATCATTAAATAAATCATGCCAAACTTGCACCAAATCTAAACTAATATATAGAGCTTTCGAAGAGCTTTTTGTTGACTACTTGAAGTCTAAAATTTGACTCTGTATGCCCAAGTTATGCCCTAATTTGTGCTCAAAATAAACAACATTTAGCTTTAGGGCTTTTAAAACCTAACAACATATCAAATTCACAAAACCAAAGCTACACCAAGTTATAGTGCTCTGAATTATTTTTCAATGCTTGAAAGAAGTCTAAAATCAGATATCTTGAGAGAAAGTTATAGTCATTTTACTAAGGCAGTCTTTTTGCCATTTTCACTGCAATTTTTTTTGTGACAAAAATTTTGACAAGATAAAATTTGACGGCCATCACAGGCTGAAACTAAAAAACTCTTTCATTTCCTCTTAACATGGCCAAATTAGAGCAAATTATATATCAAAATTTATGGAAGCATCAACCTAGATCCAATGGTGAGGTCCATTTTTACCTAGAAGGTCATTTCTACAAGCTCCTCCTAAAAACCCTCATTTAAATGAAACATATAAAAAACCCTTTTGTCCAACAATTTCACATTCCCAAAAAATATACCAACATCCCATCATAATAAAAAATCTAAAACCCTCAGATCTGCAATAAACAACTCATATATCTTGCCCTTTCTTTTATCCTCTCATGCATTCTTGTGGATTCAGTCTAGGGTTACAATAATAAAATCATAGCTCTGATACCACTTGTAAGGAAACTTGCAACAAAGAATATAACCATTTCCACATAACCCATAATAGATCTAAAATAAATATGCAATTAAAATCTACATTCAAGAGAATAGAGAACATACCCACAAAAATTGTGACATAAGATATACCCTGGAAAACCCTCATTGAGGGAAAAACCCAGCCTCCAAAAGTATCCATCCCATATATTATTCAACAAAAACACCATATACAACCATGGAAGCCTTCAAAGCCATAGCCACAACCAAGAAATCCATGTGAACAAGCATGAATCCACACGTCCCATGCCATGCTTCTAACCTTCACAAAATCTCCCTTGGCTAACCTATCAAGCCTTGTCCTACTTGACTCTTTCCTTTTTTTTTCTTTCTATCTTTCTCTCTTACAAAAACTACCCTTGTGGCTACTTATATAGTAGCAAGTCCCACAAAACCACCAAATGGTATTACATAAACTATGTGCTACCTAACCCATTGACCCCACATTTAATATTGAAAATTTAATTATTTTCCCAATATTAAATAATTACATGAAATATTATCACAATGTTACAATACAACTCATCAAGTATATCCCATGAGAATCTTTACATGTTGCACATCCATCTAGGTACAACATTACATAATAGATAAAATAATACAATATAATAATATTAAGCAATGTGTGTTACACCCATTATCTCAATAGCATTATCTATTGGGATTGTTGCAAGATTCTATGCTAATCCTAACGAGAATCATTTGATGGTTGTTAAGAGAATAATGAGATGTCTAAAAGAAATAGAAGAGTGTGGTCTTTACTACAATAAAAATGAGAAGTTTGAGTTGAGAGCCTACACAGGTGTTGATTAGGCTAGAAACATTAATGATAGAAAGAGCACTAGTGGAGGAGCATTTTTCTTAGGATAGAGGTTGGTTACCTAGATCAGCAAGAAAAAAAATTCCATATCACAATCTACTACTAAAGTTGAATATGTATTTGTTGCAATAAATTGTACAAACATTGTATGGATCAAATAGCTACTCAAAAGTATGAAGGAAGAAATCACTAAGTATGTGATACTTTATTGTGATAATACAAGTGCTATAAATATATCAAAGAACCCTGTGATGGACACAAAGACTAAAAACATTGCAATCAAGTATCATTACTTGATAGATTTAGTTCAAGACAAAGAAGTGGATATAGAATATGTGAATACAAAAGAGAAAATAGCTGATATCTTCACAAAAGTATTACCTAAGGATGCTCATGAGTCTCTAAGAGGTAAACTATGGGTGATACCCCTATCCAAAGCTACTTAAGAAGCATGAGTAGTGTCCTGCATCAACCAAGTTGAATGTTGTATCTTACAACTTGATGTAGTGTATATTAATTTAGGAACTACCTAAAGTAATCAAAGTGTTGGAATAGAAGGTCAGTCACAAATTAGGTGATAGAGGGAGAAATTGAAATTGCTAACATCTACATGTTAAGATGACAAGTCTTTGGCATTTTTGTCAAAGTGGGAGATAGTAAGTGAGAAAGAGGGAGAAATACTTGTAATATCTACTTAGAGAGAGATAGTGTACCTAATGTTTTCTAAAGAGGGAGTAATAACAAAAATAAATACATCTACCTAGTAAGAGGGAGAAAATACTAAGGGATATATAAGAGTAGAGAAAAGATACTTGAATATTAGAAAGAGGCAATGCTTAGAGAAAGTAAGAAGGAGAAACCCTACAAGATGATAGATGAAGGGAGTCATAAGGAAGAGTTAATTGTCTATTGATTAGAATAGAATTTTTTAGCCTATACAGAAGCTGATAAAAGGAGAGATTTCGATACAAGGAATTTTTTTTTTTTTGGTATTGTTGTTGATATTGGTTTACCATCAATGCTAAAGAGGGAGATTGTTGATATGAAGTTGTTTTGAAATGAAGAATCCCTAATGGAACAATCATTATTTTGTCACTGATGTCAAACCTGCTACTTTTTGGTAAGACAACTGCTATGTTGATTTGAGTACTATCATTTTTTTATTAATGGAGAGGATTTGATCAAATAAGATAACTAGAGCACCTAGAGGAAAGGTTGAGTTATGGCATGAAAAAGGAGTATAGAGATCAGCTAAGACAGTGATGATATAGTGTATTATTTATCTACTTAAGGTATCAAAGGTTGGATACATTGATTAAGTCTAGAAGAACAAGTATGAAGAACTGAGTTTACCAAGATTGATTGAGTGGATAGTAGGTGCCGAGAAAAGTTAGTGCAATTCAAGCAAAAAGTCAATTAGAGCTGAGCAAAGTGATGATTCCATGTATACTGAGTAAACTTAGTGTAAGCCAAGTAAAGTTTAGTTGATGTCGAGCACTAGTAAACTTTAGTATTTTCTGAGTTAACTAGTTGATGACAAGTGGAAGAATAGTATGGAAGTCAAGTGATAGCATATTGATGTCGAGTGCCAGTATTCATGTTAAATTGTAGATTTGACAAATCTAAGATGACTATTTTGTTTTCTTAAATTATCTGAAGCATGTAGAAGATAACTATGATTATTTGGTGGCAAAGAGTTCAAGGTAAATCATTTTGTGGTGAATTCAAAGAGGATTGAAGAAGAATTTTCTAGAGGAACCAAATGGAAAAGTGGGTAGATTCATTGTATCATACCTAATCCCACCTTACCCTAAAATGGACGATTGAGGTTAAACATCAAAAGATCTTAAATGTCTATTTATAGAGAGAGCTAGTTAGAAGAAAAGTTTTTCATGTGTGAGAACCTAAGGAAGACAAGGAGTTTAGGGTATTGCTTAATTCATTGGCCAAATAGAAGAGACTAAAATTGGCATGCAAAGAAAGAAGGCTTAAGAGTATGAATGCTTAAATGGTGAACAAGATATCAGAGCTGGATTGTATGAAAGCCAAGAAAAATGGAGGACTAAAATAGAGATCTATAATCAGCAAGTGAGTTTTAATTTGTTATCAAATCAAGCCTTACTATTACTTTCTAATCATTGTATCAGTCTAGGGTAAATCCATTGGATTAAGGTTGACCTAACTGTCATTTGTAAATCCTTTAACTAGGTCACATTTGACACTATATATTGTAACTTTTAATAGGGTTGGCCTTTCACAAGGCATCACTTCAAAAGAATGAAAATTAATAGCATGTTACTAGTGGTTTTTCTCAAATTGGATTTTCGCATAAAATCCATGTGTTAAATGTGTTATTGAATCTGTTATTTTTCATGTTTACATTTCTAAAAAGTTATTTTGACCTAGGAAGGTAACCTACAAAGTTTAAGAGTTATATAATCTAATGAATGCATGCATAATAAGGTATTATGGATATGGGCTCACTAAGGTGTGAAAAGTTTTATTTGTACATCTAGACCTTGGATAAGTGGTTCACCTTCCACCCCCTCTCAATTATTCTAAAGAAATCCAACAATCAGTGGTGAGGAACATCTTAGGAAATCCACTAACATGTTAAATGACTATGAGGTAGAGCATGAAGATGTGGTTATGAAGTTGTTTGTACACTCACTCACATAGGACACTAGGGATTAGTTTAGAACACTCCCTGATGATAGTGTCAGCTCATGGGATGACTTAGACAAATCTTTTAAAGAATAATATGGAGATAATACTAATGCCAATTTTGTTTTCAATGAGTTTAACATCATCAAGAACAATCAAAATGAATTCAAATTTTATTTTAATGTTAGATTCCAAAAGGGAACATACAAGTTGTTCCAAGTCATGAAACTAGATGAAAATGTATTTTTAACTACATATTTCAATGTGTTTTATATAAAGATGGCTTATATGCTAAGGGATAAAGATCTTGAAACACTAAGGGATGTTGTTAGAGTTTCTATAAATATTTAAAATAATAGAAGAGCCTTAGGAAAGTTGGAAAGGAAAGATGATCCAAAACTATTCAACCCTAGGAGAAATAAGAAAGAAGGTGAAAAACCTATTGTAAAAAAGAAACCTAAAGAGGATAAGATGGATTAGATGTTGAATATGTTGAAAAACATGAAACCTTCATTGCACAATGTCAACAAGCCTAACACTAGTGATAAACCATAGTTCAACAACAATTTCAATAGGCAAACTAGATTGCAAAATTTTCCCTACAATACGCAATGGACAGATTGTTAATCTTAGATTGGTTTTGACATATGAGTGACAATATACTTAAGTCATTTACTTAGTTCATACTAAACAACTAATACATGTTGATCATAAGTTTCCATATAGCATATGCTGAGAGAGAGATATTTAGTATGTGTCAAGTAACTAGTAAGTGTCGAGTCACTCAAGTGCTAAGCAGATAGTATGTGCCAAGTTATTCATATGTCGAGTGATCAATATATGTGAAGTCATTCAAAGGCCGAGTTAAAGCATTGAAGTTGAGCCAAGCATTAGGGACTTCAGGTTTTGAGTAATACAGTTTTGACATAGTTGTTTTTAATGGCACAAACTTCTATGTAAACTATTTTTTGGCCAACTTAAGGATTATTTTATGATCTTAGATGATAAGAATGAATCTTTATTGTGAATCCCTATGCATTACATGCATCCAAATAGAAAAAGGGAAGGATTAACAAGCAATATGGGTGAATCATAGTCATTGATTCATACCTAACCTTAAGTCACCTAGGTCTTCTTAAGAAGGAAAAACCCTAAATTTTTATGAATGTGAAAGGAGAAAAGAAGATAAATTTGCATGCACAAACCAAGCATTCATGGTGACTAAGGAGTTATGATTTGAGATAAATTGAGAAATTAGTTAGAGGAGAATAGATGAAAGGAATTAGAAGACAATAGAGATACATTTGGTCATAAAAGATCAAGTAAACATCATGAAAGAGGTGATCTATCATCAAGCAACAAAGTGCTAACTGAAGGATCATTGCTAAGACATTCTAACAGGTGAATTAGTTAAATATATTAATAGAGTAGTCATAATAGGCTATTGTAAATCCTTTAACAAGTTGCTTACTTCATTGTAAGTTAAAGTCCTTTTATCACGCACACTTTTAATAGGGTAAGATCTAACAATCTTGTAAGTCTTTAACAAGGCAAACCTTTCATAGGGTAGATCATGTTTCATGATCAAAACATTGTAACCTTTATTGGATAAACTTTATTACTATAGTAATAGAGATTTGTGGGTGTCATCCCCACCCTAGTTTTACTTTCTCCTTGGAGGGCTTCTGGTTAACCAAATATCTTGTGGCATACATGTGTTGAATGTTTTTACTTTCATGCTATGAATGTATATGCTTAATTTGGTATTTTCATTTTACATATATGAATTGTGGATGTGTGGTGAATGATTTTGAGGTTGAAGTTTTAAGTGTTGATTCACTCCCCACACACCACCCCCACCTCCCCCCCCCCCCCCCCCCCGCCACTCTCTGAGTTTACTTTTCTTATTGTATTTCTAACAATTGGTATCAGAGCTTAGTTATCTAAAAGTAAAACTTTGTAGCTTTGAGGAAAGATCTTGGAGATGGAAGTCTACAAGTTAGGAAAGACTATTGAGAACTAGCTTTCCCTATATTACCTAAATGAAGTAAGAGATGAGTTAAAGTAATCATTGAAAAGAAGGAAAGAGATAGCTATTGAAGAGAATGACATACATTACCAAGAGATTGATAGAACAAGAAGTACAATCAATATTGCTATGTGAAGTGACCGAGCAGAAAAGGAAAGTTGAAGAGGACAAAGTCATGATTGAAGATGATGAAATAATACTAACCAACAAACTAGAAGAGAAAACATTAGAGGTGAATAGGATTTCTCACATGCAATTGGAAACATTGAATCAAATGATGATTTCAAATCATGAACTAAATGGAAAAGAACTTGAGATCATAACATTGAAGTTGCAGAATGAACAACTAAGAAATGATCTAAAAAGAGAAAAAATGTTTGCTAAAATTTTCAAAAAACCTAATGAAGCCATCAAGTACTTTGAATAATTGATGAGATCTCCTAGATCCAATAGTGATACTTCTGTATTGGGTTACACTAGTACTGAAGAAGGAGAATCATCCAAAAGTGGTGAAGAAAGAAGTAACAAAGGTAAGAACTCCAAACTTACTTGTCATAATTGTGGTAAGATAGGTCATACTACCAATGTTTGTAGGAGTAAGACTACAATTCAAAATCCTAAGCAAAAGTTCATGGGTCATTGCCACACATGCAAGAAACAAGGACATCAGGCACATGAATGCAAAACCTAGACCATAAGCACACAAATATTTTAAGAATATTTTTATAATTGTTAGAAGTACAAAAATAGAGCATATGAGTACAGATCTAAACCTAAATGGTTATCAAATAAGCAGACAAAGGTAAATCACAATGGAAATTCTTATAATTGGGATTATAATACTAGGTATAGTTGTCACTATTATCAAGAGTATGGACATGTTGCTGAAAATTTCATAAGAACACATTTTATAAGTGACTACAAAAGATGGTTGAGTCAAGCTACATGTTTTAGTTGTTTAAAAACTGGTCACACAAGCAAGAATTGTCCAACAAGGTCAAAGGCACTGAGCAGTAAGTTAAACAAAGGAAAAGGAAAGGTAGATGTTGAAAATGTTAGAGATGAGATCAACAAGACATGGAAGAGAAAGGAATATTGTAGCACATCAAGTTCAAATGGGATCACTTCACCTAATGGGTTAGGTGATCACACCACCTCAAATCAAGCAATCAAGAGGTATGTGTGGGATTGATATTTAAAAGACATACTATACATTAGTTCCAAGGATGTAGTTCTGAAAATATTATATTTGCATGGAGAAAATGCAAAGTGTTGTTAAAAATCCGGAAGAAATCTTTAAATTTTGTTAGTTTTCATGTTATTCGTCGAGCATGAAGAGTTTCAGTTTAGCTACCAAGTAAAATCTTAGTTTGTGTCAAGCTATTGCAAGGTGATAGTGTTGACCAAGCTCATAGTGGTTTCCAAGTGTAGATGAAACTACACGGAAGCCGAGAGAGTTGAAATTTCTATTGAAGTCAAGCTTATAGTTGTGTAAGTATTTAGCATTAAATGTGACATTTTAAGGGCTATATAATTGATTTCTACTCATTTGACATCATTCAAATTTGAAGAAGAGCATGAAGAGATAGAGGTGAATTGAAGATATCATTCCAAGAGTTTGCAAATAGGATTCAACAGTTGCTCAACACCATCTCAGTAGATTTACAAAGGTATTTATCATGTGTCGAGCTATGAAATTTGAATTTTTGCAAACCTTAGGTTTTTGTAATGGAATTTAGTTCTTTAGCTACTAAGGTTAAAGAGGGTAAGGAAGTTTTGAATGTACAATTGATAAGAAATGAGAAAAAACAACCAAACTTTAGAGCTATTCATGATATTGCTTACAAGCAAGATCCATCTAGTGTGTTATCGATGATACAACCACAAGTTTTAAGGATTCAAGATGTGAAATGTTTCTACACATGAAAGGTAGGTGGCATAGGTGACATGGAGATTAGAGAAACCTATGGGAAACTATGTGAAAATAGATTATTAAAAGATGAATTCAAAATTATAGAGAGAAAAAGGTTGACTTGTGCCCTAGATTTCCCTAACGTCTTTAAAAAAGAATGGATAAAGATAGTTCTAAGAAAAATTAATGATAATTCTATATGGTTGGAAAATGGACCAGTGAAGATCACAGAGAAGATTGTACATAGAGTAACAAGGTATCCAACCTTAGACTGACCTAAAACCATGAGGAGTGAAGAAAAAGAAGTTATTGAGAAGAATATATAGGTAGTGTGGAACAAAAGAGGAATGACAATTAACACTATCTTAGATCCCCTCATTACTTTTGCAATAAGGATTATAGCACACAAAGTCTATCAATATAGTAGGCTCAATAGTGTACATTGTATTGTTGTTGACATGGGCTACAAGATAGTTAAGAACGATCATACTTATGACCTTGCCAAGTTGTAGTTGTAACAACTGACAGAAAATTTGGGAGCAATAAGGAAGACCAAGAGTGCACAATGCAAATTTGGTTCAGTTCTTTTATATATATTCTTCTATGTATATAATACATTCCTTACTTTTGGTAAAGTTGCATGGAAGACAAATAGATCTATTACAGTGCAAATAGGTAAAATTATTGAGCAACTTGGAGAAAATTTTAAGTCTGTAATGACTAGCTAATTTGAAGATTTTAAGTAGTCAATGAAGAAAGGAATGAGGATAATAGTTTCACTAGTTTAGAAACATTTTAATGATCTTTTCTTTTGAGTTGATATTGATTTCACATGTGTACAGGTTGCAGTCCCAAGAGTAAGGTGGCTAAGACCACTAGGCTATGAGATTAATGTGGATGAAACCTCTACAACTATTATAGCATTACTTGTAGAATAAATAGATAAGAAGGCTACAAGATTTGGAAATTATGATGTGGCTAAATCTAAAATTACAATGGATTTAAAGACTACCTCAATTATGAGAAAGAAGAATAAAATGGTCAAGAAACTCAAGGAGAAATTTGATGAGGAAGAAAAATAAGAAGAGGATGATGATGAAGAAGGTGAAGATGTACCTACCCAAGCACCATTGGCCATCACTCAAGGTCAAGGTGAAGACCAAGAAGAATAGGTAGAAATTGAAGAAGATGTCAAGCTAGAAGAAGCTAGTGAAGCATCTATAGCCACAAAGAAGAAGAAGAGGAAAACCAAAGCCCAAGCAGTTAGCAAACCAAAGAAGGTTGAAAAACCCACACAACCTAAGCCTGCAATTCCTACTACTAGAGTGAGCACAAGAGCTACTACTAAAAAGGCTCAAGAAGCAGAAAAGCTAAAATAGAAGAGGGCTAGATTAGCTAGTAAAGAATAAGAGTTTGAGAAGAGACTGGGGAGAAAGTATATAGCTCTAGATGAATCTAATGAAGAGAGGATAGAATTTGATGACAAGAGCTAATTCAAATTGGTATGTCCTAGTCTTTCCTCTGATTTAGACAATATGTGTGAAAACATAAAGAATAATGTTGACTTGTCTGGTTTGACAAATATTGAGTTTGATGAACTTGGAAAAATTGAGATGAACCAAGTAGAGAAGTCAATATATGGCATGATGGAAACATTTAAATAGACTCTAATTGAGATTTCCAACTCATTACCAAAAGATCTATACGAAAAAGTTGAGCAAAAGTGACAATATAGTCTCAATACAGAAAGACAAATTAGAGAGACTACACTTGCACAAGTGATGCCAAAATTGGATAGGGCAACAAAGAAGTACATAGAGAAATTTTCACCTAAAAAAAAAGCATTTAGTATATTGTAGAATAATATATAGGATGTTGTATAGAAGACCACCCAGTTGTGGAAGTCATTATATGGTTTGACAGTACCCAAGGCAATAGGGCAAACAAGTATTGAGATAGGTGAGGACAAAGATGAATAACAACAAGTAACTAAGGCTACCAAAGAAGAAACTAAAAATATATAGTTGTGGAAGGCACTAAAATGAACATAGACATACATGCACTAGCTAAGGTTGAGTAGTATATAGAAAAAAGTGTACTAGATACACTAGTGTTGAGTGTTAGTCCTCAACATGAGTTGAATATAGACACTAATACTATAAAGATTAAGGATGTTTCTGATACTATCACTTAGAATGTCAACCCCCTTAGAAAGGAAGACTTGAAGAAGATATTGATAGAATCCATTACCCAGGAAAAAATTTGTGAAAATCCTATACTGGTAAGTGTTGATGAGATTGAGAAGGTAGACAAGGCATCTACAGGGGAGGAAATTCAAACACAAGAGACATCTATAGTCCCTCCTTAATCCACCATCGTACAAGCTACATTACCTATTATAATATATCAAAGGAAGGAGATAGTAACTTCTACTATCAGTACATTGGTAAAAAGTGCTCCAGTCTTAGGAAATGAAAAGGAAAAATAAAATGGTAAGGATGAGACAAATGGACAACAAAAAGATGAAAAAGAAGAGAATGAAGGAACACAAGCACAAATAGGATAGGATGTCACTCCTTCACCTATAGCACAAGATCAAGGTGCAACTAATAATGTGGAGCAAGCAAAGGATATGCCTAAAGAGCTAGGTTTGACTACAAAGACTATGGAGAAACTAGCAATACAAACACTTGTGACTTTGCCAAAAATTGTTATTTCTCCAACTCAATATCTTCATAGGCTAAGTATAGAAGCTATACCTTTACAATCATCAAGGAAAAGTCCAAACATATCAAAGATAGATTTCGTGACATCATTTGGTGATGTGAACTTGGATAAAGTGATTGAGTTACCAAATTTTGATCTTGCAACTATTACTATTGAACACATGGGAATACTATAGGATACACTTGCAAGGAAAAAGGAATAAGAAATTCTCAAAAGGGATCTTAGGTAGAAGCAAGCATTGCAATATATCAAGGATATCTTTCTTAATGCATTCAGCCTACCTGCACCAGAAGAAACAAAGCCTATCATAGAGAAGTTAACCAACTTGGTTGAGAAGGTTAATGACACAAACCTAGATTCAAATAAGAAATTACGTGAATAGTTTAAAAGAAAGTTTCAAAATAAAGTTAATGAAAAGATGTAAAGTGTTATTTTATTATCATAGATTGAGTTAGCAACCAAAGTTGACAGTGTGAAGAAGGTATTAAAGAACATTTTCTATTTATACACCAAATTGTGCAATCCAACACTTTTCACATAGGAAGTCAAGAGCCACATAATAAATTTAGAAAGTCATATGCAATAAACTGGATTAACTCTACCAAGGTCTCTAGCCTAGAGTGAGAAACATTTCAGGAATCTCCTGAACTACCAAAATTAGATAGCAGTGCTACATGCAAATGAAGCAAACATAAAGGCTAAACTTATTAGCATCTAGTCTATACTAACTCCACATATGGAGATATTTCACAAGGAACTAGCCTTTGCTAAAATACTCATGAAGAAATATCCTCATCTTTCTACTCATGAAGGCTTAGTACACCTTGTTGTCAAGCTGGCCATCTAAATCAAATCATTGGAGGTAGCTTGTGACAATTGGGATGTTGCTTTGAAAATTATGCTTGAGGTCCATAAAAAAATTTTGGAAAAACACACTATAGGTATATAACCCTTTGACATAAGTATCAACAAGGGGGAGAAATAAGAGAAAAAGGAGTATGGGAGAGATAATATTTTTGTGGGAGCTACTATTTTTGAGAAAGGGATAGTCAATGATAGAAATAGAGTACACAAATCAGCTTCTGCAAATCTACTCAGTAAGAGGAATGATTTTGGTTTAAATATAGAATAACACAATTAACTCAGAGGGAGTTATTGAATTTTGAGGTATGAATAATGTGTCATAAGTTTTTTGTAAAATTTTGAAGTTTTGAAATTTTGTATGTAAGTGGATATTATCTGAGTTATGCTTGAAAGGCTTAAGGCTATTCATGCATGACCAAGCATTTTTCCACTCATGTCAAAGGGGGAGATTGTTGATCTCAGATTTATTTTGACATATGAGTGACAATATACTTAATTCATTTACTTAGTTCATGCCAAACAAGTAATACATGCCAAGCATAAGTTGTTAGATAGTATATGTTGAGTGAGAGATATTTAGTATGTGACGAGTAACTAGTAAGTGTTGAGTTACTCAAGTGTCAAGTAGATAATATGTGTTGAGTTATTCAAATGTCAAATAATCAATGGATGTTGAGTCATTCAGAGGCTGAGTTATAGCATTGAAGTTGTAGTTGATGTCAAGCATCAAGGACTTTGAGTGTCGAGTAATACAGTTTTGACATAGTTATTTGTAATGGCACAAACTTCTATGTAAACCATTTTTGAGCTGACTTAAGGATTATTTTATGATCTTAGATGATAAGAATGAATATTTATTATGAATCATTATGCATTACATACAGTCAATCAAAAAGGGAAGGATTAAGCAGCATTATGGGTGAATCATAGTAATTGATTCATACCTAACCCTAAGACAACTAGGTCTTCTTAAGAAGGACAAACCCTAAACTTTTATGAATGTGAAAGGAGAAAAGAAGAGAAGTTTGCATGTACAAACCAAGAATTCATGGTGACTAAGGAGTTATGACTTGAGATACATTGTAGAATCATTTGGAGGAGAATAGAGGTAAGGAATTACAAGATAGCAAAGATACATCTAATTGGAAAGGATCAAGTACACATCAAGAAAGAGGTGATCTGTCATCAAGAAACAAAGCACTAACCAAAGGATCATTGTTGAGACATTCTAACAGTTGAATCAATTAAATCTCTTAATAGAGTAGTCTTAACACACTATTGTTAATCCTTTAACAAGGTGCTCACTTTATTGTAAGTTAAAGTCCTTTTACCAAGCACACTTCTAGCAGGGTGTTGAAATCCTTTAACGAGGTAAGATCTAACAATCTTGTAAGTCTTTAACAAGGTAGACCTTTTATATGGTAGATCATGTTTCATGATCAAAATATTGTAACATTCATTGGGTACACTTTATTACTGCAATAGTGGAGATTTGTGGGTGCCATCCCCACCCCAATTTTACCTTCTCCTTGGAGGGTTTTTGAGTAACCAAATATCTTGTGTCATATAGGTGTTGAATGTTTTTGCTTTCATGATATGAATGTATATGCTTAATTTGGTATTTTAGTTTACATATATAAATTGTGAGATGGATGTGTGGTGAATGATTTTGAGGTTCAAGTTTTAAGTGTTGATTCCCTCCCCCTCTCAGAGTTTACCTTTCCTATTGTTTTTCCAACACGGATGGTAAACCCATAAATAATATTGCATCAGGTATAAATGACAAGACCACATTGGATCCATTACAAAGAAATATTATGAATGTTGCAGAAGAGATTCCTTGGTGTATGATATTTCAATCTCCCCATTCCCTAGAATATTTTACAATGGCCCAGTCAATCTTTGCATCTTAGCAATCAAAATCAAAAGAAGTTGTTGATGAGGAAAGTCATGATGATATGGCTTGAAATTTGGTAGATTCTTGTTGTGATTATATTGAGTCTAATTTAGAAGAATTAGAATGGGATGTAAAGAATTAGAGAGATATTTATTGTTTATTCACCTCCTAATTAGACTATGTGACTTTGTTGTTCATTTTAATTCCAAAAACAAGAAATTGCACAAATGAACAATGTTAGACTCCAAGATTTCTCCAACCTTTCTTCTTGCAGCTACAAGCACACAAGAAAAAGAAAGATTAGTAAAGCATGTTTCACATCGGGTTCACCAAATGTAGAACTAGAAAAAGAGTAAATTTGCATAAATGAGAGAACCACTAATCTCATATAAAACAATGCAAACAAATCTAATCCAAACATAAAAGCCACTTGAAATATAAAATAATTTAAAATAACAAAACTCCCTTCAAGTGTAGCTCCTATGCTCTCCTTTCTTCTCCATAAATTTGAATTTTTTGTAGCTCTTGATCTTGGTGAGATATACCTACAATTGAAAGCAAGATGATGATATGATATGACAAAATGACAAGATAATGAGAATAATAGGAGAATGTGATTGGAAATATGCGGTTGAAAGAATGTGGTTAGCCAAAACAAGTGCAAAGAGGCTCAATTTATAGAGTTTTGAGAGCCAAAATGCAAAAATGGAAGGAAAATGTGCAATTGGAAATTGTCATAGTTAAATTGCACAAATTAGAAAATTGCCATGATTAAGAGATTTACAATAGAAAATGTGTCATAAAATGGCACATTATGACAATTTGTAAGAGATGTCAATAGAAACATGGAAAAAAATTAAATAGAAGAAGTGGAAAATGAAAGGGAAGGTGTAAGAAAATGAATAGAATGTGTAAGAGTTTGAAAAGAAGAAGGTGTAAGAGTGGAAGCTAGAAAATGGGAAGTGGAAGCACAATTAGTGGGAATTTGTGAGAGTTAGAATTTTGAATTTAAAAACTCATAAATCACTCACAAAATAGAAATTAGAATATAGGAAATAGAAAATTCATGGAAATGGAATAATTAATTAATAAATGTTAACTAATTGAAAATAATTAATAAAAGAGGATGGATTAATAAGATGAAATGGATTAAATGATTAAAACATAGGAATAAAGCATGGTATTTATTCCTATAAGGAAAATTAATAAAATGATTCCCCAAATGATAAAATAAATACATGGAATAACCTTAATAAAGGATTATGATGAAGATGTAGATCAAATGTGATGATATTGGAAAGGATTAGGTACATGATTAAATTGATGAAATAAATGATGCTAGATGAAGGATAGAAATGATGACTTGTCAAGGACACATGACAAGAGTTGATGTTGATAAGGCATTAAAGGATGTAACAATGCCCAAAGGATCGATGATGATGAGCTGATGTTGAAATGGTTTTTGAATTTATTTTGAGATTATTTGCATTTTGATTAAATGATGATCAAGTTGGCCAAAATATCAAAGTTAGTGAAATGATAAAATGGGACAAGTTATGATGCAAAGGTGATAAAAGAGTTGGCGCGAACCATTTTTGAGCATCTATATTTTGCCCCTCTTTGGTAAAATGTGATTATGAGCCTTGTGTAAAAGAATAATAATGAAAAAGATCAATGCCCAAGTGAAATTAAAAGAAGGATGTAGGGTGCCCCCTCAAAAAAATTGGGCAAGAAATTTACCCGAGGACAATTTTTTCGAAATGAAAAGATGATGAAGAGAAAGGGATTAATGAAAGAAACATGAGTAGAAGAATGAAAATGAGACTAAGAAGAGTAATGAAGCTTGCTTTCATAAGTGCACTTTATGTCATAAGAGCTTTATTTTTATGTAGCAAAAAGAATGCAATGCATCGTGACATAGAGAGCCAAAGCAAATGTGCAAGCTTTTTGCATAAACAAACACAATGAAGACAAAGAATGACCTTATCCATCCTAAGGCATAGAGTCATGCCCTAGACTATCAAAAAACATTTGAAAAAAAAAGATAGAATTGATCATGAACCATCCCGACCACTCTCATAAATCAATTTATATCATCAAGTAGCATAGGAACATGATCAAAAGAAAAAAAAGAAACAAATAAAACACTGACTACATAGCATGAGCCAAAAACCATTCTGATTTGTTATTACTTGCTCTATTAAGTGTTGGTTGGGATTTCAAAGATTGATGTTTCATAGGTTGACTATTGAAGGTTGGTTCTAGCAGTTATGTGTGGATCTCGTCAAAGCATGATTTCATTGAAGTGCAAAATTTAAGGCAGAGTCTAGATGTGCAAGTGTTTAGCAAAAGAAGTGATTATTTACATTGATTATATACAAGGTTTATTGCAAATTTTTAGGATTTGTCATTTTTCTGTTTCTTTCCAAAAAATTTGGTTTTTTTGTGTTGCAATTTTTTTAAGACATTTTGCAATTTTTAGGTTTTTTTTTCAAGTTCATATTTAATTTTTAGTATTTTTTCTAGACATTTTTAAATTTATAGGGATTTTTTAGGACATTGTATGATTTTTTTAAGGATTTTTTCAAGACATTTTATAAAAAAAAATTGGATTTTTTCAAGACATTTTATGATTTTTTTAAAGGATTTTTTCAGGACATTGTATAATTTTTTTTAGGATCTTTAACGTATGTAGAGAGAAAGAATTGCCCCCAGTGTCTAGCAAGGCAAGGGTATTGTGGATGGACAAGTGGAAAAGGTAGATGGACATAGAAAAATGGTCACTTAAGATGTCTTTAAGGTTGGGTCACCAAGGACTATCCACAGAAATGGGATGACATATTTTATGAAAATCTCAACAACTAGATATGAAAATGATAGGCTATTGACACTTTATCAACTAGATGGCAAGTGATGCATGGGGATGGACATGCCAAGAGGTTTGTTTAAAAATATGTTGTGCATTTTGTGTCCTTATTTTCATGAAGACCAAGATTGGGATTGTGATAGGAAGATGATAGGATATGGATAGGATAAGTAAGATCATTAATGGACAACGGGATATGGAGTAGAGGTTATGATAGGATAGGAAAATTTTGAGCAAGGGGATAGGATAGGGTAATGCATATGGGAAATGAGGATCTTCTAGGCGATTTGTATCCTTGTAAGGATTAAAGTTGGGGAAAAAGGAAATGGGGAGTGCTAATAAGATAAGGGGTATGATGGACATATGATAAAATGAAGGAAATGATAGGGGATAATATGAGTGAAACCTGCCCCCAAGTATGGAATGGAAGATGTTCATAGACTACACATAATGCCTATTTTCTAGGTTTTCATCATGGTAGCCCAAAGTGCTTATTTGCCAGGTTTTCACTAATGGACGAAATGATTTTTCTTTATTCTTTTTTTCCTTTTTTTTAATTTTTCATTTTATTGATTTTTTGACATTTTTAGAAGATAATGGATGCATGACATGACAAGGATGAAGGACTTAGTCATATTATTCTTTGGATAATCCTCTAGAAAGGTATGCAATAATGGACCATGACTATGATAGTATGCTCAAAGACATTGGTAGGGTAATGAAAATGGGGATAAAAGGGATTTAAGCAAGGGATTGGAAAGGCTCAATGAAAGGATAGGAAAAGTATGTAGGAGGATGGAGGGAATGAAAGAAGGCTTGATGTTTAGTGGATGGAAAAGGATGCAAGAAAAACATTGGCACACACCTTGAAGGGTGATGGAATGATAAAGGAAAATGGGATTTTGGATTTGATAAGGAAGGGATGTGGATTTTGGGACACAAGGATCAAAAATAGATTTGAAAGGTGGAAGAATTTTTGATGGAGGGATAGCAAATTTGGATGCCAACTTTGATCTTGCTTTAGGACTTTGTGCTTCAAGAAGCTTTTTGGGAATCCACATGTATTTTGACTTTTGATTCTTTTGAGGGTCCTTATATTATATTGATTGTAAAAGAGATTTAGGAACCCATATTGATTTTGACTTTTTTTTTTCTGATTGATGGGCCTTTATGGCCTTTTAGATATTTCTTTCTCTTTTTGGATCATATTTTTTTTATTGTATTGACATGTCGATTAGACTAGACATGTTGATCCTTGACCTCATGTGGTTGGCATCCAAATTACTTGGAGATGGAATGGAATTTATGGATGGATAGGAATTATGTAGAATATTTTTGGATGGGTGGAAGGTTTTTTGGAATGTGTGCCTTTGTTGACTTGCATATGGAATAGGGTAAGTGGATTGGATGGAGGAATGTATGGACCTAAAATAGATGAAAGGGGTGAAGGAGGAGGCATATGTTTGGATCTAGATTTGGAAGGGATACCAACACCTTGAGAGTGAGCTTTAGGACTGAAGTCATGATCTTTAGAATCTTCTTTGATATGAAAGGGTTTTGACATACTTTGTTCTTTAATGTTAGACCCTTTGACTTGATAATGTTTTTCATGTCTGGGATACTTGCTACTAAATGGGAGTCCATTTTTAGGTGTATATGATATGGAATACTTTATAGGACAATGAATTGGACTAGACTTGACAAAACTAGGGGAACCCATTTGAAGTGAAGGGGATTCATGAACACCATGCATAAGTGTATTTAGGCTATGAGGGGAATCATGAGAGATAATTGAATTGTGTAATGGAATAGGAGTAGTGGTAAGATCATCTAGTAGGATGGGATCTTGTGGAGGATTTGGAGGGATGGCTGGATCTTTTGGATAATCTAGGAGTGAAGGAATACTTTGATCTTGACTTGGATTTGGATCATCGAGAAATATGGAAGGGTGATCTTGATCTCTCTTGGAAAGTGAAAGGTCAAGGGGAAATGGATCATCTTGCAAAATGGGGTTATTGTAAAGCTTAATGGAAATGAAGCCTTGATCAAAGATTGGATTAGCTTGGATATTGTTTTGATCTTGATCTTGATTATTTTTAGGACTTATTTCTATATTGTTTAGATTATCCTCCTGACATAAGGTATGAAAGTTGGAAAAGGGATTAATATTTGGATGTAAAGGAGATTAACATTGAATTGGACCATATGAAATGGGATTTCTTGGAGATGGAGGACATAGTGTTATTGGATCTAGAAATTGGGAATCATGAAATGGACTTATGTCAAGGATGTGACTAGTTTGAAGTTGTTCTATGGATAGCCCTTGGGGGCTTTCAACATTGGAAGTGAAACTTGAGGGTGATGAAGGAAATTGCTCTTGTGATTTTTTGGGAGATGAAGGGATAGAGGGAGACATGAATGTTTCTTGAAGGTGAGTGTTCTGAGGGGACATTGGTGTTGCATCCATATGAATATTTTGGGATGAGCCATTGCTAGACATGGGTGAATCGTTATTGTCATCCTTTTCAAATAATTTTTGAAAGATTTCCTTAATAGTATAATATTTGGATTTCCTTTTCTTGGATGATCTTGCTGGTGTTGTATAATTGATATGTACATTTTTTTTGGATTTATTTGGTTCAAGATGTTCCTCAAAAGGAATTTTATTGATCTTGTTTGTTTGATGTGAAAATTTTGACATGCTTGAATTGGTGTTTGTTTGATAAAGATTTATTGGATTTGTTTGTGAGTTTGAGGACACAAAGTGTTGTTGATCAAATATTGTTGAAGGCCAAATTGTTTGTGATTGAATTGTTGGGACAAAAGCTTGTGACATTTCTTGGTGTTCACTTGATTCAAATGTAATAGGATTGGATTGATCATATTTAAGGTCTTCATTTAGAAGTATTTGGTTGAATTTTTCCTTTGCATTTGCAAGTTATGCAATAATTTTTGGCATGTTTGATCAATCCATGAAATATTTTACATGAGCTTCAAGAAAAGTTTTTAATGGACAATTATAAATTTTGGTCATGTCATAGCCTCATTTTATACTATATTCCATTTGGTCTTGAACCTTTTTGGCTTCATTATCCAATTTAATTTGCAACCTTTAAATAAGGAGTATGTAAGATTCAAGTGTCTGATCATAAGTTGTTGAGGTGACATTTTTGTTTGATCAAAGATGTAATGTCATTTGAAGTATATGTTACATTTAGGTCAAAACCTTGTGTTGAGTCAAAAGGTGTTTGTGAAGTATCCATGATGTTTGGGTGAAAACCTTGTTGTTGCACATGTATGTCTTATGTTGGGTCAAAGAATGCTTGTGGGTTCTTGTCACATGAAATGTACATGGTTTTGTTATGGACCTTGCTGCCTTGTGGAATTTTGTGATCTTGTGAAAATTGGGATGATGTCTAAGAATGTATGCAAATGCACCTAAGTATGAGGGTGTATGCAAAATGCATTTTATTTTTTCATTTTTGGATTTTTGAATGAAAATGCAAGATAAGGGTTTTTGTGTGCAATGTGTTGGGTGTTTAGGACATGAAAATTTAAATTATAATGTAGGCGTATGCAAAGGTTTGACTGTGAAAGAAATGTTTGGACTTGGACAAAGTTTGTGTTGATGGTGCTGCTTGGAATTTGGAGGGTTTTGATTTTTGGACAATGTTTTTGGATATGATATGAAATATTTTGGATACTGATATGAAAATTCAAAATGCAATTTTTTTTAAAATTTTTGGGATAAGTAGATGAAATGAAAACCCAAGTTTATGCAACTATGGTTTGAGAAAACTAAGATTATGAAAAATGACGACAAGGTTATGCAACCTAAGGTTATGCAAGATGAGGACTATGAAAACTAAGGACATGCAAAAGGAGGTTTGAATTTTGAGGAAAATATTTGGGAAATACAAGGCTAAGAGTCTAACCTTACAAGGATGACAATTGGATCTTGACCAAGAAAGAAAGGACAAAATCAAAATGACAATGTTGATAAAAGGACTAAGTCAAATCCATTAGGACATAGGTAAAATTTGACTCAAAGAAAATGATAAAAAGACTAAGTTCAAGATCCTTTATTTGTCCAAATAAGAAAATACTCTAAGACTCATGTTTTGTTTGGATTATTTACCAAATTCAAAGGGTTCTAGGTTGAAAATGAGGGTTATGATAGCATCAAAAAGAGGGTTATGCAAGGATTAAGATGGGATCAAAATGAGGACTAGGAGGATAAAAATGTGGATTAAGATGAGCAAAATGAGGATAATGTAACATATGATAAGTTCAAAATGAGGATAATGTAAGGATCAAGATGAGGGCTATGCTATGCAAAAGGGATCCTAAGTGCAAAATAAAAATTATGCAAGGAATATGATAAGGACATGATATGCAATATGCAATATGGATATGCAAAATGATTTCTAAGAGACATGCCATAAGATCCTAAGGCTAATGTTGGACAAGTTTTGACAAGTGTATGTTTGCAAAAAAATGTTTAGAAAGTTTTTGAACAAGTATTTGACAAGAGTATGTTTTGCAAATGTTTTGAATGTTTTGGATAAGTTTGACAAGTATATCAACTTGGAAATTATCTTGATTAATGTGAAACACTCACGCAAGACACAATAGACAGAATGATTGTTGTTAAAAACAAACACACCACAACCTAGGCTGAAAGGATAGTATCCACTAAATTCTCACTTGAACTAAAGTTTAGCCATGCTTATCTAGAGTAGACAACCTAGAATCTTAGTAGCACATGCTCCCACTTATAGTGCACTCACTTCTTGGGCATACCAAGATCCACTTCCAAAGGGGCATCACTTCCCAAGGGACTATTGTCTCTACTAAGGACCATGAAAGTGTGAGATGTCTTCCTGGGCATAGGTGACCCCTTGAGCTAGTGGATAGAAGGATTTTGGCCACTACAACAAAGGTTTTTAGTACAGGACACTCTATTCAATAGGTGGATGATAAAATCTTGTAGGAGGTCTCCCAGCCCTAAGACCCAAGGTTTGACACACCTTTAAGGGTACTAGAGGAGAGCTATCACCCAACCATACCATTGATTGGGAATTACCCACAATTGAGCCTTTATATAGTGGTTAGAGTGGAGACCTGGCTTTGGCCTATTTCTACTCTAAATTTTTCCCTTGGCATACCCAATATCGGATATCTTGGTCCAAGGCAAGCTTCTCTAAAAGAATTATACATATTTCTCTTATACCTAAGGTCTACGAAGGAGAGGGAAGAGGATACATCTATATAACCCTTTGGGATTTTAGGCACTGAATACATGCCAAGCAAAATAGAAAATGTTCATTTTAGGACCCAAATAAAGTGTTTGCTAATCTAGGAAATCAAACACACATTGGTTTCAAGGAAAACACACAAGGTCTTCAAACAATATCTTGCATCAAATTTTTTAGTAGTTTGCATGATGTGGTTTTCATCCCACGATTGCCACAAGTTAAAAAGAGACCATTAGTAACACCCAAAATGCTACTTTAAAAGAACTACATAGATTTATCTTCACCCAAGTTCCACAAAGGCGAGGGGAGAGAATACATCTGTATAACCCTTTTGAGATTACAAATGATAGGACAATCCAAACATTAAAATAAAAAAGTTCATTTTAAGCACATAAGCACATGGCTCTTAGTCCAAGTAGAAAGGAATTATGGTAGAAAACACAACTTTATTGTTCTTTGTCCTTCCTAATTAGAATTGCATAAAAGTTTGTTGTTCATTAACCTGTTAAGAAAGGAAGTTTGACAAAATATGAAAATTGTTGTTCTTTTCCTTCCTAATTAGGCTAAATGAAATTTTGTTGTTCATTTACCTTCTAATTAGATATAAGTGACTTTGTTGTTCATTTGATCCATTAAGAAAGGAAAATTGAGAGCATAAAAAAAAGGAATTTTTGTTCTTTGATCCTCCTAATTAGGCTAAATGATATTTGTTGTTTATTCACCTCCTAATTAGACTATGTGACTTTGTTGTTCATTTTAATTCCAAAAACAAGAAATTGCACAAATAAACAATGTTAGATTCCAAGAGTTCTCCAACCTTCTTCTTACACCTACAAGCACACAAGAAAAAGAAAGAAGATTAGTAAAGCATGTTTCACGTAAGGTTCACCAAATGTAGGACTAGAAAAAGAGTAAATTTGAATAAATGAGAGAACCACTAATCTCATATAAAACAATGCAAACAAATCTAATCCAAACATAAAAGCCACTTGAAATATAAAATAATTTAAAATAACAAAACTCCCTTCAAGTGTAGCTCCTATGCTCTTCTTTCTTCTCCATAAATTTGAATTTTTTGTAGCTCTTGATCTTGACGAGATGTACCTACAATTGAAAGCAAGATGATGATATGATATGACAAAATGACAAGATAATGAGAATAATAGGAGAATGTGATTGGAAATATGTGGTTGAAAGAATGTGGTTAGCCAAAACAAGTGCAAAGAGGCTCAATTTATAGAGTTTTGAGAGCCAAAATGCAAAAATGGAAGGAAAATGTGCAATTGGAAATTGTCATAGTTAAATTGCACAATCAAAGCTATCTCCAAGCATAACCCGCTCCTCTAATTCTATGGGCCAGGATTCTCCCTACTATGGGAGAGAACCATTATAGGGTAGGGAGCTATAGAAAGTTGGAAAATCACCGTGATTAAGAGATTTACAATAGAAAATATGTCATAAAATGGCACATTATGACAATTTGTAAGAGATGTGCATAGAAACATGCAAAAACATTAAATAGAAGAAGTGGAAAATGTAAGGGAAGGTGTAAGAAAATGAATAGAATGTGTAAGAGTTTGAAAAGAAGAAGGTGTAAGAGTGGAAGCTAGAAAATAGGAAGTAGAAGCACAATTAGTGGGAATTTGTGAGAGTTAGAATTTTTGAATTTAAAAACTCATAAATCCCTCACAAAATAGAAATTAGAATATAAGAAATAGAAAATTCCCAAAATTCATGGAAATGGAACAATTAATTAATAAATGTTAATTAATTGAAAAGAATTTTAAAAAAGGATGGATTAATAAGATGAAATGGATTAAATGATTAAAACATAGGAATAAAGCATGGTATTTATTCCTATAAGGAAAATTAATAAAATGATTTGCCAAATGATAAAATAAATACATGGAATAACCTTAATAAAGGATTATGATGAAGATGTAGATCAAATGTGATGATATTGGAAAGGATTAGGTACATGATTAAATTGATGAAATAAATGATGCTAGATGAAGGATAGAAATGATGACTTGTCAAGGACACAGGACAAGAGTTGATGTTGATAAGGAACTAAAGGACGTAACAATGCCCAAAGGATCGATGATGATGAGATGATGTTGAAATGGTTTTTGAATTGATTCTGAGATGATTTGCATTTTGATTAAATGATGATCAAGTTGGCCAAAAGATCAAAGTTAGTGAAATGATAAAATGGGACAAGTTATGATGTGAAGGTGATAAAAGAGTTGGCGTGAACCATTTTTGAGTGTCTATAGATATGATGACCATTTTTTCACAAATCACTATAAAAGTTCCTTTATTTGAAATGTTTAGAATAGAAGAACATAGAAATAAGGCTCTAACCTAGTTGGGAGGGATTGGAATGCATAGTATCCCTAGGAACAATTTACCATTGAAGGATAATGCCAACAACATACCCAAAAAAATAGAGGATGAATAGGGGGTAGTATCTTAGATCCCACCTATATACCTAGACAATTCTGCAATAGCCTACATTGAAAATATTGACCCATTTTTCTTGAGCTTGATCATAAATGGTAAAATTGAAAAAAATTATATGATTGATTACGGTTCCTCAAATATAGTTATGCCTTTTAAGGTCATGGAATCTCTTGGTTTGAAAGTAGATACTAAGCAGGGAAGATGTTGTGCTTTAGATTCTAGACAAGTCCTCATCATAGGTACCATTAGTGCATTTCCATACAAATTAGTTGCATACCTTGAGAGTGATCTCACCATGAGTGTTTTAGTAGTGGATATTCCCCCTTGGTACGGTATGTTTTTGTCAAGGAAATGGAGTGTTGCTATGGGAGGTAGTCTACAATGTGACCTATCATTTTCCACTTTCCATATTGGTGATAAGGCCATTAAGATAAACAAAGAGCCTAGGATGACTGACATGATAGAATAGAACACAGACAATGCTTCCTAGATTTTGACATAAATGCCTTCAGAGCTGAGGTAATGGTTCTAGAGAATAAGAAAACCCCTACATTGATTTCAACAAGAGGTGGATAAATTTCCAATTCAAAGGATGTATGGACTATGTTCTTTTATGGTGCTAATTCCAAGGATGGAGCAAGGGCTAGAGTGGTTTTTGTTTCCCTAGACAAGAAACTATCAGATGTTCATTTACTTTAAATTCACATGTACAAATAATATAGTAGAGTAAGAGGCACTCTTGTTGGGGTTGAAAGTAGCTTCCAACATGGTATAAGGAATTTACTTGTGATTGGTGATTTTGAATTAGAAGTATCTCAATTAGTTAGGCAAACATATGCATCCAAGAACAAAAGGCTAAAAAAATATGAATGTAGTGTGGAATAAGATTGAATCATTTGATACTTTTGGGATCACTTGGATGGATTAGAGAAACAAAAAAATGGTAGACCTATTGGCTAACATTGCTATCAAACCTGATTATATGTCTCTCTCAGGGATATCTAAAATTGAAACACTAACAAGGCCTTCAATACTTGAGAAAATTGAAAATTGGAAAGTATTTGAAGCATGCTATATTGAAGTTCCTCCAAAGTGAAGACAAATACCATGGACAAGAGTTGGATTGCAGTGCTTTGGTTGAGACTATAGATGGGAAGAGTACAATTTTTGGGCAAGAAATCATGCAGGTCAAGATAGATAAGGTACCCAAGGGGCTAGTCATATTAGAAAGTGTCTTTGACATCCAAGAGAAAGTTCATTTAGAAGTCAAAGACAAAAAGTCAAAGGAATTAGAGGGAAAAAAATTTGGAACCACTGAATCTCACAAGAAGGTCTATATAGGTAAGAAGTTGTTTCCTTCTATAAGAAAATTCTTGATTGATTTATTAAGAAAGTTTAGACATGTTTTTGCATGGTCATATGATGATTTAAAAGCATATAGGTAAGAACTCTTCAAACATTTTAATCCTTTGAAAGAAAATACTAAACCTTTTAGGCAAAAACAAAGGCCCATCAATCCCACCTTAGCCCCAACAATGCAAGAAGAACTAATGAAACTTAGGGATGGAGGAATTATAAAGCCTATCAAACACTCCACATGGTTTTCAAATTTGGTTCCTTTTATAAAAAAATAATGTAGACATTAGGTTATGTGTGGATTTTAGGAACCTAAACATTACTTCCCTAAAAGATAATTATGGTTTTCCAAAAATGGAGGCAATGTTGCAGAAGGTCACTGACTCGGACTTAATGTCAATGATGGATGGTTTTTCAAGCTACAATCAAGTGTTAGTTAATGAAAGTGAGCAATATAAAAATTCCTTTACAACACCTAGGGGTATTTATGTGTATGTTAGGGTTCTTTTTGGCCTTACCAATGCTAGAGAAACCTTTCGGAGAGTTATGGATGTTTCTTTTGTAGACTTTATTGACAAATTTATGGTGGTGTATAAGGATGACTTGACTAATTATTCGAGGAGTGCAAATAATCAATGTAGAAACTTAGAGAAAATCTTTATAAAACCTTTAGAGCATGAAGTTTCCTTCAATCTAAGAAAATGTGCATTTGGAGTAACTAAAGGAAAGCTCTTAGGCCATATAGTATCTAACGAAGGAGTAAGGATAGAGCCTAAAAGAGAAACTACTATAGATAGAATCCCTAGACCAAAAAATGTGAAAGGAATTTAGTCTTTCTTTGGACATGTCAATTTATTGAGAAGATTTGTGATAAATTTTTCTAAAATCAGTTGACCAATTTCCAAGATGCTCAAGAAAGGAGTAGAGATAAAGTAGGATGGGGAACCCTCAACTGCATTTCAAAGTATCAAAGAAGAAATCAAGAATGCACTTGTGTTGAGAACCCCATATTGTAGTGATCCAATGCACAATTTTTCTTTTTCCTCATTCCACATTGCTGCAATAGTATTACTTCAAAAGAACGAAGAAGGATTTGAAGAGCCCATTGATTTTTTTAGCATGTCTCTTCAGTTGTTGAGCTTAAATATGACATATGAAAAGCAAGCCTATGCTTTGGTGAAAGTAATTTAGGCCTTCAGATGTTATTTGGTAGGTCCTAGAGTCACATCTTTTGTCCCAAGTATTGTTGATAAGGATATTTTCTCTTAGCAAGAAGTTTCTAGTAGGATAGGACTACAAGAGTTTAATATTGATATCCAAAACACAAAATTGGTAAGAGGTCAAGGTTTGGTAAAACATATGACATACTCAAACTTGGATATAAACCAAATAAATATTGTAGATGATGACCAATGCCCCATATATTTGTGACATGGATCAGTGTGATTGGTCTACGTAAATTATTCAATATTTGTAGTATATGCTTGCCCCAATAAAAATGAATGACAATGAGAAGAGATCCTTGAAACTCTACGCCATTAAATACATCATTGTTGAAGGAAATTTGTGGTGGAGAAATATTGAAAGAGTGTTGTTAAAATGGGTTGGCAAGGAGGAATTGGTTAAAATTCTAGCTGAGATGCATAATTGACTATGTGGTGTCCATTAAATGGCTAAGACAATAGCTCACAAGGTGATGAGATCTGGTTTTTGGTGGCCAATTTTGTTCAGAGGTTCTCATGAACTAGTGAAGAAGTGTGACCCATGTGAAAGATTTTTTGGTAAGTTAAAAAAAAATTGAAATATGCCATTGAGACCAATGGAGTTACAAGAACTTTTCCACCAGTGGGGCATTGACTTCATAGATGAAATAGATAAAAAATAAAGCAGTGGTTACTTATGGATTTTAGTTGCTAATAATTATTTTACAAAATGGGTAGAAGTTATCCCAACCAGGCGATCAACTAGCAGAGTTGTAAATGATTTCCTTTTAAACAATATAATTGCTAGGCTTGGATGTCTAGAGAAGAATGTAACAAACAACACTATGTGCTTCAGGTTTGATGAATTTATCTAATTTTGTGATAAATACAACATGACCAATTCAACTTCTTCTCCATATCACCCATAAGGAAATAGAAAAGTTGGGTTTACAAATAAGAGTATATTGAAGATTTTTAAGAGGATCTTAGATGAAAAAATAAGGCTTAGGACTCTAAGTTTTGCTTGGTAGTATGGGCAGATAGGGTAACAATCAATAAATCCATTAGATTAGCACATTTTGACTTGGTGTATGGAATCTAGGCTACAATGCCTCGAAATCATTTGATGGGTATATATAGGTTCATCCAAAAGTATGATGGTGATATGAAATTTGATATATAAGAGAGGATTGATGAGATAACTAGATTGAATGAACACATAAGAGAAGCATCAGCAAGAAATGACAAATTACAACTACAAGTAAAGCACCTATTTGATAAAAGGGAAACAAAAATAAAATTTGAGACTAAGGACCTAGTGCTAATGTGGAATGCAAGGTTAGAAGACAATGGGAAACATCAAAAGTATGATCCCATATGTCTTGGTCCTTATCTAATTGATTCCAAGTGGGGACAAGACTCGTACATATTGAAGGAATTCTTTGGAAATATTCTTGAATTGTTAGTTCATGGATAATTCTTAAAGAGGTATTTCTGTTGAGAGGTACTTTTCTCTCCATGAATAGTAGAGTAGATGTGTATATATTGTAAAGTCTTGTATATAGGTGTGTTTCTTTTTTGTTTGTGTTGTTTCTCTCCATAGCATTGTCAAAGGTGTGGTATGCTCTAACTAGAATTTATGAATCCTTGTGTGAACATGGAGTGTCCATCATGCCAAGAAAGAACCATTATTGGTGTGTTTCTCCAAAGTTATTTTTTCCTTCTCCACCTTAGGGATCCTATGTTCATCTTTTAATGCCTGATGTTTTTCTTCTCTAAAAAAAAACCCTAGTTGTAAGTGTTTTCAGGTTGAAACCCTAGGTCGAGCTTTAAAATCCCCTAAGCTTTTATGTTTCTTCATTACCTTTTTGCTTCACTTAAGGAAGGGGTATCCATCATTATATTGTGTTTTAATCTTAGATGTTATCATCTTTAATTTGTGACCCTATGACCCATTATTTTTTAATATGTCACTCACTTGAGCATTAAAGAAATGGTTATTTCTTTGTGAAAGGGGCCTGATGTGTGCATATCCTAGGCATTAATATTTTTGTCACCCATGGTCACATTTTTGGTTAATCATTAAACCAAGGTCTCAAATGATTTTAACTTTATTTTGTTTTAAGCACATGAACTAGTATGACCTCAGATCAATGACATGTGTCTTTTCTCAAGCTCTAACAACTCTTCTAGTGAGAATAGGAAATGACTCCCTATGGATGATGGCAAGGCCAAATACCTTTCTTTTGAGCCAACAGTCAAAAAAAATCAATGGTCATTGCTTATCTACTAATTATCCTTTCCTAAATGGCACTATAACATGATGGTGACATGTGGCCAATGATGGGCCTAAATTCTTGTAAATATAAAGATACAAATCAATGACCTATATTAGCCCACAGCCCTTGATTGTTGTTATAGCGATGAACAGGGATGTTGCTACACAGAGTCAAACTTAGGCTCAAGTTTTCTAGTGGGACCAATTCTAGCAAGGACTAGCAACATTTTGATTTGTTTATGCATGTCCATGCTAGCCATCGTGAATGGGTCAGAGGTATGAGTTGTAAAATGAAGATGCTAAGATGTTGCCACATGGACTCAGTGATTTTTTTTCTCTTTTATATCACAATGGGTCCTCTCCTTGTGAGTCAGTAGATGTTGTGTCTTCTCAAAATATGATAAGGATTATAGCGAGGAAGAAAGATCAAGATACATGTCTTGATTTCTAGAGAGTTTTTCTAGTGGGATTTGAGGAGATAGCAGGGATTGATGGTCGATTGGGCCACATGGATGGTGTTAGCAAGTCAAATCATATAGGCACTTGTGGCCTTAAGAATAAAGGATAAATGGGTGACCTACATTCCTTTGCAAGGGATTTGTCTTCCCTTGGCAATGAAGTGTGATGTCTCTATGTGTCTTACCCATGCCAAGGTGATACCTTGCCACTTAAAGGAAGAATTGTACATGAGAGTTAAATCAATGGTGGGGACTTAATCACCCAATAAAGATCAATCATTGATGTGTTTAGAAGAAGAAGATAGATCAATGGGCCACGTGTTATCGTGAAGGTCTGGCAGATGTATGGCAATGCAACACAATGTATCCATATGTCCCTCCCACTCAAATGTGTTAAATTTTCAAAGGATCTCACATAATCACTTTTTCAATGCCTTATTAGTTGGTGATGGGTCCCAAAGAATGAGTCAGATGGTTAGCAAGAGTGAAAAGGAGATCTCACATGTCTAATGTAAGCTAGAAGGTGATCAACGATGGATTATTAAACTAAGTATAGAGCCAAGAAAGGAAGATTTATTTAGCATGGAAAATGATAGTTATTTTGCATGAATTTGTGGTTTTAATTTTAATACAATGGATTTAAAGGTTGTCATCTCATTTCAATTGCCGACATCTACATACTGAATTTGCAAGATGTGGAATTTCAAGCTTGACAATTTTCCAAAATTATAATTGTGATACTCTAAAATTCACAAAGTAAAAAAGTAATTTGTTTTTCTCTCTTCTTGTGCTCTAAGTTATAAAATTATATGTTTTAGGATTTGCATTGTCCCAAGTAGGCCCTAATTTGCATTCCAAAGCCCGAGATAAATCCTACTTGTGTGGGTCCTCTGTTATAAGAAAAATGTCTTCAAAGAAGTAGTCTAGGAAATTTGATGATGAGGATAGAAGGCTTTAGGATGATTCTATCAAAAAAAATTCTATGTCAAAAGAGGGTAGAGATGCAACTGAAGAATGAAAAACTTTAAAGAATGAAGTATGCCCTAGCTTGAAAGGCAAATATGGGAATGTTTGTGATATAAAAATGCCAACCAAGGGTTTAGAAATTTTTAGGTGGTGGTATGGCCAAGACAATGTAGGGAGCCCTCTCAATAATGTATGGCAGTATGACTTAGGTAAACTAGTTACGTTGACTATCTTTCTAGATGTTGACCTACTATCAGAGATAGTAGACAAATATGACTCAATCCCACACATAATTTGAGACATAAATGGGGATATACTGTTAAAATTGGATATTGATTCTATCATAATAGTCTTGGTTTACATCTTGCTACAAACTTAATTGATGAAATAGATTTCAAAATGTTTGAGGAAGCTTTTGATCAAGTGGGAGTTGATATTCAGTAGAAATTGATAACTTCCTTCTTGAAAGAAGTAGATGGTATAAAATTAACACCTTTGGCTATAACATATACTATAGGAAATTGTGAGCATTACAATGATACTCTAGTGAACACTCATATAGCCCTCTATCAAGTATTAGGGTTAACAAACATAAGGAAATTCAGTAATACTACAATGTGGATGTGTCTTAGAATTTTGAATTATGGGAGTGCAATAATTTATGATTTCCCCAAATATTTGGAAATAAATATTAATCAAGGATTGATAACTTTGAAGAAAGGGGAATCCACATATTTCATATGGTACTCATTACTTATTCATATGATTCTTTTCTACAATACAAACTATTTTTCATAGTTCATGGATCTTGAGCTTGAAAGAGATGATGAAACATTGTCTATCTAGTTGTGGTCAACTATTATGTCTATGGATTGGGAGGGTTCTAGCTTTGTGCTATTTGAAAATCAATTGGGAACTGCTCTAAGATGGAGAATTTTGATAGTGGTTGATGATTTTCCCCATCCATTGAAGATTTTCTTAAGGCCTATTAATTTTAAGTCAAAACCAAAGATGTGCCACCAATGGGGAGATATTTATTTTTACCCCTATATTAAAGTCATTAGAATATATGGATTTCTAGGAAAACCTTTTTCATTAACCAAGTATGTTCTTTTAAGGATTGGTTTTCTTGAAGTTATGAGGTAGATTTCTATGATACATCATACCAATTCCCCTCAAGAAAAGGCTCGAAAGGGAACTTTATTTCCTAACCTTATAGTTTTTCATCATTTTTCAATCATCAAATATTGAAGGAATAGTTTGGTTCAATTTCTTAGACCATATAATTTGGAGGTTAGCTCAAAGAGGATGAATTATATAGAAGTTTTTTATGAAAGATTTATGTGCAAGATAAATAAGGCTCCAAGGGGTAAATGTGTTTTTGACTACCTAGAGGACATCATCAGAAATTATGAGGATTTGAAATATCAGAGAAGAAAGAAAGCATATTGGTGTATGTACCAGGAGACATTGGAAGAGATTTGAGAAAAGGACCTAAACTATTATCCACTCTTAGATTGTAAGAGCTTAGAATAGAGGTTGAGAATAAATTTGGGTAATTTCCAAAGTATATATGATACTATGACTGAGAAGTTGGGAAGAAAAAAAAGAAAATTTTGTTGATGCTGCAAATAACTTAAATGTATTGTTGCAATTGACTTACATAGTCCCCAAAGAAAGAAGAGGACATAAGAGAATAATGGAGGAATCACAAACCCATGATGATGAGTCAAAGAAAGAACTTGAGACTCCAGAGGGCTTAAGATTGTATCAAAGAAGGAGAATGTGAGAGAGGCCTATTGATCCAAGAATAGTTGAAATGCCAAGTATGGAAGCAATAGCACCAGAGGATCCAGCAAGAAGATCTCCATCTCTAGAATCTTCAAGACCACCCCCTATAGCCTCACTACAAGAAATTCATAGTGATGAAATACATGAAGAAAAGGAGAAATACATTGATGGAGAAGAGACTATAGGGGAGGTAGAAAACATTTAAGGTACAGAGAAATTTGGTGAATTGAATCTTCCTTATGGGGGTGGTGATAATGAAGAAGAATAGTACATTTATGTCCTGAAGAATATGTGGAAAGAAAAGATCTTCAAGTCCCTAGAGCACCAATCTCTAATATTACTACCCAAGAGATAAATGGACTATTCCCAAGGGAATTAAGAATAGAATCTTGCAAGGTGGATGTATCTAATAATGAATTTTTCAAATTAGTTCCCTTGAAGAAATTATTATGGCAATACTATAGAGAGGATTGCCTCAAAATGGTCAAGGAGGAAAATTACAAAAGCTAGATGATGATCTTGATGATCTTGCCAAAGAGGTAGAACATGAGATGATGATCATAATTGATGATATTATTTTGGAGAAGGAAGAAAAATTGTAAATGAATCAAGATTCTAGTCATTTCCAAATCTCAATATTGTTGATTCAATTGCATTTGACTCAATAATAAAAGATATGAGGTCAAAGAAACCAAAAAGGGAAGCTAAGGGATCCACCTCTAGAATGCATTATAGTCAAGACCTAGTTATTTTATCCACTTGGTTTCTTTCACCCTCTTCTTCTAGTCAAGACATTGGTGATGACAATGGAGTCATGGTAAATCTAGTTTTTCAAAGAGTAGAAGATGTTAAGCTTTCCCATTCTACAAAAAAATTATAGGAGCATATAGCCTATGTTCATAATGTTGCAAAAGGAACAAAGAAAAAACATTAGTTACAAGAAATGTATAATCATGTATATGCAGTATATGAATAGAGAAAAAAAGAAAATACCAACTTATAGTGCCAAGTAAGAAAGCTAGAAAAAAGGATAGATGAATTTAAAGTAGCCAAGAAAACTAGTATGGATCAGCCACCTAGTAGAGAGAAAGCTACCTTATTAGAGAAGTTGAGCATAGTGCCTTTCGATCCTACAATTACATCAGCACATCCCAAGAAAACCTCTTCAAAGAAAAGAAAGAGTGATGATGTTCTAATGTTTTAATAAAAGATGTCCTAGATCTACAAATGCAATTAGAAAGCAAACATAATGCTTTTGATTACAATAAAGAAGTTATAGTTAGAATTGCATAAATTTTTTTATTCAAGAAGATTATTTCACAATTGTTTAGGTTCGATGAAGTGTATAAGATTCTTTATTCAGGCATTAGTAAAATGGAGGATCATAGGAGATTGTTGAAGCTAACATTTAAAAAATGAGTGGGGAGGGTTGAAAAAAATAGCCAAATTGAGTTATGTGTAAGAGTAAACCCTAACCCTCCCTCAAACACCATGGCCACAGTCATAATTGTTAAATTCTTAGGAATTTTTCTATCTTGCCATATTATTTTTGTAGTCTAACCCTAGTAAATTTTTGCCTACCAAGCTCCTAGTTCAGAGTCTAGGTCACTTTTAGTCTCCCCCAAGAGTCTAGGTCAAGCCCTAATATCTAACTGGAGAGACCCAAAAGAATTAGAAACCTAGAAAGAATATTTCTGGAGGACATTATAGCACTCCCAAGTAGGTACCCACATGAAAACCTTTACAAGGTGTGAATATGTGCACCATTTTGGAGTTATGAAAATGCACATCTTCAAAAATGTGCACCTATGCACTCTCGAAGGTGTGCACATGTGCACCTCCCATGGGTGTGCAAGTGCGTACCCTCCAAAGTTGTGTGTGTATGTAGATCTAGAGGTGCACACCTGCACACCCTCCTGGTTTGCTTTTCCTAGGGTCTATATAATACCAAAGACCCCCACTTCTCCCTCAATTGTTCTTTTCACTCCTTTGGTTTTCATCTCTACACCCTTTTACTGTGTGCTCCTCCACCGCTCCTCATCCTACATACACTAAAATAAAGATTAGCAACCTTCATGAAGGTGTGTGTATGCACACCTCCACAAGGTGCACATGTGTGCACCTTCCAATAGACATACAAAATTCCTAAAGAAAAGCACTACATCACCACAAGTGCCTAAGATCATCCTAGAAGCAAAGGATGAAGTACAAGGGGAGCAAATAGAATTTTTCCCCTTGAGACAAAGAATTCACTTGGCTAAAGCAATAGAGGAAGAGAGGAGAAAAAGCTCCATAGTGACACTTCCATCTCCTCTAAGGGAGCCTATCCATGTATCAACATCAAAAGATGAGGAACAAAAATGGATAAACAATATGGAGGGTCAAGAAACTAATGTCTTTGACATCTTTGATTTTGACTTTATGCCAGTAGGCACTGAGATGGTGGGAGAGAAAATAAGAGATACTCCCACAAGTGAACCCTTAGGAGAGGATTGGAATCAATTATTGCCTCTACCTCAAGGACCTCTAGATATTTCACAACCACCATCTCGAGATTTGGCAATTTTGGATAAAGGGTCAGTGACTCCACTTCCCCCAGCTGTTGAAGAAGAAAAACAAGTGACTGAGGAAGGGGAATTCCAATAGCTACATGTTGATGAAGTATCTAAGGAAGGGAAAACACATGAATAGCCTCAAAAAACTTGTCAAAATATAGAGGCTAGAACTTTAGCCCAACCAAAGGCATTAACTCTCACTGAGGATCTTTCTTGATAGGAGAAAACTCTGGAGAGGACTAAAAAGGGAAAGGGTCATGTAGTAGGACCAACCTCTTTAGCTAAGTACATATATCCCATGGGCACCACATTGGAATGGCTGAAGAGGGAGGTTATGTTTTACCAGAAGAGGTAGCTTGACCTAACAACTGAGAAGGGAATGAAGGAATTATTAAAAGCAATCAAGAAGCCTAAGACCCCTATAGGTGATTTTTGAACACTAGCTTTCATAATGAAGAACCAAGATTAGGACTTGCTTACACATATATTCATTCCTCCTTCACATGCTAACACTATACAACTAACTCCTAAAAACTACCAAATCAAGGTGGTCATGTTGGGAAGACTCATGGTAGACACAGCCAAAGTGATGATCACTATGGGTATGAAAGAATTGTTCAAGCATATAGACTATCATGAGCCCAAGTTGATAGCACTGCAGAAGTTAAATAAGCTATTAAGAGGCTACTTAAATGAATTTTTAGTCCCTATCAACCTAGAAAACCAAGAGATTACTCTCATGGAAGCATTAGAGAGAAGAGGAATAGGCGTAGCATAGTTAGATCCATTTTTGGAAGCATGTCAGTAATGGTGTGAAAATTTTGAGGAGAAAGGTGTACAGATAATACATGGTAATTTGAACCTATCACACCACATCTAGTCTAGTGCCAATAAGTTGGTTTCCATAGTGAACCAAGATTTTGAGCTAATGAATGAAGTACATACCTTGACTAAAGACCTACAGGCAATGAAATCAATAAAGGGTCAAAGGTATCATATGTTGATGGAAGTATATATTGTTGAGGAGCTAGACAAGCTCAATGACTGGATTGAGAAGACATTAGCAAAGAATAAGATTATGGAAGGATTGTGTGTAGAGACTGAAAGGCTTAAGGATTGGACTCAAGAGTAATTTTTGGAAGTAGAAAAGTACTACAATGCCACTTGCCTCGATATTTTTGAAGATGAGGCTAAGACCAATCTTATTGTGACACAATCAGTGGTCCAAAGATTTTGAGAAAGATTCAAGGATGCTTTATCAATTTAAGACATAAGATAAGCATTCAAGACTGAAGAGGTATTGTTGGATCTAAACACAAAGCTTGAAGATTTTGCAGCAACTCAGATTGAAGTTAGTAATTATCAAAAATCAATAAAGGATAAATATGGAGCTTTGTATTTTCTAGAGGCTACCCAAGTGGTGGAAATAATATAAAATTTTATGAGAAAACATCAAGACATCATTTTGGTATAAAGGGGAAGAAAACCTAGATGTTGGAAATTCAGTTTTGACACTTTGGAAAATTTTGGATTTTTGGAACCTAACACCATGTTGTGTAGGTGCACTTTTTACAGAGGTGTGCTGACAATTTTGAAGAAGAAGTGGTGTGCTAATAGTTAACTTCCAGTTCCTAATTTACACCTTTTCATGCACGAGAAATGCATTTTGATGGCAGTTAACTTCTAGAAATGCCTAGAGAAGGTTGAGCTTCCATTTTTAGAGCTTCTAGATACTTCCAGGTCATCTTACAATTGCATTCTTATCATCTTCTCATTATTTTATTCTTTTATGTCATGTAAGGCGTCATGCATCCATTAATTGATGTAGTGGTGGAGACCTGCTTAGCACCATTTAGAGAGTTAGTTTGTATATAATTAGATTTGTTTTATTAGTTTCTAGCATGTGTTTTGATTTTAAGAAGTCTCACTCCTAACACAAAGGGAGGCGATGATTTCTTATAAATACATGGATGTAATATTTACTCGAGGCCATTATTTTGATGCAATAATATATGTTATTGGTGCTCTCATTCTAAGTGTAGTTATTCTTGCCGGAGTGTATTATTTGTGAATGTGTGTTCATGAATAATAATAGAACTAATGGTTTTATTGTGTTGTTATGATTGTACAAACTTTTAGTTCTAGTATTTGCCTCGTTTTAATGAATTTTGTTTTTGTAGAAAATTGGAGAAAAGATCACTATTATTCTTGCATAGAGTTTTGTCTTGTATGAGTGCACTTTTTGTGGCCTTGCAATTTGATGAAACGTAAACAATCATTCAGTTTATATTGAGCTCACATCGATGATTGCATTAGTGGAATTGAGGAAGCACTTCTCCTATTTTCATTAGTTTTATACCTAATCTTTTTTATGGTTTAATTTACAAACGTATTGTTACCGTGGTTTATGTCCAATAGGAATTTCCCTTTCAAGTTATTTGCTTTAATCTATCATTACCTTATCTTTATTATTTGCTTTGTTAACACTTGGCTAAAATAGGAATTCATATAGTTGCATCAATAAATTGCATAAATCATAAAATAGAAAATACCAAAAATATATTTCTTTTGTGGTTACTTTTTCCAAATAGCAACAAATCAAATAGCTTATCCAAAATAGTTTAGAACTAGCAAAGGCCTCCTCATGAACATACAAATTTATCTTCAATTGAATGGATTCTAGTAACTTTCAAGACCGCCCAAAACCATGGCATTGATCATCAATTAGCTTTTCAAGAGAGAGATTTGAAAGGACCCCTATCATTTAGTATCATGTGAAATGATAGCTCAATAGAAGTATCACTAGAAGGAGGGCCACAAACCATTCAAATAAGAGAAAACAACTTGTTGTTTGGAAATTCTTTACTTTTTGGAAGTTCAAAAGAAAAAAATTGTCTGACACTGTTAGAAGGTGTGCAAGTGCACAATTTTGAAAAATTATGCTTCTATAGAGATGTGCTTTTCTAGGATCGATGCAAACTAGGAGATCCTAATCTCCCATCTCCATTTTAGTGAGATTTAAGATCTTTACTCAGGGCACACGAGCTCCTAGAACTTAGCCATTTTTGCAAGCCTTGCAGTGATAAAGGATTACCAAGAATTCTACCACTTCCATTTCAAATTTCATCATCTTCTTTAGTTCCACCTCTGAATCAACCTCCACCTATTGTTCCACAAAATCCTCCACCGATGACCTTCTTTTCTAACACAGTAGATTCACCAATTAACTTGCAAGGTGTACTTAATGACCTTCCTAAGAATCCTGAGAAATTATGCCCAAGGTTCATCTATGAAGAAAAATGAATAGTTGGGGACCACATCAAGGTATTCAAAAAAATATGCAATTGCAAAAAAATTCAAGAAGAGAATGTGGTCCTTTGTTTATTCCCATACTTGTTGGGAGAAGTTGCCTTTAATTGGTACGTGAATTTGCCACCAGGATGTATCCAAAATTGGGTGGCCTTTGAAAAGTTGTTCCTTAAGCAATTTAAAACATTCCTCAATGTGGTTGTGATACATCATCAGTTCATATCAATCAAGAGCGATCTAGTGGAGAATATTTCACATTTCAATCATCACTTTCACATGGTGTACTACAAGTTGGAAACACCCTATACTATACCATTCAAAGCTGCAATCTAGATTTATCTTAATGTTATGGACCATCTCACAACTATCTTCCTATAGAGACTACCTGATGCAAACATCAACACATTAGAAAATGTCTTTGAACAAGAAATTACCTTTACTAAACAAGCCAATCCTAATGAAGGAGGATTAATGGTCCCAACTCAAGCTACTAAAATGGTACTGACATATCCTATTTGAGCACAAGTGATGCCTAGTCAGTTCATTCCAATGAATCCAATTCCACTACAATAGGCACTAGTTGTACTAGTTCCAGCCATAACTTATCCAAGATATGAACCTCCAGAAGTTTCTTTCTTTGAGTAGAGGGCAACCACATCTATTGAAGTAGAAAATAATGTTGCATCTGAGATTGGTCAAATGAAGAAGACCATGTCTCAAATTACCAAAAAATTAACCCATTTGAGGTTGTTGCAAGGGTAGAACAATAACTTTTAGAGAGTGAGTGCAAGCCCCTACAACAATAACAATTATGGTAAAAATTACAATAATAATTTCAGCAAAAATAACAATCCAAGGAACAATTTCAATCCTCTAGATTCCAACAACAATTTCCAAAGATAGAATCGACAATGGAACACATGTCCAAACAATGGAAGCATCCCTATAAATAAAAACAATAATGCTTACTTTGTAGACATCAATCAATATGATGGCAATCAAAATATACTGAATGAGGATGGCTCATATATCAATCAAGAAGTGAACCAAAATTCACCAGGCAATAACAATGAGCCCCCTATGTAGTTCAATACTATGTTGTTGGAATCTTATAATTTTAGAGTAATTAAATATTTCCTAATTAACTCTAGTTTTATTAAGCTATACTTTAGGTATCTAAGAATTAATTCTTTTATTAATTATTATAATGTAACCTGGGTTAGAACTTTTTAGGGTTTTGATCTCCTTTATAGGGATCATCTCTCTTTGTAATTATTAAGTTGATTGATTTAGTTTTGATTATAGTGATCTCTCTTTTTCTCATGAAGAATGTCTCAACTATTGATCTAGCAATTCTAGCCTCCATAGCTTTTGCTTCTCTCTTCTGTGACAGGTGTTTGCATGTAGGTGATTCTTGGGAGCTATGGAGTTGATCTTTTATCAACTTCAACATATGATTCTCCACAGAATTTAGGGATGGAAGAACAAGTCAATGAAGAATTTACTTTTCCATTTTGTCAAGAATCTGATCCTCAACCAAAAGAGATGCTTTCTTTTTGAAATGACAATCAGAATACTTATAATTTGCATAATCGAAGGAAACCCATTGTAGACACCTAAATTTGATTACACCACTAGGTAATCTTATTTAGTCATCTTTTAGGATATTACTAATTAAATATTTATTATTTAATTAATTAATCACCATCCCCTAGTTAATTAATTAATTTAATTAATTAATCACCATCCCCTAGTTAATTAATTAATTTAATTAACTATAGTCCAATTGATAAATTTGAATGATAACCCAAAATCAATTTATCAATTAAAACCGTATTCCTCTATTAAATTAAATAAATCTTCAAATCTATTTAATTTAATCCCACATCCCTTATTTATTAAATAAATCATTTAATAAATTATCATAACTCCTAAACCATCCCTAAAACCTATCTTTACCCCTAATCCAACCCATTCACCATACTAACCTCACTTAGCCTCCCAACTAACCCATCCCATCAAGGCTAAGTCACTTGCCCCCTAACCCCCTTCCTAAGCTAAGGTTAATCCCCCTCCTAAACTTGTGCACAACTTTAAGCAAGGGTTAAGACTTGTTAACCCAAGCCAAAGTCAATAAGTCTCCCTTGTCCTCTTCCATCCCTATCCAAGAGCATTAATGGATCTTACATGTCATTAATGCCTCTTACACCCCTCTTACACACTCATCATCTCATTACTCCCCTTGACCCTCCATTTTGACCACCCAATCAAATCTTGAATGTTGAGTTTTAAAAATGAACCAATGCGATGAACATTTCATTTAAGGTGCAAATAAACATTATGTGAAAACACTTTAGTTTTGGGGTTTAAAAAGAATTCATCAAATCTTGAATTCTATAAAGACAAACTCATTCGTATTGCCTCCTTTTCAAAGCTTGTTCACACGATTTCCTTTTGTTGATACATTTTAAATTGTTGGCCATCACTATAAAGTTGGAAATGAATGTCGTATGTTAAAATCATGTGTGTCTTAAAAAATAGTTGTTAGAATAAACTAAAGCATCCAAAATAGAAATTAACCAAGTGTCTTCCATGTTTTGAGATTTTGCCCCTTAGCACATCTTTGTCTTTTCTATTTTTTGCAAATCAAGACCTTAAAATATGCGATGCATATTGTACCAAAAAATTTTAGCAAGATCATTCGCAAAAACCTAGGAGTGCTTCTAGCAATTTCATCCATCTATGGGAAGTGCATCCCCTTTGGTGAGAAGCTCAAATTGGTAAAAATCTTCTTAGTATATAAATGAGGGGAAAGGTAAAAATTTTTGATTTATCTCCCAAGTCTGGGCAATGTGTTTCTAGGGGTACCTTGAGGTGGGAAAACTTTCCCATGATTTCAACATGTCTAGAATAGATCCTTAAGTGGATCACATATGTAATAACCATTTGGCTGACTCCCTAGACCTATTTACAACCCCATTTTAGTCATCATAATTTTATCCTTGGTATGTTAATTCACTGTGCAAGGGAAACAACATCCCTCAAGATAACTCACCATTGTGCTCCCCTGGTAGAGGCATAAGGCTACTTTGGTTTCATCTCCAAGAGTCATTGTCCACATAGAAGGGGGACTTCTATTTGCCATGCCTTGAAGATTCTTTTGATGTGTATCATTTTTTGATCGACTCTTATATTGACTCACCTCTTTGATTAGAGTGACATATTGCACTAGAATCAAGAGACATCAAGTTGTGGGCCATTGAATAACATATTGCAACCAAAATTTCACCTTAGGGATAAAAAGTGTGTTTGAATTGTCTTATTTGTTCAAAAGACCCATGAAGAAAATTTGTAAAAATATACAAATTTTTTCTATGGTTACTATCAAATCCTTTTGCTAAAGAGATCACTTGTTTGTCTTTCTCAAAGTTGCTTTGTCCTTTGAGAAATTTTTTTCTCATAATCCATCACATCTAAAAGAGTCTTATCCTTGTTATCTCAAAAATAGTTGTTAGCAAGTCCATTCGCAACAACTTTAGTCTCATTGGTTCAACTTTACCTTTCTCAAATTATACTTGTTATCTCAAAAATAGTTGTTAGCAAGTCCATTCACAACAACTTTATTCTCCTTGGTCCAACTTTATATTTTTCAAAAATATCATTATTTACCTATCTTTCTTGACTGAAAATTTCTTTGTAAGTATTCAAACAACCATTCATCTTCAAAACAAGTTGTCCTTATCTTTTTTCCAAAAGGATTGTTAGCAAGTTTATTTGCAACAGTCCTAGGCCTAGTTTGTCCCACTTTGCTACTTACATCCTAAACCAAAACCACTTTTCCCTTTTTACATAAACACACCATTCCTTGAGACCTAATTACTCCTCAACTGATTTATGTTTTTTAACCTAAGGTAAAGAGGTATACTTAGCATAGTCACTACCTCTAAAAAACCATAGTTGTGATCAATCTCATAGAGTTATCTCATGTTAGGCCCAACCAAGACCAAGTTCAAAAAGGATAAACTTCCAAAAATACCATCTTACAAAGAAATAGAAATAAAATGCAGGAAGCATATCCCCAAACCAAGGATTGCTAAACTAGACCAAATTGAGAAAGATGGTTGCACTACAAACTAAGTGAGACTACAAAATTTAGAGCTTAATGCTCAGACATGGTATCAACAATAGCCTTATCGATAACTCTAGTGTTACTTACTTTGATTAGGTCCTTCTTTTTCCACACACACTTATGCACTTATCCCCTCATAGGCTTAGTCTTTCACATAGCTCCTCATCCTATTTAAGCATTTGGTAAACTCATCTCCTCCCTTTTTGTCATCAAACCTAAGGTTTTCATAAATCATCCAAGATAAACATCATAATCCCAAGTATCCTCTATTATTTAATCATCACTTAAAAGCATTTAGCATCACCTTGTTAAGATTTCTTTCCCAAAGAACTCTCCATCCATCTAGCTATCATAGTTATCCTTAAGCTAAGCATTATTAATGATAAACTATCACTCTCATTTGTATCCCACATCACCTTGAGAAAAAGGTTGGGCTACACACTTGATCCCCATTTTTCTTCCAAAAGGTCACAAGGCTACCTTAGGGTTTGATATCACCATCACATTTTTGAGTTCACACATAAGGGAAACATACTCTCTTTTACTTAACCCCATCACATCTTAGGTTCCCTAGATATCATTAGGAACATTTCCACACACTCTTCTTTGCATCTTAGAAAGTCCCTCCACCCTAGTCGTACCTAAACAAAACACCTCCTCGCATACACTTATCTTCATCCTTTTGCATTCCATCCTTAGGAAAGTCATCATTTCATGCCACCTACCACACATTTCAGTAAGAATAAATGGAAAAAGGACATGGATCCTAGTCTTAGTAGTAGCATAGCTCAGGCACAGCCTTACCCCATAGTTTCCATCGCACCACTAGATCCACCACCACAAATTTCTTGAATAATTGAGTTCTACACTAGACATTGATGCTTTCATGAACCAACCTACAACCATTGTTAATGTCATCATAGATCAAAATAGGGAGACCATCATAGAAAAATTCTTAAGAGATAATGTTGGTGCCTTTGATTTTGGAAGACCACCACCTACCAACATTACAGATCCTACACATCCTTTGTTTGGATAGAAACTACCATCCACAGGGCCATCCACCCCTCATGATCCTTTCTTTTTACCAAGCAGCGGGTACCAACCAACACAAATAGAACTAGCAGATCCAAGTCAATGCTCCCATTCCACAAAAAAATCAACCCATAATCACTCAACCCTTAGTTCATACCACATCCCAACCAACCACAAGTATACCATCTACAATTGCTTCCACCACCCTATCCAATTTCACAATATACTCCTTTTCCACTTAGCAACATTGCATTTTCCCTTCTATGAAAAAACACATCCAATCCATTCACTAGCACCATAAACATCCAACCTATATCCCAATACACTACAGGAATGCCTCCATTAGGGTCAAATACTTCATCTTCCATCCCACCCAAAATCACTATCAATCCATTTGTCACTATCCAAAGCACTTCCACCCCATTTCCACTAGGACCTTTATAGTTTTGGTCTAGTATGAGGGCCTACCACTAGTATTTTCTTTAGCAATATATCCATGTATAGACTACAAGCACATCCATCCCTTCCTCCTCAAGTTTATTCATTACCACCCATTACCAAGTACTTTTCTATGCCAACCTTAGGCAATAGCCAAGTCACCCCTCCATCACAATACTCGATCGTAGGCACCCTTCTCACATTAGTTACCTAGCATCTATTAATACTCAGTTGCTTTCTCAAGCAAGAGCACAATCAACATATATTGGGCAAGGTATACATTCTTAGAGCATGACCCAAGTATATTACCTATGGTACCATCTTCTCAGCCGCAATCATCACACTAATAGTATGCCCAGGCTCCCCCACAAAATTATCTAGTTGGGCAACAACCCCACACCTATGTTCCCCATCAACAGTCTACCCAACAGATGCAGTAGTATGCCCAAACTACATTCCAATAACTAATAGCATCCATCCCAATAGTTGCACAGCCCATTTTTCAATGGTCACCATATGGCAATCAAGGTTTTCCATATCAACCTTTAACATTTTCTACATATCTCACACCAAAGACATTAGGATTAGGGGTACCCATTATCCTACCTATAAATTCTAAATGGGAAGAGATGAAAAATGCTCTCAAAGCCCTCAAGGATGGGACAGATTCCAAAACTTTCAAATTTGAAAATGATTGTCCATACCTATTTGACAAAACTATTATGACGACACCTTTTTCTAAATACTTTGAAACCCCAAAGTTTGATAAATTTAAAGGGAAAAAAGTGACCCAGTCACACACCTCAAAGAGTTCTATATGCACTGCCAAGAAGTTGTCTATAATGATGTCTTTCTCATGTGGCTTTTTCCAAAAAGCCTAGGAAGACCCACCCTTGAATGGTTATGTCGTATACCCCAAGGTACCATTAAGAATTTTGTTGATCTTTTTGAAGCCTTTGTGGCTCAATATGCTCATCTAGTTGAGACTAAGTTATCTATAGTAGACCTATTTCATACCAAACAAAAGGGAGGAGAAAACCTTACAAAATACTTACAATGTTGGCAAACTCTCACAACTCAAATCTCATGCACCATCCCTAAACATCACCTTGTTAAGATGTTCATTAATAACACACATCCTAATCTTGCCCATCACATGGTTATGAATTATTTAAAAACATATAAAGACATTAGGGAAAAAGGGATGGGACTCAACCAAGGGCTCATCAAATATGGTGTCATCAAAATTTACAAAGAAAACACCCAAGACTGTGTTCCAATCAATGACAAACCATGGTATTGGAATAAAAATAAGAACATAGTTACTGATGGCATCACTGACACTCAACATGTTCATTTTGTCAAAGCAACAGCAAACATTCTCACCACATTTTGTCAACAACAACAACCACCAATCTATCAGCAACTGCCTATACAAAACAATAAACACAATGCCCAAATATGTAGCCATCAAAATCAGACTAACATTATCACACTTTTGCCTAGACCTAAACCACATGTTCAAAGGCAACCACATGTATATGCCCTATTGGGAGAACCCCTTGATGTAATTTTTGAGAAACTAGATAGGGATAACCTTATTCAACATCTATAGACACAACCCTTAGAACCTAATTAGTCTAGGGCATCCTGGTATAAGGATAATGAGTTTTGCAAATTCCATCATGTCAAAGGGAATACCACCCTCAAATACATGCAACTCAAGGACTATGTCCAATACCTTATTGATCAAAAAGAGATCATAGTGGGGGTACAAGCCTCACCAAATGCAAGATTACTGATATACCAAAATGCTTTCCCCTCATAACACAAACATAGGAAAGGCACCTACAAACACTCATGTCAATAACAAAACCAATAATGCTCAAAAAAAACAAGGAGCTAACTGAGATAAGTCTTAGAACTATACCTCAGCATACTTGGACTATGAGAACCTCATTGGATGCATATCACAAGTTGAGCCTTCTATTAATGTTATAAACATCAAAGGCCCAGAGACCCAATGTGCAGTTACCACTTGATGAGCTCAGCTCAACATAGTTGGCCCATCTATATCTACACCATTGAGACCACCTTCATCAAGACCACCCCCATTAGGACCATAACATAACATCTACCAGCTCAGATTTCCATTCTAGATCTCTTATGAACAAGCCTACTTTATTAAGAGATCCTCGATAGTACTCTCCATGAGTCACGTATCCCCACTGACACCAATGCCACCGAGTTTCACAACTTGGTAGGCCACCTTTTTTCATCATGTAATCTATCCTTCAAAATCTCTAACATCTTAGAAATTCAACCCAATCATATACTTCAAATTTGCATAGCTATCATGGTTTCCAACTGTGCAGTCAAACAGATCATGATAGATAATAGATCAGCTCTAAATCTATGTACTTTAAAGTTCATCAAACAAGAAGGATACACTAAGGTGGATATCCTCAATGAGGTCATTACCATCAAAGCTATGGAAATTTAGAATGCATCATTGAAGGAACCATCTTGCTACCTCTCAGAGTTGGCCTTGTTAGAAATAGGGATTACTAGGGGGGTGAATCAGTAATCTACAAACTTTAGTCACCAACTGTACATTATTTTTACTTTAAACCATGCATAATAAAGCAATAAAGTAGTGTTGAATAGTAACAATAACAATGCACAAAGATAACACCATATTTTGTTAACTATGGAAACCCTAGCCAAGAGAAAACCTCGGTGGGGATGATATCCACTAGATAATATATTGATATATGAGTTCCTTGTTAGAGGATGGACCCTATTAGGAGTCAATGAGAAAATTTAGTATAAGGAGTCCCTATTAGGAGATTTCAACCCTGTTAGGAGTTGTGGTATAGCAAATGCAAGATGAACCCACTACCGAAACATGCACTTCCAATTACAAGAAGAGCTCACTGCTCAAACAAGTAATTAGACTTCTAGAATAGGTACTATATCTTCTTCCTTGACTGATCTCTAATCTTTAGCTCAACCTTGGATCACAAAATAGCTCATATAAAACTTTTCATATATCGCTTTCACAAAATTTTGCATATAATCACAATTACAAGATAGCACTTACAATCATAATCACAATTTTCTTGCTCTTCACAATCTTATAATTCTCATCGCAAAATGTCCCATGCATAAATACCATGCCTCTACACAATTTTTTTTTTTGTCAGCTAAGACCACAATCCACTTTTCTAACTTAGAGTAAACATCTAGGATGGCAGCCCTAATTGGACAAGTAATTAACTTGTAAACAAACTAATTCTTTTTTTCAATTTTGCTGTCATGTTTTGCTTCAAATAGGATTATTTATATTCCCTATAGTCCATACTTACTTCCAAGGTTATACACATCATCATCAATATGTATACTATCTCCATCTAACTTCACTAGTCATAATATGACATTAGCAACAAGTTATAAACAAGACATAACAATGTTGTAAACCAAATTATATACTTAGACAATTTTTTGATTACCAAACACTAAGTATCTTTATTTCTGAGGTTTCCTATATTCATGTACATCATGTGTTGCCATAAATGACAACAATTACATATCACTATTAGCCAATTGTCAACAATCTCCCCCTTTGGCATTGATAGCAACAAAGTAGGGAAAATTGGCTAAGTGACAAAACTTAACACAACAAAAATAAATAACACCTTACATAACATCTATTACAATTTGTCCAACTTTACACATGATCCTCCTTACAATATACTTTACAATTTTTTACAACTACTCCCAATTTACAATTCCCAATTTTATGCAACTACTCCACCTTTGACATCAATGACAAAGGTCAAAATGTCTAAAATCTATCCAAAAATGTTGTCCTTCCTTATGCTGATATGATCTTCATGAAATCATCAAAGTTTTCCTTTAGACTATCCATACCTTTAGTCCATGTTTCCTTGGTAGATTCAGCTAAGGTGAGAATTTCACATAAAGCATATGATGCAATCTCAACTTCATTAAGATCTAAATACAAAAAGTTAGAATATGTGTCCTTGACCTTGACACATTCCTCCAGTTGTTTCTCAACAAAAGATAATTTTAGAGCAATACATTCTCTAAAATATGATATCATCTTCAAAACTTGTTCCTTCTAAAGTTCTAATTTCCTTATATTATTGTGGGTACTGGCCACTTGTCCTTCAAAATCATCTACTTTGCAAGATGGATGTTGGATCTGGTTGGATAAAGCCTCTTGCTCACTCATCTTTCCTTCTATCTGACTATTAATGTCTTTAGTTAGTTTTCATGATAAGGTACACTTGACATACAAAGTTTTCCCACCCTATTGGCATTTCCAAAGTTCCTTTATACAAGTATCAAGATTAACCAAATCTTTCTTGATGTTTTCATAGATGGTGTTAAATAAGTTAGCATCATGGGAAATCTGTGCCTTTGCTTCTGCAACATTCAACAAATTAGTAAACTCTTCATCAAATGATTTTAGCACTGCTTGTGCCCTCTATTTAGGATTTGATTCAATGTGATGTACTATCAAGGTACTATGCAGTCTATTAGTAACTTCTATTAAAGTTCTCTGTAAGCTCTTCACTTTCCTATTCTTCTCAATAAACTTTGTTAGGGATGAGATCAAATCTGTTTGATCATCATCATCAGTAGCTAAACTGGAAAGAGAGAGCAAAGTGGATGAACTGGATGGTTTAGCATCATCCTCCCTTTGTTTCTTAGCTACCTCTTTTGTTCTTCTCTCTTCTTCCTCTTTCTTTTCTCTTTCCTCTCTTTCCTTTACTCTCTTCTTTTCCATTCTCTTCTTCTCATCTTCCTCTATTTTCTTTCTCATCTCTTCTTCAATTCTTCTCTTTTCTTTCTCTTCCTTTCTTTTATTTTCTTCCTCAAACAATTTTTGCTTGGCCTCCTCTATTTTCTTCTTCTCTTCTTCAAATAAGATTTTCTCCTCTTTAATATATCTCAATTCATCCTCAATATCCTTGGTATTTGGTTCATTAGGTTTGGAACCACCAAATAGATTGGTATCATTAATGTTAATAGTAACATTGGTTTGACCAATTTGCATACTGTCACCACTCACTAACACTTTTGAGGTTTTAGGTGTTGGAGGAGATGTTGCCTTTGACTTTTTCAACACCTAACTAATTTTTGTTGCAGTCTTACTTCTTATTTTATCCTTTTCACCAACCATAAATAGAAATGGTCTCAATTTATTTCTCAAATACGGTGTGAGGTTATTCAATAATCTTTTAGTTTCTTCTTTGCCATCACTCTTGCAAATAGTTCTAAGCATAGACTTTCGAAGTTCAAGATCTTCTTCCCTTGTAGGAGCCTTCTTCTGAATGAGTCTTACATAGACTTTATGGTTAATTATGCTCTCAAGATCCTTCAATTTTAGATTATTTGCTATGATATATCTCAGAGTAGATATATCAATTTGATCCTTCTCAAAACTGTTCTACAAATCATAGAATTTGTTCATCTGAACAAAGTTACCTTCATTAGTAATAGTTGTGTCAATTTTCTCTATCTTCAGCTTCCAAGGTTGTCAAGCTTTTCCTACTGAATTCTTTGATGGAGTAACTTTCTCTACTTGCTTGATCTCTTGGTCCTATTCTTCTTCATCATTGGACTCAACAATTGTCAATAATGTTTTTTGTCTTTTTCCTGGTCTAGTGGCTTGTTGTTTTACCCTCTTTTTCTTAGTAGTTACTGCTTCCACCAATCTTTCAGGTTTTCTCTTAGGTTCACTAGGCTAAGCATCTGATACTACTACATATGGAATGCTTTGTTTTGTAGATGTTTCTACAACAGCTACTGACAAAGGTTGAATATTTAGTATTTCTTGCTTTATTATTTTCCTTTCAACCTCATACTCACTCTTTGTCATTATGGCCTCTGATAGTGCCTTCTTCATTATAGATTTTATCTTCTTGTGTGATGCCTTCTCCACAGTTGTTTGTTTGATGAGCTAACTGGGTAATCTCATCATAGGTACCAAATCTATATTTTTCTTTGTCTTTATTTGAATTCAATAATAAATCAATATAACCAACTGCTATATCATCAATTAATTCATAACTCAAGGGATCAAGAAATGTTTCCTAAGGTTCCACTACTTGAATATAGGTATAATCTAACCAAAATACAAATGTATTCCTTAAATCTATCAACAATTATAGGTGCAATTCTAAATCTCTATTTCATTTCATTCTGAAAATTTCTCATTATCAGGTTGCTATTGTCTAGTATCTTATCTGCAAGATTCCTTTTGCATACTTTTGTAATTTTCTCCATTGTGCATCTGTCACTACTCATTATGTTTATGACTGATAGGTAAGAAAATCTTTTAAGTACATGAAATAATACGTGATTGATCAATGACTAGAATCTAAACACACCATTCTTTGTCCTCTTGGTCTTTTATAGGTTCTCTAAGAGTTTCATTATCAGAGTTTCATTAAGATTCACTTGTTCCTTCTCTATACATATCTTATATGTTGCATAGATGAGTCATGCTGAAAGTTCATCAATCTTTGAGTTTGCACAATAGACTAGGCAATAATTCTACTCAAAAATCTTACATTATATTGCATGATGGTGTTGATCACCATAGCCTTTCTATTATACATTGCCTTAGTATAACTCTGAACTTTCTTCTTGACCATTTTCTCACCTATAGGTACATTTCCTTGTTTACTAAGGCCAGTTACCTCATGAATAAGGTTGGAAAAAATATCAATTGCATTATCTTGCATCCATAATTTACCATCATGTGTCCTACTCAATATGATCTATGTCCACTCATCTGTGTCTAACTCATGCTAGAAGTGATATTTAAACAAGCCTAGTTCCTTTAGATGTTCAAATTTGGGCTTTACAGTCATGTCGTGATTGAAAACTAATTCCATATCTTTGTTCATGAATTCACTACCAATAGACTCAAACTTGCTATGCAGATAACTTCCTACATCTTCAAGATATACTACATTGTTCAGAGTGATAGACAACACTGAGTTAGGGTTTCCTTCAGTGGGTTTTATAGAAACAACCTTCACCTTAGGCCTATCCTTGTTCTCAACATTGTTCACTACTGAAATATCCATGATTCTATCAATTATAAACTTTTACAAAACAAATTTGCAGAAAAAATGATAAAATACCTCTTTCTGAAAATAGGGTTTTCTTCAAAATTGCTCTAACAAGTCACTTCTGAGTGTTCTTCACTTTGGATGAGTTTGCAATGAAGTGAAAAATAATTATGTACTCCATTTATTTCATCAACTTGAACTTGCATTAATTGTGTACTTTACTAACATGAAAAAGCTATCAATTACATTCTATAATTAAATAACTGCTCAAGATCATCTACTCAATCTTCAGATGTCACCCAAGGTTTGCCATAGCTAACTTCTATCATGATAAAACTCTACTAAATTTTGCATCATTAAATTCTCTATAAAACCATTATTTTAATCTTTTTTTATAGAATTAACCTTTACTATAATACCAATAACTCTGAATTCCTTCATAACTTGCTTAGATGGGCTCCAAATTACAAGCAAGCTTAGGTACCATCTAAACTTAACTAGATACACTTTTCAAAACTTTGCTACCTCTAATTTGACTTATGAATGAAGTTCTCAAATTCTGATGTTGTGAACAAGCTTAATTCAACTTAGTTGAATCAAACTCAATAACTGACTTCGATCTTCCTATCTCATCATCATCTAGCTTTTCTTTTGAGATATCTACTCCTTTCAAAAATGCCTCATTAAGTTCTTCTTGAAGTTCACTAAAAATGTTTCTATGTTCCTCATTGTCTCTATTAGTTTCAGAGTTCCTTTCATGGTTCCTTCTATCATTTCTGACATTCTTTCTATCATTCCTTCTATTCCTAAAGTTTCTTCCATTGTTCCTTCTATCTCTAAAGTTTTTGTCCATTCTACAATACTTCATTGTGTGTCTAAAGTTGTTGCATAACTGACATGTTGGTACTCTACTTCTTTGATTCTACTGATCATTAGGTGCATGACTATTCAGAGCAATGTGTCCTAAGTTGTTACACTTATAACACACGATCTATCTTCTTTCTTCATAAGATCTTCCTTCTCTTGATGTCCTTTCATTAGATCTTCTTCTATCTACAAGGTTAGTATTTCTAGACATTCAATTATTTCTTCTTTCATTATCATACTTAGGTTTCCTACAATCAATTGCATTATGACCCATACCATGACAATTATAACAATAAAAATCATTAACATGATTAAATGACTAATTAGTACAATCTCTTTTCATATGACCTATTTCATTACAGAAAAAGCACTTACATCTAAATGCATACCTAGTTTCCTTAGGAGATTCCACTTTCTTTGGTTCATCCAAAATTTTAAGTTCCTTGTCTTGTCCAACTTCTTTGGATTTATCAAAAGATTGACTTTATTCAATCTTATCATCAGATTTATCTTTTTCTTTTAGATCTAATCTAATCTTAGGTTTCTTCGCAAACATGTTAATTAGATATCCAAGACTAGTCTTATCGTAAGTAGGTCTCTGTATTGACATTGGATCATCAAGATTTTCTCTACTATAATAAAGCTTCTCAAGTTGTTGCTTATACTGAGTTAACTCACCTTTTACAATTATATTGTACATGTGAAGTTCTTCATGATCTTCTTTCAATGTTTCAAACTCAAATTTTTTTTGCCAGACTTGCTCTCAAATCTGTATTTTTAGTCTTCAAATCATATTCAACTTTACTAGGATCATTTTTCAAAGTCAACTTCAAATTTTTAATCTTCAATTCATGCTTTAAGATCTTTTACTCTATCTTTAACTTTAAATAATCACCATCATTAGTTCCAGATTCAGTAGATTTGGGCTTGGATTTGAGATGTTCAATTTTTTACTTCAATTGACTAATGTATAATTTGCAGTCTTCATATTTTTCCTTCAACTTATCTCTTTCTTTAGTAAGGAGATCAATTTGTTCAAGAGCTTCTTCAAGGTTCTTCATCAATTGTTCCATAGCCATAGGGATCATACTCAAGTTGTTAAGCCTCTTCAAAGTAATTGTGCTCTGATACCAATTGTTAGAAATAGTGATTACTTAGAAAGGGAGGTGAATCAATAATCTACAAACTTTAGTCACCACCTAGATATTATTTCTTACTTTAAACCATGCATAACAAATCAATAAAGTAATGTTGAATAGTAATAGTAACAATGCACAAAGATAACTTATAACACCATATTTTGTTAACTAGGGAAACCCTGGCCAAGGGAAAACCCTAGTGGGGATGATACCCACTAGATAATATATTGATATATAAGTTCCTTGTTAGAGGATGGACCTTATTAGGAGTCAATGAGAAAATTTAGTATAAGGAGTCCCTATTAGGAGACTTTGAATCCCTATTAGGAGATTCCAACCATGTTAGGAGTTGTGGTACAACAAATGCAAGATGAGCCCACTACCCAAACATGCACTTCCAATTACAAGAAGAGCTCACTGCTCAAACAAATAATTACACTTTTTTATCTTCTTCCTTGACTGATCTTTAATCTTCAGCTCAATCTTGGATCAAAAAGTAGCTCATATAAAACTTTTCATATATCACTTTCACAAAAGTTCACATATAATCACAATTACAAGATAGCATTTACAATCATAATGACAATTTACTTGCTCTTCACAATCTTACAATTCTCATCGCAAAATGTCCCTTGCATAAATATCATGCCTTTACAAAAAAAATTGTTGGGTCAGCTAAGACCACAATCCACTTTTCTAACTTAGAGTAAACATCTAGGATGTCAACCCTAATTGAACAAGTAATTATCTTGACAACAAAATAATTCTTTCCTTAGATTTTGTTGTTCTATTTAACTTCAAACATAATTATCTCTATTTCGTACAGTCTATACTTACTTTTGAGGTTATACATGTCATCACCAAAATGTATATTATCTCCATCCAACTTTGCTAGTGATAATATGATGTCAGCAACATGTCATAAACTAAACAATACACTGTTGTAAACCAAATTCTATACTTAGACAATTTTCTAATTACCAAACAATAAGTATCTTTATTTCTAAGGTTTCCTATAAGCATGTACATCATGTATTGCCATAAATGACAACAATTACATATCACTATTAACCAATTGTCAATAGGCCTAGCCACTCAAGAAATAGTTTGTCATGTCGTTGATCTTAACCTTCCATACAATATCCTCCTTGGTCAATCATGGATTCATTCCATGAAAATCATTCCATCCACATATCATTAGTGTATCAAGTTTCCACATAATGGCACTTAGGTAACCATCAATGCATACCCCAAACCCTTTGATTACTATAATGAGATAGAAGATTCATACACCAACCATTGTCTTGGAATTGAAATTGGCCACACCATGGCTAGTTCCTTTGGTACCTACCATAATCCAAATACGATTTTAGCCTCCACCCTTTCCACAATTAAGATCAATTACCAAGGTTACAAAGAATATAGTCTTTTAGATGTCAATTCTTTACCACTTGATTCACATACTCAAGGGTACGTGACATATCAAGGCCAAAGCCAAATACAACCCCTCAACTCAAACAACTAGGCCCTACCACATTTATTACCAAAGGTATCCTTGATGGCAAGGAAACTACTCCTGAAATTAGTACATGGCTATATAGAGATCCACCTCTAAAAAGTGAAGAACTTCTAAAAAACTTCAAACAAAAATACCCATGGTCACATTGCCTTGCTACCAAGCAATTGGATTATCAAGGAGGTGGTCTCAGCTGTCAGGAGTTAGGCATTAAGTAGCCTATGGAAGCATACAAAGAAAAGAAAAGGAAAGTCTTAGGCTATAGACTTCCCATAACTAGGGGCACCATGAAAGAAGGACATTCCTTCATAAACATCCAAAATAGTTTCGTTGAGGTTGAAGACATTCCTAAGGAAGTAGAAAAGGAAGCCTATGATGATATTTTCCTTGATGAAATTATTCTAGGAGCCTCTATACTCTGCCAATTATTCCTAAATCCATAGACTTACCAGTCACTCACCCTAAACTCATTAATTGGGACCAATCAAGTGTTGTCCATGTTGACAAATTTTCTATAGAGCATGCGCTCCTTAGATTCATGGGAGAAAAAACACCACATAAACAATCACCACCACCATTAGCATATGTCTACAAGCTAGATCCAAAACATTACTTTGGGGAGGAGGAAATTTCCAATTGCAAAATTGAACTGAAAAATGAAACAAAAAAGCACAAAAGAAAAGCAAATCCATCCTCTGGTGAAAACTCCTCCAGAGCATCGTTGAATGACTCAAAAAATGAAAAGAAAATAAAGGATACATCCAACGGTGAAAAATTTTTGAAGGCACCCAAGGATAGATATTTCATCCTTCCCCCTTAGTATCATAGGCATGTCATATCATCAGTCTTGACATAAGAAACTAGACCGGTCAATATCAGTCTAACTGAGGTACTGAAGATCACATACATTGCGGCATCTCTAGAACCCAAATAGGTGGAACTTCTCATTGAATTCCTTCATAAAATGTTGGCCATTTTGCATGGTCCTATCAAGACATGTTGGGGTTGGACCCCAAGTTAGTAGTACACCATTTGGTCATGGATCCAAAGGCTAAACTTGTCAAGGAAAAACTTTGTAAGATGCATCCCAAAGTTGCTTTATTGGTTAAAGTAGAGATAGAAAAATTGCTAGAGGCAAAGATCATTTGCCTGATTGACTCTTCAGAATGGATCTCCAACATGGTACTTGTCACAAAGCCTTCTGGTGATATTAGGATTTGCACAGACTTTAGAGATCTCAACAAAGCTTGTCCAAAAGATGATTTCTTATTACCAAACATAGACATAATTTTTGATCTCACCATAGTCCATGATCTCTTGTCACTCATGGATGGTTTCTCCAAATATAATTAGATTCAGATAGTAGAGGTAGATCAGCATGAGATAGCATGTACCACCCCTTGGGGAACATTTTTTTATAACATGATGTCATTCAGATTAAAGAATTTTGGGGCAACATATAAGTGTGCCATGATAGTCATCTTCCATGACCTAATCCATAAAATTATTGAGGATTATGTGGATGACATTCTAGTCAAATCTCTTAATGCCATTGGTGACTTATCTCACCTACAGGAATTGTGTGATCAATTAGCTAAATATCGTCTCATGCTCAACCCCAAGATATGTGTCTTCAGTGTTACCTCAAGAAAGGTACATTGTAACATGACATGGTATTGAAATTGACCCTAAAAAAGTCAAGGTCATCATGGATATGGATCCTCGTAAAACACTCAGGCAGCTTCACTCTCTCTAAGGGAAACTACAATTAGTTAGAAGATTCATCTCCCAGTTCGCTAATAAGTGTCAATCATTTACACATTTACTCAAAAGGGATCAAAATTTCAAGTTGAACCCTATTTTATAATGTAACTTTGAACTAATCAAGCAATCCTTGGCTAATCCACCTATCTTGGTTCCTCCATCTATAGGACGCCCTCTCATATTATACATTAAAGCTACCCCAATAGTACTAGGTGCTCTTCTAGCATAACTTGATGATGAAGGAAAGGAGAGGGCTATTTACTACATCATTCATACGGTAGTCATGCATGAGCTCAATTACACACCAATGGAAAAGGCTTACTTAGCTATGGTATTTTCCACTCAAAATTTGCATAATTATATGTTAAGCCACACTATGTAACTAATATCCAAAATCAATCCATTAAAATATATGTTGTCACGTACAATACTCATAGGGCATCTAGCTAAATGGGTCAGGCTTCTCAGCAAATTTGACATCCAATATGTTGACAGAAAGGCTATCAAAGGCCAAGCTATATAAAATCACTTAGTCGATGCACCCTTGGTTGTGGATAACCCTCTCATTATGGAATTCCTAGATGAACACCTCTACTTAATAGAAGAATAACCATCCTGGAAGTTATACTTTGATGGATCTTACACATCCCATGACTTTAGAGCCAACATACTCTTGGTCACCCCTCAAGCTAATTACATTCCTAAATCTTTTAAACTATAGCTCTAGTGTACCAACATCATCTTAGAGTATGAGGCCCTTATTGTAGGGCTCAAAATAGCAGTCAAATGGAACATCACAAAGCTATAAGTATTTGGAGAATCACAACTTGTTATCAAGTAGGTTCTGGATGAATATCAAACCAAAGATGACAAGCTTTAGCCTTACAAAGAATTGATAGATTAGTTGAAGACACATTTTACTCAGATTCAATTCACACAGATACCTAGATTGCAAAACAAGGCTGCAGATGCTATGGCTACTATTGGTTCACTTTTGGAGATCCCTCGGGAGGCTATATAGTATGAATTCTTAGTTGATCAGCTACACAAGCCTACATATGAGAACGATGAATCAACATGAGTATGCATCTTGGTTGGTCCCCAATCCCCATGGTACTAATACAACATTCACGCTTATCGCCCATCTCACATGAACCCAATGCTAGAACCTTATTTGCAAAGTGTCCCATTACACTATCATAGCTCAAACCCTATATCATCATGGCAATCATGAAACTCTCTCTTAATTTTTAGACCAAAATAAGGTTACAATGGCTCTCAAAAAGGTACATGTCAAACTTTGTGGTGCTCACACGAGTAGAATAGTTCTAGCTAAGAAAATCCTTTGGCTAGATATTATTAGCCTACTCTAGAGCATGATGCATGTGACTTTGTCAAAAGGTGTATATCCTATCAACAACATGCTAATCTAATCTAAGCCCCAGCTCAAGATCTTCAACCTATTGTGTCGCTGGTTGTTTTCATGTTGGGGGGTTTGACCTTGTTGGTGTTATAGTGTCTCTCTCTTCAGAAGGACACAAGTGGATAATCACTACCACTGATTATTTCACTAAGTGGATAGAAGTAGCCCCACTCGTCACTTCTATGGGAGTTCAAGTGTCTAAATTCATCCTCTATCATATCATATTTTGCTTCGGCATCCTAGCTACCATTTTTACTGACCATGGAGGTAATTTTGAAAATCTCAATATGGAAGAATTGTGCACCTCCCTTTATATCCATCACCATTTTTCTAGCTCGTACATCCCATAAGGTAATTACCAGGTAGGGGCAACTAATAAAACCCTACTCAAAATCCTAAAGAAATTTGTCAATGATTCTGGCTACGATTGGCATTTGCAAATCAACCCCACCCTATAGGCCTCCTGTACCTCATTCTGTACATCCACAGGCACAACTCCATACTCCCTAGTTTATGGTGCTAAAGTAGTATTACCTATTGAAATCAAACTCCCATCCCTGTACATTTTGACCAGATATCAAATGAGGATTACAAAGTGGCTAAACTCACCCAGCTAGATTTACTTGATGAAAAAAGGCAATGGGCTTATGACCATCTCATGGTCTACCAAAATTGCCTCAAGCATAAATTCAACAAGAAGGTCCATCCATGCCAATTTCAAGAAGGAGACATGATCCTCAAGGAAAACATGAAGGTCCAAGTTGACCAAGAAAACAAAAGAAAGTTCAAGCCCACATGGCATGGTCCTTACATGGTCTTTTGGCTCAGGAACCTATCATTTATCCACCCTTGAAGGTGAAATGTTGAATGATCCCACCAATACCATTCACCTCAAGAAATTCTATTGCTAAAAATCCTTAGTGTATCCTGCTACTTGAAAGAGAAAATAGAAAAGAAAAGAAAAAATAGTAAAGAAAAATAAGCGTCCAATGATGAAAACTTGGCAATTCAAGTGCCTTGGATAGGTACCCTTGTAGTGCCTGCCCCTAAGTCGTATTTTCAGTTATCTTGCCAAACTCTTTTAGGTCAATTTATGTTTGATGATTAGTATTATTATTTTAGAGATTATCAAATGTTGTTTTACACTCAGTTTATTATATGATGAGATTACTTGGTACTCTATATTTCATGCATGTATGATGATTATTCAATACTTTCAGTTATCAATGATGATTAGTTAGATGGTTTATTATCACATGTGCTTTCTTATGGATACTTACCCCATACTGCATGTGTATGGTGTGCGTGTTTGTTTTATTTATGTATGGTGTTTCTGATGTGGTTAAGGAAGGGAGTCGTAGTCACCTACTAGTCGGGATCTACACGATACACCACTTCCTGTCATTGTCTATTTAGATTAGAATATTGTGTTTTTACATGCGTGGATTTTATGCAGGTTGCAGGTACCGGGTATCGACTTCCCTGAATTGCCAGGATGAAGGTACCCTATTGCATTGTCTCAATGGTAAGAGAGGGGAGATAAACTCTTAAGTCCAATTCCTAAACCCTTTAGCCAATTGTCCTAATTGATAATTAGGACAAGTATCTGAGTTAAGTACCCCCTCGAATGCATCAAATGATGTAATTTCGGGATTATAACCCTTTTTGTTTTGTTTTGGTATGTGTTTTTCTATGATGGGTTTTCGTATGTTGTTATATGAGTCCTTGATGTGTTTTCTATTAATTAAGTCTAATTAAAAAAGATTAATTAATGATTTAATTTAATGGAGAATTAATATGATATATTTAATATTTAATTAATTGAGAAATTAATTAAATAAAATAATTAAATTTGGAGATTAAAGTTCAAAGATAAATTTAGAACAGGATAATATTTATTTAATTTAATAATAATATATTTGGAGTTCATTTTTAAATAAATGCTAAATATTATTGTTATTTAAATTAATTAAATATGTTATCAATTAAGTTTCTAAAATAAATTAAAAGTTGAAAGATATAAAATTATTAAGAATTCTAGATCGTATGATCTAAGCATGAGTTTAAATATGAGAATTAAATTAAAAAATTAAATAATAGAAATTAATAATGTTATTTTAATTTCACAAAGTGCACATGAGATTAAAGTAATAAATTAATTTAAAATAGAAGTCAAGTAGAATATTAAATAAAGTTATTTAATAAATCAACTTAATGTGCATGAAAGATGAATGCAAAATAAAAGAAAAGATAATAAAGGTTAATTTGGAGTTAATTGAGTTGTGCAAAGAGTCTTCTCGGGTAAACGCACAATTAGTGCCCCGATTTGAGGAGAAATTGCTTATCACAACTTTGGGGGTTCATTTTTGGAAAAATACGAATTTGGACGGGAATTTTTGGGAGACAACTTTTGGAAGCGAATTTCAGAAGGCTGATAGCAAGAAAGTTTTCCAGAGGAAGGTTATTGAGAGAAGCGAATTCTCGTACAGTTCCTGGAGTTTTCATAATAGCATCAGGATCAGGTAGGGTCTTGTGTTTTTTGATTATCGATTTATTACGCAATTATCCTTTCCCGTCTTCTTCGTGTCTGGGGTTTGTAAATCTGAATTCTCTGTGATGAATGTTTAAACATTACGATATTGGAATTTATCAGATGCTTGTTTATAAACTTCTGTATACATGAGATTTAAATGGGAAGGGTTGAATCTAATACCGAAATTCTCAATTAGAAGTTCGAATGGTTGACTATATTTTCTATATCAATTTAAGAAGGAAACAATTTTTCAATGCATTTATTTATATATATATATATATAAAGAAATTATTTTAATATATATATATATTTATAAATTTTATATATATTCTTAATTAATTGGTTTATTAATACAATCTTATTATAAACAAAATGGTATTCTTTTTTTTTTAAAATAGAAATTTATTAAAATCAAATCGTTGTTTCTTTAAAAAAAAATATACATAAAAAATATATATAATATATATAAATTTAGTGGGGGGGAGGGATTTACCCCGTGCCCACCCCCACGGTCGGCCTAGCCGACAGTACCTGCGTCGCAGGTACTGCGATAGCAAGTACAATGTACCTGTTGCCGCAGGCCCTGCGTCCGCAGGACTGCGGCAGGCCATCGGCCGGAATAGCCGACGGTATTTATACTTGGACATTTTTTTGTTTTATAAATATTTTTTTAAAAATTATATTATTTTTTTAAAAAAAAATAATGTTTATTATTAATTAAAATTTGTAATTAATAAAATTATAATATATTTTAATTAATAATATTTTAATCTTTATTAATATTTAATAAATAAATATTAAATGCATTTAACATAGTTTGTAAATATTAATTTATTAATAATTTTGGTTTAATATTAATAAATTAACAATTAATGAATAGATTAAGATAAGTAAGTAGAACAAGCAATTATTGATTAATTTAATTAAAATTAGTTTAATTAAAGTTATTTAATAATGAATATTATTTGACTAAATTATAGATTTGCATTATTGATTTAATGGAAGTTATTGTAGAAATGGGTTAATCGTAAGGGGTAGTTATGAAAACCTAGTTACTTGAAAATCGACGTTAAACTAAAACATAAACCTTACCTTAACTCAATAATATACTTTCAAATCCAATCTTTGAGACTTTGATGTTTTCTTTGTGTTCTCTGTGTTTTGGGGTTGGTTTAGCGTTGACCAGTTTAGGTTGTTACCAAAGGCTCGGGGTTGTGAATGTGATGTTATGATGATTTGTTCTCGATCTTTTCAAACCAACCAAGGTAATGTGATAGTATGCTCTATGATGGATGTATTTACTGTTTGTTATTTCTTTCCAGTTTCCTTGTGTGAAGCTGAGATGTATGTATTTGAGATACCTGACTTAATCATTTTCGAGTCTCGATCAATTATATTTGATAACCATTTTTGAGTCTCGATCAGTTATATTTGATAACCATTTTTGAGTCTCGATCAGTTATACTTGGATTGCTTTTCGATCGCTTGAGAGGACTGAAGTGTTTGTTATGTTCTTGATGATGTCATGTTTTGACTTGACCATTTTGGAGTCTTCGATCAGTATTGTAATTTACTATTGGGATACTTTCTGGTTGCTCATTGGAGAACCATTGGATTTTGTGATTTATCATTGATGCCTTCAGTTGCTGATAGAGAACTATCGTGATCATATGATATTTATTTGATGCTTATCTATTGCTCATGAAGAACTGATGTAATTTTGTAGCTTATCTTTTATGATGTCTTTTCAGTTGCTCGTATAGGACTGAAGTGGTTTTATTATGATTCTTTGATTTATGATTTCATGAGCCTAGGGTAGGTTATCTATGTGTAGTGTTGGGAAGTGGCTTGCAATGGGGATCGGGGCCCTAAGAGGCTGCCTAGAGTAACCCATTGTAAGTTGTTTTAATAAGTGAAAACATTTACACTAAATGAGAGAAAATGAACCTAACAAGATAATTGTATGTTCTCTCCCATGCCTTGAGTGCTAGTACAGACTAGGATGGGGTAGAGAGAATGCTTGGTTACGACCTTGCATTCCATAGTATGCCTCGTCAGTACGAGAGGATACTAGTGGCCGCAGGGATCAGTAGTGACCCGAGATTCCTAAGGGATTGCTTGGGTAACTTCTACGTGACTTTTGCGATGACACTTTCTCGCTTGCATATTAGGTTTCCTACGTGTCTTGTGGTACCTCTGGGTTTAGATGTCGATCTTTTTAGGAATCCTTGAGTTAGCATACTTATAGGATTTCCTGGACTTAGAGAGTATTTATGATTATAGGTTTGTTATCATATTTGGGACTTGAGACTATCTCCTTAGCGCAGTGGGAGTGGACCATTTAGGTTCCACGCGGTCGGGTGGTAGTGCTTTTTACTCTTACCATTGAGATTCGTTCCGTGGTCACTGTGGCTAGAGTTTTCGTGATTGGCATTTATCGTCACTATGTTCTTGGATTATTATGATGGATGGTTAGATTTTATGATGGATGTTTTATCATTTTGGATGTATGGATGTATCATGTATGGTGAATAGTTTCATATATTTTTACTGTACTTTGTATCATGGATTCGTGGATGTTGATGCATTTTTATTTTTACATATGCATATTCTTTTAAGCCTTTCATACCCTGTGACTTGTACAGTGGATGATTGAGCATTCTGAATTAATTTTCCAAGAGGCATTCGGAACAAATGTATAATATGGACATGGGACTTCCTGATTATTATTTCATATGTATGTGGTAATTGTTAGACTTAGAATTAATTAAATTTAAACATGACTCAACGTCTTGGGATCCTTAAGAAATGTGACTTGCAAAGTATGGTTATCGATGATTACATGTTATTGCTTCCGCTACTATGTGTTTGATGTGTATGTTATACTTTCTTACTTAAACACAAAAAAAAAATGTTTAGCAAACTTAGAGAAACTTTAGGTTAATTCTTTTGGATCCCTTGGCGGGGCGTTACAACCCTATTGAAAACCTAGTAAATAGGCACCATGTGTACTTAGTCTATTCATTATCTATCAAATGACCTACATCTCCCCCATGACCCCTTTACACCTCATCACCTATTTCCAAAGGTGTTCCAAGAGTTTCATCTCTGCACTCCTACAACTCGTGACATATTTTCAGCATCCCTTGGCTTGGGAAATCTATCCAGATTGTGTATTCTACCATGGTTCACACATCCATCCCACTCTTGTACCCTAGCATGTGTATCATATCAGGTGTATCTTATCCTTTGTACCATGCCCATGTATCATACTCTTATAACAATAATAGTATTATATGTGTCATACTCTTGTAACAATAACAATATTATGTGTATCATATCCGTGTAACAAGAACCATACTATATAATGCTACTTTCTCATCCTGAGCTTTTGCCCATCATATGCACACTTGCTACCATATTTTATCATAGTTCTTGAGTCATCCACACATTGTATTGTCTTGCTTGTATATTTTCAAAGTCCTATAGTGAAACCCTACATCACTAACTAGCTATCTGTAGGAAGTTATAGTTTCCAATTATGTCCTTGTCCTAAAATACTATCACTAGGTTCCTACATGATGCATCCTTCCTTATACCTAACATTGGCCTATCAGTATCTAGTTATCTTGATCTCTTTAGCAAAAGGTTACTTCCTCGTGGAATTGTCATTTCTTCTAATATTGGGTCTTCTGTATTTTTTTTCTTCGAGTGGATCTTTTCCAAATGATTTAGTTGTTCCCTCCTCACAATTGTCATGTTCTTTTATATCATGGTGCACTACGATTGGGGCAATTTGAAAGTAAGGTTTTGATCAAGGTATTTTTTCTACTTGTGAGTGAGTTTGATATCACTCTTGCATATTCCAAATATGTTTTCATTCATGATCACATGATGTAGTTTGGGAATATCATTTTCTTATGGACCACCCAGAATTGTTTCCATGCTAATTCCTCTACGAATCATGTGTGATGTTGGGGCAATCCTTGTGTGCTTGTTCGAGTCAATCCTCTGTAATATTGGGGAAAAGACCTTGATTTTCCTAGTAACCTTGGCATATCCCTAAAATTCCTATATCAAATAAAGTGCTCACACTACATGGTGGTACTTCTTTAAAAATTACCCCACTCTCAAGCTTCAAGTGTATCCCATCACTCTCGTCATTTTGTCCCATACAAAAACAATTACTTGTTCATACCACCTTGTCACACATCTATACTAGTCGTATACTACACATGCTCTTCCTACCCTACACATCTATCTTCTCTACCACCACTCCCTCACAAGCTCTTGTCTACCATGTTCCCACCTCTCCATGTCATCCCAATCTCCTACCCGATTCAATCTCCCTAAGTCTCCTACAAACATTGTGTTTAAAGTTATGCATATTTTTTCCACCTTTGGACCAAGGTTATGATTGATCAGCGATATGTTGCACCATCCTCCTACCTACCACATATGTTTCCCTATCATTCTACTTACCTTTCATATCATGACCACTCATCTCCCCTGCATTTCCTTAAAATCTCTTCTCTTATTTTTCTTCATCATTTGCCTCATCTTAATTCTTTACATCACCCATCATGTTCACCCTTTGCATCCCCCCATTATTAGAATCTCTCGATTCACTTTCCTTCTCCTGAACATTGTGTTCATCTTTATTGTCATAATCTTACAAATCATGGACCCTAGGCTAAGGTTTCACAATCATAGATTGAGTTCATTTATCATATCTATCATCATAGACTTAAGTTCATTTATCCCATTTCTTATCATCCATCATCACACTCTTCAATTCATTTTGTCATGTTATATCATCATAGTTTAAAGTTCATTTTTTATCATAGTTCACCATCATAGATTGAGTTCATTTATCATGTTCCATTATCATCATTTTAAATTCATTTATCATGTGTTACCATCATAGATTATGTTTATTCATCATATCCACCATTATAGTTTTAAATTTATTTGCCATGTGTTATCATCATAGATTATGTTCCTTTCATCATATCCATCATCATAGTTTGAATTCATCTTATCATATTTCCCCATTGTAGTTTGAATTTATTTATCATGTTTTATCATCATAATTGGAGTTCATTTTAAAATCATGTTTTGTCATCATAATCTTAAGTTCATTTTATCATATTTCATTGTAGTTTAAAGTTCATTTTATCATAGTCATTATCATAAGTTGGAGTCCATTTTTATCCTATTTTATCATCATAAGTTTGCACTCATTTCATGTATTTCATCATCCTAGTTTACATTTTATTATTTTATTACCCTCATTTATAAAGTCCATTTCATTTATCGTTCTCACAATTGAAACATGTATCATCGGTCATCATACTGTAGGTTCATTTCCAATTGTCTTTAGTTATCATAAACACATTTTTACAAATCTCATCATAAAGCACATTGTATCCTGCATCACAACATATCAGCACTATCCAAACAACTCATCATAAACATCACATCCTACATTAGAAGCATGTCAGTAACATCATTTATATCATAAACATCACATCCTACATAAAACCATGTTAGTCTCTCTTCTATACCTAACCAAATGCCTCTCATGTGAACATACATGTAATAAACAAATCACAACATAAAAAAAAATCCATGCATCCATATCCCACCCAAAAGAATGATCATATATATATATATATATATATATATATATATATATATATATATATATATATCTCTTCAACAGCCTTCCCTAAAAAATATACCAAAGTCCATCATAGTCCAAATATCTACTATCCATAAAGGCCCATATCAATACATCGGGTCTGTGCTCACAAAAATACATCCACTGATACATCCATAAATACTATGTAAGACACAGCATATCACTGATCCCCCTCATCTATCACCTCCTCATCATGAGACTCATATGTGCCTCTCTCTACATTTAGGACTACTGCTAGTGGAGGTGGCAGCCTCATCTATCCTCCCCTAATACGCGAGCTCTCTACCTCATCCCTTCTCCCACTCACCCCCTGTCTCACCTCTAGCTCTACTCTATCCTAGGGCTCTGCCCTATGCACTGAGACCCACTAGTCCTCTATGAGCCCATAGTGCTCCATCTACTCTCTCTCCCCTACATGCTTGTATGAGTCCTAGTTGTTCTTGACTGTGTTGGCTGTCTATAATGCTCTACCTGCTCAGTTGGTACCACTACATGATATCTCCCATGATAGAATCCTACTCTCTCCCTCACATCCTCCACCTCCCCCTACAACCTCCTCAACTCCTCCAATCCTCCATCTATCACCACTTGTGCCCTCAGGGTCACCACCACCACCACCAATCTATCCCTCTCCTACTAGATAGTGTCCATCCTTGCCTGCAACATCTATCTCTCTAGTGTCAGTGTCTCTAGTCTCCTCTCTAAGTGCCTGCCCTCCACCCATAGTGTTCCCACCTATACCCTTGCTCTATCTAGTTGTCCCTACGCTACATCATGCTCATGTCAAAACTAGTCTTGCTCAATCCTGAGTTGATCCCTACTTGCCAATCCATCATCCTCTCCCCTTGATGATGAGCCACCTCCACCCCCCCTCCACCTCCTCCTCCACCTGTTGGCCCCTATGGACCCTATTAAACCTCCTCCTATGGTCTCCTCTCCTTCACTCACCTCTCCTCTCCCCTTTTAGGCTATGGCCTTGCATCCTCCTATCTCCTCTCCCTCATAACCCTCTGCCTTAATGGCACTTCCTCTTGTACTATTGTTGTTTCTCATTGTCCTAATTCTCTAGCCACATATCTACCCTGTCTTGTTTCTTAGGCTATCTCTCCTACCACCACTGGTGCTATCATCACCTAAGCCTCATCTACTAGCCTAGGGCACTCAAAACCATCTTGGTACTCCTATGTCGAGCCTACATCCACTACTCCCCCAAACCAATACCACACTTGTGGTGCTAAATCTCACCATGCCTATAGTAATCCCTCCCTCTGGAGTGTCAGCCCAAAAATAGTAACTGGCTTGCATGTCACATGGTGATACTAGTTTGGCTCCCCAAGGGCAACATGTGACCATCCAAACTATTGCAAGACCCTATCTGGTTGGTACTACTCTGCAATGTACTCCCACCACCCACAAATAAAACAAGGTGAAATAGTATATGGCAAATGTTGCCCCTCTTCTACCCATGACCTGAGATGCATGTATAGCCTCCATGTCACCACCTAGATCTCATCTATTTGGAATTGCAAGTAGTCCACCTCCTTTGTATGATGGTATATCAATGGATCCCCCCAACTTTACACAACTGGCTCCTCTACCTACCTCTCTCTTTTCCCAATCCTCCTAAATGTCACAATGTGCTCCCAAGCCCACACCTGTAGCAATGTTTGGAACCCCACACTCCTCCCATAGTGCCCTACACCCTAATAGACTATCTGACAAAGATCCCGATACAGCTCCACCAACATCAATGAACCCATGCTAGAGGGACTTCAGCATCCACAATTCACATAATGGTTGGTATCAAGGCCAAAGTAACTCCTGTCCCACTTGTATCTGGGGCAATATACCCTAACACTATCTTGCATACATAGAAATAAATCCTCCTCTCCATAGCTATTCAGTCCAAATGCTCATCTAAAGGGAACTAGCCACTCCAAATATGATAATGTACTCTTAGCCCCACCAATTATTGTATCATTGCCTCTTCTATCATCTCCCTAGTTGCCATCATTGGCATCCCCTACACAAGTAACCTAAAAATCCTATAAAAATCCTCTAACATCATTGTCATCTCCCTTGTCAATAGGTGAAAAGTGTTAGTCTCATTATGTCATCACTCATATAGGGCTATCACCATCACCATGTAGGTCTGTGTGTGTGGCAATCTTGCCAAGTACCCTAGGCCAATACCATCAATACTCACCTAATCAGTAGGTGTAAACTACTCTCCCACATGTAGTATAGCTACCCACCACTCTCATGACACCAACACGTCTAACAATCACTACATTAAAGACAACAACATGTCAATTTTTATTTTTCTACACAATCTTAACCATCATTCACACAAAACCAAACCCCCCATCCCCCAACCAAGTCCTTGTTCTTCCCACACACTTTTCACCCTTTACCTTTTCTTGACATTCTTTTTGGTGCATTCCTATGAATGCTAGCACCCTGTGATCGTAGTCACATTTTATAGTGAGATCACTCTTTAACTTTTGACCCCCACCAAACCATATCCCATGTTCCTACAATCCTAGATACTCCCTCATGTTCCTGTAGCCACGGCTTATCGTGGGAACACACCCACCCCATTTCCCCTCCCATTCAAACCCTTTCCCATTCCTGCATTGACTTTATCCTCAAAAACCTACCCATGCCCATGAACTCACATTCCTACCACCAGGACCATGTTTCCGTTGGCAAGATCACTACCTCACAACAAATTGTTGGAGGATTTGCATCCTTGCACAAACTTCCTACTAAATTTTCAATTTCAAAAAAAATGTTTCCAAACCCTATCTTCTCTCTACCCTCTATAGTTTTTGTAGGAACACGGTCCACCGATCCCTATAGCAATCCTGTCGGACCCGTGCCTGCAGAATTGTGTTTTATAAATTGTAGGAACACTATAAACATAATGACATAAATGATAAGGAAAGGTTTTTTGACCCTATTGACAAGTCTGGTGTTCCTCACACTCTGACTCATCATACCACATCCGCTTGGTGCTCTGGTTGTCCCTACACAACCATCGTATCATCCAAATCAAAGCTCCAAACATCTGTATGAGAGCCAATAACCCTTTCTACCCCTCCTAGTCCCCCTTATAGAACCTTTGGTGGTGCCCTTCGCCCCTCTTTGCATCCTCCCACACCCATCATTTCCTCCTGTCCTATCATTTTTCTCATTCCTTATCTTTTTCCTACTCCTTTTTCTCTTCTACATCCCCCTCCTCCCGTCCCTTTGTTTTTACCTTTTCAATAACTCATAAAGATTCATTTTCTCTCCCCGCTGCCTTCTTCAGGGGGCATCACACAATCCATTCTCTCTTCTTCTATTCAAAACCAAGGCACCCATGTTTCTTTAAAAAGTCTTCTTTCTGTCATCTATATTCGAACTTCTTTGAAATAGTGTTGTCCCAACACTATGTCAAAAAGAGCAAAATGTAGACACCTAAATCTAATTACACCACTAGGTAATCTTATTTAGTCATCTTCTAGAACATTATTGATTAAATATTTTTTATTTAATTAATTAATCGTCATTCCCTAGTTTATTTATTTATTTATTTAACTATAGTCAAATTGATAAAATCGAATGATAACCCAAAATCAATTTATCAATTAAACCCCTATTCCTCTATTATTAAATAAATCCTCAAATCTATTTAATTTAATCTCACATCCCTTATTTATTAAATAAATCATTTAATAAATTATCGTAACCCCTAAACTATCCCTAAAACTTGTCTTTACCCCTAATCCAACCCATTCACCCATACTAACCTCACTTAGCCTCCTAACTAACCCATCCCATCAAAACTAAGCCATTTTCCCCCTAACCCCCTTCCTAAGCTAAGGCTAATCCCCCTCCTAAACTTGTGCACAACTTTAAGCAAGGGTTAAGACTTGCTAACCCAAGCCAAAGTCAATAAGTCTCCCTTGTCCTCTTCCATCCTTATCCAAGAGCATTAATGGCTCTTAAATGTCATTAATGCCTCTTATACCCCTCTTACACACTCATCCTCCCTCATTACTCCCCTTGACCCTCCATTTTGACCACCCAATCTCCTTGTGACACTTATCACAAGGCTAAAGCCTTGAAGAAGCACAATCCATGTGCTCCCCTTTCAAAGCATCCTATCCCTCCCTCACCATTCTTCCATCCTTGAATCCTTACCCTCCATTTCACCGCCCCTTGACCTAAAAATAAAGTCATTCCCTCTCACAATCCATATCATCTACCCATGTAAACTTATTTGGCTCCACTAACCACTGCAGTATAGCCATTTCACACCATTTCCATTTCAAAATACATCTTCACCTCCATTGTTGAAACCTCCATCCACCCCCATGCTTGATAAACACCCCATCTCTTGAAGCTTGAGCATATCATGAGCGCATATTCCTCATTGTTGGAAATATCGACATCATTTTGGGAAACACTTGAGGAGCTTACCATTTTTGGTCAGCTTTCCTCCATGGTGTCTTCCTTGGTCTTATCTTAAAGTTTTGCTTGATATCTAGGTGTGAATGTTAAGTTAATATTTTATATTCTTAGTATAATATGTTTTATAGCATTACACCCATGACTGATGGGATTCCTCCCACTTTTTAGCCAACGCCTCCATATCTAATGGCTAATAACAATCCAATACCTACCAGAGTGCCCTATGTTGCACAAAAAAATCAAAACCAAGGAAATGTGCCTACAATCCTCAAGAATCCTGCTAGGTCAACTGAAAAGTGTAGTGAAGTGGAGGATTTAAAAAGAATGAATGCCAATATATCCTTGTTTGACATGCTACAAAATTTTCATGATCAAAGGGAAGTACTGGTAAAGACTCTTGATCATACAAAGGCAATACCTAGCATGGCTCGTCAAAAGATAGTATCACAAGTCAACACTTCTGAGGCTATTCCAATCATGTATAAAGATAAGGTTGAAGTGCCTCCTTTCTTGCTTAACATCAAAATATTTGGAAGAAACCTACACAATTGTCTCATTAATCCAAGATTCTCTTATAACGTCATGCAACTTTTGATAGCTCAAAGGTTGGGAGTTACTCAACCTACAAATTGAATAGTGATTCAACTTGACAAAATAGATGTAAAATTTATTGGGGTATTGAAAGATTTTCAAATACAATTGAATACAAACCCCAAAATCTAAGACGTCATAGATATACATGTGGTGGAGATTCCAAAAACATATGGATTATTGTTGAGTACAAAATGGACAAAATACTTAAGAGGATGGTTCTCAACTGATTTTACTCAACTATGGCTACCTTGGAAAGGACTAAATAATCAGACCAAGATTGATGCTAAGCCAAAACTAATGATGATTATCACAAAATACAATGCACCAAATGAGGTATCTTTTTTAAAGCCAATTTAGGTTCCTACGAAGTGATGGCCCTTGACATAACTTTGGTGAAGAGACCAAACAATCTAAATAAAGAATCTATGACACCTACCCCAAAAGAAGAGGTTGTGACTCACTTCATAGACAGCATGGTTGCAAACTTACAATACTTAGGTGAAGAAGCAAACCCAAATGTTTTTCTTCTTCAAGGATTTTGTAGAGTACACAAAGTAAGTCATTCAGAAGTCAAGTGCTCACATTACCAAGAAGTAATCACTCAGGTACTCACTCAAATAATGCAATTTAAAAATGGCCAAACTCCAAGGGAGATACAAGATAAAATATCAAGTTCTACATACATATCTGAAGTCATGAACAAAGTTGAAGAGGAAAAAGAAGATCTTAATGCATCATATAGTGACACCTCTTTAGATGGTGGGGTTTATCTTCTCCTCCACTAGGGATGATCAAAGTCCTAAGGAGAATACATTTTGTAAAAGGCCAAGGTTGGAGTTCGTTAGTTGTTCATCCTAGGCCAAAAATTGATAAAATCATAGAATTGATAGGGGGTATTCAAGATCAACAAGAAAAAGGGGCAATCATAATATAAAAGGTTGTAAGAATTTTCCTTAAGGTAGAATTCACCCAAGATCAAGGAACTAAAACACAAGTACAATAGTAGACCAAAGAGAGAGTATGATTAGAACGATGATATACTCATTAAATATGCCATAAGAAAGTACACTAGAAGTGCCTATATATAAAGGCCTCTGGAGAGCTTCTAGAATGCATAGAAGTCGGCAACATGATAAGTCATACAACTAGGCACATGTCCACCAGATATGGATTATCCTCCATTAAGCACGAGAGTAAGTTTGATGATGAGAGGATAAGCCTAAAATGGTGTAGCATACAAATTTATGTTGTAGACAACATGTGCTAAAAAGGGAGTGCAAATAACTATGTTGTCTACATGACAACTCATGAAGGTATGCAAACTCCTAAGTGTCTCACAAAATTAATAATAAAATAATGTAATATAATAAAATAATGCATTAACCTAAGTAAACTTAAGTGTAAATAGTAAATACTTATTTACACCAACACCCCCCCTTAAGTGCAACTTAGGTGAATGCCCTTAAGCTTACGAAAGCTAGGATGAAATGCATGATGGGTCCAGGCTACTAGGCCATGTTAGGTACCCATGTACATAATGAAATGAAATCTCTCATAAAGTGGAGAAAGAGGGAAAACCTCATGGGAAAAACCCTCCCCCAAAAAGAGAGATGAAAAACACATATGATGTATGGATGGATGGATTAATCAAGATCCCCCCATTACAACATACATCCAATATATACATAAGATAAAAATGAGAAGAGGAGGAGAGATAGTACAGGCTCACCTGCCCCCCCCCACCCCCCCCCCCCCCCCCCCCCCCCACCCAAAGAAGAATGCCTAACAATGACTTCTTTGATGAAGAATTTGATCCAAGATTGTAGAATGGTGTTGCTCCCCTTAGGAAGAACCAAGGCCATGGGTACAAATGAGATGCTTCCACTGTACATGGAAAGAATCCCATAGGTAAGTGATGTCTCTAAAACCTGCTCAACTGGCTGAAGAACTTTTCTCAAAGAACTATATGTCTACTCAACTGATAAAGAAGCCCTCTACAACTACTGATCATAAGTATCCACAATCACTTCAACATGTGATGATCGATCATGTAGAGAATGAACAAGAGGGTCAAATGGAGCCCTTGTGACAACTGAGGAAGGTTTTTTTGCATCAAGAAGAAGAGGCAGATCATTAATACTATCCTCCAAATCTATTACTAATGCTAGACCTAGAAGACTAAATGTACCCTACTGTGTTGGACCTATCACTGTGGCGATATATGCATGTGGACTATATTGATGTAGTGACCTCTCACTGCAACTGTCAATAGAACGCCACATGTTTGAATCTATTGAAGCATTATCATTGGTTTCACTATCAATTTCCACATAGTATGATGTGCGGAGAGGATTAGAGGATAAGCTAGGTGAACTTTCCTCAAAGTGCACATCCTTCTCTATAAAGATCTGATGGGTCTTTGGATCCAATAGTATATATGCCTTCACACTGTCTTCATAACCAATGAAAGTACAAGGCTGAGGTGATTGTTCCTTGCATCTCCTAGAAGATATCTTTGCCCATGCAGGACAACTGAAGACTCTAAAGTGTGTCACAATAGGTTTTTTGTTGCACCATGCCTCAAAAGGAGTCTTTCCATCTAAGGTTGGATGAGGTGACCTATTAAGAATGTGAGTGGCACTACTAATTGCTTCAACTTCAAGTGATGGATGTAGAGACTTGGCCTGTATCATGCAACTTTTCATAGAATTAAGAGTTTAGATCCTCAATGCTACTACATCTGTCTTATGTGGACTGAATGTTGGTGGATTTTGAAGATCAATTCCCTCAAATTTGCAAAAGTCTTTAAGTCTTCTATTCACATATATGCTTCCATTGTCCATTCATGGAACTTTGATGGCTTTCTTGGATTTTTGTTGTACATGAGTCTTGAAGGCTAGAAACTTGTCCAATGCTTCAGTTTGATTATGAAGAAAATAGACCCAAGTGTACCTTGAAAATTCATCAACAAAAGTAAGTATGTAGCGACCCTAGTTGACTGCAAAAGGTCCTACTAATACCATGTGAACCATCTATAGAACACCTAGTGCTCTTGAAGACTTCCCTCTCTATAACTTCCTTTCTAGATGCATATCCACTAAATCTGTTGAACATTTACTATGGGAAAAGTTGATTTGAGGTAGACCTTTGACCATTCTGTTTGTGTAAAGTTGTTGAAGGTAGTGGAAGGAAAGATGTCCATATCACTCATGCCATAATTGGATTTGAGAATTTGATTGAGATAACAAGGCCTTTGAAGGAGACTTGGGTACAAAATGGGAGAAAGAATACAACCTTTTGTTATGATTCACTTTCCCCATTGCAACCAATGAGTCATCTTTTAGACTGTGCACTTGTATTGAGTCTGGAAGGAACTCAACTCTATGTCCATCTCTGAGGTGAGTGATTTAGTAAATCAAGAGGAGATTAGAACTTAGGTTTGGAACATAGAGAACATTTTGAACTCTCCATTTTCCATCTCCACATTTTTGTTTCCTTCAACTTCCATTTTTGTATCATCTCCCACAAAGATGTATCATACCTTTGACTACTTTAATGAAGAAAAATCCTCCTTTGAAGAACCCATGTGATAGGAGGCACCTGAGTCAAGAATCCATTCCTTTGAAGAGTTTAAATTAGCCTTTCAATATAAAGAAGACCCTTTATCCTTATAAGCATTAGGCAGTGGAACATTATGTTTCTTCATGATGTTGGTCAACTCATCAATCTTCTTATGATAACACTCATGTTCTTCATGACCCATTTTCTTGCAATAAGCATACCTTTTCTTCTCCTTGTTGTTGTCCCCCTTCTTGTTGGAATTTGAGGAAGACTTGCCTTGTTGATTGGATTGTGGTGTTGTCTTTTTTGCATCATCTAATTTTTTCTTCCACTTCTTATTCTTGCCCTTTCCTTTATTTGAAGATTGTCTAGCTAAATTTTGAGAACCCTCATTATTGGCCACCAATGCTTTAGACTTAGCTGAATTGAGAATCCCCATTGATTTCAACTTCTTTTCTTATGTATCCAATAGGTCATCATATTCATCAAAGGAGACTTTCTTATAGGTAGACCCTAATGTAGTCTTTGAGGTGTTAAAAGAAGAAACAAATGTGGAATACTCTGATGGCAGCTTGTTATGAATAAGATAGATCAATATGTCATATTTAATAGGACTCCCATAATCAGTAAGCTTTGTCCTTAGTTCATTCACCTTAATGATGAAATCTTGTATAGAATCAAATGACTTATGATCTAAGGAGACAAGCTCATCTTAAATCTTGGAAACATCCTCTTCAAACACTTTACCATATAGGTTTTCGAGGGCATCCCAAGCTTCGTTGGATGTAGAAGACTTCTTAATTTGATACATGATCTTGTCATCAACTCCCAAACATATATCACCTAAGACTTTCCTATCCATTGCCACCCAATCTGAAATATCACTTGTTGATACCTTATCACCTACTAGTTTAGGAAGGGTACCATCTACATATTGAGAAACTCCATTATACATTAAGTGATACCACATTTTGATGGACCATGTAGCATATTTATGAGGAGTTAATTTTGGAAACTTAAAATTTCCCATAATGTAGAAAATGAAAGAAAATTGTAGAAAAAAAGGAACACGACACCAAGAACACCCCCCCTTTTCACTAAATCAAGAAACCCCCCCCACCCAAAAAAATGCTTTTGGCACTTTATAAGTAGTGTGATTACAATGGGCCACTTGCCAATTTTTCCCTTAGTGGACTTTTGATTTTTCTTGTTACAACCTCTTGAAAGATTAGAAATTTGGAACTTTACAATGTACAACAATTTGAAGTAATATAAAGCAAAGAAAGGCCCTATTTTTTAAAGTGACACTTTTTTTCACACAACCCTATAATCTGAATATAGATCTGGAAAGTAGATGAAAAATAATGCACTTTCAAAACAAATAGAACCTATTTTCGAGTCCAGATGTGCCCGTACGGAGCATTTGAAGTTGCAAAATGTAGGATTAGACAGGTATAGTCACCAAAAGATGTAATTTTTGACAAATCTATGCACCAAAACTAGATAAGAGCTACACCACTAAAAATTTTAGGAAATTCTACCCAATTTCAAAAAAAATTACACCTGATTTGGAGTCTGAATGACTAAGATATGGCCTCCCAAAGTTGGACTGCAAAATCAAAAATCAATTTGGAGAGGGGTTGCATCAGCAAAAGATAGGGTTAAATTTTATAGTCATATGGACATGACAGTAGTTCTAATTTTCCTTGGAATGGCAATCAGATGGCCATCAAATTTGAGCACCTTAAATGATGACATCAGTGATCTTCAAGCTAGTGATGATGTCAGCATGACATCAAGTATGTGGAATTGTATGACTATACTGCACGGATAGAGATGACATGTCTGCTATCATGGCATATGGATTTGACTGACTTGGATTTCGTACTATTGAGTCACTACTTACGTGAATGGGTGATTCGACAGTTACATATCTACACAGAGATTGTTGACTGTATGCCAAATGGTGTGATGATGTGTTTGATGGCTAGCAAGTTTTGTAGCGGTGACATGACCAAGTCTATGTGTCATTTTTTTTGGTGTTGCATAGGAAATTTAAATGGCATCATGTGGGTGGCGATGATGGATTCGCCAAATTATTTTACGAGCAAGAGTGACACCCAATTTTTAACAACGTCGCCAAGAACTCATACATGGTGCCAAATTTTTTTATTGTCATTCGCCAAAATTTATGGAATTATCCCACATACATGGGGAAAAGGCTTTGTGCAGTGTATAAAATAATTAGTGCTTAAAATGCATAACAAAGAAGCCCGTCGGTGATTGCAAGGTTGGGTCAGGCACTGGATTCCTTTAGAATGTGATCGTCGGTAGGTTTGTGCTTTGTTGGTGTAGTTTAGTCACCAGTATATGCTAGGGTTATGCCAAAATTTGCAGTATGGCCCTTTCAGTGAGATAATATTCACCTAGATTTAATATGAACTACCAATTAAATAAATTCTCTGCAAGGCCGAGGTGTGATTGCCCGGTTCTGCAAAAAAAAATTCTTCGTTTGGGCAAAAAAAATTTGAAAATAGCCAAATCAAAAATAAATTGCAGAAATTAAAATTAAATTCAGATCTAAAAATAAATTTGTAGATCAAATTAGATCATACCTAGTTTGCAAATCGGTGCCTTCAGGTGCCAGTTTACAAAAAAAAATTGCCTCATGATCAACTTTAGCCCAACATAGGCAAATTTATAGTTGATCTTCACCAAATCAACATTTCAGATGCAGCGGCAAGGTCAGATCTGACTCTAGACACTCCCAATTTCTATAGATTCTCCAAATTTGGGTCGAGGTGCTAAAGCATGAATGGTCTCGAACGACTATGTGTAGAGAATCTCCCTAAGCTCTAATACCATGTAAGAATTTTCTTTAGGGAAAAATTCACCCAAGACCAAGGAACTCAAATACAAACACAACAATAGACCAAAGAGAGAGTATGACTAGAATGAGGATATATTCATTCAATATGCCATAAGAAAGTACACTAGGAGTGCCTATATATAAAGGCCTCTGGAGAGCTTCTATAATGCACAGAAGTTAGCAACATGATAAGTCATACAACCAGGCACATGTCCACTACATATGGGTTATCCTTCATTAAGCACAGGAGTAAGTGTGATGATGAGAGGATAAGCCTACAATGGTGTAGCACACAAATTTATGTTGTAGAAAACATGTGCTAAAAAGGAAGTGTGAATAACTGTGTTGTCTACATGATAACTCAATGAATGATGCAAACTCCAGTGTTGTAGACACCATGTGCTGAATTAGAGTTGTGTACTTCTATGTTGTCAACCTGAAAACTCATGAAAGTATGCAAACTCCTAAGTGTCTCACAAAATAAATAATAAAATAATGCATTAACCTAAGTAAACTTAAGTAAAGTGTAAATAGTAAATACTTATTTACACCAACAAAGGTAAACAATAGCAACTCACCAAGTCCACCACACAAAATATTACAGTGGATCTTGAAGAAACAGTCCTTCAAGGTTCAAGTGATAGAAAAGATTTGAATGAATAAACACAAATCTAGAAAGCCCAAAGAACAACCGATTTGGAAACTCAAGTTTGATGGCTCTAAATGCAAAATTAGGAGCTAGTGTAGGTATTGAATTAATTAATCCCAAAGATAGGTCTTTTTATGCAGCATATTGCTTACAATTTAGATGTACCAACAATATTGCAGAGTATGAAGTCTTGGTTTGCAGACTTCTCTTTGCATTAGAGAAAGATGTCAAAGCTCACATAATTGAAGGAGACTCTCAATTTGTCATTAGATAGGTGAAATCAATTTATTCTTGCAATGATAGAAGATTACTTGCATACTAGAAAAGATTTTGGGACTTATTGGAAGATTTTGAGGCCTTGAACATAAGGTCCATTCCAAGAAAGAAGAATGTGGTATCCAATGCCCTTGCCATTGCAACCCATTGAAATAACAAATCTAAAGAGGTTTTCAATTGAATTTTTTGTTGCCCCATCTATTCTAGACAACATTATGAACTTCCAAGTCTTCCAAGTCTTCCAAGATGACCAACATATTCTCAAGTTCATTATGTGCAATGACCTTTTCAAAGGTTAAGAGATTGATGATACTCTCGTTGATAAACCTAAGGAAGATGAGCTAGAAGATGAATATGGGATTATGAATTTGAAGACCAATACTATTCCTAAGGGGTTAGAATGTATCTTCAATTGAGATGAATCAGCACGTAGTGAAAGAACTATTGAGGAAAAAAGGATTGAAGAATGTGATTCATATATTCTAGGAACGAAAGAAGATCCTAAGATGGTAAGAATTGGAAAGGTATGTAACCCTCAAGAATGAGAAATTATGCTTTAGTTACTTAAAAAATACAAAGATGTCATATCATGGAGTTATGAAGAACTCAAGACATACGATCTTAAATCATCAATCATGACATTCCATTGAAGCATGATGCCAAACCCTTTCATCAAAGATAGAGACCAATGAATCCCATAATTAAGCCTTTGATAATGAATTAATTCCAAAGTTACTTGATGCTAAAATTATCTTCCCAATCTAACATTCTATATGGGTTGCTAACTTGGTTCCAATAAGGAAAAAGACTGGAGGAATTTGCCTTTGTGTAGATTTTCACAATTTGAACCTAGCTTCCGAGAAGGATAACTAACCTTTTCCCTCGCTTGATGAAGTATTGCAAACTGTGAAGAGGTCTAAAATGATGTCTTTTCTAGAAGGACATTCAAGATACAACCAGGTGATGATCAATGAAGAAGATAGGTTAAATACTGCATTTACAACAAAATGGGGAACTTTTTCATATAGAAAAATTCCTTTTGGATTAATCAACGCAGGAGCTACCTTTCAAAGGGCCATGGACAAAGCATTCAAAAGGCTGATAAACAAATGTATAGTTATCTATATGGATGACTTAACCATCTTTTCAAAAGATGAGAGTACTCATATTGTTGATTTGAGTCAAGTATTTAACTGATGTTAAAGGTATGGCATATCACTTAATCCTAGGAAGTGTTCATTCAGTGTCACAAAAGGAAAGCTTCTTGGTCATATTATTTTTGAAGTTGGGATATCCATTGATCCTGAAAGGATAGAAATGGTTCTTAATTTTTTACCTCCTCATATTCATAAAAAGATAAAATCTTTCTTTGGGGAGATCAATTTTGTGCATAAATTCATTAGTTGATTTGTTGAGATAGTATGCCCCCTCAATGACTTTCTAAAAAAGGGAGCAAAAATTGAATAAGTTCCTAAAATATAGAAATCTTTTGAAGACATCAAAGTAGCTATATTCATAGTTCCCATACTTGTAAGTCTATATTACGGCTTTCCTTTCAAAATCTACTCCTTTTCTTTAGAACATTCATGTGTCAAGATTCTCACTCAAAAGAAAGACAAATAAGATGAAAGGCATATTGCATTCATGAGTTATCCACTAAAGAACATTGACTTAAACTATTTCAATATTGACAAACAATCCTTCCCTCTAATAAAGGTAGTCAAGAAATTTCATCATTACATACTCAAGAGCAAGGTATATGTAATTGTGTCAGATCCTGTCATGAAAACATTACTGATGCATAATGAATTAGGTGAAAGATGAGGAAAATGGATGGCTATATTACAAGAGTTTGATTTAGAGATTCAACCAATGAAGTTGGTGAGAGGAAAAGGACTAACTAAAATGATAGTTTATAATTAGATTGGTGCCAACAATGAAATTAGATTAGATGAAGAAATCAACAAAAGATCATAGTGTCTCAAGTGGATATTGATCAAGGAATAATCACACACACACACACACATATATATGGTAACAAGATATTGTCTATTATCTTTTGTAGAATTAATACCCTAACTGGATGAATAGTTCCTAATGCAGAGGACTCAAGATGAAATGTGAATCCTATATGCTTCAAGATAGAAAACTTTATAAAAGAAACTACAAGGGAATTTATTTGAAGTTTTTGGGATGCAAAGAAGTGAAGGAGGTATTGGAAGATATCATAATAAGTATGGCATAGGATATGGATCAGCAAAGACTACAACTCATATGATTTTGAGATCAGGTTACTTTTGGCCTACCATCTTCAAGGATACATTTAAACATGTATGTTCTTGCCACATTTGTTAGAAAAGTACCAATAGAGAGAGAGACATCCAACTATGCCACTACAACCAATATTTGAGGTATGCCCTTCTACTAAGTGGGGGTTGCACTTTATTGGGCCAGTAAACCTTCCATCATCTATAGGACATATGTGTGTCCTCATAGCTATAGACTATTTCACATGTTGAACAGAAGTTGAAAATTTTTGAAACTATATAGTAAAAGTCATTATTGATTTCTTAGAAGAACACATTCTCATAGGATTTGGGATGTCATTCTTTCTTGTATGCAATAATGGGTCATCTTTTGTGTTAATCTTCCTTACTCAATGAGCATTAGACAATTGGGTTATAATCTAGTTCTCTTCTAATTACTATCCCCAAGGGAATGGTGTGGTTGAGTCCACCAAAAATAACTTGATCATAGTGATGAAGAAATTGCTAAAGGAGAACCCAAAGGATTGGCACACTCAGCTAAAATACACATTATGGATAGATAGAGTTAGGATTAAAAATTCTTCGGGGACATCTCCATATTTACTCATCTATGGAAGAGAACTAGTATTCCCACTCAATCTCAGGGTTACTATTTTGAAATTCATGAGAGGGTATGTTGAGGATGTAGATAGAGTCCAAATCAAATTAATGAATCTCTTGGAATTGGATGAGAAATGGAAAAAAACTCTAGAGCATATGGAAAAACATCATGCTATCATTAAATGATGTTTGACAAGCGGGCCATAATCAAATCTTTTTGAATATTTGACCTTGTTCTCCTATGGGACAAGGCAAAAGAAAAGTTGGGCATTCACACTAAGTTTCAATGCTTGTGGATTGGCCCTTATCAAATTGTGGAAATTTTGGGAGAAAATATTTGTTAGGCTAAGCTCTCTACAAGGGGAATTGGTTCCATTACCATTCAATGGCCAGTTTCTGAAACCTTACTTCAAGGCCTAAAAGTAAAAAATATTTTAGAAAATAAAAATAAAAAATAAACTTTTTGCAAGTGCGTTTACTTTATGCAAGTGTTTTTACTTTATACACGTATGTTTTCTTTTAGTTGTGTGTTTACTTTTAGTTTTGTGTTTGTTTTAAAAGTTGTTTATGCCTTTTCATGTCAGTCAGGGGGTTAGGTGCAATCAAGACTCTCTCTTGATGCATCCAATAGATCACTCTATTTTGGTTTTGACTTTAGGGAAGAGGTATTTCTTTATCAAATCATTTACATGATTTTGTTCTTGTACCAACTGAAGATAGATATGGCTTGTAGTTCTAAAGGACCTTCAGTCTTAAAACTAGAGTTGTAGATCGATAGCTCTCAACACTTTACAAATTTAAGGATCGACTATCCTAGTCATTTTCAAATCTAGGTTGATGTTAGCAAGGGATTATCCAAACTTTTTAATTTAGACAAAAGGTCTCCTCAAAAAATGCTAAGATCTTTTTTTGGTGTGAGAGTTTCCCAAAAGTTTATTAAAAGAGGAATGCAAGGGTTATCAAACTAAAGAACAAATATGAGAAATAACACCAATGCCTTGGCCACACAGTCTAAGCTTGGTTAGTGTATAGAAGAAAGAAAAATGAATTATAGATGGTGTTAAAATGAAGATTTGAGAAGATCTAAAAGGTAATCAAACAAAGGGGATATGCACTCCAAAATGGCTATCCACCATCTATACAAAATGCTTCAAGGAAGAATCAAGTGGAAACATGCGAGCTTTGCACAACAAATCAAAAGAGATTACCAAGGACCCAAAATAACAAAAAAGATCATCAAGAGCCCTCAAAATAGATTCTCTCATCTAGTTAGACAATGATTGATAAACATATTTTACAAGGATTCCCAATGAATAGATCGGTGGAGCAAAATATTTCTTTGAGTTGCTAGATACTCATGATAGACTACACCTCAACATGTCAAAGGAAATAAAATACACTGAGCACACATTGAGCTTGAAGATTGGAGATTCTAAAGTTTTGACTATTAAGGGACTTGAAAGAAGCTTGAAGTGTTCAAAATTTATTTTTCATTTGATACATGTCAAAGGAATGCTTGCTGATGAAAAATGTCTTTGTCATTTCTTCCCTTTTGTTGGGGCTATTTTTTGTGGTCTCACAATGCACAACCCATTTCTCCTAGAAATGGGGACCCCCTAGTAATTTTTTTCCTGTCAAGCTCCTAGTCTTGAGTCTAGGTCACTTTTGGACTCCCCTAAGAGTATAGGTCAAGCCCAAGTATCTGATTGGAGAGATTTGAACATTATAACACTCACAAATAGGTATGCACATGTGCACCTTTACAAGGTGTGCATATGTGCACACTTTTGGAGTTACACAAATGTGCATCTCTGGAAATACACACATGTGCACTCCCAAAGGCATGCACATGTGCACCTCCCATGGGTGCATAAGTGTGTGCCCTTTGAAGTTGTGCATGTGCGCATTTCTAAAGGTGTGCACTTGTGTGCCCTCTTGGGTGTGCTTTTATTGGGGTCTATATAAGACCCCAAACCCCCACTTCTCCCTCACTTATTCTTTTCACTCCTTTGGTCTACACCTCTGCACCCTTTGACTATATGCTCATCTATCGCTCCTTGTCCTACACACTAAAACAAAGGTTAGAAACCTTCATGAAGGTGCAGACATGCACACCTCCACAAGGTATTCATGTGCACACCTTCCAACACACAGACAAAATGCCTTAAAAACCTAACTCCTAAGGCACTATGAAGGTTTGTGCACCTCCACAAGGTGTGTATGTGTGCACCTCCATCCTTTGGAGGGAAACTAAGCTCCCCCCAAATTTTTCATGCATAGTGTGCATGTGTGCACCTCACCTAGGTGTGCAGGCGCATGACTACACACAAAATCCATTTTAGGGTTTTAAATAGTGCACTAGTAGACCTATAAGGGTGCACTAGGTGTTTTAAACTACATTCTAGGGCATTTTGGGGGGATGGAATTGTTTTGTTGTATTTTGACTAGTTTTGACCTATTTTGGAGTTAATAAGAGTCTATTTTAGGTCAAATTTTAACCTTTTGACTAATGTTTGCCTCGCTTGTGCAAATAAAATGGTGTCCTCATCCTCTTCAATGGAAGAAAAGAGGGCTCTAAAATGAGTTGCATTTAAATATCAAGGGGCACCAAGGAAATGAAGGTTTCAAGATGGACACACTGAGATCAAAGATACCAAACTTGGACATATAGAATAGAATGTTTTCCTCATGATCTACAAGAAACCTAAAGAGAGATCTGTAATGGTGTTAGCACACATCCAGTTAGGCTTTATCAATACAGCATCACATCAGTTCAATCTTCAGAACTGATAATGACCCTTGCAGAACATTATGTTGTCAAAGAGAAGGTAGTTAAGAGCATTACAGGGGAGATATTCCTTGACCTTTGACATAAGAACATTGAGAAGGTATTTCACATTCCTAGGGCAGACCAATATCTAAGAATAACATATGATAGAGCATAATGATGGTACAAGGATAATCTGAAAGAAGCATAGGAAATAGTGCAATCCTCCTTCCTCGTTGATAGAACACCAGTGGGTCATCAAGTAGGAAAATTTGACATGACAAGGGATTATGTGAAGGATGATATTAGATATATGATTGTGCTATTGAGTAGAGTTATGGGACTCCCAACAATAGGTCACCTTCAAACCTGGATGGTCCACTTCATTAAGACCATCAAAATGGAAAACATGACAATTGATTGGGCTACCATCCTAAGTGACAACTTGGATGAGAAACTAGTAGCCATCAAAACTAAGCCACACTTCCATATGACATCATACATGGTGTATTTATTGGCAAAAAGAACCATAGACTACCTAGGCCTCAATAGAAAAGGAGGCATGCAAGATGCAAATGCTTGACCTTATGTGGTATATCCACAATTGGTGAAGAAGAAACTCCCACTCCAAAGTGTGGAATATAGGGTGGTGAATGATGGTTTCGTCTTCACAATCATTAGGTTCATCAAAGCTGAATACGCCAAAAGAATGTCAGCAGAGGTAGCAACCAGGATCATGGAAATCAACTCCTACTACATTTAGTTCAAAACATTCACCTATCTTAGGGTAGGCAGTACTCTACCATGCCCAAAGAAGCTCCCAAGATATCCATCTAATAGGCTCATCCTACTGGAGATTGCATGTCAACTCACTTCTTCATACAATAGAGTGAGAAGACAACATAAGAAGATATGGGTTTGGCCCATCACAATTGGTGCTTTCAAGGTGAAATAAAAGAAAGATATTGTCACCTTCAATTCTGAGTGGGATCAATATCCCTTGGAAGATTACAACTCCCCTCACCCATATTTTGACAACACTGGCATGGTACAACACCTAGTAGGGAAAGAGTTTCTACATGAAGATGCATTGGAGGACCATTGGATGAACGTTGTAGATGACTACAATGTCTATATAAGGGACTATTTTAGGATGATTCTATATTTAGTAGAACATGTGCTAAAGATAAATATCCCTCTTAAGGTTGTGCAAAAGGATAGCAAAGATGTCATGGATCCATTACACAATAGGGATAAAATCTATGACTAGCCTATAATGAATATTGAGATTGGGAGGGATGAGAATGCAAATATAAATCATCAAGCTAGGCACATAGTTGAGTTGACAAAGGAATGGATCAAGAAGCCATTTAGAATGGATCTAGTTCTATAGGCAATCCCCTTACAAGCCACAACAAGGCCAATCAAAGGAAAAGGTGCAAATTTCATCATACCAACCTTCCCCACTCAATCCCTACTAAGATCAAAAATGATTCATCAACATGAGTGGGAGGTTGAGTAATTTGGACCTAATAGGGGTACGAAGAGGAAAATAATAGCTTCTAGACCCAAGAGCAAACAACTCAAGCATAGGTGCCTCCACAAGGATAGGTACGACCAGAACAAGTTAAGCCTCAAGCTGAACCTGAAGCACCAGAGTAGCCACAAGAGAAAGAAAAACCAAAATAGCTTGATGAAGAGTAGGTAGAGGAGAAGAGGGTACCACCAATAGTAATTGAAGAGGAAGAAGCCTCCCCCTTGGCTCCAAAAAGGGCAATAATTGAACCAACTATGGCAAGAACACGGAGAAGGATGTTAGAAAAAATAGTCCACCAAGATAATTGAGAGGGTTAGGGAGGTGAATCAGTTATCCAACAATTAAAATATTTATCTTCTTAAATGAAACTTAATCATTCAACCAAAGTAAACAACAACCATAATAAGATGCACATAGATAATTACACCAGATATGTTAACTAGGGAAACCCTTGATCAGAGGGAAAACCTCAATGGGAATGATGCCCACAAGATGATGCACTAACATAACTGTTCCTTGTTAGAGGATGGACCTATTGGAAATATATATGATAGGCTAAGTTACTGAGGGGAGGGGTGAATCAATAACTAATAGAACTTAATCCTTATTTACCAATTAATCCTTCATGTGTATTTGGATCTAATTGCGTGCATGAATAACTGAAAGCATTAAAATATTCATAACACTTTGACACACAATATGGTGACCCAGAAACCTTCCAAATTGTAATGCCCTTCTTGGGAACCCAAGAGAAATAAACCTAATATATTAGATTGTTTATTGAACTTTTTTTTTTAAAGTTTGAACAACATCATTATAACATTAATGCGGAAGTAATGTAAACATACACATCAATTACACATTAGCAATTACAGAAATAGTTTTGATTCCTCAAGGGTTCCTTTATGTTGAGTCACATTTAAGAAGTTTAAATTACTTAGTTTAAGTGTCAAATACAATGTCCCCTAAACATAAGAAATAGCAGATACATGATCCCATAAGAAAATGCATAACTAACACAATGAAAGTACATCCAATAATAACATCCACTACACATGCCACAGGGTATGTATGAATAGATACAATACATCAAAATACATGATAGCATTATTACATCATTTGAAAAGAAGTCTCTGACATAAGAAATAAGAATGATAAAGGTACATCTTCTGCAATGAACATCCAACAGCTGGCAATGTGAGGGGGACCCAAATGGTAAGAAGTCACTACCTCTCGACCACGTGGTCACCTAGTCAAGCTTCCACTCCCCCCGTGCAGGGAAGATAATGAATGATCCACATACGGCTATCAATCATAAAACATTCCTAGGCAAGTAATTCCTAGTAGCCAAAACTACCTCAAAGGTAACACATGTTGCTCAAGAAGATAAGATAATCCAAAAAGAAAGAACACCCAATCCAATACCAACACCACATCATACATGAACCACGTATAAATCAAATACCAATATCATAAGATAAAGTCAACAAAAGATATCCACCTCAAGTCAAGAACCACATGTCAAAAGTACATCATCCAAGAATCACCAATCATCATCAATGAAAGTAATTAACCACAATAAACACATCCAACAATAAGTACACCACCAGAGGTACACAAAATCTATAGAGGAGACTCTAGCTACATTTTAGAGAGTGTCATCACATGGTCAAACTACTTGAGTTACCCTCGACTAGTCTCTCAATAGACCCTGACCCTCAAGCATTGAGTTACCCTAGACTGGTTACTCTGAACCTCAGACCCTCAACGTGGCACATGTGGAACTAGAAAGCCCTCTCAAGAAGATTAACTATCATCCCATTCCCATCCTTAGTTTATACAAGCACTCAAGGCATGGGTGGGTTAAATATCTCTAACTTATCTTTTTAATGTGTGTTTCCCCAAAATTATTAATTACTATATTATCACTTATTACATAACTTGCAATAGGTTACCCTGGTACTAACCACTTTGGGTCCCAGACCCCTACTATAAGCCACTGCCAAAGACATGTACCTAGACAACCTCTCCTAAGAACATAAAACACAGATGTGTCCCATACCACAACACCCATAATGATCAAACTTGGTTCCTTAATAGGCAACCTGAAAATAAGCTGGTACTTCCATCCAACTACACATAAATGCTCCACAAAGTAAACCTCATAAACATATTTTTCAGTTTGAATCATAGGATATATCATGACATCCAGCCATATAAATAGTATAAAAGAAATCTCACAAAACCTCTGGTGTACACCCTAGTTGGCCAAGCTCGTGAAATCACAAATCAAAGAATCATATAAAATCACCTCAGTCCTATACAAGTGATTGGAAAGCATCAAAGATAATAATCACATCAGTTCTTCATGAGCAACTAGAATGTATCTCAAAATAATACTGATCAAAGACTCCAAAATGATCAAGTCAAACATGTCACAATCATGACATCATCAAGAACAAATCATTCAAAACACCTCAGCTCCACACAAGGAAATTGGAAAGCAATAACAATCAATAATCCACACACATCATAGAGCATGCCAATGCATTACCATGTTTGAGATTCTAAAAGATCAAGATCAAACATCATAATATCATAAACACATAACTCCTAAGTCTCTGGTAACAATCTAAACTAGTCAACATCTAATCAACCCCAAAATCCCCAAAGCATAGACAATACACAAATAATAGAGCAGTATTATGGTTTGGTTAAGGTTTAGAATCATATTGTTGAGATAATGTGAGGTTTCATTTTCATTACAGGGTTTATTATCAAGTGAGAAGATTCTCTTTTACCCTATAGTTATTCTATATGTATAGTTGAATCAATTAAGATTTAATCCCCGTAATATTTTGAAATCAACCTTTCTAAAATCAACTAAGAGTAAATGTTGAATAACTTAAATCATTAGGATTATAGTTAATATTCTCTCAATCATTTAATTCTGACTTTATTACAAATCATCATCATGATAAAATGAGTTTATTTCCATTAAACACTTCCCATTAATTCAATCTCCATTAAATTAAATTATTCATTGATTCCCAATAAATCAATTTGCAATCTTAATGAACCCAAAATTATCAATAACAATAATTGAATAATTTAAAAACTTCAATTTATAACATTCTCTATTAATTAGCCTTAAATAAACTAAATTTAATTGAGCTAATTACTAAATTCTAAATATCAAACTATATTAATAATTTTTAATTATTTATTAATAATAAAATTATTATCAAAGCTAATAATTAATAATTAAATATTCAATATTTATAAACTTTTTAATAACATATATATGTGTGTGTGTGTATAAATTTATAATAACAAATCTATTAACAAAACTATTATTAAATTTTACCATATTACAAATCATCTATGCGCAGGCTTTTAAAGCAATAGCCTTAATACAAGGGTCGTCGGCTTTCCCATAGGGTCGGCAACGCGTACCCCGCTACACTAATCTCCATAAATAAGAATCGTGTAAAAGCTTCTATAGTGCATGCATAATTAGCAGAATGAATAAATATTGAAAAGATAAAATTGTAAGATTTGAAGATAAAACACCACATTAAAGAAGCCAAAGAGGTGTCAGTTGTGCTATTTCCTTACTCGCATACATTATTTGATACCAAATCGACTCATGACCTTAGCTGGTAGATATCGATAGTTCCCAGTAGGAACTATTATAATGTTGGCTCTATGATCTCGGGTGACATATCCCATTAGTCAATCTGTGGTAATAAGCACCTAGAGGTGAAGTAATCCGAGCCTAAATAGGAGGTGATTAAAACCCAATAAAAGAAAGACTTGTGAAGGAAATGCTAGAATATAGAATGCTTGAGCAGTAGGGTATATGAATGCATGATTTATCAAAAGGACAATTTAGAGGGCAATTTCTTTTTAGGGAGGCTTAGCAGGTTGGCACTGGATCTTTGAACAGATAGGCATTGCTAGATACAACGTGATACGGCTAACAGCTTAATCCATAATAATGTTGATAGTAAGAGATATTTCAAAATGATATGCGGACACATATATATTTTCCTACTATTTTTATACTATCCTAACATGCTACCCGATAACAGAGATTCAATTGTATCCATACCTTTTCTTTCAATCTCTACTTGGGTGTCTAAGACTAACAACAATCCCTCTTCTTTTGCCTGTAGTCCTCTATGGACTTCTTAATAAAAGGAGCTAACCGGTGGTCTATTTCTCCACCCATCGAAAAGAAAAATACCAAACAAATTTTCTTTTAAAACAAAATACATATGATGCTTAAGCCGTGCGGCCCAAATTGCTACCGTAGGCTTTAATAATAGGTTGCCCACCCCAAATTGGGCCATATCACCTTGGCTTTAAGATAGTCATGGGCCATATCTCCTTGCCCAATATAACTTATAAATGTGAACTGATACTGGCCGAAACAAGTCTCAAGCAGTGCCTAAAAAGCTCAAGGAGTGTTTTATCACATTATTAATCACCATTGTTTGTGGGTGTGGTTAAGAAAATAATTAGATGCTAGTCATGTGTGTTACCCCTGTAATAATCACATTGTAATAACGTGCATGCTACTATATTTTCAATATGTAGAGTCAAAATAAAGGAAGGTAAATGAGTTAAATGACACGTGGTTGATGGCTTCTTGAATTTAGCATGTAGTTTTCAAAGAGCAAATTCTTGTCGGATGTTGTGTTGAGAAGGAAACAAATTCAGGTACTCTAACTATGTTGTTTAATACAAGATTTGAAGTTTTTAAATGAGTAAATTTAGGTAGATTGAGTTTGGTGAAAATCTCGATTTAATTTCTAAATTTTGATTCTATTGAGGGAAGGTTGCAATGATATTTCTATTTCCCTAATCCAGATAAAAAAATGTGCATGCCAAAATTCCAAAAACATTCATCACAAGAATTATCCAAACAGTCATTTGGCAGACACGATGAAGACAGGAAGAGAGAGAGAGTAATAGAATATGTGAAATAATCATGAGTGCCTACCTGGAAATTGATGCTAATTCTCTACGCCTCAAAAATCTATAGAGAAAAATTCCTTCCTTCTCCAACATTTGTGATTCCTCCAAGAACCAAACCCCCCCAAGTGACTAAGAGTGCCCGTAGATGCATATGAGCATGCAGATGCATATGAGCCTTCCATACACACTAGGAGAGCCTATATATAAAGGCCTCTAAGATGCATCTAGAATGTGTCTAGAAAGAACTAGGAGATAAGCATAACAACTAAGCACTTATCTTCCACAACATGATGAGGTGTCAAGAATGTTGTAGAAACCATGTGCTCAAATAATGTGCTAACTCCTAAGTGTAGACAACATGTGTCTAAAAGAGGTACGCATACTCCTAGGTGAATAAGTATTAAAATAATACACATTACTTTATTTAATATTCACTTGACTCTTTTTAAATTAATTTATTAATTTTAAATCTCATGCACTTATCATGCAATCGTGAAATTTTAACAAATTAATTTCTTTCCCACTTCTAAATTTTATTTAATTCTTTTTATTTAATTAATTTCCCAGTTAATTAAATAAAATTAAATATTAAAATATCATATTAATTTTCCATTAAATTAAATCTTTTAATTTAATTAAAAATCCATTTAGTCCCAATAATTCCAAAAACACAAAATATTATACTTTAACATTTTTCCACTTTTAAATTAAATACATCTAAAAGTTCAATATAAACAATCATTCCAAGAATCATAAATAATTAATCCATCAGGAAAACCACTAAGTGAAACTTCAAGAATTGCATAAGGAAGAACAATCCAAATCAAGAATCAAACAACATACGCACAAAGGACTCATGGGTATAAAAAGGGTAGACAGTCTATTATGAGTCCTCCTTGTAGGACAAGTATTTTAGGCTATGGCTTGGATTGGACCTGATCATTATCTTCCCATTCTCACCATTTGAGTATTTGTAATTGGGTAGGCTCATCCTGGCAATTCAGGGAAGTCAATGCCCAGTACCTACATCCTGCATAAAAGACGAGTATGTACATGTATATAAAATATATCTAAACTAAATAAGCAATGGCAGGGAGTGGTGCGTTGTGTAGATCCTGACTAGCAGGTGACTATGACTCCCTCCCTTAACCACATCAAATAGAAGATAAAATAGACACGCGCACCATGCACATGCAAGTATGGGGTCAGTACCATAAATCATGAGTCAAATATCAAATGCTCAGTTATAACAATGCATCATTACAAACATGAAATAGTCATCATTAAAACATCATCTCACATCACTATGAAATAAATCTTCTTCTTTTTTATTAAAACTACAAATTATTAATGCACTAGTAACCATAGTCATTAAATAACACTTGTAATATAGTCAACCAAGTAGTCATCACTGATACACAACTAATCCAAGTCATGAAATAATATCATAATATTGTAAATCCAATATCTCTAAAACTAATCAATGCACAAAATTAGCCTAAAAGAATTTGACAACCTAAACATAAAAGCAAACTACAAGTGGGAATTACACAAATAGTAAGTAAAACTAGGGTCGGGATGATACCCATAAGCTTTAGTACTGTAGTATAAAGTTGGCTTGTTAAGGTTTACAATGATTGCTTCTAATGATCTGCCCTGTTAGGAGCAATAAGGACTACTAGGTCCACCTTGCAAAAGGATTCACAAACATACAATGAAGTATGCACTCAGTAAAGAGATTTACAAAAGACTATTAAGTCTACCTTGTGAAAGGATTTAGTTGATCCACCTATTAGGATGAAACAGTGGCTGATCTTTGATCTACAACTTGGTTTTCTAAGTGAGATTCCTTTGAGCCTAATGATCACCCTCCTTTAATAGATAAATCTTTGTTGCTCCTTATACTATTATAGCCTTTGTATTTCTCACTTCTACTCTTTTATTCTAGTTACATTATATACTTACTTGTTATTGGATGTGATGCAATACATTACATATATACCAATCCAATTTACAAATCAACAAAGTCAACTACAATATAAATTTACACAAAATACACAAAGTCAGCTCATCTGCAAGAACTCGGGTTCTAAAGACGAGCTTTGTGAGGTTCTAATACTCAACATCTCCTATCAATGCCCAACATCATCCTGTGTTCAGTAGATGAAGAAGAGAAATCCATACTAATCACTTCCAAGTAGTCTAAACTCGGTCTGCACTGGTGACTCAGTGAATACTATGAAACTCGGCATATAAATTGAATCACTTGATTCACACTACATAACTCAATCAATGCTATCACAATGAGCTTGGTATAAACTGAATCACTTGGTTGCCACTGAGTGGCTCAGTCAACATTAGATTCACATCACTATAATTGTGAACTCGGTAAGTATTGTTCAACTCAGTTTACACTAAGGAACTCGGTAAACCTTATGAAGCTCGGTTTACACTGTTGATCACCATTATGGTAGAAACTACTCAGCACAAACTGAATACTATTCCTTGAACTTGGTAGCAATTGTAGAACTTGATAAAGCCTGGAATGCTTGGTTAACATTGTTAACTATACAACTATCTATCTGGATAAGTGTGTATCACTAATAACAAACATGATTATAATTTCCACAAGACCTTGTTAGGAGTTTCTTACAACATTCAATACATATGAGTCCTATTTAAGAGACTTTGAATCCCTTTTAGGATATTCCAACCCTGTTAGGAGTTGTAGTACAATGTATGCAAGATGACCCCACTTCCCAAACATGTAATTTCAACTACAAGAAGAGCTCACTGATCAAACATGTAATTTACTGTTATGTTCCTCTTTCCTTTGTTTTGTCAATCAAAACAATCACTGTTAGACCTTGTAGACTAGGTCATGAACCTCGAATCCAAATATCAAACCTTAGATCACTCAGCAAAACCTCAGTAATGAAGTTTCCTTTACTTCTGCTCAACTTCGCATTTTGCTCTCTTTGTTGCTTACAATCACTTCTCATCGATACAAATCCATGTCATATATGAAGGAAAATGTTCTTCCTTTATACCAAGTCCACAAAATAATTCCTTGAGTCAGTTGTTAGACCTTCTCAATTAATCATTATATGACCACATTAAGAACACATTACACTTAGCAATAACATTAATCTTCTCCCTGAAAACTTGAATATCTTTCCATACACGTAATATTATGATGAGAAAACTTAGCCACATCATGACCAACATGTCTTCTTCATATCCTCAACCTCAATTCTCAAAATAACAATTCTACTAAGAGATATAACAAGTTTACTGGAACATGCCTCAGTAAACTCTATCTCAGAACATACATCACCAAAACTTACATAACTTCTTCTAGACTTATCATTTCTTCATTTGACATTAACTGCATATACCAAATACTCATAAATATCTCCCATAACCTCAGATAGTGAGAATACTCAACTAGCCATCCATACCAACTTGATCTGTCCATTGTTCTTCTATCAAATACCACGGAAAATTGCTATGTTGACATCAATAACAAACTCAATCATGAATGTAACATATCATCATAATAACATATCTATAATAATCCCCTATAGGAATGTCATCAATATTCAGGCCTCCAATAATCTCCCCCTTTGGCATTGATGGCAACATAGATGAAAAACATCTAGTTCCAAGAATACCAAAAAAAGACAATTCATCTTTCTTTTCAAATTATGTTCATCAATCATTCAATCATTCTCCCCCATTGATATACCTCAATGTGCTTCCTGTCAAACTTTCATTCCATGTTGTACTTATTCAAAACTATTTTCATGCTAAACTTCTCCCAAACATGTTGTACTTGTTCTTGCGTATTTTTTCTTCTCCCCCATAATGTTTTTTGTGTAGTACTTCTCCCCCATTTACATCAATGTCAAAGGTTTTAGCAACCATCAAACTCTACACCAACTAATTCTTACTAGCTCAAGTGTCCAAAGACACTATTCAAAACAATATCCAAAAAGAGTCCTAGATGACTCTGTCCATCACAAATACTCCCCCATATAGGAAGCATCAGCATTCATTCCAAACAAACAATGGTGCTCTATTACACTAGACTAATGCACTCTTGCATCTTCTACTCTGATGTAGAAAGGGGCATAACCCCTAGCATACCTTGTAAATACTCAAAATTCTCTTTGGCAAGAGGCTTATTGAATATATCTACAATCTTCTCTTTAGTGCTCACATACTCCAATCTAATTTTCTTTTTTGTAACTTTCTATTTCAACATGTATTACTTAATAGAAATGTGCGTAGTCCTTGAATGCAACACTAGATTCTTAGACATATTTATTGTACTTGTGTTGTCACAATGTATGACAATAGGTTCACTGATTTCTATCCTTATATCTTTTAGCATTTGCTTCATCCAAACAACTTGAGTGCAATTTTTTTCTACTATAACATATTCTTCTTTCACTAGACTTTGTGAGGTACAATCCTGCTTCTTGATTAGCCAAGAAACCAATCTTCCTCCAAGAAAGAAGGCTCCACTACTTGTGCTTTTTCTATCATCCATATTTCTTGCCCAATTAGTATTAGTATAGGCACTTAGAATAAAATCATTAGATCTATCATACCACAATCTAAACTCATATGTTCCCTTTAGATATATAAATATCCTTTTGACTACTACATAATGTGCTTCCCTAGGATCAACTTGGAATCTTGCAATAATTCCAACTACATTTACTATATCTGGCCTTGTGTGAGTCAGATGTTGCAAGCCTCCAATCATAGATTTGTACTTCTTCTACTCAATAGTAGGTGTTTCATCCTTTGTAGATAACTTGTGTTTAGTTACCATAGGTGTTCCAATGGGTTTACATGTTTCCAAACCAAACCTTTTCAGTAAATCCTTCAAATACTTAGTCTGAGAAATAAAGATTCCTTCTTTATTCTCTACAATATGTAATCCTAGAAAATATTTCATTTCTCCTATCATACTCATTTCAAATTATGTCTTCATCTCTTCAACAAATTTTTCACTTTCATCATCATTTTCTCCAAATATGATATCATCAACAAATATTACCAAAATATCAAACCATCATCAATTTCTTTCCAATATAGATTACTATCTACCATACCTTTTCTATATCCAAGCTTTGTCAAATGCTTGTCCAACCTTGCATACCAAGTTCTGGGTGCTTGCTTCAAGCCATACAATGATTTCTTCAGTTTGCATACCATGTCCTTATCATCTCTCAAAGGACAACCTTTAGGCTACTCTATGTACACTTCTTCTTCAAGTTCTCCATTTAGAAATGTTGACTTGACATTCATCTAATATACTTTGAATTTCTTTTGTGTTGCATAAGCTAAGAATAATCTTACTGCTTCTATTCTAGCCAGGGGAGCATAGGTCTCATCATAGTCTATTACTTCTTTCTGTGGGTAGCTTATACATACCAACCTTTCCTTGTTCCTTACAACTTTTTCTTGCTCATTCATCTTATTCCTGAATACCCATTTAGTTCCTATCACATTCTTGTCTACTAGTCTGGGGACCAATTCCCATGTCTCATTCTTTACTATCTGATCCAATTCATCTTTCATAGCTTGTTTCCAATAATCATATTTACATGCTTCATCTACATTCTTAGGTTAAATTTGAGATATCAAACATAGTTCTTTATTGAATTTTCTTCTAGTCATCGCACCTTTATCTCTACTTCTGATGATCTACTCAGATGGGTGATTCTTTATCATATTCTTTCCTAAAGTACAATTTGCTATCTCAACTCTTGGCTCTATTGAAGGTTTCGAGCTTTGTTCCTACCTTGGCTCAAATTCATTCTACAAATCATTGTTAGTCTCAAGAAATACTTCATCATTCCTTGGTTTATCAATAACATCATCATTTGAATTGTAATTAATCATTCTCTCTTGTATCCTGAATTTCTCATCAATTCTCACATTTGCACTTTCCATAATAGTCTTAGTTCTCATATTATAGCATTTATAAGCCTTGCTTTTCAATGAATAACCAAGAAACGTACCTTTTTCACCTCTAGCATCAAACTTACCAATATCATCATCTCTTTTGATATAATACTTACTCCCAAAAATTTTGAAATACTTAACCATAGGTGAGTGACCAAACCACAATTCATAAGGGGTCTTGTTTGTGTCTTTTCTAACTTGCACTCTATTCATAGTGTAGATTGTTGAATTCATAGCTTCTCCAAAACATCTTGGATACATCATTCTCAACTAACATAGCTCTTGTTTCTCTTTTAACTAACCTATTCCTTTTCTCTGCAATGTCATTCTATTCAGGGGTTCTCGAAGATGATAACTATCTTTTGATTCCATTTTCTTCACAAAACATGTTAAACTCATTTGAAGTAAATTATCCTCCTCTATATGATCTTAAACATTTAATCTTCATACCATATTAATTCTCTACTCTATTCTTGAATCTCTTGAACTTATCAAATGCCTCAGATTTCTCTTTAAGAAATGAAACCCACATCATTCTAGAAAAGTCATCAACTAGAATTGTAAAATACCTTTCACCATAGAATTCTTTAGTCTTTGTAGGACCGTTGAGATCTATTTGTACAATCTCCATTTTTTTTGTAGTAGTAAACTTCTTGCTGGGAAAATAAGTTCTCTTATGCTTTGCCAAAACACACTCCTTGCAAATTGTGTTAGTAGGCTTTACAATTTTAGGAAAATCTCTAACTGCAAACATACTACTAGTCTTCACAATACTGTCAAAGTTTATATGACAAAATCTCTTATGACATAACCAACTATCATCTACCTTTGCAACCAAACATGTCATTTTAGTAGTATTCAACTACAGTACATTATCTCTAGATCTAGTTCCTATTCCAATTACCTTTCCATCTTTGTCTCTCATCATGCATGTCTTCTTTGTGAATTGCAACTGATAACCTTTGTCCACTAGTTGTTTAACACTCAAAGTATTGTGCTTCAAACAATTAACAAAATATACATCCTTAGTGTTAGTTTTACCATCAAGAGTTATAGATTCAATACCTTTAACTTGGCATGTTGCATTGTTTCCAACTCTAACAATTCCTCCATCCTGACTTTTGAAGTCAACAAACTTGTTCATATCACCAATCATATGATGTGAACAACCACTATCAATTATCCAACTAGATTTATTTTCAACCTATGACATGAAAGCTACTTTCTCTAGACTTTGTTCTTTAATTGCCACAAATCCTATTTCATCATCACTAGCACTTACTACTTGTTCATTAGAATCATTTTCTTCATTTTCATACAAGCACTCTCTATCTCTTCCAGGTTTGTAATTTCCTTTATACTTTTTCTTTCTTTTGGGACATTTAGATGCATAATTACCATATTCATCACAAGTCTAATATTTAAATATTTTCTTATTTCCTTTTTTCTCTTCTTACTAGAAGGGCTATTCCTTCATTAATCTTTCTATCATCTTTAGATCTGCTGCTACTAGAAAAATCTCCTCTAGCACTTGTGCTCCTTGATAAACTAGGTCGAATATTCAAGGTACTAAAAGTTGTCTTTGTTGTGGTCAATTCTCCAAACTATCGAAGCTCATTCTCAACTACTTCAAGTCTTCTAAGCAATGTCTCCTTTGTGAAATCTTTAGTAGAATATATCAACAACTATATCATTTAAATTACAAACTTAAATGGTTGTTTTAGAGTTTTCAATATCTTCCATATAACCTCATCATCTTCTTTGGTTCCTCCTTGAGATTGAATACCTGCAGTAATTTTTGATATCCTGCCTACATGTGTTCTTACAAACTCATCTTCCATCATTTTAGCATCTTGAAATGCACAAATCCAACTTTGTAGCCTCAACTTCTTAGAATGTCCATCACCTTCAAAACTAGTTTACAAAGCTTTCCAAATCAAATGTGAAGTAACAAGTGATTTTACTTGATTGTATTCAATTTCAAGAAGTGCAATAAATAGTGCTTCTCTATCTCTCATGTCACACATAAAAAGATATATTTCATCCTCGATGCAATTTTCCAAATCCTTTTCAACAATGATTGTCTTTGTTGATTTTGTTAAGATCCAATATCCTAGACCCATACACAGCAAATGTGTCTTCATTTTTTCCTTCCAGCTATCATAATTTGTTCAATCAAACTTCAGACTATCTTTCTTGAACATGCTCGCCATGGATCTCCCAAACTTGTTAAACTTTATCTTCAAGGACCTAACACTCTGATACCAATTGTTAGAAACAATAGTCCACCAAGATAATTGAGAGGAGGGTGAGTCAGTTATCCAACAATTAAAATATTTATCTTCTTTAAACAAACTAAACCATTCAACCAAAGTAAACAACAACCATAATAAGATGCACATAGACAATTAAACTAGATATGTTAACTAGGGAAACCCTTGATCAAAGGAAAAACCCTGGTGGGAATGATGCCCACAAGATGATGTACTAATATAAATGTTCCTTGTTAGAGGATGGACCCTATCTATTACAACATTTAGTATATATGAGTCCTTATTAGGAGGCCTTGAATCTTTGTTAGGAGATTCTAGCCTTGTTAGGCGTTGCACCAACCCTATTAGGAGTTGTAGTACAATGTATGCAAGGTGAGCCCACTTCTCAAACATGCAATTTCAACTACAAGAAGAGCTCACTACTCAAACATGCAATTTATTGTTATGCTCATGTTTTCTTTGTTTTTTAAACCAAACCAATCACTATCATACCTTTTAGACCAAGTCACAAACCTTGGATCCAAATATCAAACCTCAAATCACTTAGCAAAACCTCGATAATGAGGTTTCCTTCACTTTCGCTCTATTCTACTCAATTTCGCATTCCACTCTCTCTATTGCTTACAATAACTTCTCATCAATACAATTTCATGTCATATGATATAGGAAAATATCCTTCATACCAAGTCCATAAAATAATTCCTTGAGTCAGTTGTTAAACCTTCTCAATTAATCATTATAGGACTACATTAAGAACATGTTACACTTAGTGATAACACTAATCTTTTGCCTTACAACTTTAATATCTTTCCGTACATGTAATATTATGATGAGAAAACTTAGCCATATCATTACCAACATGTCTTCTTCATATCCTCAACCTCAATTCTCAGAATATCAATTCTACTAAGAGATATAACAAGTTTACCAGAACATATCTCTATAAACTCTATCTCAAAACTTACATCACCAAAACTTACATAACTTCTTCTAGACTTATCATTTCTTCATTCAACATTAACTGCATATATCAAATACTCAGAAGTATCTCCCATAATCTTGGATAGTGAGAATACTCAACTAGCCATCCATACCAACTTGATCTTTCTACTATTCTTCTATCAGATACCACAAAAAATCACTATGTTGGCATTACTGACAAACTCAGTCATGAATGTAGCGTATCATCATAGTAACATATCTATAATACTCCCCAATAGGAATTGTTGAAACAATTGATTAATTGTGTATTGTCTTTGATGTTACACAAAATGTCATATCATTACCAATCAGTGTATGTTGAGCTCACTCGAGCATTGAAGATAATTTTATGTGTCTACTGAGCATTCTAGAGCTTGCCAAGTTCAGAAGATAGTATCTACTGAGTTAAATTAGTTGCTAAAGGAAAGTTTATGGAAGTTGAGTGTTAACCGAGCTCACTCAGTTAATAAAGGAAATGTTGGATGGAACTAGTGTTAACCAAGCTCACTCAATTACCAAAGGAACTTTGCAAATATGCAATGTTGATCGAGTTAATTGGGTCAACATAAGAAAATCATTTCTGAGTTAGTGTCTACTGAGTTGGGTCAATTAACAAAGGATTTTCTTATTTTGGCATATTAAGTTCAAATTGATTTATATGTTGGTTTTAGCCAACTGAGGAGATGAATATTAATTATTCTAAGTTGTATTCTAGTCAACTTGACAATATGAAAGATATAAATATAAGGTTAAGTTGAGATTTAGAACAAGTGAATGAATGAAAGATAATTGATGATGCTAAGAGGAAGTGAATTAGAAGGATAAGAAAAATATCCTTGTTGAGATAAAAAGATATATTTGATCAAGAAGGATCAAGTATACAAGCCAAAATTGAGATCTGTAATCAGAAATTCAGTTGCATCTAAATCAGGTCATCTCATTGTTACTCTCTAACCATTGTAGTAGTGATCTAAATTTCTTAATAGAGTTGGCTTAGCAGTTATTTGTAAATCCTTTAATAAGGTGACATTTCTATTGAATTGTCCAATGACATCTAACAAGACCACACCTAATAGGGTGATTAAATCCTCTAACAAGGTCACACATAATAGTGTGTGTAGGATTTGAGCAAATACGCAAACCAAATTCACAAGCCCTCAAATACCTACACATAGAAAACCTGTCACAGAGAAGAAAAAGATAAGAAGAGGCAGGGGTTTGGTTTAAAAATATGAAAATTATATTCTCAGACAATTAATGTAATTGATGTACAAATACACTAGGAGTGCCTATATATAAAGACCTCTAGAATGCTTCTAGAATATCTAGGAGTGAGCAAAGAGATAAGCTCAACAACTAAGCACACGTCCACCAGAAGTGGATTATCCTCCATTGAGCAAAAGAGTTAGTGTGATGATGAGAGGATAAGCTTACATAGGTGTGTCATGTAAAATTATTTTGTAGACACCATGTGCTTAATTAAGAGTGTGAATGGCTGTGTTGTCAACATAACAACTTAGTTGATTATGCAAACTCTAATGTTGTAGACACCATGTGCTAAATTAAGAGTGTGAACAATTATGTTGTCAACATGACAACTTAGTTGATTATACAAACTCCAATATTGTAGACACCATGTTCTAAAATAGAGTTTCTAACTATTATGTTGCAACCATGACAACTCATATGAGTATCCATACTCCTAGGTGTCTAACTAATAAATAATAAAATAATGCATTAACCTAAGTAAACTTAAGTAAACTATAAATCATAATTATTTACACTAACACCCCCCCTTAAGTGAAACTTAGGGAAATGCACTTAAGCTCACAAAAGCTATGATGAAATGCATAATGGGTCCCAACTACTAGGCCATGTTAGGTACTCATGTACAAATGCAATAAAATGCAATGCAATCTCTGTAAACCAGAGACAAAGGAGAAAACTCAATTGGAAAAACTCCTCTCCAAAAAGAGATAGCTGAAATCCTAGTGAAGGAGTGAAGAAACCTCCAACTAAAGGAATGTCCCAGAAGATAGGAACAAAAAGAAAATCATGAAGAACATCACTAAAGCATGAAGAAGCCAGAAACTCTATCAAAAGTAATAGCTGGTCTAAAGAACCTCCACTAAAATAGATGCAACCAAAATGTTTATATTGTAGATGATCCACCTCACTAAAATGCATAGGTAACCAGCTACTGCAATCACCTAGTACATAGGATCAAATACTAAATACATAGTTCACTCCATCAAACCAAGGAAGCATTAGAAACAATAGAAGAACCCCCTTATGCAGACAGCAAAATGAGGTGACGGGCAACTGAGAAAGTGAGCCAATATCTCCTATAAAAAGAACCGAGAACATCAAGAGTGAGGAAGAGGTACAAACACCTATGAAGGAACGTATCAGCAAAACATCATGGGGCTAATGTCATAGAAGGTACACTCACTTAACAAAGGAAGAGGGCACTAAAAGGAAAACAACTATCCCCCCATGGCACTTTATAATGTAGTGCAAGTGCAATAAGTCACAATGATGAAAAAGATTTTGAAAAGAAATAAGTGGCACTTTATCTTAGTGCATTTGCATAAAAATGCTTACAAATGATGTTTAAAAAGATTAGAAAGGGCAAAGAGCTGATACAGTAGATAGTACAGCCTAAAAGAAAAGATCCCATGCCATGAAAATGATCCCCAAACCTAAAACACCCAAGATATCCACCATAGTGTAAAACAGAAAAAGAAAATATGATAGAAAGAGCATGGTGCAGAATCTAAAGGAAATTACAGCATTTTTGAAAAGATGACAGAACTAGCTTTCCAAAAATATAATGTTTTCCAAAAACGGAGATGGGACGCTCAAGATATGCCTACCAGAGTGAAAAATAGAAGATCCAGCTTTGACTACAAAAATAGGCAACCAAACTACATCAAAACCAAAAATCTCCTAACCAATGTCTTTGTATCAGAACCAGCTTTTCAATGCTTCTTTCAGATTGAAAAAATACCTTCGTATGCTCAAGTTATGGCCAAAAAATGAACAGTAGGTCAAAAAAGGACCTAAAGGGCTTGCAAGAGGTGTTGATGTAGTGCTGACTTCAGCATTTCACTGGAAAAAAATTGATAGTTTGAAGGTCGTCACAAAAAAAAAAGATTTCCACGTGGCAATGGAGCCTAAAAAAGGTGACATGACACTCCCTTTCTCTCCAAATTCTCAACAAGCTACAATAGATCTAGATCTGATACCATGTAGGATTTGAACAAATATGCAAATCAAATCCACAAGCCCTTGAATATCTGCACATAGAAAACCTATCATAGAGAAAAAAAAATACAAGAAGAGGCAAGGGTTTGATCTAAAAATATGAAAATTGTATTCTCAGATAATTGATGTAATTGATGTACAAATACAAGAGGAGTGCCTATATATAAAGGCCTCTAGAATGCTTCTAGAATGTCTAGGAGTGAGCGAAGAGATAAGCTCAATAACTAAGCACACATCCACCAGAATTGGATTATCCTCCATTGAGCACAAGAGTTAGTGTGGAGATGAGAGGATAAGCTTACATAGTTGTATCACATAAAATTATGTTGTAGGCACCATGTGCTTAATTAAGAGTGCGAACAATTGTGTTGTCAATATGACAACTCAGTAGATTATGCAAACTCCAATGTTGTAGACATCATGTGCTAAATTAAGAGTGCAAACAACTATGTTTTCAACATGACAACTTAGTTGATTGACTCCAGTGTTGTAGACACCATGTGCTAAAATAGAATTTCTAACTCTTGTGTTGTCAACATGACAACTCATATGAGTACGCATACTCCTAGGTGTCCAACTAATAAATAATAAAATAATGCATTGACCTAAGTAAACTTAAGTAAAGTATAAATCATAATTACTTAGACTAACATTGTGTTTTGTAACCTTTAATAGGGTTGGCTCCTAACATGACTCACTTCAGAAGAGTGAAAATCAATAACTAGTTGCAATTGGTGGTTTTTCCCAAATTGGATTTCCATATTAAATCTTGGTGTCAAATGTGTTCATGTTATTCCCTTTATGTGTTTGCAACTAAGTTTAAGTAATGGTAATCATAGATAACATCTTAAGATTTTTATGTTAAATATTTGTCGAGCATTTTTAGTGTTTACCGAGTTATAGTATTTTTATGTGTGTTTGTCGAGCAACAGCAGAGTTTAGTTTTCAAAGTTTGTTTGTACTGACATCTAAGGGATCTGGTATTTATTTTAGTGGTAACTAATTCACCCCTCCCCTTTCAATTACTCCTCTCTTATCTCCAAAAATTGGTATTATAGAATTTGGTGCTTGCAAAGAAGGTTTCAAGGACCTAAGCTAAAGATCAGGATATCTTACAAAAGAGAGATTCTCAAGTTGAATCGAGACAACTTTGCAGCATGGTAAGGACTTATGAGATTACATCTAGCAAATATCAATGATTCAGGCTATAAGTATCTTGATGCTGAATACAAAACTCCAACTAGAACATTATCAATTGAAGATATTGCTAAAAAGAAAAATCATAACATCGCGATGATTTACATTGCATCTGCTCTTAATTATGTTGAATTTGATGAAGTCAAAGGTTGTACTATAGCTTATGATATTTGGATTAAATTGAAAAAAATCTATAGAGGAGATGATAATGTAAGAAGAGTTAAAGCTAAAAGTATGAAAGGATAATTTGATCAGATGAAGATGAGAGAAGATGAAAACATTGCAAAATATGTTGAGAGAATCAAAGCAAGTGGGAGCGCAATCAAAGCATCTAGAGGAGACACTGAAAAAAATAGTTGTAAGCAAGGTACTCATAACTCTTCTTCCTATCTATGTAATTAGAGTGTCTTATATTCAAGAGATGAGATGTGATCCAAATAGAAAAATAACTTTGGATGCTCTAGTTGGAAGATTGACAGCTTTTGAGTTGGATAACTATGACAACTATGTTCCTAGTTCCAAAGGTATTGAGTCAGCATTTGAAGCCAAACTCTCACTCAAGAAAAAAAGTAAAAAATCAAAGGCCAATCAATCAGGAAGTGAAGAAGAAGAAGAAGAAGAAAGTTCTAACAGTGATCTTGAAGTTGTTGAAGCCCTACTTGCAAGGAAATATTCAAAGGCAGGGGAAAGTACAAAGGTAAGATTCCTCTAATCTATTTTTCTTGTGAAGAAGTTGGTTACATTACTGCAAGATGCCCAAATAGATAAAACAAGGATGAAAAGAAAAATGATAAGTACAAAGGAAAGAAGGAATTCAAAAACTACAAGGGCTACAAGGAGAAAGGTAAGAAATCTTGTTTTATGGCTAAAGATTCTGATAGCAGTGAACATAAAATGGTATATATTGTTGTAAAAGATGAATCTGATGATGAAGGAGATAAGATGGCACTTATCTCTCATTTTAGTAAAAATGATACATGGATTATTGACATTGGCTACTCACATCATATGACTAGAGATAAAACAAAGTTTGAGTACATGGAATATTATGATGGTGGTAGTGTGAGATTTGGAAACAATGAACCTTGTTGCATAAAAGGAAAAGGATATATCTCTTTAACCAATGCACTTATATGTGACAATGCTTATTGGGTTGAAGGACTAAAACACAATCTACTGAGCATGGCACAGTTGAATAACATTGGATTCAAGGTAGAATTTATGAATGGGAAGGCCAAACTGCTGGATAAAAAAGGAAATCTAGTTGGATCTAGCAAATAAACAAAAGGTAACCTATTCTATCTTGATCTTAGTGAAAGTTCATGTTTTACTGCTCAAGTAGAAGAAAGTTGGTTATGGCACAAAAGATTATGTCATGTAAACTTTGATAATCTAGTTAAGATAAGCAAACACAGAAGAGTAAGAGGTATTCCTAGATTGAGGAAACCTGATATGGGTCTATGCAAAAATTGTCAAATTGATAAGATGGGAAAGACTAGTTTCAAAAGAAAGAACTATCATTTTGAGGAAGTCTTAGAGCTTGTGCACACAGACTTATGTGGACCTATTGAAATAGAGAGTTACAGTGGCGATAAGTTTTTCATTCTTTTTATTAATGATTATTCTAGAATGATGAATGTAATGTATCGAAGAGAAAAATCAAAAGCTTTTCATAAATTCAAATGGTATCTAGCAAGAGTAGAAAAAAAAACTAGAAAGAAGTTGAAATGTTTAAAATTAGACAGAGGTGGTGAATTTATCTTCAATGAACTCAATGAATTATGTATTGAAAAAGGAATTAAAAGACAAGTATCAGGCCCCTAGTACACCACAATAGAATGTCATAGCTAAAAGAAGGAACAAATCCATCATGGATTGTGCAAGATCACTAATGATAGATAAGAATGTTGCAATCAAATACTGAAAGGAAGCAATCAGCACTATAGTACATACCTTGAATAGAGTACTGCTGAAGAAAGACTCAAATCAAACTCCTTATGAACTATGGTATGGCTACAAGCCTAATGTAAGTTACTTGAAAGTATTTGGTAGCATATGTTATATCTTGAAAGAATCAAAGAAAGGTAAATTTGATGTCGAATGTGATGAAGGCATATTCCTAGGATTCTCCTACAAAAGTAAAGTATACAAATGTTTAAATTTGTCTAATCATAAAATCATAGAAAGTGCACATGTGAGAATTGATCAGTTTGCAGAAAAGAGTGAAGAAGAAAGCAACAAAGAGCCTGAGGATTATAGAAGATTTGTGTACTATGAACCTGATACCCTGCCAAATGTATCTGGAAGAAAGGAATCTTTGCCTCCCGAGTCCTTTAATTCTTCAACATCTACCAAGTTCTAGATAGTGCAACCCGAGTCATAGTTTGAAGGACCTGAGTTATAGGCAAAGGCTACCGAGTTACTACAAGAGCAAATCGAGTCTGATGGACTCAAGTCATAGATAGTGGGACCTCAAGCTTAATACTAAATTTCATGATAAAATAAATGAAACACACTCCAAATCCAAAGAACCTATGTTAGCAAGATATGTCAGAAGGCATCATGCACCTAATCAGATCATGGGAGACAAATAAGATGGAACAATGACAAGAAACAAATTGAAAGGTACATGTTTACTTGCTGAATTTGAACCTAGAAATGTTAAGGATGCATTGGATAACGAAAGTTGGATTGAAGCAATGAATGAAGAAATTGAATAGATCAAGAAGAACAAAACTTGGACTCTTGTTGTTAGACTCAAGGATAAAAATGTAATTGGCACAAAATGGGTATTCATAAATAAGCTAAATGAAGATGGAAAAGTATCTAGAAATAAAGCAAGGTTAGTATGTAAAGGCTATTATCAAGAAGAAGGTATTGGTTATGGTGAAACTTTTTCTCTTGTTGCAAGATTAGAAGGTGTTAGAACTCTACTAGCATATGCAGCTCACAGAGGATTTAAAATCTATCAAATGGATGTAAAATCTACATTCTTAAATGGAATTCTTGATGAGAAAGTCTACATTGAACAACCTAAAGGTTTTATAGATCCTAGAAAAAAGGACATGGTCTACAAATTACACAAGGCATTATATGGTCTTAAGCAAGCTCCTAGAGCTTAGTATGAAATACTTCATAACTACTTGGTACAGATTGGTTTTCAAAGAACAAATGATAATAGTAGTTTGTATATCAAAGAAGGATCGAGCAAAAAGATTGTCTTGGCAGAGATATTCGTTGATGATATTTTATTCATAGAAAATGATAGCTTGTGTAAGGCATTTTCAAAAGAAATGAGTAAAGAATTTGAGATGTCTATGTTTGGAGAGATAAAATTCTTTGTTGGATTGCAAATCCAACAGAAGAAAGATGGTATCTACATTACTCAATCTGAATATATCAAGGAGATACTAAAGAAATTTGGAATGGAAGATTCAAGACCAGTTGGAACCCCTATGTCTATTGGACATAAGCTTTCCAAAAATGATGATTCCAAAAAGGTAGATCTGACCACATACAAGTTAATGATTGGAAAATTGCAGTATGTAATGCATACAAGGCCTGATATTACATTAGCAATCGGTATGTTGGCAAGACTATCAGAAAATTTCAAAAGAAAATCACATGATGGAAATCAAGAGAATCATGAGATATCTAAAAGGTGCTGAAGAATATGGATTATGGTACAAAATAGGAGGCAATTTGGATTTAAAAGTATTCATTGATGTTGATTGGGTAGGAAGTATTAATAATAGAAAAAGCACTAGTGGTGGAGCATTCTTTCTTGATAAAAGACTAGAGTCTTGGACAAGCAATAAACAGAATTGTATCTCTCAATCTACAGTAGAAGTAGAATATGTGGCAGTAGTAGTTAATTGTTCTAATATTATTTGGTTCAAACAACTATTGGTAGGTATGAAGATAGAGATCAAGGATCCAGTAGTCATATACTATGATAACACTAGTGCATTCAATATATCAAAGAATCTAATGATGCATACCAAAACAAACCACATTGCTATAAAATATCATTTCTTGAGAGAATTGGTACAAGATAAAGGAGTTAGATTGGAATATGTGAATACAAAAGAGCAAATTGTAGACATATTTACCAAGCCATTACCTAAGGATGAATTATCTAAGAGGTAAGCTACGGATCATTCCCCTATCTGAAGCTCACTAAATGAAGTTTAGTGATGCATCAACCAGAACATGTTGAAGACCAATCAATTGGTGTAGTATTAACAAGGGCATATTACGAATGAATTAGTACTTAAGGTACATTGATATTCACTAAAAATTGCAGTTGGCATGAGATTTCAAAGAGAGAGAAGTTTTCTATCATATCTCATAGAAATATTGTAAATAGAAAGAGAAAGAGATGTGCAAAGGGAGAATGAACTTGGTCTAAAGGCAGAGTTTTCTATCAGATGAAGTTGTAGCAGACAGAAGTTTTCTGATAGAGGGAGAAACTAAAGGCAAAAAGAGTTCACGCTAATAGAGGGAGTTCTCATAGATGAGAATCAGAATGAAACTAAGGATATGTTCCTTACTTTATTCTTGTTCTAAAAATTTCAATGTATTATAACATGTTGTGTCGCCATCAATGCCAAAGAGAGAGATTGTTGAAACAATTGATTAATTGTGTATTGTCTTTGATGTTACACAAAATGTCATATCATTACTAGTCAGTGTATGCCTAGCTCACCCAGGTATTGAAGATAGTTTTTTGTGTCTATCGAGTGTTTTAGAGATTTCCAAGTCCAGAAGACAATATCTATTGAGTTAACTCGATTGCCAAAGGAAAGTTTTCAGAAGTTGAGTGTTAACCAAGCTCACTTAGTTAATGAAGGAAATGTTGGATGGAACTAGTGTTAACCAAGCTCACTCAGTTACCAAAGGAACTTTGTGAATATGCAGTTTTGACCAAGTTCACTTGGTCAACACATGAAAATCATTTCTAAGTTAGTGTCTACTCAGTTGGGTCAGCTAACAAAGGATTTTATTATTTTGGCATATTAAGTTCAAATTGATTTGTCTGTTGGTTCTAGCCAAATGAGGAGATGAATATTAATTATTCTAGTTGTATTCTAGCCGACTTGACAATATGAAAGATATAAATATAAGGTCAAGTTGAGATTTAGAACAAGTGAATGAATGGAAGATAATTGAATATTATAAGAATTCACCTTAGGTCACCCAAGATCAAGGAGCATGAGCACAAGCACAACAGTAGACCAAAGAGTATGATCAATATGAGAATAGATTATCTCAAGTATGTAAGCATGTACATATACACTAGGAGAGCCTATATATAAAGGCCTCTAAGATGCATCTAGAATGTGTTTAGAATGTACTAGGAGATAAGCATGACAACTAAGCACATATCCTCCACAATAAGAGGATAAGCATGATGAGGTGTCTCACATGTGTAAATGTTGTAGACACCATGTGCTCAATTAAAGTGCTTAATCCTATGTTTTAGAAACCATGTGCATAATTAGAGTGCTAACATCTATGTTGTCAACATGACAACTCACAAGAGTACGCATACTCTTAGGTGACTAATAAATAAATAATAAAATATGCATTAACCTAAGTAAAATTAAGTAAAGTGTAAATAGTAAATACTTATTTACACCAACAAAGATGCTAAGAGGAAGCGAATCAGAAGGATAAGCAGAATATCCTTATGGAGTTGAAAAGATATATTCGATCAAGAAGGATCAAGTATACAAGCCAGAATTGAGATATGTAATTAGCAATTCAGTTGCATCTGAAATTAGATCATCTCGTTGTTACTCTCTAACCATTGTAGCAGTGATCCAAATCTCTTAATAGAATTGGCTTAACAACTATTTGTAAATCCTCTAAAAAGGTGACATTTCTATTAAATTGTCCAAAGACCTCTAACAAGGCCACTCCTAACAAGGCGATTAAATCCTCTAATAGGGTCACACCTAATAGTGTGTTTTGTAACCTTTAACAAGGTTGGCTCCTAACAAGACTCACTTCAGAAGAGTGAAAATCAGTAACTAGTTGCAATTGGTGGTTTTTCCCAAATTGGGTTTCCATGTTAAATCTTAGCATCAAATGTGTTCATGTTATTTCCTTTATGTTTTTGTAACTAAATTAAAGTAATGGTAATCATAGATAACATCTTAAGATTTTCATGTTAAGTATTTTCTGAGCATTTTCAGTGTTTATCGAGTTACAACATTTTTATGTGTTTTTCGAGCATCAACAGAGTTTGTTTGTACTAACATCTAAGGGATCTAGGATTTATTTTAGTGGTAATTGATTCACCCCTCCCCTCTTAGTTATTCCTCTTATATCTCCAACAAGGAATATCATCAACATAAATGCTTCCAACAAAGGAGACTAAAGAAGAAAAACACTATGTCGCCACAAGTGTGTGAGACAATCCTAAAAGCAAAAGATGAAGAACAAGGGGAGAAAATAGAATTTGTCCCCTTGAACCAAAGAACCTGCTTGACTAAACCAATAGAAGAGAAAAGGAGAAAAAGATCCACAATGGCACCTTTGTCTCATATAAGGGAGCCTATCTAGGTATCAACATCAGATTGGTGATCTTTTTATGTATTGATGGATTCCAATGGTTGAGCAACAAAAATGGATAGACGATATGGAGGGTCAAGAAAATGATGTCTTCGACCTCTCTAATTTTGACTTTACATCAATAGGCACTAAGATGGTGGGAGAGAAAATAAGAGATATTACCATGAGTAAACCCTTAAGAAGGAATGAAATCAATTGTCGCTTCTACCTCAAGGACCTACGAGTATTCCACAACCACCATCTCAAGATTTAGCAATTTTGGATTAAGGTTCAATGGCTCTATATCCCCCAACTACTAAATAAGAAGAACAAGGGACCAAGGAAGGTAAATTCTAATAGCTAGATGATGATGAAGTATCTAAGGAAGGGAAAATACATGAAGATGCTCACCAAACTCCTCAAAATACAGAGGCTAGGACTTTAGCACAACCAGAGATAGTAACTCCTACTGAAGATCGTTCTCAATAGGAGAAGACTCTAGAGAGGATTGATAAGGGAAAAGAGCCTATAGTAGAACCAACCTCTTTATCCAAGTGCATGTCTCCCATGGGCACCACACTGACATGGCTGAAGACGGAGGTTATGTTTCTCTGGAAGAGACAGCTTGACCTAACAGCAGAGGAGGGAATGAAGGAATTAGTAAAAGTGATCAAGAAGCCTGAGCCCCCTGTGGGTGAGTTGCAAACACTAGCATTCATAATGAAGAACCAAGATCAGGACTTTCTTGCACATATAATCATTCCTCCTCTGCATGTTGACACTAAACAAATAACTCCAAGAGACTACTAAATCAAGGAGGTCATGTTGGGAAGAGCCACGATAGACACATCCTAAGTGATTATCACTGCAAGTATGAAAGAGGTGTTCAGGCCTATGGATCAGGATGAGTCTAAGTTGATAGTACTGCAGAATCAAAATGAGCTATTAAGAGGCTACTTAAAGGAAGTAGTAGGCCCTATCAACCAGGAAAATATAGACTTTACTCTCGCAGCAACATTAGAGAGAAGAGGAATAGGGGCAACACAGTTAGATCCATTTTTGGAAGCATGTCAACACTGGCATAACAATTTTGAGGAGAAAGATGTACAGATAATACATGGTAATTTGAACTTGTTGCACCACATCTAGTCTAGTGTTGACAAGTTGGTTTCCATAGTGAACCAAGATTTTGGGATAATGAATGAAGTACATAACTAGGTTAAAGACCTACATTAAATGAAATCAATAAAGGGTAAAATGTATCATACACTGATGGAAGTATATACTACTAAGGAGCTAGACAAGCTTGATGACTCGATTGAGAAGATATCGATAGGAAATAAGATTATGGAAGGATTACATGCATAGATCCAGAGGCTTAAGGATCAGACTCAAAAGCAATTTTTGGAAGCAATAAGGTAATACAACACCACTTGCCTTGAGATTTTTGAAGATGAGGCTAAGACCAATCTTATTGTTACACAATTAGTGGTCCAACAATTCTGAGGAACATTTGAGGATGCTTTGTCAGATGAAGATATAAGACAAGAATTGAAGATTGAAGAGATATTGGTGGAGTTGGACACAAAGCTTGAAGATTTTGTGGCAACTCAGATTGAAGTTAGTAATTACCAACAATCAATAAAGGATGAAAATGGAGCTTTAGGTTTTCTAGAGGCTACCCAAGTGGTGGAAATAATAGAGATCGAGACATTATTTTGGTATAAACGGGAAGAAATCTGAAATGCTAGAAATTTAGTTTTGACACTTAGGAAAATTTTGGATTTTTTGAACCTGTCACCAAGGTGCGCAAGTGCACAAGTGCACTTTTCAAAGAGGTGTGCTGACAATTTTTAAGAAGAAGTAGTGCACCAACAATTAACTATCAATTCCTAATTTAGAGTTTTCCATGCTCTGAAAATGCATTTTGATGGCAGTTAACTTCCAAAATGCCTAGAGAAGGCCACAATTTTGTTTTTAGAGCTTCCAAATATTTCCATATCATCTGACAGCTGCATTCTTCTTACTTTCTCATTATTTTATTATTTTATGTTATGTAAGGGCTCATGCACCCATTAGTTGATGTAAACATGGGTGGAGATCTACTTAGCACCATTTAGAGAATCAATTTGTATATAATTAGATTTGTTTTATTAATTTTTAGCATGTGTTTGCATTTTAAGAAGTCTCACTCCTAATACAAAGGGAGGGGATGATTTTTTATAAATACATGGATGTAATATGTACCCCAAGCCATTATTTTGATGCAATAATATATGTTATTGGTGCTCTCATTCTGAGTGTAGTTATTCTTACTAGAGTGTGTTATTTTTGTGAATGTGTGTTCATGAATAATAATGGAACCAATGGTTTTATTGCATTGTTATGATTATGTGACCTTTTAGTTATGGTGTTTGCCTTGTGCTAACGAATTTTGCTGATGTAATGAATTGGAGAAAATATCACCTATTGTTCTTGTATAGCATTTTGTCTCATATGAGTGCACTTTCTGTGGCCTTGTGATTTGATGAAACGTGAAACATCTTTCAGTTTATATTGAGTTCTCATCAACGATTGTATCAATGGAATTGACGAAGCACTGCTCTTATTTTCATTGGTTTTGTACCCAATATTTTTGACAATTTAATTCACAGACATGTTGTTACCATGGTTTATGTCCGTTAGGAATTTCCCTTTTAAGTTATTTGCTTTAATCTCTTGTTACCTTATCTTTATTATTTGCTCTTGCTAACACTTGGTTAAGATAGGAATTTGTATAGTTGCATCAATAAATTGCATTCACCATAAAATAGAAAATACCAAAAAAAAATTTCTTTTGTGGTTACTTTTTCCAAACAACAACTATTCAAATAGCTTATCTGAAATAGTTCAAAACCAATAAAGGCCTCCTCGTGAACATACACAATTATCTTCAATTGAGTGGATTATGACTTGTGGCTTAAATGTGCATTTAATACAAGGATTTATTTAATTTGTAACATACTACACCGACATGTGGTTTAGTTGGGTATAAGTAGGGGGTTTTGTGGAGTCTTAAGTGAGAATCATATAGCTTGGAGAAGAGGATGAAGTAGAGGAGAACACTTTGAGAAGGGCTAGTAGCTGAGGCCTGGGAAACAAGGAGATTTCTTGATGGGCCTGAGAGCACAAGTTCAGATCTTCCTTGGCATTTTCTACCAGAGTGTGGATCTAGACTAGCTAGGGATTGGGTTAGATCTTGAGGGATCTTGCAGAACTATTTTTGTAATTGCTATTGTATTTTTTCAAAACTTAGAAGGCCTTACAACCGAGCACATTGCATGTAAATAGTTATTTTATGAATAAAGTGTTGTAATTGGTATCAGATCTTGCATTGTTGTATTGTTTCCATTGTGTGGTTATTTGTTGGGGGTTGTGACATCTCCTTTAGGGATTCTCCTACCTTGCACTACATCAAAGCCAGATTGCTATGATATATGATAATGATTTCCCTCAAGAAAAGGCTCAAGAGGGAACTTTATTTCCTAACCTAACCATTTTTCATCATTTTGCAATCATCAAAGATGGGAGGAACAATTTGTTTCAATTTCTTAGACCATATAATTTGGAGGTTAGCGCAAGAGGATGAATGATATATAAGGTTTTTATGAAAGATTTGTGTGCAAGATAAATAAGGCTCCAAGGGGTAAACATGAGTTTGAGTACCTAGAGGACATCATTAGAAATGATGAGGATTTGAAATCTCAGAGAAGAAAGAAAGCATACTGGTGTATGTACTAGGAGACATTGGAAGAGAATCAAGAAAAGGACACAAATTATGATCCACTATCAAATTGTATGAGCTTCGAACAAAGATCAAGTTTACTTTTGGGTATACTATGACTGAGAAGTTGGGAAGAAAAAAATGATACAAGTAACTTTTGTTGATGATACAGAGAGTTTAAATCTATAGTAGCAATCTACTGACATAGTCCCCAAAGAAAGAAGAGGAGAAAGGAGAATAAGAGAGGAATCACAAACCCATAATGATGAGTTAGAGAAATATCTTGAGACTCTAGAGGGTTTAAGATTGCATCAAAGAAGGAGAATGGGAGGGAGGCCCACTAATCCAATAATAGTTGAAATACCAAGTATGGAAGCAATAGCACCAGAGGATCCAGCAAGATGATCTCCATCTCCAATACCACCCCCTATGGCCTCACTATAGGAAAGGAATAGTGATGACATACATGAAGAAAATGAGAAAGAGATTGATGAAGGAGAGACTACATGGTAGGTAGGAAAAAATCAAGGTAAATAGCAATTTTGTGAATTGAATCTTCCTTATGGGGATGATGAAGAAGAAGAAGAAGAGTAAATTTATGTCCCTAAAGAAGATGTGGCAATAAAAGATCTTCAAGTCCCTATACCACCAATCTTTGATATTACTATCTAGGAGATAAAGGGACTATTCCCAAGGGAATTAAGAATAGATTCTTGTAAGGTGGGTGTAGTTGATGATGAATTTGTCAAATTAGTCCCTTCAAGAAATTACTATGGAAATACCATAAAAAGGATTGCCTCAAAATGGTCGAGCAGAAAATGATACAAAATCCAAATGATGATCCCGATGATCTTGCCAAAGAGGTAGAACATGAGACGATGATCATATTTGATTTGATTAGTCCAAAGGAAGGAAGAAAATTTGTAAAGGAATCAAGAGTCCAGTTGTTTTCAAATCTTAATATTGCTGATGCAATTGCATTTGACTAAATAATAAAAGATATGAGGTTAAAGAGAACAAAAAGGGAATATGAGGGATCCCCCTCTAGAATGTATTATAGTCAAGACCTAGCTTTTTTAGCCACTTGGTATCTTTCACTCTCTTCTTCTAGTCAAGGCACTAGTGAGGACAATGGAGTGAGGGAAAATGTAGTTTTGCAAAGAGTAGAAGATGCTAAGCTTTCCCACTCTACAAAAAAATTATAGGAGCAAATAGCCTATGTTCATAATGTTGCAAAAGGAACCAAAAAAAACATGAGCAATTACAAGAAAGATTTAATCATGTATATGCAACATATGAATAGAGAACAAAAGAAAAGGACAACTTACAGAGCTAGGTAAGCCTACTAGAAAAGTGATAGTTGAACTTGAAGCAACCAATACATCCATTATGGATCAAAGACCTAGTGGAGAGAAAGCTACCTTATCAGAGTAGTTGAGCATAGTACCTTTTGTCCCTGCAATATCATTAGCGCATTCCAAGGAAACCTCTTAAAAGAAAAGAAAGAGTGATGATGCTCTAATAAAATAGGTTGTAGATATACAAATGAAAATAGAAAGCAAACAAAATGATTTTGATTACAATAAAGAAGTTATAGTTAGAATTGCATTATTGTTTTTTGTTTGAGAAGATTAATTCAAAATTATTTAGGATTCATGAAGTGTATATGATTATTTATTTGGCCATTGGAAAAATGGAGGATGATAGGAGATTTTTCGAGGCAACATATTCAAAATGGGTGGGGAGGATTAAAATAATGAGGCAAATTGAGTGATGTGTAAGAGTAGACCCTAACCCTCAATCAAATGTCATGGCCATAGTCAAAATTGTTAAATTGCTTAGGAATTTTTATGTCTTTCCAAATTATATTGAAAGAAAAATGGTGGAACGAAAGGACCTAATAGAAGGTTTCCAAGATACCTTGGTGCCACCCATTTTGGATAAAGACAAAAATATCAAGGACTTTGCCACATGGAGAATAGAGGCTATTACCATAATGAATGACATGGTGAAAAGATAGCAGAGAATATGGACATGACACTTTTTCAAGAATGTATGTCTAAATTGGTTAACTCATGGGCATTTTATGAAAATTTTGAGAGATAAGTCACCCAGGCCATAGTTAATTATATTCCATGTAGGTAGGTGGCAAATCAAATAGAGCACATGTAGCCAACAGATGATGAGTTTAAGGAGTGGGTTAGAAAGTACATTCCATCTAATGATTCAAATCATTAAGATTCTCCACCACAAAAGCAATAAATGAAGGAATGTTTTGAACAAGACAAAATGCATATGAGAGGAGATAATTGGTCATGTGACTACAATTTGTCACATCAAATTATTTTGATTAAGTAAAAATAGGTTTTGATAGGACCTGAAACCTTTTACAAAGAGTAGAGCATATAAGCAAAAAAAATCCAAATGAAACCATGCATCAGTAACCAAAATGAAAGCAACCAGAAACAAAGAACCCTCAACAAAGTGTCAGATAATAGAGATAGCAAAAACACCAAAAAAATAGAAAAAGAATAGCTAGAAAGTCTTCAACAGGTCCACTACCTAATCAGCTAGAATATTCATTTTAAATGTAGAGGCCCTTAACTCATCAAGCTCTTTATCATCCATACCCTTAAGTTTCATTGAACTTGCCCTAGTATATTTGCTAGGTCCTTGATCATCTGTTAGCTCCTTATCGCCATGGCCTTTTCTCCCCTGTTCCAGCTTCTCCCAAAGGATCTTAATATTTTCAATAGTGGTCTTTAAAATTGAGTAGCTTTGTTCAGCAATATTTTTCAAAGTGTTATCAATATCCATGACCTTGTCCAACTTATCCACCCTTTTCTGCAAATCTTTCACCATATTGTCTATATTTTTTACTGTCTCCTCTAGGGGTGGCACTCTTTTCATCATATTTGTAACATTTCAACATTACCAACAAGATTAGTAAGTTTATCTAGGTGTTGGCCCAAAGTTCTTTCTCCCCTATTGATTTTACTGAGATGCTCAAACTCCCTCTAAATATCCTGCATTTGACCCATAATCAAATCAATATCCTTCCTCATCAGTCTTGGGTTGCCAAATACACCAGTCACATTCCCATGATCTTTTGTATCAAATATTTGTCTCAGATTGTCCTCCCTGGGTTCAAATTGACATTCTTAGTGTTATCTTTCAGGTTCAAATTGACATCCCCTATGGGCATCTTCTTCTTGCCCTTAATGTCCATATCTCCCATATAGGAAAGAGGTTCCTCATCTAATGAAATGTCCATATCAAGATCAATATTCTTCTTTTTATTTTTGGTATTATTTCTTTTGCCACTAGTTTCTATAAATTTCCCCCCATACCCTTCTCATCTTTTTTCTCCATAATCTCCTCATGAGTACCCAAATCGGTGTCATAATCCAACTCCTCATTGTTAAAAGGTTAACTTTTTTAATATTTTGTAACAAACTAAAAAGTTACATCAGATGATGACATGTGGCCTAATCTCTCTACCTAAAGCTTGTTGCAACTCATCTATATAAGTGAGTTCCTAAGGCTAGAGATGGGTCCAAGTTTTTGTAGAATGAAAGTGTATATTCATCTTTTAAGTTGGTCTAAGAATATTATATAGGGTTGTTCTTTGTTTCCTGATAATAGAAGGAAATAAATGAACATGTTGTGTTGAGTTTTCCGAGAGTTGTGTTTTATGGGATTTGACATTTAATTGTATTATTTCAAGTCAATTAATACAAATGTAGAAATATTATGAGTTTCTCAATTCAGATCTTGTCTCTATTTGTTTTATTCTTTAATTTTCTGAGATTTGATAATAATGTCTATTGAATTTTAGTTGTAATTCGCTCTGAATTATATCATATTATATGTTTTGCTCATTCTCAAATGGATTATGTAATTGATTGATATAAGCTAGGAGAATTAATGGTTTCATGAATATATTTTGATAAGAATGAATCTGAAGATAAGTATTGATGTTTCTTTTCATAAAGTAAGGGAATAGATCTATTATGTGTGTTAGTTTTGTGATTCTACAACTAGAGATAAAGCATTTTTCATGAGTGAATGTTGAACAAGTAGAGACAATAATGTGAAGTGTCCAATTTTAAAATAAAAAATCTTATATGTTTTATATTTTTTTTTATGAATCTTAAAAGCTAGCCTATACTTGGTCTAGAGAGCTTTAGGATTTGGAGGATTAGTTATCTTGTGTCCTTTTTTGTTGTCTCTAGATTAGAAGAAGAAAAGGAAAATTATCTATTATATTGGGATTTATGATAAATAACATTGTAAGGAAAAGTGGGGATAAATTCCAAGGTATAACTACTTGAACCTTATAGAGTTTAAAGGAGATAAAACTAAATGTCTTTTTTGTTGACCCTATTGGTCTTCATTAAATCATGTATAGTGATTTGTAGCTAATTCCTAGGTTTTTCTTTCCTTTCTCTTAAGGTAGTCAAAATCTTATCAAATTAGGAGCCAACACCCCTAAATAATTCTGTTGGACTTGATGAGTTTGGAATAATGTATACCTCTCAATTATTAGCTCTTTATTAAAGAGATTTAAACCTAAAACATGTGACCTAATATATATTTATTTCTACACTTGATTGGGTAGATTTTTCAGCATCTAGATCACAGAGTGTGATCTGAAACATTGATACTAAAAAATCTACACAATCAAATCCAAAACAAAATATGCATTAGAAATTTTTGTGAATATCTAACAATGTTAATGTGCCCTCAAATCTAGAAACAAATATGCATTAGAAATGGGTTGTGAAAATATAACAATGCTAATGTGCCCTCATATTAGACAACAAAAATAACTTTTTGAACACTAAATTTTGATGGGTTTCAACCATCTGAAACTATTGTTGAGAAAAGTACTCTAAATGATCAATCTGAGATGGATGGAAATGATACTAGAGATACATTAGAGTTTGATAGGTTTTAACCAGCTAAAACTATTGTTGAGAAAAGTACACAGAGTGATAAGTCTAAGATACTAAAACTACAAATAGATATACATGAGACTAAAAAGCATTACAACCTAGGAGCTGACATCAAAACCTTGGGAATGGTTTAGAGGGATGGTTTACTTTAGAATCACATCTTTGGGGTGATAAATCAGGGGGGTTTCTAGTCTTTCCAAGGATGTTCTCTCCATCAGGGTTTGGAACTCCCTCAACTCAAAGGAATCAAGTAGTATTCTATTACTTGGCATGGTTGGATTTCCCCATTTCAATGCACCTCCTTCAGGGGAAATTGTGTGTACATGGATGTGATATAGTACAAAGGAATAATCATTCGTAAAAAGATTCAAAAGTTTAAGTATGAAAAGAGGGGTAAGCTACCAATTATACTACCAAAACCAATACCAAAAAGCCTTGGACATTACGAAACATGGGAAAATGGAATAATATTAAAAAAACTAGTGCAACACTTATTCCCAATGGTAACATATATGATTCCCACACAACATAAAATTGATAGTCCCATACTTATAGCACTACAAAAACACCTATGATGTGGTGTCCCAATCTTTATGTCAATGACCTAGTACTCATGAAAGAGAGGTTGTTGGTCTTATAGGAGAGGAGTCACATGGAGGATATTAAAATAAAAGAGATCACTGAAAGCAACTAGAAACTAACAAAAGAGAACAACATGCGTAGAGAGCAAGTGGAAAAGGTCCAATTTAACATGGAAAAAGAGGAGTATGATTTGATTATGTTAAGGTAGGAAGTACGATAGATGAAAATAGCAACAAGATGCACAATTGGAGGAAGGGAAAGGGATATCGATAATGACTCTCAGATTAAAGAAATATGATTTGCAATGGCCAATATGAAACTAAAAGAAATCAAACTAAGAAAATTGAAGAAGTTAGGTCATGGATTCACATAGTAAGGGTGGAAACAAATATGCCTAATGATATCGCAGAAAATAAAATAAGGAGGAAGATTAAGGGAAGAGAAAGATAGGAATGAGAATGCAATAAACATTATCATGAAGGGGCTAAGAGATTATGGTGAATAGGAAAACACAAAAGAGTTAATAAAAAAAGTCTTAAGAGAACAACTATATTCGAATGGAGCAGTCCATCAAACACAAAGAATCAAAAATTGATGAAGGATAACAAGGGAAGACATGCAAGGTTGCCATTGAAGAGTATAGAAGACAAAAACAAAATTCTAAGAAATAAGAGATATCTAATTTAAGGCACACATACTTATCTTGATGATGACCTTACTGTAACCCAACAAGATAAAAGAAGGAATGAGAAAAAGTGAAAGAAACAAGAGAAAATGGAAAATGGTCATGGCTACAAAATGGGAAAGCCTAAATTAGTGACAAAATAACACATGATAAATAGGAGCACGGACCCACATAGGAATATTTAACAATTATTATTTGAAATTGTAGAGATTACCCTTGGAGAAGAGGACTTGGGTTAGGGCCAATAGCTCAAGATAATGACATCATTTTTCTTATAGTGACACATGAACATGACATGTGTAAGGTACTGGAATTTGAGGGGTACAATAAATTTTGTGTGTAAAACAAAAGGATTGGAAGTGGCAATGGGCATGGAGGTATTAACATTTTAGTTAAGGAATCTTGGGGTAAATTTATAAATATAGAGAAAGAAGATGTAGATAAACAATACATATAGATGAAAATAATAGAAAACCAAGTATTTTTAAGGGGTTGATGATAGCTACGTCACTCCTAAACACTCAAAAATATATAAGAAGAAGAATCTTGATCGAAAAGATTCGTATACTTTTCTCCGAAAGGACATTTATGCCTTTATCTCCTTGGGAAAAGTTTTGATCCTAGGAAAATTTAATTCTAGGACAAAAAACAATAAAACTCTCAACCTCAAAATAAGTTACAAGAAATTATTTTTTTTTTATAGTTAGAAGAAGAGTTGGCACACTATTGGGAAAGGTCATCACATAACAACAAGGGCAAGGTCAATCATTGTGGGGCTAAATTATTGGGTTTTTTAGCCTTTCCAACATGGTCATATGCAAGATTATGAAAAATGACCTAAATCTAGGGGCATCACTTAAAAACAAACAATGTAAAAAGTGTGGTTTACTATGTCATCTTCTCTCAAAGTTGCATCTCAAGGATAATTGAATTTGAGATAGGGGAATTGCCCAATTAGGCTAAATTATGACCACAATCCAATTCTATTGAAGTTGGCCACTCACATTAAAGGGAAACAAAATGTTCAAACCATTTCTCAAGAAAGGAAAGTGTCTTTGAGTATTTTAATGATGTAGGAAAATTAGGAAATTTGTGTTGATCCCACAAGTCTCATTAGCATGAATATTGTGAAATGGTGTTGTCATTGATTGGTATTTGGTCAAAGAAGTGAAGGAGATGTTACAAAATAATACTTCAATTGGTCAAAGAATAAAATGGTATACATATGCACATGTATGTCGATACAATCTATGCCACCATCTGCAAAAAGACATTGAGGATAGTTGATCACCGATCATCTATGATGTGAGTCACCATGGACATGATATTGCATGAAAATGGTAAGAATAAATGCGATAAGAGAAAAGAGAAAAAAAAGAGAGAAGAAAGTAAGTGAAAAGGCTACACATATGCTCATAGATAGACTATAAGGTCAACCATTATAGACCCTAGGAGTAGGGGTCATGGGTTTTCTATGAGCAACTCATATATGGATTTTAAATTTGAAATCAAGTGGGGTTTTTGTTATGGGTATTTGTGCCCTAACATAGTAGACTGTGTAAAAACACTTAGACATTATTATTAAAATGTTGGGTTGGAGATAAGTTGAAAATATTATAAGTGCTCAAGGTTTGAGAGAACAAAGTTGTTGTTCAAAGTGCAATATAGCTAAAGAACATAGTTGCAAAGGGGAGTAATACAATAGACATGTTGTTCCAAACAACAAATGCAAAAGGTAAGACCAAAGTGCTCACATAGTAAGAAGAGGAAACAATAAGATCAAAAGCATCTTTTAGGATACATAGTGGAGACCTATAAGACAAGACAATGTTATCTTTGGATCACACACTTAGATTTCTTTCTAGCAATTATATCTATTCGTAGCTCTTAATAGGGAAAGATTAAATAGCAAGCTCTGATAAATCCTCTAACAATGTGTCTCTTAGAAAGAAATATGTAAATCTTCTAACTAGATAGCTTTCATAGGTTTGTGTGACACTAATAGGTTATATGCATTCCTAACATGATTTGTTTCCAAAATAAATAGTAGTAACTCTTAACTGGGAAACCCTCTACATACGTTATAAGGGCTAGTAGGTACATTATCCCCATCATATTTTTCACCCTCTTATCAAGGGTTTCTACATATAAATCTTTGTGTCATTTAATGAATATTTTTAGGCTTTATTTTACATGCTTTTATCTTACTAGATTTATCATAGCTCTAGTAGTTAAGTGGTTAGTATTTAGTTTGGTTAGAATGATAAAGAAGAAAATTGATTTGATTATTATATTGATTCACCAACCCTCTCCCCCCCCCCCCAATAGTAGTTAGGACTAATAATTGGTATCAAAGCTTACACCCTACCAACAACAAGCTTGACAGCTTAAGGGTAGATCTAATGACAACTTACAAATTACAAATGCAGCTTGATGAAGCACTTGACACCATTGAAGATTTGGGAAAAAATTGAGGAAGTCTCTCACCAAAAGGAAGAAGCTAATGAAAAAGCTAATAAAGAGTCAAGATGTCATAGAACAATAGGAGGAGCATAGTGGTTCTTAAGATTCAAAAGAAGCCATATCTGACCTAAAGACTAAAAAGGATAAGTTGAGAGAAACCATTGCTCAAATGAGAAGAGAAAAAGAAGAGATGACAAGTGAAGTGAGAAAAGACCAAAGCCAAAGATGAAGCTAAAGCAACAACCAAAAGAAATGATACACAAAGAATGAGGAGAGTGATCATCCTAACATAGAATAGTTCATATAGTTGACTGGGGAAGTACTCAAGCTAATTGAAGAGCTCAAGATTACAAATGAAAAAAAATGAACAATTAACAAAGTTCAATGAGAGATCGAAGAAAATAGATGAGCAACTGAAAGCCTAGAGAAGAAACAAGAGCATATTCAGTCTTGGTTAATAAGGTGACAACAAGATTGAATAAGGTGAGACCTTAGGAGAAAAGAACCTGGAGAGTACAACGTCAAGAAGCACATCTCTAAAAGGTAAGATAACTGCTAAACCCATTTGTTATTACTATGATAAGAAAGGGCATACATCTAGCATGTGTTGGTTTAATAAGATAACACTTGTTAGACAGTGTACCTTTGATGGATAGTGTAATAATTGCTATCTCTATGGCCCAACATGACAATGCATATCTCAGTTCAATGAGAAAAAAATAGATGGACATTTCTACTATTACAACAACTATGGAAATAAAGTGGATGATTGCAGAGCAAGAGTAAAATCGAACTACTCTTCTCCAAAGTCAATGAGTTCTACTGAGAGGGATTGGTTTCCTACATTGGTCTACATGAGTTGTGGGAATGATGGGCATCCAACAATGCACTGTCAGCTAAGGATGAATCAAAGGAGAAATATTGGACCATAAAAAGGTATCAAAGTGATGTTCTATAAATGCCACAAAATTGGTCATCTTGCAAAAGATTGTAGAAGCAGTAGATGACCAAGCAAAAAGTCTCATGTTGGAAAATATAAGAGCAAAACAATGGAGCAACATGAGAAGGACTTTGCCAAAATGTGGACAAAGAAAAGTGAAGTGGTAGAGGCACTCAACCCTAATGAAGTCAAAAGTTCACCAATCATTGGTAAGAGCTCACTAACAAACTAAGATCATCAAACTAAGAGGGCTTAGAAAATAAAAGATTAAATCTTAAACTAGTCCCCTAGACTAAATTGGTAAGTTATGTGGTGAAAAATAGTGATGCAAAAACAATCATTCCACTAGCAGTCAAGCTCAACCTATTGATCATAGAACAAAGGCTGAAAAGTGAGTGGTGCAAGGCAAATCAAAAGTATTAATGACTTATGTCTTGTGGTAGATGAACCTTTTTTCTAACCATTGTAACCCTAACATTATAATTTCTTGACTTAAAAAGGTGCATTACAAGTCATTAGTCACTTTGCAAGATTGAAATTAGTTTTTCTTTAAAAATTGTGAAACCTTAAGCATTCAGAGAAATTTTTTGAAATAACTAATTACAAGGAAAATCTCACATAATCCAACAAAACAAAAAATCAAGACATACACAAGGACACAATGGCTAAAGAAATAAACAAGGATAATCTGATTGATAGTAGACAAAGCGATCATCCTAATTATGAGGGTGTAATATTAAAAGGAAAGGATAGAAGAAGAGGTAAGATTATCATCTCTACATGATGATGTTTTTCTTATAGGGGATGTAAGTACATACCTAGAGTTCGAAGTACAAGAATTAGGTGATAATGCAAAACGTGAGTTGAATAACACATTCTACTCAAAAGGAATTCTGAAATATTAACACAAGAAGATAGAAAAGTCTACCCTAAACATAGCAGTAGACATACCTAATTTCTACCATGAAGAATGGGTAAGATTATTTTAAAGCCAAGTGCATGAACAATACATGTGGCTAGATAAACCCTGTAGATCATAAATACTTTAATTCAATGGGTAATTGGATTTAGTGTGATTCAAATTGATCTATCCATGAATGTTGTATTGACAAAACCAGTGGCTATTATTACAAAGGACAACTAACCCAAGATGCAATTGGATGCATAATGAATGAGATTCCAAATCTGAAGATAATATCCTAGTAATGGGTTACAAACTATGCCACTCTAATAGTGAAAACCAAATCCCTAGAAACTTGGCCTATGGAGCATTTCAAACCATTCACAATAAGTCATTGATTGACCTATGTAGATTTTTGCACCGACATATGATAGAAAATCTAGGTAAAATCATGAATGATCATAAAGATCAAACTCTAAGATTTGGTTCAATACTCATTAGCATACTTTTCTATCTTAGAGGAGAGTTCCAAGGTCCCCATTCTATAAATAGAGAGAAAAGTAACCTAAAACCACACAAATTTGTGATTATTTCAAGAACTTCTAGAAGGAAATGCATCAACAAGAAAGAATTCCCACAAGTCTAGTGGAAAACTATAAGAATGACATATGTTTTCTTGTAAGAATAGATAAGTGTATTGTTTGTGCAATTCAACCAAGAACTCATTGGTTGTCACCTCTCGGATATGAGATTAGAGAAGAATAAGCAAAGGCATACATAAAATTATTATTGGTAGTGGAAGAAAGGTCAAATTTTCCAAGGTTTGGTACCTATATAGAAATAAGGAACAAACTTGTCCTAGAGAAGAAGAAAGTTGAGGAAAGAACCCCATAGAGGGTAATGGAAAGTTAGAAAGCTAAGTCTTGAGAGCATCCAAGAAGCACTAGTTAAAGTAATGAGTACCAAGAAAATGGTAGCTACACTTGTAAAGAGTTCCCCTTACAAGTCTCAAGAGTAGGTTGAGGAGAAAGGATCACCACCAGTTCAACTGTAAAAAGACTCATCAGAGACTAAGATTGTTATACAAGTTGTAGAGGCCAAAAAAGTAGTTGAGGAAGAAAAGGCTCCAAAGAAGGGTAATAAGAAATATAAACCACTCTCTATTGATGAAATTGTAGAGAAAATTGTTAAGAAACATAATTACTCCATATTGAAAAATAGATTTTCTAAATTTTCTAAGGATAATAAGAACAAAGCTATAAGAACAACATTTACAAGCATGAACTAGTGAGAAACTAGTGAGAAGCTAGAAGATGTTGGGGTATGGATACCCAAATAGTTAAGGAAAATAATAATTGAAAAATGGAGCACTGGTACACAAAATTTTCAAAAAATGGTACGTGAATCTTTGACCAAAATGAGACCAAACATATCAGAAACACATAGAATATTGTATATAGAAGTATACATAGAGAAGTTCTATTCTAAGAAGTACGTGATTGATATCATAAATAGTCATATTAATCAAGCTCAAATAAGTATAGCTTAGCACTAGTGATCATTTCACATGAAATAGATACATATGTTGAGAAAATTCAACCACAAGGAAACACCAAGGAACCATCTCGTTCAAGAAGCAAAGAAGAAAATAAATCTAGAGAAATGGTTGAAGAATAAAAAGCGAGACTCGAGACAAGCATAGGTAAGAAAGGAAAAAGAGATGAAACTCATAGTCCTTAAAGGGAGGAGGAGCCACAACTGGAAAGATGCAAGAGGAAATAGATGTGACTCGGGTAGAATCTATACAACCTTAATTGGAGGAGAATGCATTAGTAACTAAAAAAAATGAATATTGAATAGAAAGAGACTCCACCAGTCATGCATGACAATGCACACATCATTGGAGATAAAGTGAAGTCACTAAAAGGTATGACTCATAAACTGGTTGACAAGACAATCAAAGTCACAACTATTACTATTAAATCCTTACTAGATAAGGCTAAATAAAAAAAGGACAAATTGCCTAAGATTATATAGGTACAAGACTAGGAACCCCCAAAACATAAGTCTCTAGAACTGAAGAAGGTTGCACAATCATCACCAAAGAAAGATACATTTGATCTTGAAAGGGAAATAGTGTAGCATGAGCAGGTAGAGACAATGATAGTAGGACAAACACCCTCAAGATCCAAAGTATCAAAGATTACAAAACTTGGATATAAGAGCAAAAGAAGTGCATCAAGCATGTCAAGAACTATAGGAAGAGAAAATGCAAGGAAGACAAGAAGACCAAGAAAATAAATGATAACACCATCATCATCCTCCTCATCATATTCAATCTTACAAGCTAAAGGAGAATTCTTTGAAAATGATGCTAACATGGAGGAAGAAAAGAAAACTCTAGATGTCATCATCATTGAGAAGAAGCCAATGATAAGAGACATGGGTCTAAGATGAGATCAAAGAATATAAACAACTTCTAAAGAGGTGCAAAAAGCTAAACATAGAAAGCAAGGGGCAACAAAGGGAAAGAACATTGGTAGTAACAAGAGATATAATTATAGAACTAGCCTCTGATGCAACATATGATCCATATATAGATTTAATCAGTCAACTTACTACGTTATTTCACAATATTGAAGAAGAACTAAGAAGTGTTGAAGATCTAGTTGAGAAGAAGTTGGAAGCAAGAAGAACATAGAAACTGGTAAACCTTGTAGGACTCAACAAGGCCACTCTACAAGAATTAAAAGATAATATGGTGGAGACAATCAAGGTGAAAACACTAGTCATGCAAAAGGCATATGATCCAAGTTCACTAGCATCGGACTTAGAGCAGACTTTACAACACGCTGAACATGAGCTTCAACCATTGAAGAGTACAGACAATGGAACTGCTAATTTTGTAGTTGACTATATTTCCAAGACACAAGGAACACTCCATCGTATTCACCAAACAAGAGTAGAGTAGGAGAATAAAATCATACGACTGATGGAAGTGCAATGCATATTGTCACCCTTGAGAGGCATAATATAATGATACATTAATGATGTAGAAGCACTAATTTCCAGAGCACTGGTCAACACACTAGATATAATTGAATAGCTCTTGGCCAATATAAGAAGTGGGACTATTTCTCTCAATAATATGAAGGCTTTATGAGAAGCTCATCTTGATAGAACCCAAAGCTAATAAAAGGATGTATTTGACAACTTGTATCACCCTTTGTCATTGATGACAAAAGGGGGGAAAGATGAAAGGAAAGAAGGAAAAAGGGGGAGATAAAAGGAGAAAGGAGGAGATGAAGGGAACAAGGAAGAGATGGAGAGATTAAGGAACAAAGGGAGAGATAAAATGAAATAGATTAGGAGCCAAAATGAAAAGAATAAAATAAGGATAAAGCTAAAATGCATGTTGGAAAAAAGATGGGAGGAATAATGAAAGGAGGAGAACAATGTGACAGCATAGAGACAAAGAAAAACAAAGGAAAATAAGAAGGTTCAAGAAAAGGAACACAACATGAGAAGGCAACACACATTGAGGGGGAGACCTGAATATAAGTGATTCATGAGATTTTGACCAAGTCCATAGATCAGAGTAATCCTCTCTACTAGTATAGACAGGTGAATATAGACATAATAAGAGAAAAGTAGGTTTCAAAAGATGATGTTGTGGAAAAATTTTGTCATCAATGCCAAAGGGGGATATTGTTGATCCCACAAGTCTCATTAGCATGAAGATTGTGAAATGGTGTTGTCATTGATTGGAAACCAATAAAAAAAAAGTGGAGTTGCTAAAAAATAACACTTTAACTGGTAGAAGGATGTATTGATATGCATACACACATGCATGTTGATACAATGTATGCCATTGCTAGCATAATACATTAAGGATAAATGATCATTGATCATCTATAAGGTGAGTCACCATGGATGTGACATGATAAGAGAATAATTAGAATGAATATGACATGAGAAAGGATAGAAATGATGGACACAAGGAAGGACAAAGGCTACACATAGGCTCATAGATAGACTGATAGTGCTACCATTCTAGACCATAGGAGTAGGGGTCATAAGTTTTCTATGAACAACTCAGATATGGATTTCAAATTTTAAATTAAGCAAGAAATTATGTTATTGGTATTTGTGCCCTAATACCGTAGAGTGCATAAAGGCACTCAAACTTTATTATTGAAATGTTGGGTTGGAGAGAAGTTAAAAAGATTAGAAGTGCTCAAGTGAGAGAAGAGAGTTATTATTTGAGGTGCGAGCTAGCTAAAGAATACAGTTGTATGGAGGAGTGATGCAATAGACAGGTTGTTCCAAACAACTAAGGAAGAAGATGAGACTGAAGGGTTCATGCAGTAAGAAGAAGAAATAGGAAGATCAAAAGCATCTTTAAGGATATGCAAAGAATATTTATAAGGGATGACATTGATATCTTTGCATCACACACTTAGATTGATTTCTATCCATTGCATCTATTTGTAGTTGTCAATAGGGCAAGCTCAATTAGTAAGATTTTGTAAATCCTTGAACCATGTAACTTTCATAGGCTCTTGTGACCCTAACAAGTTATGTACATTCCAAACATGATATGTTTCCAAAAGAAATAGTTGCAACTCTTAACCAAGCAACCCTTTACATGAATTATAAGTGTTATTCAATCTATTGGTTTCATCCTCTCATCGAGGGTTTCCACATATAAATATTTGTGTCATTTGATGAATACTTTTATTCTTGAGTTCATATGCTTTTATCCTACTACATTTATCATAGTTATAGTAGTTAAGTGGTTGTTATTTAGTTTGGTTAGAATAGTAAATAAAAAAATTAGTTTGATTGCTCGTACCAATTCAAACCCACCCTCCCCACCCCAGTATTGGTTGGGACCAATAATTTTCAAAGGTCCTCTTAACTAGTTGTTTAAGAATCAGGAAAATAATATTAATATTCTGAAATAGCACATTATTGACAAAGATTGTATTGTCCTTGTTATCACCAAGGCTCTTGAGGAATGTAAAAGATCAAGGCCCAAAAGAGACACTAAGAATACCTTCCCAACTAATCATTGGTTCAATGTTGAGTGCAAGATGGATAAAAGGAGTTTGAGAGTCAAAATGAATAAAGAAAACAAAAAGGAGTATGAAAATTTGTCAAGACAAAAGAAAGAGAATTATGCAGTCTTAAGAAGGCTTGAGTTGATTAACCTCGAAAAACTAATTCCAAAAAGTTTTGGAAAGAGCTACAATAAAAGAAGATACAGATTGAGAATGGCATCATGGGAAGTCAATGGCTTGAGTATACCAAGATACTTTATGAACGTGGGTTGGGAGAACACAAAACCCCAATAATTAAGTCCAAGGAAGGTATTTTCCACAATGAAGATATTAATCAAGGAAAAATGAGGTTAGCTGCAGGAAAAACTCAAGATATTGATGGGTTGCAAACTATATATTTAAAATGAGGTATTGATTTTCTTGTAGCTCATATCAATTGTATCTTCAACAATGTCAATGAGGAGGGTTTCCCTTAGAACTAGATAACTAGTGTTGTGATACCACTTCACAAAATTAGAGACATAAACAACCATTCAAAGTATCCGACTATCATGCTCAATCACCTCCTTAATAAATTATTTGATAGCAAGGTAGAACAAAAAGTTAGTAGATGAGTAGAAATAGAATGAAAAAGAGTTGGGGGGGGAGAGGCTAGTTTTAGGCCAAAGTATTCCACCATCGATCACGATGTCACTCTTAGATTCTTAGTTGAAAAATATGGAACACCCAGGGGATAAGACTTTTTTTATTTTGTTGGCTTTAAAAAACTTTTGACATGATTCCATATGATAAACTATAGGATATCTTTGAAAAGGTAGAAATTTCTAAGGAACTTAGGGTTGTGGTTCATAACTTGTATGAGAACTTTAAGGCCAAAATTAGAACTACATAGAGGATGTCAAAATTCTTTGGTAGTGACATTAGGGTCAACTAGTTGTTCATTATCTCCAAATTTGTTTCCACTTTACATTGACAAGTTAGAAGAATGGTTAGACAAGTCCAATGGTGAGGAGGTGCAACTGGCTCGCTATGTGATTAAACTACTTTTATATGCAGATGATCTCATCATAATCATTAAGATGACCAATGGTTTGAGAGAACACTTGGAAGCATTAGAAAGATTTTTCCATGAAGTGAGAATTCAAGTGAACACCAAAAAAACTAAAATGATGATCTTTTCTATGAAAAAATATAGGAATCCCTCAAGCATGTTTCTCTTTGAAGGTGATCCTCTAGAGATTGTTGAAGAAGTTAAGTTATGGACTTGCATAGTAAGGGAGGCATCAAACATTCCTAATGACATAAAAAAAGGTGAATAAGGAGAAAGATTATGGAAGAGAAAGATAAAAATGAGAAGACAATAAACATTATCATCAAAGGGATAAGAGACTATGGTGAATAGGAAAACACAAAGAGTTAATGAAAAACTCTTTTAGAGACCAACTAGATTGGAATGGAGCAGTCCTACAAACACAAAGAATAAAAAATTGGACAAAGGATAACAATGGAAAACTGTAAGGGTGGACTTTAAGAGTATAGAAGACAAAAAAAAAATCAAAGGACTAAGAGATATAAGAGATATCTCAAAGGCACACATATTTACCTTGACAGTGACCTTGCCATAACCCAACAAGATGAAAGAAGGAAGGAATGGGAATAAGTGAAAGCAACAAGAGAAAATGGAAAATGGGCATGAAAGCAAAAATGGGAAAGCCCAAATTAGTGACAAAATAATACGTGATAAATAGGAACTTAGGCCCACCCAGGAACACTTAACAATTTTAAGTTGGAATTGTAGAGATTTCCCTTGGAGAAGAGGACTTAGGTTAGGGCCAATAGCTAGAAGTAATGACATAATTATTCTTACAAGGATACATGAACATGATGGGTGTGTTGACATATCAGTCAAGTTTGTTATTAGTGACATACACTTATTCAAATTGTAAGTATCTGCCAAGCTTATTGTATAGTTAACAGTGTTAACCAAGCATTCAGTTGTTACCGAGTTACATAGTTGCTACAGAGTCCTTTGGACAAATTTCAGTGTGTACCGAGTAGTTACAACTATTGTGAAGATCAACAGTGTAAACTGAGCATCTCAGTATATGCTGAGTCTACTAGTGCAAACCGAGTTGTGTAGTGCTTATCGAGTTCATAGTTAATATAATGTGAGTCCAATGTTAATCGAGCTACTTAATGTTAACCAAGTGATTTAGTTTATACTAAGCTCATAGTGGAAGCATTGACCGAGCGAGGCAATGTGAATCAAGTGATTCAGTTTATGTTGAGTTTTACAATATTCACTGAGTCACGAGTGCAGACCAAGTTCAAGACTACTTAGAAGTGATCAATATGAACTGAGCTTCTATGTCTACCGAGTGCATGACAATGCCAAGCATTGATAGTGGATGTCGATTATCAGAACCTCACCGAGTCAGTCTTCAGAACCCGAGTGTCTACATTTGAGCCAACTTTGTAATATTTGTGTAAACTTGTATTGTGGTTAATTTTGTAATTGGATTGGTATATATGTAATATATTGTATCATATCAAAAGTATGAGAAAATAATGCAATGTAATCAAATGTAATCGAAAGGGAGCAGAAAGATATATCTATCACAACAAGGTGATTTATACACTCAAATAAATCTCACTCAACAAACCAAGTTGTAGATCATAGATCAGCTACTACTTCATCCTAACAAGTGGATCAGTCAAATCCTTTGATAAGGTAGACCTAATAGTCTTATGTAAATCTCTTTACCGAGTGCACACTTCATTGTATGTTTGTAAATCCTTTAACAAGGTGGACCTATCAATCCTTATTGCTCCTAATAGGGCAGATCATTAGAAGTTATCAATGTAAGCCTTAACAAACCAACTTTATACTACATTATTAAAGCTTGTGGGTATCATCCCCACCCCAGTTTTACTTTCTACTTGGAAGGTTTCTGGGTTACCAAATCTATGTGTTAAAGTGTTGTGTATGCTTTCATGTTTTCAATTTCTTATGCATGTAATTAAATCAAAATATATGCAAAGGATTAATTGGATAATTGAAGATAAAGTTTTAAGAGTTATTGATTCACCCCTCCCCTCTCAGTAACTTAGCCTTTAATAATATTTCCAACAATTGGTATCAGAGCTTTGTGGTTCCCAAAGAAAGTCTAACAGCTTGAGAAAAGATCAAAGGCCATGAAGATATTCAGACTTGACAACGCTATTGACATTGAGAAGCTAGATTTGGAAATGACTATTGCTCAACTCAAGAAAGCAAAGGAGCAACTATCTCAATCCCTCAAAAGAAGAAAAGATCTTGCAATCTAAATGAATGATCACCTCTACATTGAAGAAAGAATTGAAGACCTTAATTCAAGTAGCCTAGATGAAGCCAATGGAGCAATCAAAGAACTTCTAGAAAAGAATGGTTCTCTTCAAGAAGAGGTAAGAAAACTAAGAAGAGACCAAGAAATTCAATCAATAAGGCTATGTGAAGTCATGAAAGAGAAAAACAAGATAAAAGAAGAAATAGAAGGAAAGGATAATGAGATTCAACATCTATCCCTCCAGCAAACTACCTTCATTAATCAGCTCACAAATACAAATGAAGAAATCATGAATCTAAGGTAAGAAAATGAGAGATTGTAGAATGATCTAAACTCTAAAAGGAAAATCAATGAAAGAATGATGAAATTTGAAGCAGACATGAATTAGTTGAATGAACAAAGTCATCATAGACAAAAAGGAAAAGCAAGAATTGGATATACAAAAGAAGGTGAATCTTCCAAGCAAGGAGCTCAAAAGAATCAAAGACCTACTTGCAATCACTATGGTAAGATAGGTCATACATCAAACAAATGTTGGAGTAATGGTAAAGCAAAATTCAATGGAAAGTGCTACAATTTAAACCAACATGGTCATAAGGCTAATGAATGCAAAGAGAAACCAAAATTTGAAGGCAAATGTCACAAATGTAAGAAACATTGACACAAGTCATCAGAATGCAAAACCAAGATATTGAATCTAGCAAAACAAATTGTAAAAGCTATATTTGGTTGGGACTACAACACCTAGTGCAAATGTCATTACTGTGGAGAATTTAGACATATTGGAATGAATTATGTAAAGAATCATATGAGGAAAAGAAATGCTACTAAAATATGTTTCATTTGTATTGAACTTGGTCATCTTGCCAAGAACTGCATGAATACTGGAAGGATTGAAGATGAAATGAAGGAAAAGGCTGATAACATTAGAAAATAGATGAGATAATAATGGGTTCCAAACTCTACCAAGAATGCAAGTCCAAAAAATGATGAGCAAGTCACTCAAGAATTGGGTGGCTCCACCATTTCTACTTGATTTCTCAAAGGAGAACTAGAACTAGGCTACCAAAGAAGACATCCAAATCATTTATAGTTAAAAGGACAAAAGATCCATATCTGTATTCAAGATACAAAGGGATCACCAAGTAAAAGGGTACTAGTTACTATCTAGTTACTTTCATTACTGAGACTCTACTGAGTAATCAATGCAAGCAAAGTGGATGATAGTCTGTCAATTTAATCTACCATTCATACCAAGTATTTATGGCAAAAATTTGATAAAAGGAATAAAATTGAAGTCATTTTCACTGTGAAATTTCAAGAGCTATTGTGCAATATGATCTTCAAAAGCATCTAAGGGATTTGAGCTAATTGTTATTAAAGTTTTAGAATTCTCTCAAACCCTACCAAGTCAAGATGACATCCAGCAGTAGCAAGGCAAAGTGAGGTTCAGACATGTTGGTTCGTGGTGTAGAATGGAAGGCACCAGAATTTAAGCTCACTCTTGCCATCACGAAAACCCTAGATCTAAGTGGAGTGTAGTCTCAAATCCCTTCAAAGGTACTATTAATCAACGACATTTTTTCTCATTTTAAATGTGTGATTCAAGAAATTGGTAGACTAGAAATGGATGAAGCCCTAGAAAAGTTGTGTGAATGGCATTTTGAAACCCAAACATCAACACTCAAGACTAGAGTATTAACCCATATTCCTCACATGCCCTGTAAATTCCAAGTAAAATGGATTAGGTTTATTCTCAGTCGAATGCATAATGGATAGTTATGGTTGGAGCAACCAATATTGATTATGAAGAAGATGATTCATAGAATCACTGGTCTCTCAATGTTGGCTAAAGATAAGATGACCAAAACCCTAGGTTGGGCTGAACTAAAGAAGAAAACCCTAACAGAATGGGATGGTAGAGGCATGAAGATAAGCAGTGTCATTGACATGGAATTTGTTGGAATATTCAAATATGGAAAGAATACTTATGAGAGGGGGGGGTGAATCAGAAGTATCACACTTTAAGTAATAAAACTTTTAACTAAAAGTAAATTGCATGCATGTAAACACATCAAATAAACATGAAACTAATACATGCATCAACAACACATAATACTAGAATTTGATAACCCATAAACCCTCCATAAATAATAAGGTAAAACTGGGGTGGGGATGATACCCACAAAAATCATTGCAGTAATATTGTTCAACCACTTCTGATGGTCTACCCTGTTAAAGGCTTTACACTGTGTCAATAGTGACCTGGTTAAAGGATTTACAAACACTTAACATGAAGTGTCACCCTGTTAAAGGATTTAATCACCTTTTGATAAGGATCTACAAATAGCTGTTAAGCCAACCTATCTACATAGGATTTCCCTTCTAATACAATGGTAAAAGAGTATTAGGTATTATAAACCTGATAGTTCGCAATCCTTGATTACTGAATGTAGGCACTTGTTCTAGCTCTCTCTCTGACTTTGATCCTCTGAGATCTGATTTCTATTCGTCTCCTTTGCTTTGTTCTAATCAACTGAATACTGAATTGTTGTTCTTACTCTCTATGTCTCCTTTCACTGAATTCCATTATGTTTTTCCTTTTAACACTATTCTCCTTCTCTCATCCCTATTAAAATGAAACTTTTGTCTTCCTTAAAAAGACTTTGAAGACTTAGGCTAAGATATGGATCTACGATCCACGTTGAATCTCAATTTCCCGCTCAATACTTCCCTTTTTGCTGATTGGTTGCATGCCTTTCCAATTTTCTAATTGGCTGCATGCAGATTGCATAGGAAGTGTAAAAGATTTGTTCTTATCTCTAGATCTTTCGAGATTTACCTTGTGTTGGCTACAAAGATGATTTACATCATAGTTTGTGCAATTATAAACTCTTATGCTGATATTCTGAGTTACTCGGCTCATGAAGCATTACTGATGCTCAGCACATGTTGTTTCCTGGATAGCTCGGCACCTAAACAAAACTGTATCACTCAGCACCTTATGTTACTCGGCACTTGATATTACTCGGCACTTGATATCACTCGGCACTTGATATCACTCGGCACTTACTCTTTGTTTGGCATGTATAGTGAAAAATGGTTAAGTGTATTGACACTCAGCTGTCAAATTTATTCTTCAAACCAACAGAATTAAAGTTTGGTATTCATATCATTGCACACAAGATCTACAGTTCAAGCATGTTGAATAGTGTATCGTGCGAAGCAATTGATCTTGCATACAAGGTAGTCAAGAACAACCTTTCTCTTGACCTTTCCAAGCTACTGTTGAATCAATTCAACAAGAAAATGGAGAGCATCAGGACATCAAAGAACAATCCTTGTAAGTTTGGCTCTCTGTCGACATGCTTATTCTTTTATGTTCATAATTTTTTCCTTCAAAAGGTTCAATTGTATGGAGAAAAGATGTGCTAGTACTCTACCAAATTAATGAGTACATTGTTGAAATGGGAGAAAATTACAATAGTATCATGGACAACTATTTTGATGCATTTAAGAAGAAAATGAATAACAGATTCAAGATTATGAGGAAATTAGTTAAATATTACAAGGATGATGTATGTTTTATGGTAGACAGTGATAAGGTATACATTCAAGCACTTAGGCCTAGAATTGCATGGGTGAAACCTCTTGGATATGAGGTCAATATTGATGAAACTAAGGATATAATTGAGGCACTTGTAAATGAGCTAGTTGATCCCAAGGATGCATATTTTGATACATATGATGAAGCCAAAGGCAGGATGGAACTAGAGATCAAGCTCCCTCAGGCAGTAAACAAAGGCAAGAAAAGGATTGCCAAGTCGAAGACAAGTTCTACTCTTTTGTTGATCGAGGGAAATGGTGCGGATGAAGAAGAAGAGGATGAGGAAGAATCAAAGGAAGAGGAACCACTGAACAAGAAGGGCAAGGTAATCATCACCAAGACTACCAAGCCATCCACTATTGTGTTCACCAGAAGATCCTCAAGGAAGAAAGTTGACAAGGAGGAGATATAATATTCAGAAAACCTCCACCCACCTTCCAAGATAGATTAAAAGAACTATAGGCAAGGGCCGGTATAACAAATTTTAAAGCATTAAACTATGAAATCAAGACTAATGAAGAACAAAAGAAAATTGAAGATCTAGTTATGGATAAAATGGGTGAGTGGAAATACTCACCTGACCAGCTTACCTCTCAAATTTATAATATTTTGATGGATAAGATTAAGCCAAGATGGGAATTTTCCATGCAAACTATTAAAGACATCTATGTGTAAACCCTGAGGCAGCTTATACCAAGCTTAACAGACAAGAAGGTTAAGGAATCCTTAAAGAAAAATAAAGAGAAATTAACTCTGAAATTTAATACTTGTTTAGTACTAATGAAAGATATTGAGCATATTGTAAGGAATGCAACAAATACATGGAAGAATGTATATCTTCTTCATAAACTGAGTGATTTTCTAGTCAACATAAGTGACAAGGATGATGAAGATGATCAAGCAAAGGATGAAGAAGGAAATGATGAAGAGGCAACACTTTTTGATACCATTGATTATGAAGAGGAACAAGAGCAAGAGGCTACTGAGGAAGGAACACAGGATGATGTGGAAACTGACCCAGTTAAGATTGTTGCAGCAATTATTGCCTTACTTCCTCACTCTCCAAGCAAAATAGTGACAACATCAAGCACGAAGATAGCCTCAGTAGGGTTGATTGTGACTACCATTGACAACACAAACATCCAATCAATCTTTGCACCAATTTAGCTTAGCACATCATTGACTGAAGCATCAAGTACTTCATCTACCAAGTTGTAGACTCTTACCTCTTAAACTGTGATTGAGACATCAGTTTTGGACTCATCAATTTTGGCTACTATAGGTATTTCTACTAGTATTTCTATAATAAGTGCAGTATCAATTTTTGAGGAAAGTCCTATTATTTCTACTATTGTTTTCATTCCTAGTAAGCAAGAAATAAGTGCAAGGAAAGTTGAGACCAAGCCTCAACCGAGCACAAAATTTTTGGGTAAAGGTAAAGAAAAGGAGGAGGAAATAGACCTTGATGAGGAAATAGTGATCCAAAATTGGGACATATCCAAACTCAATCCAGAAAAAATGCAGACATTTAGTGAACTTCTCCAAAAGAAAGCCAAGTAGCAGAAGCTAAGAGAAGAAAGAGACAAAGAATTTAAAATCATTGAGGATGCCAAGAATATTTTGGTAGAGGCTATAGGTATATACATTGATTCTTCTCAACCAATTTTATATCAATTAACAAAGGCAGTCTAGAAGTTCAATGAAGATTCAGATGGACAAGATGAATTATTATAGAAGGCAAAGAAAAAGTTTGAAAATAAGGTGTTAAGGCACATTGCTCAACAAATTATCATTTATCAAGTAGAATTATCTACTCTTTTGAGTTTTCTATAAAATTCATGTACAAATGTATCATTACTTTTTGGTAAGTTATGTGATATTTCAAAATTTACCAAGGAAATAAAGGACAAATTGTCCAAGATTGATGAAGATCTCAAGGCGAGTGCACAACAATTGTAGCTTGACCCAAGTTCAAGTTTTGTTCATTTTAATTAGATTTGACTTCTAACAGATGTACAGGCAGAATTGCTTAGAGAAGAGGCCAAAATCAGATCTGCATTGGTAGATATTCAAAATATGATTCTCCCTAACACAAATGCACTACAAAAGCATATTGCACATGCAAAAACCCTCATCCATGACAACAATTTCTCCATAGTAGACCACATGATTGAGTTGTCAGTAGAAGTGCAGATTGCACTACACAAATGTAAGATCTTACAGGATAATTGGGATATAACTTTGGCACTCATATTAAAGGTACATTTAGACTTCCTATCTCATTTTGGCATTACTATGTAAATATATAGAACAAATCTTTGGCATTAATGTCAAAAAGGGGGAGAAAGATGTATAGTTGTGTTAAGGGGGAGATAGATGAAGAAAGATGTAAAATGTTATGGGAGAAAATGTATTGTAGAAAAATGTAAAAAGTTGTAAAAATAATGGCAGAGAAAGATGTGAAAGAAGAATGTACAATAAGTGTAAATTGTATATAGCAAGGAGATGTATAGTATATTGTACAGAAATACATCTTACAAAACCAATTTTGAAAAATCTCAAAAATAGTATACTCTACCAAGTTAGAATCACAAAGTGATGGATAAAGGTATTCAGGAAACTTTTTGAATTCAGTTTTGGCTTATAAGTATTTTTGTCACTAATGCCAAAGGAGGAGATTATTGACATATTAGTCAAGTTTGTTATTAGTGACATACACTTATTCAGATTGTAAGTACCTACCGAGCTTATTGTATAGTTAACAGTGTTAACCAGGCATTTTAATTGATACCAAGTTCTATAGTTGCTACCAAGTCCTTTGGACAAATTTTAGTGTGTATTGAACAATTGCAACTATTGTGAAGATCAGCAGTGTAAACTAAGCATCTCAATGTATGTCAAGTTTACCAGTGCAAATCGAGTTGTGCAATGCTTACCAAGTTCACAGTTGATATAATGTGAGTCCAGTGTTAACCGAGCTACTCAATGTTATCCAGGTGATTCAATTTATATTGAGCTCATAGTGGAAGTATTGACCGAGTGAAGCAATGTGAATCAAGTGATTTAGTTTATATGTTGAGTTTCACAGTATTCATCGAGTCATCAATGCAGACCGAGTTCAAGACTACTTGAAAGTGATCAGTATGGACCAAGCTTCTACGTCTACCGAGTGCATGATGATATCAAGCATTGGCAGTGGATGCCAAGTATCCGAACCTCACCGAGTCAGACTTCAAAACCTAAGTGTCTATATTTGAGCTGACTTTGTAATACTTATGTAAACTTGTATTGTGGCCAACTTTTTTATTAGATTGGTATATATGTCATATATTTTATCATATCCAAAGTATGAGAAAATAATGCAATGTAATTGAATGTAATCAAAAGGGAGCAGAAAGAGTGAATTACAAAGGCTACATCAGTATAAGAAAAAGAAAAGATATATCTATCACATCAAGGTGATTTTTACACTCAAAGAAATCTCACTCAACAAACCAAGTTGCAGATCAGAGATCAACTACTACTTCATCCTAATAGGTGGATCAATCAAATCCTTTAACAAGGTAGACCTAACAATCTTATGTAAATCTCTTTACCGAGTGCATACTTCATTGTATGCTTGTAAATCCTTTAACAAGGTGGACCTAGCAATCCTTATTGCTCCTAATAGGGTAGATCATCAGAAGTGATAAATGTAAGCCTTAGCAGGACAACTTTATAGTGTAGTACTAAAGCTTGTGGGTATCATCCCCACCCCAATTTTACTTTCTACTTGGAAGGTTTCTAGGTTACCAAATCTATGTGTCAAAGTGTTGTGTATGCTTTCATGTTTTCAATTTCTTATGCATGCAATTAAATCAGAATATATGCAAAGGATTAATTGGATAATTGAAGATAAAGTTTTAAGACTTACTAATTCACCCCTCCCCTCTCAGTAACTTAGCCTTTCATAATATTTCCAACAAGGCGTAGAGTATCAGGACTTGAGGGGTACAAGAAAGTCTAAGTGTGGAACAAAATGATTAAAAGTGATAAGGGTCATGGAGGAAATACCATTTTAATTAAGGAATCTTGGGGCAGATATATAAGTATAGAGAAAGAAAACATAAATAAATAATATATATGGTTGAAAATAAAAAATAATCAAGTATCTATTATACCATCTTAAAATGGTTGCACTTTCCTTTTAAGACCTTTTAGATCCCTCTTTACAATGCCTTCTTCAGACCATGGATATGCATGTGTTGGATCTCCTTTTGTTTTGTTTTCTTCCAATTTTCACCTTGTTTCTCCTGGTATCTACCTCTTCCTTTTGTGGCTTTCCAAACTCAATCTCTAGGACCAAGTCAAATCAATTTGACATGTTCTGGACTAGGTTGACCCAATGACCTAGTCCCTCAAGGTTTCAGGGCTCGAGGCCTAAAAGGCCTCAGGGGTTTAATTAGTTTTCTTCTTCTCTATTGTCAGCTTGTATTTTTTTCATGCCCAAAGAATCATATATAAGAAGACTTGGAGCATTCATTTTCATATCTCACTTCATAATTCAATCCCAAGATTTCAATCTCTTGCTCTCAAGTCCATATTCCTACCTTTTGCATTCAAGGAGTTCAATTATTCAAGATTTCAAGATTTCAAGCATTTAAGCAAGAATATTTATTTCTAGTTTTGAATGATCCTTTGTGGGCATTTCCTCTTCAAGATCTAGCTTATTTTTGGCCATCAAGGGAGGAGATCTACATTGAAGCATGCATCATCTTCTTTATTGATGCACTTTTACATCCATGACACCATGATGGGATTATGGTAGATCCATTGCAAAGCGTGAAGATACCCTATATTCCTAGTTCAAGAACTATAATACACTTACATACAAAATCCTCACTAACAAGGGTTTCAAGCAACGTAAACCCTAAAATTTATCTTATCCTTTAGTCATTTACATATATATATCTCATTTATAGTTAATTCCTTAACCTATGGCTTGACCAAGGCAAGCCCCCATCAAACCCCAACCATAAAATCCTTCTTTATGTGTTGATTGGCAAGATATCAACAAAAGGTTTGCAGGTCTAGAATCTATTTTTGGGGAGTTTTTCTAGAGAAGTCACTTGTAGGTCATCAAACTACATTAACCTAGTTATAGGATGTCTTCACAAGTCAACCTAGTCCTTTAGTCTCCATTTTCAGGGAGATTTATGAGTTTTGTTCCTTTCATCATTTTATTCTAAGATTCGCGGATGGATATTTAGAATTAGTTCAAATTTGTGAGTTTTGAAGCCAAAATACATCTTCCTCTACGCATGTCAAGGTTATTATTTTATGTTTTATTTCCTTTCATTTTTTTACCCTATATCTATATCTTAATTGGCCTAATTTTGTTCACATAACATCTAGATTTACATTATTTAAACAATTGGTTCAATTTCACATACACATTATCCTATCAAGGGCCAAAGAGTACATTTCCTTGTATTAAATTTCCCTTTATAATTTAAATTTAGTATTAGAACCCTTCTTCCTTTGGGTTCTAGCTAACCTAATTTGGATCATAAGTAGAATCATATTTCAAAATTCCCCTCTTTCCCTCGCACACATATTTGAATGGCTTAATGACCTGGAAATACAAAGACCTACAGTCCTACTAAAGTGCCTCCATTTCCCCCTAAACATTTTGGTGAACTTGACGAGTCCCCTCTTTTTGATTTTGGAGTTATATCCCTCAATCTCCCTTATGTGGTATTGGCTTCACCTTCCTTTTTGGTGAACCCGACTTGTGCACTTTTCTTTTGGGAGTTATATTATTTTGTTTTAGGTGCTTTCCTTCTTTTGTTAAACCTAGTTAATCCTCTCTTTTTGAGTTTGAGGTTATATCTCTTGATTGTTTTGGCTATTTACCTTTTGTTTTGGTGAATCTCCTTCATACCTTCTTTTCTAGAGTTAGATTTGGCTATCTTGTGTGTGGTTAGATCTCTCTTTTATGCTCTTTATTACATTTGCATGGTTAGATTTCATTAGGTTTTCCTCTTGTGATCTCCTCTTTTATGAGCTCAATTACATGAAGTCCAACCTATAGCATTCGAGTTAGGCAAAGTCATAGACTCATGGTCTCCTTTGATTATGATTACTTTTTTCTTCCTAGGACTCATGATGACAGTCACATTTTTACTCATGGTCTTGATGCTATAATAGAGCATAACTCTTCTCACTCGTTCGATGATGAATATGATGCTTTAAGAGCTCCTCCTTCACAAGTTGATAACCTTTCTAGTGAATTTGATAAATTGAAAACTTGTCTTGCTCAAGAAAATCAAAATCCCAATAGTATTGTTGTTATTGAAGCCATTAAGAAAATTGTTAATGATGATGATAATAACCTATCTGTCTTGTTTTATATATCTCACCTTATCAATACTCATGCTAAGTCTTTGATGGAATGTGCTCAAGAGATAAGATATCCCCCTCCTTCCACAATCATTGAACCTTCTATTCTGATTTCTACCACTCTTTATAGCATACCTACATATGATCCACCTCATATGACTAATTCTACACAACTTTCCACTCCTTTAAGTGTTGGTCTTCCTAGCCTTCCATTTTTTGTGAGTGTCCCTCCTACTTCCATTCCTTCTTCATTACCTTAATATAATGCAGTTCCTTTTACTTATTCGAACCCCTTACTCATTCCTTCTAACCCTCCATTGGCATCCTTACATATTCCTTTTTCTTATTGTAACTTTCTTATCCCATCTAGCATACCTATTCTTACTAGTGTTTCTTCTGATCCTACCATTAGTACCTTGGTTCAAACTGTCACTTCTTTACAACAACAACTCACTCAATTAACCCAATCGAAGTAAAATATTCCTACATGTGATGTTGCTAGTCCCCCTTTCTTGGATATATTTCATGTTTTCATCGTTTAAAATGTTGAGGTACTTTATCTTGAGACTTATAATGGTAAGGGAGATATTGCAATTCATGTTAAATCATTCCAAACTATATGTAGTGATTTTTCTCACAACTACAGGCTTATGGCCAAGTTGTTTCCCTATACTTTTAGGGATAGAGCATTGTAATGGTGTTGCTCTCTACCTCCTTATTCTATTGGTTCTTTTCAAACCCTTGCTAATGATTTAATTCAATCGTTTCAGAATAATATTGGTCCAAAAATTTCTTTAACTCATTTAATAAATTGTAAGCAGAATGTTAAAGAGAAAGTTACTAATTTTATTGGTAGATTTAAACATTTGTATGCTCAAATTTCTTATCCTATGTTTGATCATGACATTCAATGTATTTTTATATCTAATTTACAAGAAGACATTAGGGATAAGATTCTCCTTACTAAGTATACCTCCTTTTCATATTTATGTGCAATGCTTCACCATTACCAGTTAAAAGTGAGTCAACTTGAGAGCTCTACTCCAATGGCTCTTATTTCTAGTGATAAGATTGATTCTCATAGAAATTCAAACAAGTTCTCCAAACCTTCCAATTTCATCAAAATTAAGTCTACAAATACAATTGATGATCAAGTGACTACTACATCTAAAGTTACGACTACTTTTTCCTCTATATGTTGTCCTACTCATTAGTATACTCAATTATCTAAGCCTTTGTCTGAGGTGATGACTAAATTGGTTCATTCTTGGGTTCTTAACCTTCCTCATATTCATCCTATTAATCCTGGTAAATTGTTTCCCAAATCTTTTGATTAAAATGCTTTCTATCAATATCATTGTTAACCAAGTCATGATACTCAAAAGTGTTATGGTTTGAAGAATTATATTCAAGACCTTATTGATTCTAAGGATATATTTGTTGATACTCAAGTTAATAACATGAATAAATTTGTTGCGATGCCCAATCGCCTAATTATAATTTATATGTTTACACTAATCCTTTACTTTTACACTCAATGAATGTTATTAATCAACCTTCTTCTTTTGCTCATCATATTAATTATGATGAGAAGATACAAGAAATGAATCCTGGTTAATCTTGTTGAGTTAGTACCTCAACTTGAACCTAAACATAAACCTATTATTAGCTTTAGTCAGAATGATATGTGTAAGGCACCTAATAGTCCTCTTTACACCACTGTTAGATTTGCTCATTGTAATTTGGTTTATCCTTCCTCTATTGTGAATGTTATCACCAAAGAACACCTTTTCAAAAAATGGTTGCATAGAGATACTTGTGATTCAACTCCTATATGGATTCAAACTTGTAATGGTTTTCTTTATCATCCTCAAGGTTCTATCACTTTACCTATTACTCTTGTAGGGAAATTTGTTTTTACTATCATTGTTGATATTCCTACTTATGATCAATTTCAAGTTAAGCTTGTTATTCCATGTCTTTCTTTCATGCAAGTCATAGCTTCTCCTGTTCATAAATTCTTTAAATTTCCTCGTGATGGAGGCATTATTACTAATAATCATTCTCTTTATAAACCATTGCATCCTAGAGAATGAATTTTATTGTCCATCTCATCCTGAAAAGTTGCCTACTCGTCCTAATCATCTTTATAGAAATTATCAACAATATAAAGTATCCAAGATTATGGAGCTTAGTATTCCTAAGGGTTGTTCAGCTGCACCTATCTTGCCTACTCCATCTAATCCCTCTAATTATTAACATGTTTTACCTTCTACATCTATTCCCTTGGCTACTATACATGAACTTGTTGATGTTTCTTCTTCAAAACCAATGGTAGTTGATCCTAATCCTTCTACTACCCTATCTTGTAAGGTGATTCGTAATCAACATGTTGATCAAGATCACAAGAATCATCAAGCTAAAGCTAAGGCTAAAGATTATTTTCTTTCTTCTCAACCTACATCTTCATCTCAACCTTTATCTTCCTTTGATCAAACCATGTGTGATTCTTTGGAAGAAGCTAAACAACGTAACACTTTGCATATGGATAAACATGATGCTTTTGTTCATATTTTAGATTCCATTAATCTAGACATGGAGGATACTTTAGTTGATGAACATGTTAGTAGTGATGAATAATTAATTGATATGGATAATGATTTTCCTAACATGATTTCTACGCATCCTACAATCACTCCTAGTAATGAACATAGTGACTCTCAAAGTCCTTGCTTAGAACTTGTTGTGATTCCTACTATGATGGATGTTGTTCCTATCATAATTTGACATTCTTCCCCTAAAATTTTAGACCGAGATGGGAGAGGGGCACATAGAATGCTTGATGTGAATTTCATCTATCATGGTAGTCTTTGTGTTCTTGTGTTGTGTTTCACCTTGTGTTTTGTTTTATGTTTTCATTTTTTATTGCTCTAGATGATCCTTGTTGCTTCGTTGAGCTCAAGAGGATAAATTAATTCCCATTTTATATACATTCTTCTATTTGTATCTCCTTTCTTCTATATGCTGTTACATGTTATGTCGTACTTGTTGTATTATTTGTACTAGTGATCTTGTATATTCTTCTTGGTTGCTTATGATGTGGCAACACCTATTATTTTTGGTCTACATGTTACTGACCCAAAAAGACTCTTCTTCATAACTCTTGCATATGTTTTCCTCCATTGTGTTGTAGTTCTACTTCCTTTAGGGAATGATGATATTTTCATACTTGATATAATATTACAAGTTATCATATGTTCTTACTGAACCCAAAGTTAGTAGATCCCTTTGTGCTCTCTCTTTTATTATGTGCTCATTTCCCTTGATATGTTTATCTTCTTGGGGGCATGTTATAGTGGAAATGTTCTTTCGTGGATGCATGTACGCTTCTATTAAAGCCATTGCTCTTGTTAAGATGTTTGCAATTGCTTTAACACAGGGGCATACATTCTGCTCATCCTTCAACCATGAAATGAAAACACAAATTCTTTGTATAACTTGGAGTACTTCAGCCTTTAATGCTTGGTATGATTTTTAAGGTATACCCAAATCTATGCATTGTCATTTCATGTTTACCTCTTTCTAGCTCTTTCATGCTAGTTTCTGGGAACTATTGACGGTTCCTGGGGGCTTGGTCTCTTTTCTTATCTCTCTCATAACTATTGATTGTTTGGGAGGCCTTATCCTTGTTTTGACCCTTGTTTGGACTAGTAACAGTCTGGGATGCCTAGTCTTGTTTTGATCCCTTAAAGACACACACATCCTTATGCCTAGGTCTCTTTTTTATTCTTCTTTTTGGGACATGGAGTTCCCTTAGTTAGATCCCTCAATGGACTAACTAGTATGTCACACATAGTTGCTAGACCATTTGGTTCATCTTTCAATGAGTTGACTAGCATGCCATACACCCTTGCCAAAGTATTCAATGTCATCCTCTTTTATAGATACATTTCCCCTTTCTTTTTATTTCTTGTGTGGTTCATAATAAGGCACATAAACCTTATTGGGCAAGTAACTACACCCCTTTTTTTCATAGTGTTTATCTCTCTTATTATGATTATGGCTATGGTAAAGACTCAAGTCTCTTGGGGGCTTGTTGATGATTTATTTTTCTGCTAAATTGCGATAAGATTTTCTCTTTTTCTCTTGATCCACTTTACCATGAGTTTGAGGAAACTCCTACTCCTACTAAAGTACTGGGAGCTAAATGTATAGTCTTAAAATGGATGCACTTTCCTTTTAAGATATTTTAGCTCCCTCTTCATAATGCCTTCTTCAGACCATGGATATGACTGTGCTCGGTCTCCTTTTCTCTTCTTTTATTCCACTTTTCACCCTATTTCTCCTAGTATCTACCTCTTCCTTCTATGGCTTTCCAAATCTGATCTCTAGGACCAGGTCAACTTAGGTTGACATGTTCTAGACTAGGTCAACCTAGTTTAACCTAGTCCCTAGAGGTTTTGGGGCTCGGGGCCTAAAAGGCCTTGGAGGGGTTTAATTACTTTTCTTGTTCTCTCCTGCTAGCTTGCATTGTTTTCTTGCCTAAAAACTCATATATAAGAAGACTTGGAGGCTTCATTTTCATATCTCAGTTCATAATTCACTCCCAAGATTTCAAGCTCTTTCTCTCAAGTCCAGTTTTTTTTCTTTTGTGTTTAAGGAGTTCAAGTATTCAAGATTTCAAGCATTTAAGCAAGGAGATGTTGGAAATCTGATTGAAAAGATCATTGCTGAAGATCAAAGAGGGAGATTGTTGTAAAGGAATGTTTTCAATCATTATTTTGTCATTGATATCAAACCTACTATTTGTAGGAATGACAATTGCTTATAAGATCCAAGTACTATCACTTAGTTGATTGATGAAGAGGATTTAATCAATAAGATGTAACAAGAGCACCTAAGGGAAAGGTTGAGTTATGGTTTTGTAATGAAGTGCAAGGATCAATTAAGACAATGATAAAATGATGCATTGATAATATATTTGAAAATATAGAGGTTGGTCACACTTAGAAACATTAGAAGTATAAGTTGAAACAAGATTGACTGCAAAGCTTAACTAAGTTCATTAGTGAGTGCCGATCAAGCTAGTTGAAGCTGAGCAAATCTTCAATTAGAGCCGAGCAAATGCAAAATCTAGTGTGTGCCAAGTGAAGTTCAACTGTCGAGTGATATAGAAGGAGCTGAGCAAATAGAAAAACTTAGAGGATGTCGAGTGAATCCATAGTATGTGTCAAGCATCAGTAAAATGTAGTTGATGCTGAGTAACATAGTATGTGTTGAGCACCAGAATTTCAATAGTGTCGAGGTGTTGCATTATTAGAAAAGTCAAAGATTCGCCAAATCTAAGCTGACAAGGTTGTTGCCTAGAATTTTGTGAACTAGATGGAGGATAAGGATGATGAGCTGGAGGCACAAAATTTTATGTAAACCATTTTTGGGTGAATTCAAAAGGATTATTCAAGAGGTTTCTAGAAGAAACAAAATATGGGTTAGATTCAATGAATCCTACCTGATCCATTCGAATTGAAATTAAAGGATGGAAGAATCAAGCGAGAAAGAGAATTCGAGACTTTTGTTTAAGGAATCACAGGCTAGGAAGCAAGAGTTGCTGGTGTGCCAAATTGCGAAATGGTTGAACGGTGTCAAGGAGAAGACATCAAGGTGAAGGAAGAACAGAGCATAGAGACTCTGCTTTGATAATTGGTCAGAAAGATGATTGCACTAGTACATTAAGGATGAAGACTCAAGGAGAGGAAGCTTGAGAGAAGGACAAGCTATCAAAGCTGCAAAGACTGAAAGCCAGACAATGTTATGAGCTAAAGAGTGATCTAAAATTTGCAAGATAAGTTGTAAGCTGTAATAAGGTCAAAACCCCTTATTGTTATTATCTAGCAATTGTATCAGTTAGGGTTAAATCCTATGGACTTAGGTTGGTTTAATAGCCATTTGTAAATCCTTTAACAGGGTGGCATTCCAAGTGAATGTTCTAAAGTCCTCTAACCACGCCCACTTCTAATAGGGTGGATAAATCCTCTAACCAGGTCATGTTTAATAGTGTGTTGTAGCCTTTAACAGGGCATGCCTTTCACAGGGCATCACTTCAAAAGAGTGAGAATTGAGTAGCATGTTACTAGTGGTTTTTTCCAAATTGGGTTTCCACGTAAATCATTGTATTATGTGTTGATTCTTCATGTGTTATGCTTGCATATTGATTTATAGTAACTTGCTAGGTAGAAAAGTTTTAAGCTCGGATGAATGAACAGTTTAATGGGCTCACTTTACTTGATGGAAAAGTTTGAATTGGACATTTGGACCTTGAATAACTTATTCACCCCCCCCCCCCCCCCCCCCCCCCCCCCTCTTAGTTATTCTAAAGCATTTCTAACAATTGGTATTAGAGTCATTTGTTGTTTTAGTTTAAAGGTACTAAAAGTAGGAAGATCAAGATGTCCAAGAGACAAGTTCCCAAGCTCAACAAAGATAAGTTTGATGAAATTGCACCTTGGATCAATAGGTGACTATGTAAAAACCTCAATTGGAGTGGAACATGTAGACCCAACTGGACCCCTCTCTGCAAATGATTTGAACAAAAGGAAGGAGCACATTCAAGCAATGTTGGAGATTGCCTTTGCACTTAGTTATGTTGAATTTGATGACATCAAGGGATGTGATACTGCATTCAAGATGTGGAAAGCCCTGTCGGACATCTATGGAGGAGATCTAAATGTTCAAAGAGCAAAAAGAGAAAGCCTTAGAGGAAAGTTTGATGACATGAAAACGGAAGAAGGTGAAAATGTTGCTCAATATGCTACTAGAATGAAAGAAGTGGTAAGTGCAATAAGAAGTTTGGGTGCTCAATTGGAAGATGATAAAATCAAAAGCAAATACTTAAGAACCCTACTCCCTATCTATGCTATTAGAGTTTTAGCCATCCAAGAGTTAAGGTGTGTACCAGGAAACACACTAACCTTTGAAGGTATAGTGGGAAGACTCACTGCATTTGAGTTGTCCAACTTTGACAATTACATACCTGAGAACCTTGAATCTACTTTCAAGGCCAAGCTAACATTAAAAGACACTGAGGAGGTAAAAACAAAGAAGAAGAGTAGAAAAGGAAAACATGCATCCAGTGACAACAGCATAGATGAAGAAAATGTAGAACAATTGGAAGCATTATTGGCCAGAAGATTTCATAGAGGAAAAGGTAAATTCAAAGGTAAGTTGCCTATCATTTGTTTTAATTGTAATGAAGTAAGACATATTGCTGCAAGGTGTACACAGAAGAAGAACTTCAAGGAAGGAAACAAGTACAAGAACAAAAGAGATGATGAAAGCAGAGATTACAAGGACAAAGGCAAAAGATGCTACATTGTTGAAGAAGATTTTGATGACAATGATGAAGAAGTAGTATATGTAACTATGAAGGATGAATTAGATGAAGATGAGGCAACAACACTGGTAACCTATGTGAACAAAAATGACAAGTGGATTATAGATAGTGGATGCTCACATCACATGACATGAGACAAAAGTAAGTTTATCAACTTTACTCAATATGATGGAAATAGTGTTAGATTTAGAAATGATGCTCCATGTCAAATCAAAGGAAAAGGTTCCATTAAACTTATAGAGAAAATCTCATATAACAATGCATACTATGTTGAAGGATTGAACTACAATTTGCTAAGTGTGTCACAACTAGGCGACATAGGTTGTAAAGTAGAATTTGGAAACAAAACTGCCAAAATCTATGACACTGATGGAAATCTAATAGGAAAAGGTGAACAAACTAGGAGTAATCTATTTTACCTAGATATGGAAGATGTAACCTATCTTATTGTTAGACTTGATGATGTTTGGTTATGGCATAAAAGGTTGTGTCATGTTAACTTTGACAATTTGATTAGCATCAACAAAAAGAAGAAAGTCAGGGGGCTGCCAAAACTGAAGAAGCCTGAAAACATAATGTACAAACAATGCCAACTAAGAAAGATGACCAGGTCAAGTTTCAAAAGCAAAACCTACACTTCCAAAGAAGTACTAGAGCTAGTCCATAAAAACTTATATGGCCCAAGAGTAGTCCAAAGCTACCAAGGAGATAGATACATAATGTTGTTTGTGGATGACTACTCCAAGATGATGATTGCCATGTTTTTGAAGCAAAAATATGATGCATTTCAAACGTTTAAGTGATATTTGGCTAGAGTTAAGAACGAAACGAGAAAGAGTCTGAAGTGCTTAAGGTCAGATAGAGGAGGAGAGTCAACATCAAAAGAATTTGAGATATTCTGCAATGACAAATGTATCAAAAGGCAAACATCAACACCAAGAACTCCACCTCAGAATGACATTGCTGAAAGAAGGAATAGATTAGTAATAGAATGTGCCAAAACCTTGATGATGGAGAAAAATATTGCTCTAAAGTACTGGAGAGAAGTTGTAAATATTGTAGTCTACACCCTAAATCGAGTTCAAGTCAAGAAAGGTACAAATGCAACACCTTTTGAATTATGGTATGGTAACTCACCTAATGTAAAATATTTCAAAGTATTTGGTTGCAAATGCTATATTCTTAAGGATACTATAAATGGCAAGTTTGATGCAAAGAGTGATGAAGGCATATTCCTTGGATACTCCACTAGAAGAAAAACATATAAGTGTTTGAATACTAACACTAATAAGATTGTGGAGAGTGCAAATGCAAATTTTGATGACAATACAGAAGTCCAAGTTGATGAATCTAAGAAATTAGAAGAATACAGATCCTTTGTATACTTCTACGAAGGAATGCCAGTTGAAGATGATGTTACCAATCAAGTTGAGAATCAACAACAAGTTACAGTATCAGTTGAGTCACAACTAGTGAATGTTGAGTTGCATTTAGAAGCCGAGTTATAGAATGAAATCAATGCACATTCTAACTCAGAAGCTAGTACTCATGAAAGAGATAATGATATACCAGAAAGAGATGTACATAGTGACTCTGAAGCTAAAGAACCAAACATGGAAAGAAGGACAGAACCAAGACTAGCCAAGTATGTGAGAAGACATCATCCTACAGAACAAATTATTGGTGACAAGGATGTCAGAACAATGACAAGGAATAGACTAAGAAATGAATCATGTCTGATGAGCAAGACTGAACCCAAAATAGTGAAAGATGCACTATAAGATGATGATTGGTATAAAGCTATGAAAGAAGAGATAGATCGGATTGAGAAGAACAAAACCTAGACCCTAGTTCCTAGACTAGCTGATAAGAATGTAATTGGTACCAAATGGGTATTTAGGAACAAACTTGATGAGAATGGTGAGATGACAATAAACAAGGCCAGATTAGTCTGCAAAGGTTATGCACAAGAAGAAGGATTGGATTATGGGGAAACATTTGCCTTTGTTGCAAGAATGGAAGGATTCAGAACACTACTTGCATATGTTGCTTATAAAAGATTCAAAGTCTACCAAATGGATGTGAAGTCTGCTTTTCTGAATGGTATACTAGAAGAGGAAGTCTACATAGAACAACCAGAGGGATTTGTTGATGACAACGACAAGGATATGGTTTGCAAATTGCATAAGGCACTCTATGGTTTGAAGCAAGCACCTAGAGCATGGTATGAGATATTGCACAAATATTTTGTGAAGATAGGATTTGAGAGAACATATGACAACAACAAAATATATATCAAGGTAGAAAAAGGTAAAAAGATTCTGATATCTGAAATCTTTGTTGATGATATAATATTTGGAGGAAAATATGTTCTTTGCAAAGATTTTGTTGATCAAAAGAAACATGAATTTGAAATTTCAATGTTTGGAGAAATCAAATTCTTTGTTGAATTGCAAGTACATCAACTAAAGCATGGTGTATTTGTGACCCAATCAAAATATATCAAGGAGATACTCAAGACATTTGGGGTAGAAGATTCAAAACCAGTCAGCACACCAATGGTAATAGGACATAAGCTATCCAAGAATGATGAATCTGTTGAAGTAAATCAGACATTGTATAGATCAATGATTGGAAAGTTGCAGTATGTTGTACATAGTAGACTAGGCATTGCATTAGTTGTTGGAATAGTGGCAAGATTTTTTGCTAATCCAAGAGAAAATCATCTGATGGCAGTGAAGAGAATATTGAAGTACTTAAAAGGAACTAATGACTTTGGCTTATATTGCAAGAGGAGTGAAAAGTTTGAGTTGAGAGCCTATATTGATGCAAATTGGGGAGGTAACATTGATGATAGAAAAGATACCAATGGAGGAGCACTTTTCTAAGGGACAAGATTGGTTACCTAGACTAGCAAAAAGCAAAGTTGCACCTCACAGTCCACAACAGAAGTTGAATATGTTGTAGCTGCTATCAATTGCACTAATATTGTATGGATCAAACATCTGTTGCAAGGTATGAAGGAAGAGGTAATTGAATGTGTGATACTCTATTGTGATAACACAAGTGCCATCAACATATCAAAGAATCCTATGATGCATGCCAAAACAAAGCATATTGCAATTAAGTATCACTATGTAAGAGAATTAGTGGAAGACAAGCAAGTGAGAATGGAATATGTCAACTCAAAATAACAGATCGTTGACATCTTCACAAAAGCACTACCTAAAGTTTCTTTTGAGTATCTTAGAGGTAAGTTAGGGGTGATACCACTAGCTAAGGCTACTTAAGTAACAACAAAGATTGCCCTGCATCAAATGAGTTAATTGTTGAAATATTACAAATTGATGCGGAGGATCCTTACTTTAGGATTCATGCCTAAAGTAATCAAAGTACTTAAATTTCAAATCAATCACAAGCAAGGTGACAGAGGGAGAAAGTGGAAGTTATAGAAGATGCTACACTTCCATGATAAGATGCTAAAATAATATGTCTTTAGCATTGTTGTCTAACAGGGAGAAATAACAAAAAACTGATCAACAAAACGAGGGAGAGATATGTAGAAACTGATCAATAGCATTTGAGGAGAAGATGTTCAAGAATGATATAGAAAAAGGAAAGAAACATGATACATCAGCTAAGAGAGAGAAGCAGAGGATAACAAATCAGAAAAGGAGATGTGAAAACTAATGGTAACACAATTGCCTTTTGGCATTTGACTTACTATTCTGACCTCATTAGCATCTTGATAACTTGGTTGAATAATTTGGTCTGATGGTTGATCAGTTTGGTTTGCTATCAATGCCAAAGAGGGAGATTGTTGGAAATTTGATTGAAAAGATCATTGTTGAAGATCAAGGAGGGAGATTATTGTAAAGGAATGTTTTTAATCATTGTTCTGTCATTGATGTCAAACTTGCTATTTGCAGGAATGATAATTGCTTATAAGATCCAAGTACTATCACTTAGTTGATTGATGAAGAGGATTTAATCAATAAGATGTTGTAAGAGCACCTAAGGGAAATGTTGAGTTATGGTTTTGTAATGAAGTGCAAGGATCAATTAAGACAATGATAAAATGATGCATTGATAATATATTTGAATATATAGAGGTTGGTCACACTTAGAAACATTAGAAGTATAAGTTGTAACAAGATTGACTACAAAGCTTAACTAAGTTCATTAGTGAGTGCCGAGCAAGCTAGTTGAAGCTGAGCAAATCTTCAGTTAGAGCCGAGAAAATGCAAAATCTAGTGTGTGCTGAGTGAAGTTCAAGTGTTGAGTGATATAGAAGGAGCCGAGCAAACAAAAAAACTTAAGAGGATGTCGAGTGAATCCACAATAGATGCCAAGCATCAGTAAAACGTAGTTGATGCCAAGTAACACAGTATGTGCTGAGCACCGGAATTTCAATAGTGCCAAGCTACTGCATTATTGGAAAAGCCAAAGATTCACCAAATCTGAGCCGACAAGGTTGTTGCCTAGAATTTTTGAACCAGATGGAGGATAAGTATGATGAGCTGGAGGCACAAAATTTTATGTAAACTATTTTTGGGCAAATTCAAAAGGATTATTGTGTTAGATTGTGGTGACTGATCAGGAAAGTACTGTACATACTTCATAAATAGTGGGAAATTTTTTTTTGGGAAGTAGCCGACATGGTAGCCGACATATTATGGCCGACATATGGCCGACATGTTATAACCCTAAAGCGGTTTAATACTTGTATAAAAGGGGCTTAGGGTTGGGTATTTTTCATGTGTGGTGATACGAAATTGGTTCTTGCGGCGGTATTGAGCTGTAAGGGATTACGGATTGTAATTAGGTTGTTATCACTAGATTGTAATAAGATCGGACTTGCTGTTTGGTGGACGTAGCCCAGGGATTGGGTGAACCACGTTAAATCTTGATGCCTTGTGTTCATTTCTGTGTGTTCTATTATTTTCTGTTATTGGTTATATTTGCATGTAGTTTTTATTTCTGTCCGTGGTTTATCCTAACAAATGGTATCAGAGCAAGGTTGTCTTTCAGTTATCCTCTGCAGGAAAGTCTCACGGTTAAGTGGGAGTCTCACAGTTGAGTGGGAGCAATGGCAGATGAGGGTAAGTTGAGGGTTGACAGGTTTAATGGGCAGAACTTCTAGTTATGGAAGATGCAAATGGAAGACTATTTATATCAGAAGGATTTATGGAAGCCGTTGGAAGGAAAAACCAAGAATCAGGGAACTATGTCAGAGGCTGAATGGGATCTTTTGGACAGAAAGGCACTCGGAAGCATTCGGTTATGCTTGGCACCATCGGTGGCATTTAATATTACAAAAGCAAAGACGACAGAAGATTTGATGAAAACCCTAGCGGCACTGTATGAAAAGCCCTCCGCTTCAAATAAGGTATTTCTCATGAAGCATTTATTTAATATGAAAATGGCAGAAGGTGGATCTGTTGCAGATCATTTAAATGAGTTTAATACTATTACTAGTCAATTATCTTCTGTGGGTATCAATTTTGATGAAGAAATTAGGGCTCTCTTGATTTTGTGTTCTTTGCCTGAAAGCTGGAATGGCTTGGTAATGGCGGTGAGTAATTCTGTTCCTGGATCTAGTACCCTAAAATATGATGATGTGATCGGTGTTATTTTAAGTGAGGAAACTCGTAGAAAATCCTCAGGTGGATCTACATCAGGAAGTGCTTTAAATGCACAAAGCAGGGGCAGAACGACTGAAAGAGGAAGTAACTCTGGAAATCGTGGGAAATCAAGAGGAAAGTCAAAGGGGAGGAGGTCTCAATCGAGAAGACCAAATGATTGCTGGTACTATGGGAAACCAGGGCACAAAAAGAAAGATTGTTGGACTCGAAAGAAAAATGAAGGAGATAAATCAGATGGAGACAAAGAGGCAAATGTGGTAGGTAACAAATCTGAAGAGGATGCTTTGCTTCTGTCTTTAGAGAGTGTTGATGATTCATGGGTTTTAGATTCTGGTGCTTCTTTTCATGCTACACCTCATAGAGGTTATTTCATTGATTATGTCCAAGGGGATTTTGGGCTTGTTTATTTGGGGGATAATGAACCCTGTCAGATTGTTGGAAAGGGAAAAATTAAGATTAAGTTGCAGAATGGGAATCATTGGCTACTACATGAGGTAAGACATGTTCCAAAGCTGAGTAGGAATTTAATTTCAGCAGGGCAACTCGGTGATGAGGGTTGTGTAGTTACTTTTAATGATAAAAATTGGAAGGTTTCAAAAGGTTCCCTTGTAGTAGCAAAAGGTGTGAAAGTAGGCACCTTATATCTTTGTACAGGTCATATTGTTCCTTCTACTTTGATTGTTTCAGAGAAAAATGAATATTCAGGAACAATTACTGCAGTTGAGCAGGGAGAACAAATAGCTGTTGTAGATTCTGATACAGCGTTGTGGCACAATAGACTTGGGCACATGAGTGAGAAAGGTATGAAAGTACTTCATTCAAGGAAAGTTTTACCAGGTCTAAAATGTGTGAATATGGATTTCTGTGAAAGTTGTGTGTATGGAAAACAAAAGAGAGTGAGTTTTGTAAAGACTGGGAAGGAAAACAAAAAGGAGAAATTAGAGCTTGTGCATACAGATGTATGGGGACCGGCTCAGGTATCTTCCCTTGGTGGCTCTCATTATTATGTTACATTTATTGATGATGCAACTAGAAAAGTATGGGTTTATTTCCTTAGACAGAAATCCGATGTATTTCAAACTTTTAAGAAATGGAAATGCTTGGTTGAAAATGAGACTGGTAAGAAATTAAAATGTCTCAGTTCTGATAATGGTGGTGAGTATTACAGTCATGAATTTGAAGATTATTGCTCCATTAATGGTATTCGTAGACAAAAAACTGTTCCAAGGACTCCACAGGAAAATGGAGTGGCTAAACGCATGAACAGGACTATAATGGAGCGCGCAAGGAGCATGAGGTTGCATGCTGGGTTGCCCTTACACATGTGGGCGGAGGCTGTCAATACTGCAGTATATTTGATTAATAGAGGACCCTCTACTCCTTTGGGCTGTGGTATTCTAGAGGAAGCATAGACTGGTAAGAAGGTGAGTTATTCTTTTCTCAAGACCTTCGGTTGTGAAGCTTTTGCTCATATAGACTCTGAAAATAGAACCAAGCTAGAATCTAAATCAAAGAAATGTGTCTTTGTTGGATATGGCATTAATGAATTTGGCTACAGGCTTTGGGATTTTGAAAATCATAAAATTATAAGAAGTCGGGATGTCATATTCAATGAAAAAGTGTTGTACAAAGATCTATTGCAACAACATGAGAAGAAAGAAGATGATTATGTAGTGCTGGATGATACTCCAAAAGCTAATGTTCCAGCCATTCCTCATGATGTGCAACAACTGCAACAACAAATACCACACACACCAGTGAATGTTAGACGGTCAACAAGGCCAATTAGACCTCCACAAAGGTTTTCTCCCTCTTTGTATTCTATTTTACTTACTGATGCTGGTGAACCTGAAAATTATGATGAAGCTGTGCAGGTGGATACTAAGATTCAGTGGGAGTCTGCAATGAAAGATGAAATGGACTCTTTGCTGAAAAATAAGACATGGGATTTGTGCAAGCTGCCTGCAGGTAAAAAGGCTTTACAGAATAAATGGGTTTACAGGTTGAAAGAAGAGGAAGGAGGTAAGAAAAGATTTAAGGCTAGGTTAGTTGTAAAAGGATTTGCACAGAAAAAGGGAATTGATTTTGATGAGATATTTTCTCCTGTTGTTAAAATGACTTCTATTCGTACTGTTTTAAGTCTTGTGGCTACTGAAGATTTGCATTTAGAGCAGATGGATGTTAAAACAACCTTTCTTCATGGTGATTTGAATGAAGAAATATATATGGCTCAGCCACAGGGTTTTGAGGTCAAAGGTAAGGAGAACTTAGTGTGCAAATTGAAGAAAAGTTTATATGGCTTGAAGCAAGCACCTCGGCAATGGTATCTGAAATTTGACAGTTTTATGCATGAGCATGGATATAATAGGTGTCATTCAGATTACTGTGTTTATTTTAAGAGGTTGGATGATGATAGCTACATTATTTTATGTTTATATGTTGATGATATGCTTATAGCTGGGTCTAACATGGATCATATTAAGGGGCTGAAACACCAATTAGCACATGCATTTGCTATGAAGGATTTGGGGGCAGCAAAACAAATCCTTGGTATGAAGATTTGTAGAGATAGGAAGAACAGAACATTGACGCTATCTCAAGCTGATTATGTTGAGAAGGTGTTGCAACGTTTCTCTATGGAGAATGCTAAAGCTGTCAGCACACCTTTACCTGGTCATTTGAAATTGACTAAGGAGATGTGTCCCAAGACACAGGAAGAGGAGGATAAGATGTCCAAGGTACCCTATGCTTCAGCTGTAGGAAGTTTGATGTATGTTATGGTATGCACTAGGCCAGATATTGCACATGCAGTGGGAGTCGTTAGCAGGTATATGAGTCATCCAGGATTTGAGCATTGGAATGCTGTCAAGTGGATTCTCAGATATTTGAGAGGAACATCCAATAAGTGTTTACACTTTGGGGGCTCTACTACTGATTTACAGGGCTATGTTGACTCAGATTTGGCTGGGGATATTGATACCAGGCGGAGTACTACAGGTTATGTCTTTACTGTTGGTGGGGCAGCCGTGAGCTGGGTTTCTAGGCTACAGAAGATTAATGCTCTCTCCACTACAGAGGCAGAGTATGTTGCTGCTACAGAGGCAGCAAAAGAGATGATATGGCTTCAGTTCTTCTTGGAAGAATTGGGACATCCTCAGAAGGATAATTATTTGTTCACAGATAGTCAGAGTGCCATTCATCTTGCTAAGAATTCAACTCTGCATTCTAAGACCAAACACATACAGTTGCGGTACCATTTCATTCGGTCAGTTTTGGAGGATGGACAGTTAAAGCTGGAGAAGATACATACCAATGAAAATCCAGCAGATATGTTGACAAAGGTTGTAACAAGGGACAAGCTGAACTCCTCTTCAGCTTCAGTTGGTCTTTTAGACTAAATGTGAACAAAAGAACAACAGAGTCCAGGGTGATTTGATCCAGTGGGAGCCCCATGCGGTAGTTGTATTGCTACAGGATCAGTCTCCAAGTGGGAGATTGTTGTTTAGTGTGGAGCCTGATCAGTCCCCAAGTGGGAGATTGTTAGATTGTGGTGACTGATCAGGAAAGTACTGTACATACTTCATAAATAGTGGGAAATTTTTTTTGTTGGGAAGTAGCCGACATATTATGGCCGACATATGGCTGACATGTTATAACCCTAAAGCGGTTTAATACTTGTATAAAAGGGGCTTAGGGTTGGGTATTTTTCATGTGTGGTGATACGAAATTGGTTCTTGCGGCGGTATTGAGCTGTAAGGGATTACAGATTGTAATCAGGTTGTAATCACTGGATTATAATAAGATCGGACTTGCTGTTTGGTGGACGTAGCCCAGGGATTGGGTGAACCACGTTAAATCTTGGTGCCTTGTGTTCATTTCTGTGTTTTCTATTATTTTATGTTATTGGTTATATTTGCATGTAGTTTTTATTTCTGTCCGTGGTTTATCCTAACATATTGAAGAGGTTTCTAGAAGAAACAAAATATGGGTTAGATTCAATGAATCCTACCTAATCCATTTGAATTGAAATTAAAGGATGGAAGAATTGAGCGGGAAAGAGAATTCCAAACTTCTATTTAAGGAGTCACATGCTAAGAAGCAAGAGTTACTGGTGTGCCAAATTGCGAACTAGTTGAAGGGTGTCAAGGAGAAGACATCAAGGTGAAGGAAGAACAGAGCACAAAGATCTACTTTGATAAGTGGTCAGAAAGATGATTGCACTAGTACATTGAGGATGAAGACTCAAGGAGAGGAAGCTTGAGAGAAGGACAAGCTATCAGAGTTGCAGAGACTGAAAGTCAGGCAATGTTATGAGCGGAAGAGTGATCTAAAATTTGCAAGATAAGTTGTAAGCTGTAATCAGGTCAAAACCCCTTATTATTACTCTCTAGAAAATGTATTAGTTAGGGTTAAATCCTATGGACTTAGGTTGGTTTAATAGCCATTTTTAAATCCTTTAATAGGGTGGCATTCCAAATGAATGTTCTAAAGTCCTCTAACCAGGCCCACTTCTAACAGGGTGGATAAAACCTCTGACCAGGTCACATTTAACAGTGTGTTGTAGCCTTTAATAGGGTAGGCCTTTCACAGGGCATCACTTCAGAAGAGTGAGAATTGAGTAGCATGTTGCTAGTGGTTTTTCCCAAATTGGGTTTCCACATAAATCGTTGTATTATGTGTTGATTCTTCATGTGTTATCCTTACATATTGATTTATAGTAACTTGCTAAGTAGAAAAGTTTTAAGCTTGAATGAATGAACAATTTAATGAGCTCACTTTACTTGATGAAAAAGTTTGAATTGGACATTTGGACCTTAAATAACTGATTCACCCCCCCTCTCAGTTATTCTAAAGCATTTCTAATAGGAGATTTGTTTCTAGTGTTGAAGGATCCTTTGTAGGCATTTCCTCTTTAATATCTAACTTATTATTGGCCATCAAGGTATGAGATCTACATTGAAGCATTCATCATCTTTTTCATTGATGCACTTATATATCCGTGGCACCATGATGGGATTATGGCAGATCCGTCACTCAAGGGTTTCAAGCAAGGTGAATCTTAACATTTATCTTGTCTTCCAAAAATTTGCATTTACATTTCTCATTTATGGTTAATTCCTTAACCTAGGGCGCTTGACCAAGGCAAACCCTCATCGAACCCCAACCACAAAACTCTTCTCTTTTGTGTTGATCTACAGGATATCAGAGAAAGGTTTGTAGATTTAGAACCTATTTTTTGGGAGTTTTATAGAGAACTCAGTTTTAGGTTTTTGAACTATGTCAACCTAGTTGTAGGACATCTTCGCAAGTTGACCTAGTCCTCAAATCTCCATGTTTGAGGGGATTTTTGGGTTTTGTTCCTTTCATCATTTTATTCTAAGATCCATGAATGGATATTCAAAAATAGTTCAGGTCTGTGAGTTTTGGAGCCAAAATACATCTTCCTCTACACATTTCAAGGTGAGTCTTTTATATTTTATTTCCTTTCATGTATATATCTTAGTTGGGCTAATTGTGTTCACATAACATCTAGATTTACATTATTTAAGCAACTAGTTCAATTTTATATTCATATTTTCCTATCAAAGGCCAAAGAATATATTTTCGTGTATTGCATCCCCCTTTATAATTCAAATTTACTATTAGCGCCCCATTTCCTTTGGGTCTTGGCTAATCTAATTTGGATAATAAGTGGAATCATATTTGAAAAATTCCCCTCTTTCCCTTGCACACATATTTGAATGGCTTAGTGCCCCGGAAGTAGGGAGACCTATGGTCCTATTTAAGTGTCTCCCTTTTCCTCTTAAAAGCCTATAACGTTTGATGCTTGCTACTTAGCTCCTAAAGGCTCAAAAACATATAAGAAGAAGAATCTTGATCGCAAAGATCCATATAATTTTCTCAAAAAGGATATTTATGCCTTTAGATCCTTGGGCAAAATTTTGATCGTATGCGATTTTAATGCTAGGGCAACAAACAATCAAACTCTTAATCTCAATAGAAGTTACAAAGTAAGCAATGATCTATTATGGTTAGAAGAAGCATTGGCACAATATTAGGAAAGGTTGTCACATGATAGCAAGGGAAAGGTCAGTCACTATGGTGTTGAATTATTGGGTTTTTGCAACCTTTACAACATGGTCATATGCAATGGTATGTAAAGATAACCTAAATTTTGGGGCATCACTTGCAAAACAAAAAATGGACAAAGTGTGGTTGACTATATCAACTGTTCTCAAAGCTACACCTCATGATAATTGAATTTGAGATAAAGGAAATACTCAACTGGGCTAAATTCCGACCACAATCCAAATCTATTGAAGCTGATCACTCACACTAAAGGGCAAAAAAGTGTTCAAACTCCTTCATGAAGCTGCCTTTGGTTGTTAGAATTTTAATGATGCTAGAAAATACAAATATTTTCAAAGGTTTGCTTAATCGACTATTTGAGAATCAAGAAAATAATATTAATATTCTAAAATAGCACCCTCTTGACAAAGATCACCTTGTCCTTATTACCACCAAGGCTATTGAGGAATGTAAAAGATCAAGGCCCAAAAGAGGCACTAAGAATATCTTCCCGACTAATCCTTGGTAGATGACGAGTGCAAGATGGGAAAAAGGAGTTTGAGAATCAAAATGAATAAAGAAAACAAAAAAGTATGAAAAGTTTTCAAGACAAAAGAAAGAGCATTATGTGGACTTAAGAAGGCTTGAGTTGATCAACTTGGGGAAAAGTAACTCCAAAAAGTTTTGGAAAGAGCTATGACAAAAGAAGACACAAATTGAAAATGACATCACAGGGGCTCAATGGCTAGAGCATGCCAAGATACTTTATGAACGTGGGTTGGGAGAGCACAAAACCTTGATAATTAAGTCCAAGGAGGATCTTTTCAGCAACGAAGATATTACTCATAGCATAATTAGCTACATAAAAAGCTCGAGATATTGATGGGTTACAACTTGAATATTTAAAATTGGGTAGTGATTTTTTTGAATATTTAAAGTGGTGACATGTTGAGAGAATGCATAAACACTTTATCATCATCAACCTCAAATTCAAGACAATTGTGCCGCGTGGGATCGTATTGGCAGAAGCTAGCTCCTTCCCATTAGAAATAATTGCAATGGTTCAACTACTAAGTTACCTAAAGAAAACTCAAGGTATGGAAAGCTACTGTTGGCCTAATTTAGTTATAGAGGAAAGACTAGATACGAGAAGGCACGTGGATGAGGCAAAATGACAAGTGGATGAAAAAATCGGATATTAACATTCAAGGGTGCCCAATTAGTAATGTAGAAATAAAAAAAATTGTTTGTGAAAAGTTTCAAAATACCATAAGGACAATGCATGATATGCGAAAAAAATCTTAATATAGCAAGGAATTTAATCACACACCAAATCATGAGGAAAAAGTATATATAGGAGCAAATATTAAATGGAGAGCAAACATGCTCATAGCCCAACTTAGAATTGGCTCCCATCAACTCAGATGTGAAACATGTAGATGAGGGTTCGAAAAGAGGAATGAGAAAATAGGGCGTGCTTATTCTGTGACATGGGTGTTGTTGAGATAAAGCATCACTTTATCGTGGAGTGCTCGACATACATAGACATTAGATTTAGGTATGCAAAGATTTTAGAGGAAGACAATTTGAACTACATATTTGAGGGAAAATAGTTAGGCAACACAACAAATATGATTATCAAAATCCACCACCGAAGAGATGAGTTGAACAAGATGTTACAACTTGCTGAAGTTCTCTTCCTCCTTTCCAGAGGTGTGCGCTGGCTTATAGGTCCCATAGACTACTTTAGCCTTGTGAATGTTCTTAAAATCTTTGATCTATTCAACAAAAAAAAGCCTAAACAAATTAAAAATAGAAAAATAAAAAATAAATTTGGTACAAAATGAAAATAGAAAAATTAAAATAAAATTGATAATTACTAATTTTATGGCTTCCACACTTTTTTTAAAGAGATCTTATCGAGTGCTAACGGACAAAAACTTTGACACATGCCTAAATCTCGATGTGATCGTGCTCTTTTGCTCGCTTAAAATGCGTCCACTAGAAGAGATAATCGACGGCTTTAGTTGATCGACACTAAGTCTAGATCGAAATCCAGCCGTTAATTTTCCCGTCAAAACACGCACGTTAAGAAAGGCGGAATAACTTGAAACCAGAGAACATTATTTATCCCTTTTACTCTCACTTTCGACGGAATTCGCCGTTACACTACGCGACTTACGTTGCGGGGTTTCGAACCGCGGACGAAATGTTTACAAACGGGAAGATAAATCTGTGTATTTACAGGCTCAAAACGCGCAATTGAAGGATTTTTGTGCTGTAGAGTTTATTAATCGTCCGATCTGGAGAGCTGTCGATGCATTTGAGGATTTAAAAGGATGGGATTGCTTTTTTCCAGGCTGTTTTCCTCTCTCTTTGGAGACAAGGAAGCTCGCATTTTAGTGCTCGGCCTGGACAATGCCGGGAAAACCACTATTCTCTGTATCCTTTAAAATAAAATTGTTACTAAATCGATCTACAATTTCATGATCGTGAGCATTCCAGGGATTTTTGTTTTGCATTTTAATTTTAAATTGAATCTTTGATTGAAGGGAAATTTCTCTTTCCAGGTTAAGTTTCTATATAGCCGAGAGACATTCTTTCGTCAAGTTTGAAGGAAATTGCCCCAGTTTAGTGCGTTGGATATGCTGCATCCAGATGCTTATTTCACCCAAGTTTAATACTTTCTAAGTTCGATTAGGTATAATGGCATTGATTGTAGAGGGCTGTTTAGCCCAGATGCATCTTACCCATGGGTATCGCCTTTGTCAAATTAATCAGTGACTTGGACCTATTTCGCTGGTTAAGGCCACAAATTTGAATGTGATAATCAGCTGTACTTGAATATTACGCAGCTTTGCAAGCTGGATATAATGTTTTACTCTATTTTGTACTAGGTTACGTGTTCATCTTGCTGGATTTGCTATCTCACCCGATTTCAATATAGTTTGGGTGCCCATGGTGTCGGATGTGGTGTTTTGTCCAATTTCAGTTCAAGGTTTAGTGCAATGCGTAAATCGTTGGATGTAGTATTTGTCCAGTCTCATTATTTCCTACCTTAGCAGGTTGAATACAGTAATTTACTTGATCTCATTAGTAGTGGTGTTGTCCGCTGTATTGGATGCGGTAATTTACACTATTCTAATTTAGGTTGGATTCCCAGTCAAGGTGTATGTGGGACTCTACTCAATTTTAATGGTAGGCTGGTGAATACCAGTCAGTTGTATATATATTTTAACCAATTTGAATACCTGATCAGGAATATGGCGAATTATAAAATTTTCAACACGTCATGACATCCTTTGCTGTTTAGACATGAAGATTTAAAGTTATGCGCAATGCTTTTATAATTTGAGTTCGAACTCTTTCTGATGACATTTTCGGGATTTAAAGCTAGAGCTCCATTGTGAAAAGTCCCATCTGTTTACCACTTGAGCTTTTGCCATTTGGCAAGCTCTGCAAACTTTTGCGAAATATTAAGTCTCAACATATTTGTCTAAGAGAATTAATTGTTAGCTAATTGCAATGCTGAAGGTAAATGTAGTGTCGGGGATAATGGATTGCAAAGCATTAGGTTAAGATGGTGAATTTAGGGTTTAGTTTAGTTTTGAATGAATAATTTCGGTCTTGCCTTAATTTATGCTTTAGATCGGTTGCAGATGGGAGAGGTGGTTTCTACTATTCCAAGTAAGTACGCTGTATTTCCAATGAGGGTTTGGACTTCCCGTTTTACAATGTGAACTAGGCTATTGAAACGTTACCTTTATTTTTGTTTAAGTTCAGAAATTTTTTTTGATCCAGTATTTCATGTGGCATCCAAATTTGATTTCTTCGTGTTGATTGAAGATAGTTTGATGGAATTTTCAAGAGCGAGAACTATTAATCTCTGATTTCTGCTGTGTCATATGCTTTTTAGAATCTTATTTGATCAATTTCATGTGTAATGGAATGCAAAATTGATTCCAATTCCATCTAGATTCTTTCATTGTAAGATTTGATTATATGTGCTATGAAAATGAAGACATCTAAATGTCAGTTTGCTGAAGCTGATCGTTATAGCTTCTAATCAATGCAACGTCATGCTACAGTACATGCAAATGTAGTTGCTTTTTTAATTTTATGTTGGTTATTTTTTGAAATGCGGATAAGAGTGACTTTATCATGGCAATGGTCATGTGGAGAAGGGCTACCTTGTTAATCTGAGAATGCATGCCATATAAAAATTATCAGCCATTTACACTAAAATTAGATTGCAAATTGTCTACCATCTGGTCCAGTTCTTTTAGGATCCCGGACTTAAACATTGTCATATGTAGGCTATCATTTGGAAAAAATCACTGCAGAATTACTTCAGTGTTTGCTGTAAGTCTCCATCCCTGCTTCCACTACATGCTTCTAAAATTCACTGGCTATACAGTTTTGTGCTGCGAATTTCAAGCAGAAAATTAGATTTTCTTCAACTGCTCAGTTCTAGAAGGTTTAGTACCACTTACCGAATAACTTAACTCATCCTACGGAGGGATAATTTAAATTAAATATTTATTTTTATATCATATTTTCATTATTTATTAATTTCCATGAAGATCTTATTTTTATATTAACAAAATAAAGGTACTGTAGGAATAAATGCAAATTTCTATTTCTAATAGTAAATATGTTGCAAATAGTCACTAAATTTATTCCTAGCTCAATGGATCACTTCACATTCTAATGTTGGTATGCACATTCTTTACCATATCTTAACATGCAGATCTATCCTCACCTCTTCAAGCCAGTCCATGTTCTAGGATGTTTGGGGGCACTTCTAGTCACAAACAAAGGCTTGTTGGAACAGGGCTTCTATTACATCTCCAGATGGATATACTTTGAATCAAGATCTTTATTTTGGGGGATTTTTAACAGCTTTTTGAATCTAACTTGATAGTTAATTCTAATTAAATGTTGACCACAGAAGCTCCACTCAATTAGCAAATTTTACTATTCTTAAGATGTCCCATTTTAGTCAGATAATTCACAGTTAGCAAGAATGCTATGTGATTGTTTGGGAATAGAGTAAATGTTTTCTCATGACACCAGTGCAAAAAAGTGCTTTTTTTGTCTCTGTTTATTGTGTCTATTCTATGTTTAGTGAAAGGGACTGTCAACATTCTGGAATTGCACATATTGTGGGCCTATTTTTTAAGATTGGATCTATGTGAAGCATTATAGAACTGCTGCAGTTCCATAATACTTGTCAGAAAAAGTTGGCTGTTTTGACACACTAGTTTTTTCAGCATAATTTGGGTGTTTTCACATGCCAGATTGAACAGTTTGCCATAACGATATTATTAACTGCTATCTGTCCTGTGGATATTGCAGCCATTGGATTTAATGTTGAAACAGTTCAATACAACAACATCAAGTTTCAAGTGTGGGATCTAGGTAAATATTGAGTGGTCATTTTCAATACAATATTTTTTTTAATGTTTGTTTTTAATTGCATACTGAATTGGTACTGAAAATAACATAACAGTGGATCTCTTGAAAATAGTCAGCAGAGAACTCTAATCCCCTTTTTATTAAGAAATAGATGATTCTATCTGAAATAGTGTCAATAACATTATTGCAAGTTATTGATAAGGAGTTGGATATTTCACAAGTGCAGCCTGTACTTGTGTATGTGCAGGATTTTTTCTATTTGATGCTCTGTTAACTTTTTTCTTCAACCATTTATTTTGTTCTCATTTCTTTCTATGATTCTTCATTAATATATTTGTACAGTCTACTCTTTTGCTTGTGATGGTTAGTATATCTTAACTTATTATCTACATTAGACATTTGTCACTCGAATCAATGAAATAAGAATAACTTTTCAGTTTTAACATATCCAATTTTTATAAATGACACCTCCAAATTTTCGTTTAAAGGAGAATGACATACACACACACACACACACACATATGTGCACACACTCGCTGATATGTCTATGTGTATATATCATAGCAGGTGTAATGTCCCTTTTTGAAATTTTCCTGAATTTAGTCCTGAAACAGTTCTTCCAACTTAAAGATGAGAATCACATTATGTTTATCAATAACTTAGAATAAAATACATAAGTTCCCCTTTTCTGGAATATTTCTAATTTAGGGCCTGCACACAACATTTGTCAGTAGAAATTCATATTAGGACATTTAATAACTAAAATCTATAATAACCTTTAAAATAATATATATTCATCATTTATATCTAACTTATTACATGTGCATAATTACATTTTGATCAAGGCATATTCCTATAGTCAATCGTACTATGAACTCATTAGGAATATTTTGCTAACTGCAATCTCAAGGATAGTTGTCCTTGTATTGTGAGAAAATAGGTGGATTTCATTTCCATCTATCTCACCGTGGTGTACTTGAGAAAAATCTCGAGCCTAGTGCCATGATTGGATTTCTGATCCTCAACACCCCTTGTCCACAAGCATGACAGGATTTTAGGTCCCCACCACATTGGAGCTGGGTCATCCTCCTCGACCAAGCCTAGGGTTATGATTGGATTTCTGGTCATCAACACCCCGTGGCACACAAGCATGGTAGGATCTCTGGTCCATCCATCTCGGAGTGTTGTACTTGATAAGACACTCAAGCCCAGGGATATGATTGGATTTCTGGTCCTCAATGCTCTTCAATCCATGAGCATGGTAGGACCTCTCATCCATCCATCTCAGGGTGGTGCACTTGGTATCTTGTGAACTTGGAAGGCTGGTCGTCCTTTCTGTTAGCAAGATAGTACTATAAATTTAAAATAGATTGCTAAAGAAAATCTGCTATAAAAAATATTATTTTATAGCTCTTAATGAATCGATACAATTGCTCACAAATAGCTGCAATAACTTTATTTCTGCAATAATTATAGATATGTCTGTTCTTAATTTATATCCTACATTTATTCTTCAAAATTGGCTCTGAATATTATTCTTTTTCGCAATCAACGTCTATCTCGTATATGTATTTTATATCTCAATTTCCCCCTGATATCTGAATTCTGTAATTGTCTAAATCCCCCTCCTTTAAATAAGCTTTCTCTCCTTTTACATCTTCCTTAGTGGAGTGTAATGTGTCCTTTTGGGATTGCTCTAGAATCACAAATTCAGTTAAAATAAGAAATGCAAAATAAGAGTTATTACATTACCAATTACAATCGTTTGAGCAAGATAAATTCTGGTTGAGGTCCTGCTATTGTATTACATAATATTGAAATATATCTCATACCACCAATTATTTATTCAAGAAGTCAGGTAATATCCATATTCAATTTTGGTATTCAACCATAATAGGGGTTGAATGTGGGAGCACAATAGGGTAACCAAAGCAATCCTCACAGTAAGCCCAAGAGTGGAATTAATACCCCCTTGGCTCACATGTGGCAGATATTTCAGAAATCCATCATGGGGTGGCCTACCTAGCGGGGATGCTCATCTCTGCCCTCCTTAGTTGTGTCACGTTATTCACTCGCCTATGTTTTTGACTTCTCCAACAATCAGCCATCATAGAGATTGGAGAGGAAACTGCAATAGGGTGCCCAAAAAACTTCCTATCTAAGCCCAAGGGTGGAATGCAATAACCCCTTGGTCCACGTATGGCAGACACATCAGTCATCCATCATGGGGTGGCCTACTTTGGCAATCTTGTATCTGCTCTCTTCTTGTATTTCCTTCTCCGCTCTACATGATTGCTTGTCAGGTTATAAGTAACTTAATAATTAAGGATAGCATTTTATATTAAGACACAAAAAATGTTCAGGTATCAATTTTTTTTCCATTGCATACCGCAACACTTGTAGAATACAAGCTTATTTGCAGGTAATTTAAATCCGGTCTGCCGTTGTAAATTAAGTAGACCCTATCTGTTGTGATTTGCTTGTTGAATGCTGACTTCTTCCTTTTTCTGTTAAGTGGCAGATGCTGATCTCACCATATGCCCTCCTTCAATCGAAGTTCCTCCGTAAAAATCCTTTACTTAGCAATGGAGGTTTGTGTCCCTTTTTGGCGGTCACTCTCTTCAAGAGTATTGTCTCTTCCAAATGGCCTTTTATCCTTCACCAATCTTAGTTGCTGCTGTAAAGACATTAGATCGCTACCTTATTATGATCACTCTTCAAGTTCACAGTCAGTACCAACTTGCTGATATAATTACACGAGGTTGTGTGTCTAATTTAATTCGTTCCTTAGCCACATATATGAGCCTCATCTTATTTCTGAGAATATATCGATCTAAATATAGGTATTGGACCAATGACTGAATTCAATGGAGTAGAATCATCACATGTTTTTGCCGCTTTTTTTTTTTTTTGATCTGGGTTATAGAAAATTGCCAGTCTTAAATTAAGACAATTTTCTTGTGCTAAGGATGGTATCATGACAGAAGTCATACCCCTTCATTTGGCAAAGGACACCTCTCTTCGTTAAGTAGCACTGCATGAAGTTAATGTTGGGTAATAGCTGCCTCAAAACCTTCATCTAGTTGGCCTTTTTGTGTCTATCTGCTAATAGTTAAATCATTCTAATTGAGGTTAGCCCTGCTAATATTCTTTATGTGACAGTGTTCTTAGTGAGGGCACAATAGTAGCACTACTTAGAAAGTTAGAATTAGGTTTGACTCTTCTAATTGAAGTATAAATGGGCCTTAATGACTCTGGTTTAATTGGGAAAAAATAGAGAAAAATTGGAAACTTAAGAGAATGAAAACATCCATAAAAGTAGGAAAAATCATGTTTTTTTTCCCGTCTGATGCAGCTTAAATGTATTTTATTATTTGCTTTCTAAATCTAAAAGGGTATTGCAGTGTAATTGATAGTAGTAAGCAAACTGTCGTAGGTCACCACTAGTAGTTAAGGTAATGTCTAGTTGTTATCTCCAGTGATCATTGCTGTGGATACCTGAATTGCCATGGCTTCTTGGTTCACCACCACTTTCACACTGCCTTGCTATTACTATCACTTTGCGCGAGAGACCTATTGGGTTCCCCATCTAGGACCAAGGCTTGAATTTGACCCCTCTGAAAAGCCTTAAACTTCAATGCTTCATAACTTTTACTCGATAAGTAAATTTGATGATTTCTTTAAGTGCTTAGAATCTCACAAGGAATTTAAATTTGTGATTTGTTTTTTCCTTCGCAAGTAGATTTTTCAAAAAATGTAAAAATTTGGTGCATTACATACCTTCATTTCTTAGAATCCAACATTTGAAACACTCATAAAGTGCTAAATACCTTTTTTTGGCTTGAGGGGATCATAAACTTTGGAATTTAGAGGGGGTGTCTTGGTGGGCTCGTGCAATCATCTTCTTTGCTTTGAGTTTTAGTACATAGTCTACCTTTCCTCCACACGGGTAACTTGCAAGTTGTCATTGCCAACTCCACACAATTGTGTGACATGGAAGCCAAACATATAGAATGCTTTAATGACTTAGGATATAGATCCCCCACCCCTTATCCTATTTCGCCAGGATTGCATCCGTGAGTTGGTATCTGATAGGTCCCTGCTTTACATGTTAGGACAAATTTAAAGAATCCGAAGAGGATTTTTTTTTGGATCTTTTTCGTACTTTTATTTCCCTTGATCTTTTGTTTCATCTTGATTCATGCGCAACACCTACAGAAGCACAGGATAAACTTAAAACATTTTATGATAAAATTGATGAGGTCTGGGGCTTTTAGATTGATAATGATCTTATTAGGCTGGATACCAAGATTTTTGACAACATCCATAACTATGTAACAAAGGTTGACGACCTTAGAGCATACCTCAAAGATTGTGATATTGAGAAAAAGGGACATGCAATTGGGAATTGGTACACTAAACAAATTTGGTCTAGAATGTGCTGCTTTATCTCTGGTTTCAAACTTACTAGCTGATAATGAGAAAAGCATACACTATCCCCTAATATTGATGCTTGAATAGGAAAATCTAGTGTCAACTAGTCTCATAAATCTATCCAAGTGAAGGATTTTTTGGCCAGTCATCCACAAGTACGGAAAGAGTCAAAGCCATTTTGAAAAGAAACCTAAGAGGTCCAAGAACAAACCACAAAAAGACTGACTACAGTCCTTTGCTTCACAAGCATAATCAAAATCCTCTTTTAAAGAAGGGGATTTTTCAGGAGGAAAAGCTAACATATGCTTAGGGCAAAATGATTGACCATGTAAAGGGAAAGCTATGATACTTGTTTTGAGAAGATCTGATAGATAGTGGATTCTTGACTTTGGTGCTTTCACCACATGGGCACTAATAAAAAATGGTTTTCTTCATTGGAACATTGCAATGTGCCTCATATATGGTGATGCTTCTCCTATGGATGCTGTAGGGAAAGGTACAATTGATTCTGACAATGGTACATTTGAGGACCTTTTTGTGGGCTTGACTTGTTCACCACTAATCTTTCATCATATTAGATATATCATCTTGGCAATGGTATGGAAGTTGAGTGTACTAATTCTATTGTCATAATGAATCTTGAAGATACTGCTCAAGTTGCAGTGGGAAAAGTTGATCAACTTTCTTGGCCTTATTTGTGGCTAATTCCTTGCCTATTACCTTGCTGACCCATTTGGACTTTATGAGAAAACTATGGCATGAATGGTTTGGTCATTCTTATTTCCAATATCTATTGTAGCTTAGAACATAGGATATGCCATATGATTTCCATAGCTCAGTTTTCAGATGGAGTATGCCAAGGTTGTATCCTGGGCAAGCATCTTGAGGACAAACTTGACAAGCCGAAGGCTGGTAGGGCTTCAAAATTCCTTGAGCTTGTTCATATTGACTTAGTGGTATCATTTTCATCCTTCTCATTTAGCAGCGCCTGCTACTTGCACACCTTCATTTAGATTCACATGGTTCTTCTACCTTTAGTAGAAAGGTGAAGTCTTCAATAGGTTTCAAGACTTCAAGGCTCGTGTGGAAAAATAATCCCAGGAATATGTGATGATTCTCCGCACTAACAATGGTATCATGCAAACAATTACTTTGAGCAATTCTGTACCCTTGAGGAGATTAATATTCAACAGTTAGTTACCTACACACCACAAACAAAATAGTGTTGTGAAGTGAAAATATCAGACTTCTTAGCTTTGAAAGAGATGGCTAGCTGCATGATTTATGCTCACTTGCACCTGAATATTGGGCTAAAGCTATCAAGTATCAACCATGCTTGTCATATCCTAAATAGTGCTCCCTGCTTTGAAGCTTGGTGCAGCAAGAACCCTTTTGTAGTCCCACTTGCGGTTACGTTCCTTCCAAGAAGCATGTGGCTTTGTAACCACAAAATTGGCCTTGCATATTGTTGGATCAGCCTTGCATATTTGTTGGATATCCAATAATGTTAAGGGTTATCTTCTCATAGATCCAAAGTACACATGAGTTCTATATTGAGAGAAGTGTACATTTTGAGGAAAGTTCTTTCAACTTACCCCCAACATTTATTTCAGGTTAGATTCTAATGCAGTGACACAGAGTACTTTTCTCTTGCTTCTTAAACTTGCAAGGTTTATTGTTTTACCTCCCCATATGCTGGGTTCGCATTCAGAGGTTGCAGATTCTCCTCCTTCATTACCATCACACTGTATGCATTGTTGTGCTTAACAAACATTGCAACAAACAGAGACTCTTGTTCGGGATACATCGGATACTCAGAGGACTCAGTCACAACATTGGGATCTTCCACATGGCCACAGCACAGGTTCAATTCCATAGTCATTTTTGCGAAGCATCAGATATTCATGAGTAGGATTTGCCATGAAGAAGATTACAGCTTTTTGCTTCAGAACATTGTATGGGAGTTTGTTCCATTTCCTAAGTGAAGAAAACTAGTTTTTTGTAAGTGGATCTATTAACCAAATCTATAGCAGGTGGTACTAAAGACAAGTACAATAGACAGATAGTGACTAATGGCTTCTGCCAAGTTCTTGGTATTGACTACATAGAAATCTTTGTAATTACTACTAAATGAACGTCATTCACCTGATTCTTGCTGTTAGTGCAACTCATGGTTGGGCTATCATTAGATGTATGTTGAGATTGTATTTCTTGATGAGGAGTTTTACATGGAGCAGCGATAGGAATTCCTTCAATGTCATTTTTAGTTGGTAGGTTGAGGAAGTCTCTGTTTGGCCACAAGTATGTTGCAATGGACTCCTTTCTTCTCTTAGTTGGGTTAACCAGATGTCACTTACTTTTGAATGACTGGATTCTGTGACTGGAATTCTCTCTTTTTCTTTTAGTTCTCCATGTTGGTGTATTGATTTTCATAGCGATCACCTTATCCACCATTCCTAGAGTTAAGGTTGCTCTGTACTACTGATTTCCTTTGGTTTATTGCACTACTTTCTTAAGATTGAGATCATGTAGTCTTCTTTCAGGATCACACTTGCTCAATCCAAATACACACATGATTTCACAGTTTGGTTCGTTAAGGCTGATTATAAGCTTTCCCCAATGCCTTTTGTATCTGGAATCTGGAATTAAGCTTGAGACGAAGTGTTCCACTCCATTGGTTGATACTACCTTGTATCATCAGCTTGTTGAGAGCGTCATCTATTCAACTCATACTCACTCCAACATTTTCTATGTGCTTGGTATGCCACACTTCGCATGAGAGCCTCATGAGTTTCATCAGAAATTTGCTAAACACCTATAATATACATGGCATATACATTCAAGGGATTCACTAGTTGTAGGTATAAATTTGATTCGATGTACCAATTTTTATTGGGTTGGTGATATTCAAGTGATTCATTAGTTGTAGGTATAAAATTGATTGGATATACCAATTCTTATTGTGTTGGTGATATTGATGGCCATAAGTTTACATTAGGTACAGTTTTCATTTTAGTTTTGGCCCCATTTGTTGCAGAGCTAGAAGTAGCATGCCATTGCTTTTTCTTCGATTGAGGTTTGTATGAAGGGTCTGTTAATGCTGCCATCTAAGCTATATTGCTTTAGTATATTTCACTAATCCTTATTTTGTTTAACAACCAGAGTGCCATTTAGATCTTGAAGAACCAGGTCCTTTTTAACAATCCAAACACATAGAGATCCACATGTACATTGTTGATAGCTGATCCAATGTCTAGTATTGTCCTGCGACAGAGCAGATCACAGATATCTTCTCCAAACCCTTTACTGAGAACAACTTCCATTACTTGCAAACTCCCTTATGAGTGGGGACATTATTCTCTTAGGTTTTTTTTCGTATAGATTTTTTCTCTCGCTACATTTGTATAAGTGCAACTTATATTGCTATACATTTGAAGAGACTCTTATTTTCCTATCCTAACTTGTACCCTCACACCTTTTTGCAGTGTGGTTTATTATTATTTCATTTTGCATCTAGAATAGGATAAAAATAAGTGTTTCTTAGAACAGGATAAAAATAAATGTTTCCTTGAGTGCTTCAATTTTTTAATTTTTGGCATGGTTATGATGTTTGAGAACATCAATATAGTTGCAAAATCTCCTCGATGGTGTTCAAAATGCTGTAATCTGATAAAAGGTATGTTTTAGGGAAAAAATATGATTCACTGCCAATATTTTTTGCACTTATTGAGTTTTGTGGCTAACATTGTAAACAAACTTTGTAATTGGACCAACAAAACACAAATATTAGATATTTCAAAACGACCATATGGATGCATTAACATTGTTACGTGACAGTGAGAGATGCATATTTCAAAGATATCCTAATCCAAGGATTAACATGAATAAATTTTGTAAATTTAATGTTCTTTTGATTCAAGCATACTTGAAACATTTATTTAGATTTGGCACATTTTTAAATACAATGCTGTTGACATAATGTTTCTGCTTTAATATGACAGGTGGACAAACCAGTATCAGGTAACTCTCAATTTTATCTTCCTCCTCAATTAGTTATGTTTCATATCAGTTAATCCTCTGCCTATATCCTTCATGTTCTTGTTATGGTGGATTTGTATTTTTTATCATTCACAGTTGATGTACACTAGTTATTATATTTATACCTATGATTATATCATATAAACAAGATATGGATCTTTGTAGGGCTATGTACCATATATTGTTGTCCTTTTGTTTGGCAAAGGAAACAAATTTGCAACATTACTATGATAACAGAAAATTTTGGCATTGCTTTAAGGGTTTCTCCTCTCAAATGACATTGTGTACTTGAATTTAGATTGCAAAATTTGGGGTTTTAATTGTTTTAGATTGAAACTGTCTAGTTTTGTTTCCATTGTTTAATTGTTTAGTTTGTTTGAGAACCCATGGCTCCTTTTTTTTGATACATAATGGGCTGAAGCCTAGATTATTTATTTATTGCTATTATTTGTTCAGATTAGTTATTATTATGTGTTAAGCTCAAATAGAGTCGACTCAAGACCTCCCAGACGAGAGGCTCACAATTTACTGTTGTGTTGCAGGCTCTTGCCTAAACCCATGGCTCCTTTTATTCCAGTGTTTTTTTAATGTAATTAAATACACTTTTGAGTCCCATTGGCCTAGACTGCCAATTTACTATTTAGCCTAGACTGTCAATTTACTATCATTCACTTTCTAGAGCCTTGTGTTTGTAGATGTGTTGCAACATCCTTGCATACTGATTTCAATCTGTCAGGGATTACTTTTTATCAATGACTTCCTTTTTAAGCTGGTTACCCTTTTTTTCAAAGCTCGAATTACCACCATAGGCCTGCACTGCTCTGTTAGTTACCAAGCTGATTTATTCAAGGCACATGAATATTCACACATATTGTTCGAAATAATATATGGACAGGGTAGCTAATATGGTGTAACACATTGAAGAAACCAACATGTAGACTCTCAGTAAATTTGTGTTAGTTTTACCCATGGATATAATGTTAACCCTATCCTGCAGCGGGGATATCCTTGGTTTATGGTATTAAGGATTTTCAAGACTACTTGTCCTAGGAACAAGGTCTTTGTTACCCTTTATTATGTTTTGACCACCTTATTTTAGAAGACCATTTCAACACACTATACCAATCTTAAAAACCAGTCTGCTGGATTATCAATTTCGAAGTGTTTCATATTTTAATCCCCTTGTAAACATTAATTATTATTTTTGTGCATCCTTCAGAAATTATCAAGCTGTTGCATTCTTAGGAAATTTGATATCTCCAAATCAGGTTTGGCAAATGAATGAGATCTATTAGTTGACAAAAGTACACAGGGAAATGATCAAACTTAAATCCTTATAAATTGAACTTGAGCCTTGATTATCATCATAATACTATTGTAATGTTTTCTGTTTTAATTACATGGCGGAAACAAAAATCAAACATATGCATGGTTTAAATAAAAGTCAAACATATCCTTCTTGGAAAATAGAATTACCCTCAAATTAGTATCTCCTCAAAAATTTGCAACAGCATTACATTTTCTATCCTTGTAATGCCAAACTTAACAAGAAAGGAACAATAAACTCTTGTTACATACCAAATAATTTAATAAACAGTAAGAATATCTATCACTTATGGCAGAAAAGGTTTTTCCTCAAAAGACGACCAATAGGTTTTATACAATAAAATTTCATTTAGTCCGAAAAAGACTTGGAGGCTAAATAGTCGGAATATTTAGGATCAATTTTGCATTTTCTAGATAAGAAGGGATTGAAGCACTTGGTTGTGTATATAGTGCGCACCCAGGTAAAAAACCCGAAGCACCCGGTGTGGGTGCGTGATGCACTCGAGTACCCCTGCTGGCCGAAAATGTGCCGCTGCACCTCGGCCGCACCGGTCGAGCACCTGAGTAGTTCGCAGGTGCTCGGGTGCGGGGGTGCTCCCAAGGTGCTCGCAGGGTGCGGCTGGCTGAATGGCTTAAAAAGTTAAAAAAAATAAATTTGTTCTTTTCTTTTTTGATTTGTTTTTTATGCATGCTTAGAGAGCACTTGGGATGATTCCATTCTCATTATTGACATTTTGTCATTTTGTTGATTGTACTCATTTTGATATGGCTATGATACATTATTTCATTTCACTGCTCATTGTCATCATGAGCATCTTTATGATATTCATATTTGAACAATGAATTTTGAATCTTGCATCTTGAACTAAGTTAATTTGTTAAATGGTCATTGGTAATGGTTATGAAGTTTCAAGTTTCAAGTTTGAATTTATGGTTTGTGAATCGCATTTCAATTTTCTCTGTTCAACTATATTTGGTATGTTATATAATATATTGAAGTATCATTTCATAATTAGCATTTTTAGTCAAATATATTATATATATATACTATGCAACCACCTCCTTACCCTCCCTCCCTGCCACTGCACCCGCGCCGTCCCCAAATTTAGGTCCATTTTTTCTCGCACCCAAAACTTGTCCCGACATCCCCCCGCACTGCCGCACCCCTGCGTCGGGGTAACACTGGTATATAGGTTTCTTGTACATGTATGGTTGTGTCAACTCGTTTGGGACCGACATGCCTTAATTGTGCCTACTCTTAACCACACTCCCCTCATGTTTCACTGTTATCACACCCTTTATCTACATGATTTCGTACTTGGTTATTATCTATTCAAATGTTTCAATGAAATCCAATGAATTAAATAGAGGAGAGAAGGCTCCCTAAATAAAGGTTACAAGAATGAAGTGCTAAAATAGCGACACTAAAAATAGCAAGTACTTAAACTTAAGATGACCATTAATAAAGCAACTAAGAAACACTAAAAATAGGTAAATAGTCTAATACCCTCCCTCGATGGTCAACATACCACCCTACAAAAGACACAATATGCAGGTCTTTTGGTCACAAATGCAAAGAAGACTGCTTCTCTTTAGAATACTATGCTGCTGCTGAGACCCTCTGCAGAATGTGAATGACCTAGGGTACTAGAATCCGTCCAAACTGATGTTGGGTAAACAAAGACTGTCATTCTGAGATTAGTTGCTGAAATCGACAAACTTGAAACCATGATTTTGTGGAAAAATCGACAACCCTGAAATTGAAGTTTACAAAACATTGTTTTTTTTGCGAAAAAAATGGTAAAAATCCTAAAATGGGAACATCTGACATAATTTTTTGTGGAAGAACTTTAGAAAACCCACCAAAAGAGAAGCCATGAGGTTTGAGGACAAAATGTTTTTGCAAAAAATTATAAAACATTACTGTAATTTTTTAAGGGAAAAATAATGAAACCTAGAGTAAAACCCTAGAACAATTTTTTGTGAATTTTTCAATAAAAACCCATTCAACACTAAAAAAATATAAAAACCATCTCTGACCTTTTAAGTGAAAAAATTATAAACCCATATATAATTTTTGAGGACAGAATTGTTAAAATCCAAATAACTGACAATTTGCCTTTCGACAAGCACAAAAACCAAAGTTGCCGTTTTGGATTTGGATACAGAATTAGGTTGGAAATTCGTGCAAGTTTTTTTGGGTTGGGTTTGGATTCATTTTTGGTTCATCCATATAAGTATATATATATTTTAAATATGTGTGTGTGTGCAGCAGCAGATAAGTTCATAAACCACTATGCTAATACTAAAGCAACATAGCAAAATACACCACCATATATATTAATGTTTTAGTCCAAATGACATAACAAAATGCCAAAATACATATCAAACAGCCTTTTTCATCTTTTTAGCGATCACTTTTAGGGTTGGAGGGTCGAATAGACCTAATTTGACACAATTAACTTTTCGAAAAAAGTCCAAAAAAGGTATTTGGGACCAAATTATTTCATAACTCTGCAAAATTCCATCTGGGTTCGTCTGCTGGAAAACAGATTCACCCAAAATTTTTCTAAATTCTACCAGGGTTCCTATGCAAGAATTATCTGTGAATTTTTGTCTCTGCAGCTAACTTTTGACCAAATCTGACAAGGACTAGACTTTTGAGTGAATCAAACCAGGAATTCCAAGGTCTAGGAGCAAATCTGGTAACATAGACAAAAACCCTAGCCATGACTGCAAGAAGAAACACATGGGTAGCAAACCTCCTTCATTGTGAGCTTTAGACAAGTTGGAGACAGGAAAAGATGTTTGTGGATGCGGCAGAAGAAAACCATAGCCAAAAGTCAAATAAATGCTAGGATTTCTTGAACTCTGTAAGCTCTAAGAATGCACAGGCAGCAATAGGAAAAATGCTGCAAAAATGTAAACTCAATGCTGTTGCGAGTTTACAATACTCCTGTCTTGGCTTTACTATTTACAAAAGGGTGCAGGCCTCGTGGAGCTAAAAATGACCCATACATTAACAGAGATGGCTTATGAACAAGCAAAATTGACTCATGAAACCCTTAGTTGTGAGCGGATAAAAATCGCTGAGTTGCAGAAGTAAAAGGACATGAATCTGCAATAATTGATGCCATTAAACACAGAAAAACGTCTCAAACCAAGTTGTGAAGATGCAGAATGTGGGTAAGTACAGCCACGCGGGTAAAAACAACCCAAACCTGGGTGCCAAAAATACAAACTCTGCAAACATGTGAGCCACGAAAAACCAAATCTCAAAAATAGCTCTGAAATGAACCAACTAAAAATCTTTGAAATTTTTACTAACTATTCCGAACAAAAACCTTCTATGATTTTTTCATAATCCTGGTCCCTCCTGTGGAGTCATACCCAGATCGGCTCTCGCTCTGATATTATGCTCAAATATTTCAACGTGATTCGATGCATTAAACAGAGGACACAAAAGGTGCCTTGAATAAAGATTACAAGGCTGATGCGCTAGAAATAGTGATACTAGAAATAACAACTTAAACTTAAGGTGGACATTAATAAAGCAACTAAGAAACACTAAAAATAGGTAAATATTTTAATATTTTCTTCTGTCACGAAGCCATTTTTTGCCCTTTTTCATGGATTCACCAGCATTTTTCAGTCCATTCGAATAGCAGTAACTAGGAACAAGACATTTTATGCTTAGTTCTAACCTTTTGTTGTTCATTGACCCTGTCATTGTACATGCTATTGTAACTGATCTGCCAACAATGCATCTCCCAGCAAAGTGTTCTAAGACAAACTTTCAAGCCCTTGCTACTCTTGATGTTCTTACATTCTTTAATCTCTTTACCTCTGTTCTATAGCTATCATACAGATCTTACTGATCATGTTTGTATTCTTGACCCATACTAGGGCTAATCTCTTCATTGGATAATATTGCATCTTTTAAGGAGATTATCATTTGTTCATCAAAGCTAAGTTGGGCTTGTCCTACTACTGTAATGAGTCATGCTTTGCCTTTGGAGTGTTCTAAAGCTCTATGCTTTCCTTTATTTACCATTTTACCTCACGATTGTAGCTTGCATTAATTATGCCTTGTATAACGCTGCCCTAGAATGATAGTATCGTCTTGGTCTTTGTTAGAGTTTTAGGTGACTCTACGACACACCCAAGATCAAATGAAAGACCAAGATAACTTCCACAAGAGAATGGCGAGACAATTGCAACAAGATGAAAAAATTAAATTATTTCTAATAGACATCAATAAAATGTAATAAACATCAATAAAATGTAATAGACATCAATAAAATGTACATAGCAAGCTTGCTTATATAGGCAAGGGAGTAAGAGACAATTATAAGGAGTAGATAAGCTATTACCCACACAAAGTGGAATCACATGTCCACCAAAGGTGGATCATTATTCATTATGCAATGAAGTACGTGTAACATGTGTAGGATGATAATGTGGTAAGTGCCCTAAAGGTGGAAACAGCACATAGAGTGGAATGTGATAACTACTATCACCACCTAAAGTGGAATTTCTCCTACATCATGTGTAAATAAAGGTGCAAGCTCCTTGGTGTCTCATATGCAAACTAATATTTAATTACACCAACAGTCTCATATTGTATCTTTGTTGTCTTTGTCTTGTTGGACTGTATTTAATATTCATTCTCAGCAGATCATGTCTTGGATTGACCCCAACATTTGACGGATTTAAGGACTTACAAAAACTTCAATCTTCCTGAAACTCTAGTGAAAGCTTGCCTTATATTGTCCACTGGATATTTGGACAGAGACAGGATTAATGGGGGAAGATGGGTAGAAATAAATTACATCTCATTCATCGTATGGACCTTTAAACTAGCTTCTGTGATACTTGCCTTTTGAGAAACCTTATCATTACCATTAACCTGCCTTTTCTCTTTTCATTATGATTCCTATCTACAAACCGTTCTTATGTCACTTATCTCGAGACTGCAAATTGTTCACAGAAGTGAGGATAATCCACTTCAGAAAACAATATTACATTTAAGGCCATAGATTTGTTATGCTTATAATCTTCATCTGCATGTAAAGCTTGCTCCTTTGAAAAATATCCCAATCAGTGATGCCATGAGAAACCAATTTTCATGTTGATGAGTTTTTGTCCATCCTCTCTAAGGATCAGAGAACTATTCTTAAATTATTATTGGAATACCTCAGTTTTTAAGAAAAGGCAAAACCATATTTTGGTTCAAATATGTGCAAAGTTGTAAAGCACATTTCATATTGAGAATTATCTTGAACACTCTCTCCATGATAATTGCTCAAGGACAGCAATCTTGGGAAACACAGACTGTCATGCCTTTAATAGCAACTAAACCTGGGCAGTAGCAAACTGATGAAGAGAGAGCTGACTAGTATTAGGGAATAAGATAAGTTTTTGGGAAGACTGCTGTCTAAGAGAATAATTATGATTGATTTATTTCAAGTTGCTGACTAGACTATTTGACAGTTATTGGTAACAACGATTACTAAAAGCCAACACTTAATTTATGAAGGGATGTGTCCCTTGCAAAAGTAATAATCTTTATGAAGAGGTGCAACTTTTCACTTGAAGGAATAAGATGGAGAATAAATCAGTTGAGGGGGCATCCCAAGACATTGTTGGGTTCACCAAAAATGAGGAATAAAATATATATGAAATAAGTTGAGACACAAGATATTTATTAGAGAAAAAATATTGTTTTGAGCAAGATGTATTCTTTTGAAATAAGTTTAAAGTATAATGTTAAAATATAAATTAGAAATAGCCATGTAGATATTTTGCAAAAATCAATTGATTGCAACTATCTACAAGTAATTTTATTGCATCTTCATTGGAGGTATCTATTAGCAACTCATACAGGCAATTCCCTTAGCAATGTATTTTGAATTTATTTGATGTCTTGTGAATATGTAGAATGGCCAGGCTTTTGAATTTACGAGAGTTGAAGTACTGATCATTCTTTGTCAAGTGTGACACGATCATTCTTTGTCAAGTGTGACACCTTAGGATGAATGGATTGCAGGCCCTGAAATGCTTGTAGGCTAGGAGGCAAATAAGTGCTCTCAGACTTTTTGAGGAAGGCAGTCTTCATATGTCTTATCAAGCACGCTACCCTAAGATGGATGGATTGGAGGTCCCACCATGCTTATGGGCTGGGAGGCAAATAAGTGCTATTCTGCTTGATCGAGGAGGATTGCTAGCCTCTAAGGTGGACCAAGGGATGGAGTGGACTTTAAATCCTGCCATGCTTGTGGGCCTGGGGGGTTGAAGATTAGAAATCCAATTATGCCCTTGGGCTTGAGGATCCTCTCAAGTAAGTCATTCTGGATTGCAGGTCTTGCCATGCTTGTGGGTTGGGAGGCAAATAAGTACTCTTGGGCTTGTTGAGGAAGGCAGTCTTCATATGTCTTATCAAGCACACTACCTCGAGATGGATGGATTGGAGGTCTTGCCATGCTCATGGGTTGGGAGGTGAATGAGTGCTCTTCTGCCTGATCAAGGATGATGGCTAGCCTCTAAGGTAGACTAAAGGATGTAGTGGACTTGAAATCCTGCCATGCTTGTGGGCTAGTGGATGTTGAGGATTAGAAATCAAATAATGCCCTTGGGCTTGAGGATCTCCTCAAGTAAGCCACCCTGGGAAGGACGGACAAAACTACTGCCCATTCTTGCACAATACAATAACAACTATCCTTGAGATTATGGTTTGCAAATATTTGTAGTGAATTCCTTGTACAATTATTGATTACATGAATATGGCTAGATCAAAATAGTAATCATATACATGTATTAAATTAGATATTAATGATGAATATATATATGTGTGTGTGTGCACATATACATATGTATATATATTGCGCGCGCACACACACACACACACACATATAGACATGGTTTTAAATGTTATTAGGGATTCTAAATATTTTAATGGCCTAATATAAGTGTCTAGTGATTAATAGTGTGCGCGGGCCCTAAATCAGAAACAAAACCAAGAGTATGGAATAAAGATAATGCAATTTTCATCTTAAGTTGGAATTACTATTTCAGGACTAAATTCAGGCAAATTCCAAAAAGGAGCATTGCATCTTTACATCAAGTAAACTACTTTTTTCAACTCTTGGTGCAAATACATGATTGCCCTAAAAGATCTCTTTCTAGAGCCTTAATCCCTGATTCCAAGCCAATCTTGCAATTTTTTGCAGTTTTGCTTTTTGAAGATGGAACAACTGCATTCTCTCCATTAATTTAGTTAGCCACTTCTTTCTCTCCTTTGCTTATGAAAGCTTTTTATTTTGTAATTAATTGCCATATGGTCACTTTGCACAGTAGAAATCTGAACAACAGAGTTTCATGATCCAAGTCTTTAACCTACGAGACCAAAGAGGCGAAATTTTGTCCCACCAGCTTAATGAGTTCTGATATTGTTGTGAGGTTTTCACATCATCGCCCCAAAATTTTGGGGACCCCCTTTTTTCGATTGCTTAGGCAAATTTTTCGGAGTTGTCCAGAGGTTTTCGATTTGCAATTAATAAAGGAGCTAATTTAATTTAATTTAATTTTGCTTTCCTTCAGGCAAAGTTGGGCCACTTGGAGAGGCAAGAAAATTTGGTATAAGAGGGGCTCCCCCCCCTCTTATTTCCTCATTCCTTCTTCCTCCTCCTCCTTGGGTGAGTGATTTTCTTCGAAAGGCAATTTCTAGTTTGGGCGATTTCTTCTTGGAGCAGATTTTCTCCTTTTTTGGCGGCATTTTTTTCTCCTTGCTTGGGCTTATTTCTGCCCTAGGGTGATTTTTGGAGCAATTTTGATTTTTTCCAGCTAGGGCGATTTTGTTAAGGCAGATTTTCCCCATTTTCTTGGCAGCGAATTTCAGAATTGGGTGATTTTATTTGGTGAAGAGGCTATATGGTCCAAGGTCTGATTTCTTTTTGGCAAGTGCAGGCAATTTCAAGGAAGTCAAAATTCTAATTTTTGCTAGGGTATCATTATTTGCAAGGAAGGTTGAAATTTTCGAAATCTGATCTGAATTTGAAGAGGACCTGATTATTGGTAAAGACAGATTTAAGGTAAAATTTTACTCATTTTTAGAGGTGAAGATTGGTTTTAAATCAGATTCTATTCCTTGTCCTCGCTTGGTTCGGTTTCCTTATTTTCTTCTTGCACTCATCATCCACCACTTCATCATGCCGTTGATAAGTTGAAGTTGGGAGATATAAGTGTAGATTTCATGATAGGACACTTGGAGAGGCAGAAATAAGCTAGACCACCTTAGGATTGAAGTTGAGAGATATAAGTGTAGTCCATCCTAAGGTAACGAAGAGGCAGAAATAAGTGGTGGTCCCACCCCTAGGTTGAAGGTTGCAGATTGATAATTGTAGAGGTAGGATTTGGAGAGGCAAAAATGAGCTAGATTCCATCAATAGAAAAAAAGTTTGTAGTCCATATAATTTAAAACGAAGGGGTAGAAATAAGTGTTTAGGATGGTAGATGTTAGTGCAAGCAAGAACTCAAAGGGAGCAAATACCAAAAAAGACAAAAAAGACATGATGCCTAAGACCACCTCCTTCTCGAAAGTGAGGCGAATAAGTGACACCAATATTGATACAGTGAACATGATACAGTTAAAGGATAGATTGAAGGAAGGACAATCCCCCATGGAAAAGATCTACAAGAGCGAAATTGTACACGTGACAACTTTTCCTCCTACCTTTCCTTGTCTAGAATTGGCAATGGAGTGTGCATCCCAGTTTGATATTGTTACCAAGTCCATCATTTTTGATGAAGGGAAGAGAGTGTTAGCCAACATCGACAGACAATTGGTCGAAGAAGTATTTAATATTCCCCAATATAAAGGCATGACAATAGTAATGATGGATCAGGTGACCAAGTTATTTCTGGATAATCAAGAGGCTTATTTCATTCATCTAAAGCAAAATTAGTTAATTGAAGGCAAGAAGGGAGTCACTAAGTCGTCAAGGCTCACCAAGTCAGATTTCAAATCAGAGTACGACGATCTCATTATGCTTCTCAGCCGAATCATGGGCGTGGCTCAAGGTATGCAATTCGAGAATTGGTGTACTTCTTAATTAATGAAATTGAAAATGGGAAGAGAAGATTTGATTAGGCGAGGATTATAAGTGAAAATTTAGAGTTGCAACTTAGGACAGTGAAAATCAAAAGCATTTCTATATGGGGTCCTATCTTTTCTATTTGATTGCGAGACTATATGAAAATCTTGGACTTAAGGCCTTAGGAGTGATTAGCAATGGGCTAGGGCAATGTTTGGTACATGAGTGCTATCCATAGCTTCATTTGCACAACACCAAGGATTATAAAATGTTTTATGACACTTTTGTCATGAAGACGGTAAGGATATTACAAGGGACACCTGCTAAGAGGCTCTCAATGCAAGCGGCAAGCAACATTATGATTTCAGTTGAGCTCAAGATGAAACACACGCTTTGCCCTCCCATGAAGGAAGTCAATGACAAGCTAGCCAAGTTCATTGCTTTGGCTAAGAAGATGAAAGAAAAGGGTAGAATTATATTAGAAGATCATTTGATGTAAGCCCAAGTGGTGATTTCTCTTTCTTGGGTAGGATAGGTGTCTGATTTTGATTGGCTACCATTTTTGGTGCCTTCTCATTGGTTGCCACGTTTCTTTCTTTTTCATTGGTCCATTGATGAGGTGGCATCTTCTCATTGGCCGATGGGGTGGCAACCCTAATTAGGGTTTTTGGAATTCAATTTGGATCATTGATTTTGCTTCTTAATCTCTACCGTTGGTTGTAATTTTCGCCCCTATATAAGGCCATTTGCTCTCATTTGTAAAGGGTTGAAGAAAATTATTGTTTAAGATAATACCAAAATTGCCTCTCTTTGTCCTTGTTGTGACTTGCATGGTGATTAAGAACATTTGGTGTTATTGCATGGTTCCTACTTCCAATAGTTAAAATTAGATTCTTTTGAAGTTGCTAAAGTAGATTTCATTTCAAGAAGTTGTTCAGTAAGAGTAAGAGTAGATGGATAGTTGCATGGTGATATTAGTGGATGTTTGATAGGGATCTATAAACTAGGCCACTAGCATCCTAGCGGCTTGTTAAGAAGCCTTGCATGGTAAACTAGTCTTTTCCCTTGAATCATTGCATCTATGGAGGTAGAGCTGTTGGTAAACTTTCATTAGATTTGATCCCCGTCCATTTGCTAATCTTTCCATTCATAGGAGTAGGAATAGATCAGCAAGTAGTTTAGTAATTGGAGTTCATTCTTAGAAAGTTAGAAAAGGAAAAGCATCATTGGCAGACACACCCTCCATCACCATCACCATCACCATCACCATCACCATCACCATCAACATCATTTGGCACTCATATACTTTACAAAACTATCATCATCACAATTACACCAAAAGTCCAAGTTATCCTTGAATGAACGTAAGGTTGCCTACTTGATTATTAGAAAATCACATTGATATAACTGAGTTAGTATCCATAGGTGTAAGGAACATTGGAGTTTTTTTCATGTCTTCATGAGTATTACTTTTCAAGAGAGGGATTGAGTGTTTGGCATTCCATGTCAATTATTCAATTGCTATATGTTATGTAGTGGTACAAAACTGACATCAACAGATACAAGTTCTAGTATAGGTGGCTATTTCTTTCTAGTAGAAACTGAATGAGAGAAAATCTCCAAGAGAGTTCTCAATATCTTGAGTAACATTTTGGTACCAAAATAACTGAGGTAGCTTGTATATCCAAATCCATTCTAGGGCATTTACCTTTAGTTTTTAACTAGGATGAAAACAAGAGTTTCATGCCCTCAAGAACAAACTCGCCTTCCTCATATTCCATTATTGATCCATTTTTTCTCTAATTGCTTCCAATTGAAAGACAATTTGGAAGAATTCTTTTGCCAAACATTTATACCTGGTCTATGGAATTCTCTCCAAACTGGCTCAATCCAAGATTGCGTTCCATAAATGTTAGAAAACTTGATAGTTTGAAGATGAGGTGTCCTTAAATAGAAAGGTGCAAGATGATGTTAACCAAAATAGTTGTTAATTGAATTCAGAAATAAAAATTAACAAATAAAACTAAACTCACTAAAGATGACCTTTAAGGACATTATATTATTTTTATAATACCCTCTCTTAATGGTCATCATACTAACTACAAAAAAAGCATAAAAGTTTGCCTCCTCTTTAGAAGACTACAACATGAGCAGAACTTTTGGATTCGATCAAAATAGCCACAAACCATCCAGCCTAATGTTGGGAAACACAGGTATCATTCCTTGTAGGCAGAGACAACTAGATGAAATTGAAACTACGATTTTGAGGAAAAATCAATAAACCCTTGTGTAGATTATTGCCCTAGCGACTCTAGGTGTGACCAAGGACATCTGCAAGAAACCAAGTTTTTTTTGTGATTTTATTTGCCAAAACCCTCTAATTCATTTTTCGGGAAAAAATAGAAAACCCAGAAACAATTTTTGAATTGGAAAAACCAAACATGATTTTGGAGGAAAAAAAACTAGTGGAAGTTGACACAATATTTGAGGATAAAATCAATCTATACCTACTAATATTTTAAGGAGAAAAATTGGAGGACAAAAATTAGAAAACCCAAGAGACCACAAAACAACTCATCATAGAAATCTTTTGTTACTTTCATGGGACAAAACACTAGACTCTGTGGTAAAATACCCTAGAAAACGACCAAATTTTATCACTTGGTAAAACAAGAAAACACTTCACACAAAAAATAGCACATGCAAGCAATATGTAACTTGCAAAATTCACATGCAAGCCACATGCAACCCACATAACCTTGGGCTTCTCGTGAGGGAATTAGAGCTAGATCCGCTTTGATAGTTGATAGTTGATATTAAACATTCGTTAACCTGAATAAAACAATAGAAACTAATAATAAACTAAACTCACTAAAGATGGCCATTCTAAGCATAATGCCATCATTTTAATGATCAATTGAAGGGCAAATTCCAACTTTTTTTGCATTGATATCCCATTTCTTCATTTCTTTAAGCAAGCTATAAAATAATTATTTGGTACACTCATATAAGGAACAACCTCAGACACTTATCTACATCAACCTTAGAACTCAGATATCTAAATTTTGAATTGAGATTCATATTGAGTCTCGACTTGTATTCAATAGGTGGGATTTTGCCTTCCCAGCAAATTTCTTTATTTGCTTTATAAAACAAAATCCCTATTGTTTTGCTATCCTTTGGAAACTTATATCCTACATCAATAACCCACACAATAGCATTATAGGCTAAAGAATAACAAGACTAACTAAACAAAACAAACAAAACAAAACACATAGCTAACTAAAACCCATTATAAATCAAGAGAAATCATTTCAAACTCATTTTGTATTCTTTTAGTTTTATTTTTCTGGCCATTGTGCACATTCCATGGGTTACAAATTTCTGCTAAATCCGTTGCAATTTTATAACTGTTGAGACCATTAGTGGACTATTGCATAGCTAAGTTGCCGGTTTGGGTTTGGTTCCAAGTTCAAAGTTCGAGAATCGGTTCACAAGTTCGATAAAATTTTGGAAAGGGGTTTGGGTTTATTTGGGTTCTTTAGTACAAAAACATGTAAAAATTATTATATATATATACACACACACACATTTTTATGAAGCATGAGTTAAAATTAGAATGTAGCATAGTAGCATAAACATATTTAAACAACAAAAACTTTAAAACACCATAAACAGTTAAATGTGTAATCATAGTGATCATACCATCATATAGTAACATAGTTCAATCAACTTCAACATCAAAGATTCAAAACATTTAAAATCAAGTATCATTGTTTCATGTTCATTGTTTAACTAATGGAGTGAAAATCTATTAATATTCTTCTAAGTTGGCAGATTCGTCCCTTGCTGCCCAGATTCGGGTCCGGGTCCGGATTCGCCCCCAGGTTTGCTGCGGGTCCGGGCAGGGTCCTTAGTTTTGACTGTGGATTCGTTCGGGTCCTTGCTGGAGCGAACCCAGAAGAACCCATAGCGAACCCAAGGCTAAAAACAACTTTAAAGAGATAAAAAATTTAAAAAATATTTCACTCATCTAATCCCTTATGTCAAGGAGGAGGACGATGGTATAGCAGCATATGGGACTAGTGGAACCAGTTTGGGTTCCAATGATGAAGCTCTAGATATAGTTGCAATTGAGGATGAAGCCATTGATCTCTCATTTTATGATGATCCAATTGACCCTTGAAACGCATTTGATACTATGATTATTGATAAACTACTAAACACTTGTCATCTATCATCATGTTTCAAACTTTATTATTTGATGAACTAGTCTTTGTTTTGCAATTTAGTAATTCAATGTATTATTTGATGAACTAGTCTATGTTTTGCAATTTAGTAATTCAATGTATAATTTTTTTTACAATCATGAAGATAGATTAATGAGCGAGTATTTAATGCTTTTAGATTCAGGTAAAATCATGTTTTGAAGGGACCCAAAACCCTTTGGCATTTGGCATTGATCAATGATCAAGCAACAATTGTTCATAATGTAAAATGATTTTGTTTTGCAACTATGCATGTTTCTCTTCTGTGTGTGTGTCTATATATATATATACTCACGAACCCACCCATGAATCCAAATGGGGAAAAAAAAAAATTGCCCGAACCCGAACCCGAATCGGCAACTTAGATATTCTTAGTTCTAAGTTCTTCAATCTTCATTTTCTTCTTCATATTCATCTTCTTTTTCAGCATCTTCTTCTTCTCTGATATTACTTGCATTGAGGCCAATGGGATCAGCAACAAAATCAACAATGGTATTGACATCAAAGTCATCAATTGTACGCTGAGTAGTGGAAGCATCCAAGTCCGCAATCTTTGCACCTACATCCCACGTCCTTTTCTCCCCTTCTTTGTATTCTTGACTCTTATGCGAAAGAAGGCGTAAGTTGTTATGCAAAAATACCAGGTTCTTTGCTTTTGTTTATTGTAACCTATTGCGCTTCACCAAGTGGATGAAAGAATAGGTGCTCCAATTTTTTTCTGATGCAGAAGAACTAGCAACCTATAAAGACAACATAGGGTAAGCAATTAAAAAAGAATTAATTCAATCTTATAAAAAATTTAAAATCACTTTCTAGTTATGATTCTTTTGAAGATGAAGTGAGCTAATTCAAAAAAAAAAAAACTTACTTGTGATATAACTTTGTTTGCAAGGGGCTGCAATGTTTGGAATTTTTTGCCATAGAGTTACCACCAACCATGAGCATCCTTCTTGAACCGATGAAGAAGAGCATCATTACTTAGATCTCTAGCATTGACAAACTCTATGAACTCATCCATGATTACATCTCTCATATCATCATTAGGAAATATGCTTCTAAATGCTGCTTGGTACCTGTCTAACACTTCCATATCTCTATATGGTGGCAACCTTCCTGGTGGATCGCAATATTGTGTGCTATAGTATTTGGGGGTCAAGGCATAGGCAAACAAATGTAATGGAGTGGTCATTTTGTTCCATCTTTCATGAATAATTTTTTGCACTTGTTTGAGAAAGGTCTCTTGTGGATCTTGCTCCTTGTCATTTATAACTTGCTTGATCTTTTCAATCATTGAGTCTACGCCATCATGGATCTCTCCAAGGCAAGGTCTATCCATGTCAGTGTACCTAAGCATGCTCATAATGGGCTTGGTCATCTTAAGGAGATATTCCACACGTTCCCACCATGACTTAGCCAATAGCCTATCCTTTATTTTGTTTGCCCTTTCAGTGTCTTTTGCTTCCATACACCCCAATTGTGGCTGATTACGATATCTTGAAGTGCATCTTTCACTTGCACAAGTCGTCTTAAGACAATTATATGTGATGCAAAATGGGTCTCAGTAACCCGTGACATAAATTAGAGCAAAAAACAACTATTAGATACATTTTTTAGAAAAGTATACACATTGCACAAGTAAAATATGAAAAATCAGAAATTGTCAAATATTAAAAATTAAATTACTAACTTGAGTTCAAGTTCATTTACCTTCAATAGCTCCAATTTTGAGTAGTTCTCGAAAAGAGATTGAGTCATGTGGTGGTTTGTGAAAAAGATTTGTATGTCCTCAGCCTCTTCATACATTGTTTTGATCCACTCAATTTGGTTCCCAATCTTTTGTAGCATAAGATTGAATAAATGGACTGCACAAGGTGTCCAAACGATATGTTGATATCGTGATTCAACCATCAAACTTGTTGCTCTACAATTCTTTGCATTGTCTGTTATGACTTGAACAACGTTTCTTGTACCCACTTGTTCAATGGCCCCAATTAGGATATCAGCAAAAAATGGCCCATCTTTTACTTTGTCCTCACAATCCACCGCTTTCAGAAATATTGCCCCTTTAGGGGACATCGCAAGGACATTGATCAAGGGATGGTTCATGGAATCCTTCGAGCCATCTAAAACAATTGTCACCCCTGTCTCAACCTATGAGTCCCTTATGGGCTTCAATCGATTTTCAATCCGTTGGATCTTGTCATCCAACAAGGTGGTGCGCACTTTCTCATACTCGGGGGCACAATACCCATTTGGAGCTTAATTGGCACCCCTCAACATGTCCTTCCAAAATGGGAAGCGGACAAAATTAAAGGACAAGCCATTTGCATATAGGCATCTTCCCATCTTAATGTTAGCAATTTCTCGGCCCTTATTTTGAAAAGCATTTTCTAGTGGGCATTTTCTTTTTTTTACAATGGGGACAGATTCAGTGTCAGTGTCTTCTGTGGTACTAAGGAGGGGTGGTCTTGTACTATAACATTTGGGGGGGGGGCTGCATTCTCTTTGCTCTCTTACTTTTATTGGCATTGCTACTGAGTTCTGTTGCCCTGTGTCCTTCTCTCTCTTTTGTTGCTTCATGCTCTTCAATATATTTTAACACAGTTTAATTTGGTATAGGGGCACCGTTTTTGCCAAGGCATTTCTTGACTCCTCTTCTAGTGTAACCACATAATTGACCTACCACATGATAATACGAACTATTTCTTTCTACATCATATTCCCGACATCTCCAATAGGATGCACCACCTCTTGGAAGGGGTTGTAAAATGTCTACATACTTCCATATAGGAGAATCGTAGTTGGGTTCCATTCTTTGTATGGTGTTGCCTATTGATGAAGAGGTAGACGATAGTCCTTTCCCTATGGCAAGAAATTAGATACATGTTCATAATTTATATGCAAGAAAATGACAAATTTTGAAATAATGGAAAAGAACATATGAAGATTGAAAGAGAAATGGAAAAATGAAAAAATTAGAACAAAAACAATAGCAAATGGAGTAAGATCTTACCTTTTCCAGCCATTGCAAGCTTGCAAATGTGTATGAATGATGCACAAACACTTGAAGAACACCAACAAATCAATCTTCAAACTCCTCCTTGCACAACTGGATGCTTGCTCAAAAACTTAGGTGCTCCACCTTAAGACAAAATAACCTGTTTAGAAACATAAAATGACAATGAGAGGCCACAAAAGCAATTCATAACAACTTTTACGTTTTATGGACGCCAAAAAACAATTAAACTTGCTCATAATACACTTTTCCAGCCATCTGCGGGGCCCAGTTAGCTGCAGGTTCGAAAAATGGAGGTAGTTCACTTGGGTTCGAACCCAATTGAACCAGCAGTGCAAAAATCGCACCCTGGTTGAACCAAGTTCGAACCGGACCCAAACTTCGAACCGGTTCAAACTTTCTTGGGTGTGGAAGCGGGGGGGGGGGGGGGGGGGGAGGTACCTGTGCAACTTAGCTGCATAGTATAGTTTGCTTGGCTGACGATGTTGTAAGCCACTAGCATTGTGTACATTTGAAGGGATTTCTGACCAAAGCTCTATTTTTAGTTGCATAATTGATCTAGCCTGAAAATAATCTTTATATTGAATGTTGGGTTCCTAAACAACGAGCAGCATACAGCCATACATTGCAAGGATTCAATTTGTGTTTTGTTTATTTTATTCTTAAAAGATCTTACTCTTCCAAATTTGGGAGTGTTCAAAGGTTAGAAGAAGTGTAAAACCCACTTATTCATTGGTTTTTCCTAATCTCTGATCTGAGCATAGGTGTCCTATTGTTTGCTAAAGTTGGTCACCTTCTCAATGTCTTGGTAGGAACCTTAGGATTAGGGCCTAAGTACGGAAAAGAACACCAAAAGTTTCTTTAAAATTGGAGACAAACTTCCTGAATTGCTGGGAAAAGACACAGGTATAGTGCAGTGTACAAAGGACTATGTCAAACTACTCAGGAAGACATCATTTGGCCTTCCCGTTTTGAGAATTAGAAGATAAGTAGAGAATCAATAGAGTCAAAGGAATGTTTCTGCAACTGTATTTAGGCACGGGTCACAATCACCCTGTAGGGATGCATACCTTTGTTGATCTCTATTATGTTAATGTCACAAGTTGTCTTCCGATTCTTAAACAGAAGTCAAATAATTGAATAATCATACTTTGGTAAAGGGTCATAAGTGGATTTTCTTTATAGATCACATTTTGTGAGGACAAATGCAAAACCAAAAAAGATATTACTTTCCTCAGCCAAGCTGATAGAATTGAACAAAATGTTCATAGTAAATACCAATCCCACTTGCCACGATTGAGTTGTGCTTGTTATCAACCATCCGCCCAGTATAAGTTGCTATTGAGCCTATGTACTTCCAGATACTCAAAGTTCTTGAACTTCTTTTAGCATTTTTTTACGAGGAGTTGGGAATGAATTGTGTCGCCAAGAGTTGTGGGACTGGTGGCCACTTTAAAAAAAGAAGAAGTATTCTATTTACCGAACTTTATATCTCTCACTATTATGTGTCTAGTTCTACATTTTTATTATCCTATTTAACTAAATTAGAACAATAGAACCACCTCTATCAAAATCTTACGTTTTACATATAAGAACAAACCATCCTACAGATAACTGCCTGATCAATACTGGTTTTGAATCATTTGGAAATGGGTACTGTTAGCAGGTCATATAGTACATGATACATCCATAAGGATGGGAGCTTTGAGCTTGAAATGTGTCTGAGGATCTATTATATTAAAAGTGACATATGCGCTGCTGCTTACCATTTGTTTGCAAAGAACTTATGCCATGTGCCTTTCAATACTGGTCGTAGGCTCTTCTATGCAGACGGAAACTCCTCTGAGTAGGTTATACTAGGAATGCAAATGTTAAAGAAGGCTTCACATAGAAAAAGAAGCTACCAAATGTAAACATAAAGCAGTGATGTTCATAAAGACCTTGTTGCATAAGTTGTATTCTTCAGATTTATGTACATCATTGCCATGTTATTTTTAATATATGTAATTGAACTGAAGCATTACTTATAATTTATAAAGTCTATTTTATATGGCATTCTCCACGATTACTAATTGGGTTTCTGTGCACATCCTTTTCTTTGACTGCATTTGTTTTTGTAGGCCCTATTGGCGGTGTTATTTTCCAAATACCCAAGCTGTTATCTATGTGGTTGATTCAAGTGATACTGATAGATTGGTCACAGCGAAAGAAGAATTTCATTCCATTTTGGAGGTATGTTTGCTTACAAGCACATTTTTTCTAGACCTACTTTAGTTATGATTGTAACTTTCATTTCAAAGGAAACCAAAGATTTGGGAACCTTCAATTTCCACAGCTGGTGACACCAATATTATAACTCAAGAGTGGGCTATGCAAATCCAAGGGAAGGCAGAGATTTTTTGTATAATAACATTGTTATCTCTATGTTGAGGCATGGGAAATTTCAATGAGAATAACTGACATTAAGTTTATAGGGGGAACTGAAAACTTTTGTTGTTTTTTCTAGATTGCAGGTTTAGAATAACCTCAGTAACATGTACATATAATACATTATAAAACATGCAAATGCAAATCTTTATGGAATATGTTGATAATGTTGAGAGATTTTGATTAATGTTGGTGTCTGAGGCTCTGGTTTACTTTTTGAATCATACATTCCTCTATCATATATATGCCTATGAAAAATGAGTTTTTTCTGATGGGAATGAAATATTACTAAAGCAAAGTGAGTATATTGAGATCAATTAAACAAAACAAAACAAGGATATGCATGTTCGCCTGGGACAACTAGCAAGAAGTACATTAGTGAAGCATTATCTTACTGAACAAAACAGTATCACAAAAACAGAGTTCAAACTTTCTGGAACTTATGTGATATGTAACACAAATGTGTCAGAATGAACAGTGTATAAAAATAATGTTCTGTATCATAAAACTGGGAAAAGCTGGTTTTATGAAGAGTTACCCAATCAAATCACATTGGTTGATTGCTAATTTTTTTTCTGAAAACAGTAAATACTGTAGGACACAAGAAAGAAGTTGCTGGCTTTTTTAATTTAGTACTTGTAAAACTAATCATATTTTGGTCCACATATACTGGTTGTTATGTGTCATGTTTAGGCTACAAATTTGCTAGATGTTGAAGGTAGTGTACTATGGAAGTTGCTGCTTTCTATTAAGTTACTACATAATATGTTTTTTTTGCTTTTGTTCTCCTAAGTGACGATAAGGAGTTGGTAAGGTGGTGTGTTCTTTTGTTAGCACCTGAATATTCTTAATCACAAGTAGAACCTTGTGTGCACATGTGTCATTTTTCAGACTTTGTAGACTTTCTAGACATATTGCTGGTATTATTATTTTTTTTCTATGATTATTTTCTTCAATCTCATGCTGCTGATTAAAATTTTGGCAGGAAGAGGAACTGAAAGGAGCAGCTGTACTCATTTATGCAAACAAGCAGGTAAAATGAGAATTGCTATGATTTTCTTTAGTAGTATTGAATAGGACTAGACAATGGCACAGAGTGTCAGGATCCCCACATTTATTAACAGAAATATGCCAAATAGTAATAATATTATGTTTGTGGGTGAAGATGTCTTAATGCCATACACCTTACACCATTCGTTAGGGATATCTCCAATTTAACATCTCAATCAAATAGAATACTATCCATTTATGTACATCAATCAAAATGCTATTAACTCCTAAACACAAACCTTCTACTATTAATAATGGAGGATAGATTGCCCATCCTAACATAGTATGACTCATCAGTCTTCACCAGTATAACCAATTCATGGGGATGTGCTCATTTGCTCAAAACTGCTCCTAATCCTTATGATTTGGAAAACTCTTCACTCATTTTGCTCTTGTTCTGACCTCATAAAAAGTCAGGCTTTGAGTTTAACTTAGAGATTCAAAGATTACAAATGTCTCAAAGGAAGGTGTGAGATTTTTAATGATGAATACAACCATGTCTTCCTTGTTGATTGATTTGTTGATGACAACAAGTTGATGATAGCTAGATTTCTGGGTTTGATTGTGTTCAAATCTTTACCATCAACATTTTGGATCACAAGTTGATCTTTATTTATCTTTGATTCTTAAGAGATGTTCAGACAAGAGCCCCTTACTCAGTTTGATAGAAAATAGCAAATTTTTGAGATGCATGACCCTACTTTTATTTGGAAACTTGATATTTATTTATTAAGGTATCCCACAAGGTATGTGTAGAGGGAGCACTTTAGATTTTTGAGGTTAAATCATTTGAGACTGAACTTCAGACTCAACAGGTCTTCCCTATGACATTTATCAAAGTGACCTAGGTGATTAATAGGCCTAGGAACTGTGCCTAATAGGATTTTCTGACGATCTTGCTACTCAGCAATAGCTAGTTTCTTGTGAATCTAGATATTATTTTATTTCTGATGAGTTTCTGTGCCTTTGTCAAATAGATTTTCAATATTGGCCATTTTCCCAATGATTGCAGAAAATAAACTTTTTTCAATATTAACAAAATGAGATCCCAAAAGTTTTCAAAGCTGCAGATTCTCAACTTTTTATTTTTAAAATATTGCAAAAAATTGATTGCCAAACTCACAGATTTCATAAACCAAATATCACAAACTTCTGAAAAATACCCTAAATCCAAATGTTTGATTGCAATCTCCACATTATATATTATCCCAAAATTTGCAAAATTTACATTACCTTACTTACATTCAGACTTAAAGGATTTATATCAGAAGACTTTGTAGGGAATTTTGAAAAGAGAAATACCAAAGTTATTGATCACATATTTCCTCTCAATGGGTAAAAATGCCCTATCTGCAATTGTTAAATGGATATTTTTTAGCAACTAGTGGCCTCTTTTTTGCCTGCAATTTTATTTTTTTCTCTGCCTGCATGACTCTAGCATTGAACAATAATTGAGATGGAAATGGGTGATTTCCTCACAGTTTTGCCTCAAATATTCTCCCATATGACTACTGCTGCAGTAATCACCCCTAGTTTCTTCATCTATTATTTCAAATGGAAATAAAATACAATGCAATGCCCACTGTCATTTTCTGATCACTCAGATCCTGAGATGAGCAAAGGTGAGTGCATATGGGAATATGACCACACTGCTATCTAGAATGCAACAACTAGAAAGTATTTGCACTAGGCAGTTCTTCAGTGGAGTGCTATGCAACTTGAAAGGAAAGAAGTTGCACTTCAAGATTATTTCAGAGTGTACAGGACGGTAAGAAAAGACACTTTATTCTTATTCAACCAACGTATTGCAATTATAGAGCACAATCACTCCTTATGTAATCAATTAAAAAACATCCACTTATTCAGTGGGTTAGCAGTTTTAGTACTTTCCACTTATTTAGAGGCAGGAGTAAATACAATGCTACTGCTTGTTTAGTGGGTGAGTGAATGATAAAAGAGCAAAGACCAAGCCAATTGGTGGCACTTCTATCCAGTGTATTACAATGATATGACAAATGCAATACATTTCACATAGCTGCAACAATAATCCATAATAAGTTGAATAAACATGTATAATAAATTTTTTAACGAGTAGCATACCTCAATTGGATGATAACAAGGCAGGGTGCAGGTATGGTATCAACTTTAAGACACTGCGAACATTGTCTGAACAGAAAGGAAATTACCTTGAACTCAACTAACTTGTGCCCAACACACCTCAAGTTGATCAAAGGCTGAAACACTATCTCAAATCACACTTGAACTTCACCAACTGGTAATCATCATGTCCTCGCCAAAACAGATCACAGAACTGCACACATAAATAATAAACCCTCGGCAACTAGATAGTTAAGGCTGACCAGAAATAAAGATGTAATAAAATTTAATAACTAATAAATAATAAAGTCAAATAATATTATGTTAAGACTGAGTTATTGAATTACTTGCCTATTAGGAGGACTAGAATAAATCAAATATAAGCAATTATCAGGCTGACTTCACTATGGGCTGATAATATTAGATCGGATGAGATTCTGAGATCTGAATTGAATCCAGGAAAAGCAGCAATTTACATTTTACAAGTAATTGGTATGGACTAGGGATGAGTCTATTCTATATTATAGAATCTTCTATGAAGTCTTTAATTTATTTATTATTGAATTAAATTGCCATTCTATCAAGGATTTAATATGAGTATTTGTTCATTGGAACTACTAAAGCAATCATATTAGAAACTGGCAAGGAAACATAGTAGGCAGGTTGAGGAGTATAGGTCCTCTCAATTAAGTAGACACACATTGAGTTGGTTGGTCGTGGCTCCTGTTGAGTTGGTTGCTTGTGGGCCAAGGTGTTGGATTGACCAGTTTGGTTGTTTGACGCTCTTGGGCTTAATGGTGGAGGATAGTCTCTCAGCATCCTATGGTGCTTTCCCCTCAAGTTTCTGATATGGTTGAAGTTATAATGTGCATGTTTACAGTAGGAAACTTATTTTCATCTATTTGATGTTAATTGAATATGTTTCCTAAATTTATTTCCTATTGTTTAATTTAGTGAAAGCATTCCCTTCTAAATAAATTTAAAGTTTAGTTCTTAGATTTTTTGTTTTGGGCAGATTAGGTATATACCAAAAAAGTGCCCATTAATCAAAATTTAGATGTGCAGGTCTGATAACAGGAGTGAAGTATACTGGCTGTACAACCTCCTAAAACCATAGTTGAAAAACTTGCCAAGTCTTTTAAAACTCAGGAGTCACTCTACTAGGCCAGTCGCTCACCCAAGCCGACAAGTTTAAAAACTTGTGGCAACTTCTGCTTCATGTGTAAATGCAAAAAGTCACTTTATTTCCATGAAAAACTTGTGCGTAAATGCAGAAAATAACTATTTTTCCTTGAAAAATTTGTCCACTCCCAAACCCCCACTTGTTATTGGGATCTTGTCATATAAATTTTTGTTTTTTGATTTTAAAAAGTTCAGTAAATTTGCTAAGTTACTGCCAATTATTCCTGAGTTTTTTGGCGAGGCAAAAGTTTTTAAATTTTGTGGGCCAGCTGAGTCATTGTGGAGTCCATGCTCTAAAACTATGCCTAAAACCATAATATACTTGTCCAACATTGATTTCTTCATTGCATAAAGGAGTAGTAAAGATGTTGGGGACCTAGGTGGCACCAGAAATCTGGAAAGTAACAGAAAAGGGCACCAATTTGCCCCCTAACCATCATGCTTCACTCATAGGCATGCATCAGCACGTGGTACGACCCATGATATGAGTCAACTAAGTGACTTTTTAAAAACAGTTGAAATCAATTCTGAAAGCATCACAAAGCTCACCAAGATCAATTGATCTCATTGCTAACAACTCTGCAAGACTCATGCTGTGCACCCCAAGAACTTTGGAGTTTTCCCTTATCAACTAGGCTATGAGAAGACTCTGAAAATAGGCTAATTGTCCACAAATTAATCACGATCCAGAAAGGGACATGCAATATTTTTTTGACCGTTAGCTTTAACGAATTTCTTTAAACATCTTCCTGGCTCTGATAGCAAATGGTATTATGCCCAAATGATTTTACTGGTGCTTGCAAATCTTGTGACAAACTGTCACTTTAATTAGTGGTGCTTTGAACCTTACAACCTCCTCACTTTTTGACTGTTGAACTCTATATGACTGGTTGTCCTCGACATGATTTGGTTGTGATATCAATGTTGGTAAAAACTGAAGAAATGAAATTCAGAGAAACTCACATCTCTTGTCAAGCTGAGAGCACCCTATTATGTTATTCAACATATTTTAAAAATAGAAAATATTTATAGTTTAAAAAAGTAGGAACCCAAAATCCTTACGAAGGGCTGTTCCAACAATTTTATTTAATACTACTAACTACTGCTAACTTATATTAACATACTAATATAGTTGCCAAGAATACTATGTTTTCATTGCTTTGGAACTAATCCTTTTTTGGAAGGATTTCCCTAGAGTATATCAGTCTCTCTTTTGTGTGGTTGTCTATTTTTAATAAGGAGATATTTTCCACAAGTCAAATTGTGATATTGCTATCATGATTTAACTCGTAGTTTTTGAATCAAATTCATAGACCCATGTTTCATGGGTTGTGGTTCACAAGAACCCATCTCTCATGAGAATGAATGGGAAACTTAGCACTCATTGCATCTAGGTGATACTCATAGAAATGAAGCACAAAGACCTCTCAAAAGGTCACCCATCCGAGTACTTCTTTAGCTCAAGCATGCTTAAACAAAGAGTTCCATCCAAGTTTAAGCCCACATTGCTTGCAACCCATTTGCAAAACCTTCAGCAAGTGTTGGGCCTTATGAACCATCTCTTAGAAAGTGCCTTAAGATCATTAATTGTTAAGTAGGGGATATTGTCAACAGCAAGTCAAATTGTGATATTGCTATCAGGATTCAACTATGTAGTTTTTGAGTTGAGCTCATTGACTCATGTTTCACAAGTAGCTGTTCACAAGAACTCATCTCTCATGATAATGAATGGAACATTTAGCATTCATTGGATCTAGGTGATGCTGACAAAGGTGAGACACATGGACTTCCTGGGAGGTCACCTTTCCTAGTACTACAGCTTAAACACGCTTCCTCCAAGGTTAAGTCCACTTTGCTTGCAACCTCATTGGTAAAACCTTTAGCAAGTGTTGTGCCTTATGAACTAATCATTAGAAAGCCCCTTCCTTCCATGATATTTTTTGTGTTGACATGCTTGAATGCAACTAGAGTTGTAGGGATCAGATTCTCTGTGACATCTTTCCTCGTAGGATTAGGAGTGGAAATTGTTTTGTATTTCTCTCCATTTGGTATCACAGCTTTCTTTCAAGTTTTGGTTACAGTAGTGTTGGAGAAATTTCCTATGCTCCACAGAGTTTCTAGGACCGGGACATTTTAGGGGACGGGGATGTGTTTCCGGTACGGGGACGGGTCAAAGCCAAAATTTAGGGGATAGGACCTTAGGGGACGACGGTTAAAAACATAGGGGATTTTTTTATATAGAGAGACAAAATTCAAGTATGCATATCATAACATTGATAAACCATTCACCATAGACATTTTAGAAGATCAATACATAGAAAATGATCAAATGACAAATATTAAGTACCTCCATTATAACATATCATAGACATACGTAGTAAAATCAAAATCCCTAAAGTCTCCAAGTATTATGCATGAAATCAGAATAGAATAAAGAGAAGTGCAACTAAAATAGTAAGTAGTAAATAGAAATACTAAATGCTATCTTTCTTCACTGCAAGTACTACTGCTGTTGCTCTATGTTTTTTTCCCTCTTACCAAGTACATCATATCTTAAAATGAGTAGAAGAGTTAGTGTTTTAGCTTTTTAATGGACAAATATGGTTTGCACATTTTTATTATGTCTTTAAGACAACTACGGACCCGCACAGAAAGTAAAATTTACTGTTTTGCCTTTACCCAACTAGCTGGAAAAAAGGGGACGGCTAGAAGCCGTCCCTGGTACTGCTGGCTGTCCTCAAGTTTCCTGCCCAAATTTTTTTGCCGTTTCGGGGACGTTTCCGAATTTGTCAAAAAGGGGACAGCAAAAATCCGTCCCCGTGACGGGTACGAGCCAAAAAGCATAGGGGATGCATCCCCATGGAACAAAGAAATTTCTTTTTCTTCAAGTTTGTGCTGATATAAAGAAGGAATGTCTGAGACATGAACCCTTACTGTCCTTGTGCTTGTTTTAAAGAACAGTTTTGTTGCAAGTCCCTTGTCATTCAAGGATGGTGGGGAAAGAGATAAAAGGGCATGAGAGAGGAATGGAGTTGATTCAGCCAGTAGCACCTGCAAAAGACTTTTAAATCTTCTTACCTCAGTTTGTACAAATTTGCCATTTGTGTTTTTTTGCCATCACTTTTCTCTTATATAAATACAAGTTGGCAAAGAATAATTACAATTGGTTTGAGCTTATACGAGATAAATTTTCAGATCTTCTTATGTCAATTTGTAGAGATTTGCCATTTCTGTATTTCTTTCCGATTGCTTTCTCTTATATAAATATAAGTTGGCAAAGAATAGTTAGAATTGGTTTGAGCTTTTACGAAATAACAAAATTGGTTTGTTTGTATATGGATAAACATTGTCTATTATATATCTATTGTACATGCTAATACTTTGAGCCATAGTTGGAAAACTCGCCAAATGCAAAAACTCGCCAAGCCCCCCAAAAGTTTAATCGGGAAAAACTCGGCGATTTAAAAAAAAAACTCAGGAACCTAAAAAACCGCTGAAATTTAATTAAAAATACATTTATTTTGCAAAATTTAATGAGAAGATGCATCTAATAAGTTAATTAAAGACAATACAAAAGAAAGAAACGAAGTTTAGATATATAAATGTATAATGCGTACAAAATTGCATTCTCATGCAGAATGCTCATGGTAGGAAGCAAAATAGTAAATTACTAAATAGTTTCAATCTGTCAAACTAGAAGTAAATACTAAAACTCTAAATACATCAATACAATTTGACAATGTCAATCACATCTTCCTCTTTCCACTTGCACTAGCAGGCAAGCGAGGGGGTCTAGTCCTAGAAGAAGTGCCCCGCACTGGGATAGGGCGTGAGCTGCGTGACTGTGAACTCTGTGGCTATGCCCCCTCGCTCGACGTCCCTACTGACTGACTTGGCGTCCTAGAAGAGGATGCATCTCCTCCTAATGGTAATGCCTGATCCTCGCCTGAATCATCATCATCCTCGTCCTCATCCTCAATGTCATCCATAGTGAACTGAAAATCAGCGTTAGCCTCCCCCTCCATGGCCTGCCTCTCCAAATCAGCGATCTCATCTGGTGTAAACAATGGACTTGGCTCCTGTGCTGTCCAATCAGAATAAGGATCTATCTCATCTAGATCAAGCGGACCAGGTAGTTCTAAGAGCTGTGCCTTTTTTATGCGCAACTTAAGATTATAGTGCACATAAACAAGGTCATTAAGCCGTTTTTGAGTCAATCTGTTTCTTTTCTTTGTATGGATGGACTCAAATAAGCTCCAATTGCACTCACAATGGGATGAGCTACAAGGTTGGGATAGGACTCTGAGAGCAAATTTCCTTAAATTGGGGGTATTGCCACCCCAACTTGCCCACCAAGCATTTGCAAAACAAAATTAAAAAAGTTATAAAGCAATAAAAAAAAAATCAGAAGCACAACTTATCAATTAGCAAAAATTTTAAAGTTTGACGCTTTACCTGGTGCTTGAGTAGATCTTGCTCTCTTTGCTAGCATAGAAGAGAACAAAGGACCTCTTGATTCCACATAGATTTGTTGTTCGGTCACAATAAGGTCTCTCTCCTCTTCACTTGATATCATTCTCTCAATGCATTTAGAGAGACCTTCCATGACCTCTCCATTAGGATCTAAGTAGGAATCATCAGCCCTAAAACAAATAGAAAATGATATCAAGTCTTACTACACAACCTTAAAAAGTAAAGTAAAATAAAGACTTATTAAAATCCCAACTTCAAGGACAATCAATTATCATAGTACCTGAATTTGGGATTGAGGAAGTGGCCTGCTGCATGAATAGGTTGGTGGAGCATATTGTTCCACCTCCTATCAATTATTTCCCAAATGGGGTCAAATTTGAGACTATCCCCGTGATAGTAACTTCTAACAGCCTCTTTCGCCCTATCCATGGCCTCATAAAGACCTCCCATTGGGGATTGCTGCCCATCACATGTGCGCAAGACTAGAACCAGGGGCAGAGACATCTACATTTGAAATTTGAAAAATACAAATTAGTTAATAACATAGTAAGTTATGAATTGATAATGAAACTTGAATACACTAAAAATATAATGAAGTTACCTCCACAATCTCCTTAGCCTTTGCAAAAAAGCTATCATCAAACACTATTCGTGCCACAGCCTCTCCTTCGGGCTTCTTTGCGTAAGGTGAAGCAACCCAATCAGCACACACAAACATTTGCTTCAAAGCCAATATGTGGTCAAGAATACTTTGCAACGTCAAGAAGACCGTTGCAAACCTTGTCATAGCAGGTCTCATCAAATCTTTGCCTTTAGTGGCTTTTCTCATCAAACTGAGAACCCTTGGGTGATTATAGATATATTTCGTGACTCGCCTAGCATCTTCCACAATTGGACTCACCCAATCAAGTTTTCCTATGTCCTCCAAAAGAAGGTCAAGGACGTGTGCTGCACAAGGTGACCAGAAAAGTGTGGGATGCCTCTCTTGGAGGATTCTACCTAAAAGATTAGCAAAAGATCAATAATCAATAACAAACTTTCCATATTTAGTATTTACAAATTACATCAAATCTAAATTGAATAATACCATTATCCAGATTCCATAGCATTACATTCATGATTCATATTGATTCAAATATAAAAAATTAAATCTACCTGCTGCCACATATGCTGCTGCATTATTTGTGATTATTTGCACCACATTCTCTATTCCCACCTCCATGACAACATTCTCCAACATTAAAGCCAATGTGGCTGCATTTTTCACTTTGTTGGAGGCATCGACAGATTTCCAAAACACCAAATCATCTTTGCAAGCAATCAAAAAGTTAATAATGGTTCTACTTCTTCCATCTGTCCACCCATCAGATAAAATGGTGCAGCCATACTTCTTCCACTCTTTCTTTTGGTCTTCTATCAACAATGTTGCCCTACCAACCGCTTTGTCAAGCAACCTACAAAATTTAGGTGTAATATTAAATAAAGTGCAAGTGTTAGTAAAAAATTAGGAAATAAGTTATAACAATTAAGATTTAAAATATAACAATGAACTAAAGTGAATCACAATTATTTACAATTACTAAATAGTAAAATACTAACCTTCCACTCATATCCTTGCGATTAGGCGGCTTGTACCCTTTGCCTGATATTGTCATTGCATTCACCATATTGACCCAATAGGGACTATCAGCGGCATTCATTGAGATATTTTTGAAAAACCAAAAATCAGCTGCTGCAATATCAGTTTGCTCATGCACCTCCTTAAACCATGCAGTGCCCTCTAATGATGTCTGTGCTCCAGGTGTGTTCCTGGGCACAAAATAACCACCTATCCGTGATGGGGATCCGGATGGTGATGATGAAGAAGTAGGAGATGTAGAAGAAGTGGAACCGGTAAATGAGAAATTTTGTTTGCAAATCCGTGGGCCACGAAGAGATCCTGGTATGTTCTCAAGTGCTTCTTCTTCCTCTTGCATATCAAAAGGAGCTCCTTCTGATTCAGCTATGGCTGCCCTCATAGCTAATTTTGCCCTCTCCCTATTCAATTTTTTCTCTTCAGTGGCCGCAAGTAGGGCATGGATGAATCTTTTTTCTTCATCAGTTACCTTGAGACAAGGATTTGAGTCATGTTTCTTTATGCCTGCAAGGTGGTATTTGAGACAGTTTATGCCTCTAGAAATAATTCTCTCACAGGGAATGCATATCACCTTCCCAATATCATTTGGATTTGGAGCTTCATAGGCATACTGCCATGCCTTATCTCTTGCATTTTTAGGCCAAGTGCGTATATATCCAGATGGGCATGGTGTTTGTGGCCACTCTTCTTGCGGGTTTGTCATTTTTTTAATGGTTGACCGCTGCCCTGCACATAAATATATAGAAAAATGAATAAACAAAGTTAAAACTTAGAAGCTAGGGTTTCAAGTGATTCAAAGTTTCAAACTTCAAACTTCAACCATATCCTTAGCAAACAACAAACTTCAACCATATCCTTAGAAGCTAGGGTTTCAAATCAAAATGATTCAAAATGATTTTAAATGATTTGAAAACATTTACAAATAAGTTAACAACAACAAAAACAAAAGAACATTTGTTATAAAACTATAAAAAGTTTTCAAACTATGATAAGATGAACATACCTGGAAAGAAATTTGTCTTCTAAAATTGGTTAGAATCCTCTACAATCCACTCAAATCCGCTTTGAATCACTTGCAATCAGCCAGGAATGCCTCCAAACCTTTTTCTCTTCACTCCTCAAGGCTCTAAACAATCCAAATACAAGAAAAAATGAGAAAAAAACACATTCACTGCTGCTTTAATCCGTCATAGGCCGCGGGTGAAAATCTCACCAGAAAATCGCGAGTTTTTTTTAAAAACTTGCCGAGTTTTTCGCGATTGCTCGGTGAGTTTTTACCAGTCCGCTGAGTTTTTGAATCGGCGAGTTAACTGGTGAAAAACTCGCCGAGCTAGGAAACTCGGCAAGTTTTCCAACTATGCTTTGAGCTATTATACCTTGCCCATTTGTCTAGCTTGGGTTGCCACCACATGGACAAGCTAATGGTTTAGTTTTGATTATTGTAAAGAACTTTCTTTTATAATTTAAACTAGTAGGAAGTAAATGCTGAAAGAGGAATATTGTCCAGTGACTGACAGCATGCACTGACCTTTTGTTGTACTGACTTTTCCTGTTCATAACTATTTTGAATCATTATTACTCGTTCCTGTGTACCTTGAAATGTCACATTGTAAGAAGTAAAATCAAGCCCCTATGATGGGAAAGAACATACTTCTAGCATTCAAATGAGTGTGAACAAAATTTTCTTTTGTTTGATTATTTAAAGAATAGTATACCTTACCTTTGTCCATGGGCAAATGTGAAACCCATAACATCTCATATTTGAGTATGGAGATTCTTTTTACTTTTTAAAGGTTTTCCATTTTCCATTCTTTTACTCAGGATCTTCCAGGTGCTCTGGATGAAGCTGCAGTTACCGAGTCTCTTGAATTGCACAAAATAAAAAATCGTCAGTGGGCTATATTTAAGACTTCTGCATTAAAGGGTGAAGGTTTATTTGAAGGATTGGACTGGTAAATGTCTCCACCTTTATGCTCATATTAGCACATATATTTTTTGAACTTGGTAATTAGAGTTGCTATGCTTATATTTAATTAGGTGTAGTGAAATAGATGGCTTTAGATAGCTTGTATGTTCTGATTTTATGACTGTGCATAGGTTAAGCGATACACTTAAATCAGGGGGCCGATAACTTGTGACAGCAAAATTCTGGATTGTGGAAGTGATTGTGTGCAAATTTGTGTCCCAAGACATAAGCATTATATGCACCATTAGTGATTAATTGGATTGGCCAGGTGGAGAGGGACTAGTTTTAATTCAAAAATTTTTGTTTCGAAGGGAGGCAATATGATATCATTATTGTTGAAGATTTTGACAATGCACCTTGAAGCTGAAGAGAAATTTATATTACAATAAACACTGAGATATATGGTTCTATTGGATCATGTCGTTCTCTTGTGTTCCATTCTGAGCTATCAGGAGCAATCTCTGTAATATTAGTAGTACAACATTGTGGAGAAAATTTCAATGGTTTTAGTAATGCTTTGTGTCTTTTGTAGCATCAGCTGTGTTTTGTTTTTACAGGTTCGTAGATACACTGCCCAGATTTAAAAAAGTTTAAAGAGAAATATTTCATTTTAATGGAACTTAAAATGGATGTTGATTGGGGACAAATCAATTGCAGGTTTCCATCTTTCAACCGCTTTGGTTAAAGCATTGGGTTCTCCTTGTGGACACCCAAGTTTATTTCCCCACATTGATATTTCATATGGATCTTGAAGTTGTGCCTTAGGAATTCCATAATTGACCCTTAGTGTGGATGATATTTCTAAAATGCAATTCAAAGGGGTTACTCTTGATCTTCAATTGTTGATTTCTAGTGGCTGTTCAAAGGGAGCTATGTGGTCTAATTTCATGACTGTTTGAAAGGAGATAATTCCTAGTTATATGATCCATATTTTAAATCACCACCTCTTCACCGTCCTCTCTCTCTCTCTCTCGCTCTATATATATATATATATAGGTTTAAAGAAAATTGTTTAAACACAGTTCGATCCAGGTGCATGACATGGAAAGTACAACATTTGAAAAAGAACAGAAATTGAGGCAGGTCACCTTTTTAATGCTAGTCACTTACGCAATTAATTTTAACTACTCTATATGTTGTAGTCATTATATAATGTACTTTATAAATAACAGTCACTGTAAAATGTAATCAAGGTAGATATTCAGCAACAAATGACCATTTTGGTTCACTTAAGATTCAGATGTAGTTGTGGATGTATTGTGCAGTTATTATTCTAAATCAAATCAAACAACTGTAAAGCAAAATACAATAACTTATAATAAATAAATTTAACATATCTAAAATAATTATCTATGTATTCATGTGTGCTTATATGTATGTATTTATATCTAAAATAATTATCTATGTATTCATGTGTGCTTATATGTATGTATTTAATAAAATGTGTAAAATAAAATACAACAATATATTACAACCTTGTTGATCTCTACCATTGTATTATATTATTACCAAAAATAAAATATGAGGTCATATATTGATATCCTTTTTTGTCTTTTTCTTTTTGGGTCTAAACTTATATGCTAATTATCATTTTCATTCTATACAAATATTATTAATATTAGCCACCAATAAATTGTAAGTCTATATTGTCAAAATTCATTTGTCTACTTCATTGTTTAAGTTTTTTAAAGACGAATATACATAGCCAGCCTATATGATTAGTCCTTGTTGGTGTAAACAAGTGTTTACTTATTACACTTTGCTTAAGTTTACTTAAGTCAATACATTATTTTATTATTTGAGAGTATGCGTACTCTTATGAGTTGTCTTGTTGACAACACAGGTGTAAGCAACTCTAATTTAACACATGGTGTTTACAACACTAGAGTTTGCATACTTATCTGAGTTGTCATGTGGACAATATAGTTATTTGCATTCTTAATTAAGCACATGGTGTCTACAACATAATTTTACGTGACACCTTTGTAGGCTTATCCTCTCATCATTGCACTAACTCATGTGCTTAGTTGTGAGGCTTATCATATTGTTGACTCTTAGACATTTTAGAAGTATTCTAGAGGTTTTTATATTCAGGCTCTCCTAGTGTGTATGCATATTAATTGAATATTATATTGTTATTTTGATCATACTTTGTTGGTTCATTCTGTGCTTATGCTTGAGTTCTTTGATCTTGGGTGAGTTTTGCCCTAAGACAAATTCTTACATGGTTTCAGAGCTGAGGGAATTTTTCTTCATATAGCCATTGGAGACCATCTTCTTGCTTTACCTCTTAGAGGACCTCGACTCAAATTTAGAGTATCGCAATCATTGGGAGCGATTAGAGCTAAAGCAGATTTCGCCATTGTGTCTGGAGTGTATTCGGTGAAATTTGACTATAAATTTGCCTACCTTAGGCCATAGTTGAATTTGAGGCAATTTTTTTTTGCAAACTAGCACCCGAAGGTCCAATTTGCAAATTCGGTATGGTCATTTTTTAGATCTGTTTAATTAATTTTTTAGATTAGTATTTATTTTCTCTACTTGCAATTTTTGGAATATTTTTGAAATTTTTTTCTAGCCTATCAGGCATGTAGAGATTTTTTCTGCAGGAACTGGGTGGTGAAATCTTGGTCCTTGCAGGTGGAAATTCTCGACATAACCGGCAACCTTTCCAAATTCACGGCGAGCTTAACCCTGTGAGCACTACAAATTATGGCCGACACCTTTGATATTTCCAAAATGGGCTTCACATTCTGGCGTTCACTACTGGCTGAGCCTAATCAGCGGGGGATTGCACCCACAATAATCGACAGGCACCTCGCTTTCGTTTAAACCACATTGGCTTCTTTTTTTGAACACTTTGGCAACTTCTATGTGCTAAATATGAGACTAATCCCACAACATTCCTTGCCGGATTGCCTTTCATTGGCACCCAACAAAGATAGTTTTGACACTCCTGTATGCACCCTAAAATGGTCACCTAGACTATGGGCGCCCATTATTCAATTTATCAATTTCCTGAATCAATGGTTTGCAATATTTTATTAAATCAATTCAAATCAATTTCCTTGATCAAATTCAATTATTTCAATATTTTTGAAGGTTGATTATTTTATCGTAAGTTTTATTTAATTAAAAGAAAATCTCTCTTTTAATTAAATAAAATAAGTTCCCATTTAATTAAAAGAAAACCTCTCTTTTAATTAAATTCATCCACATTTAATTAATTAAGAGAAAAACCCCTCTTTTAATTTAATTAAATATTTTCTATTTAATTAAAAGAATTTGCTCCTTTTTAATTAAATAAAATTTTCACTTAAATATATCTTTGTGATGAAAAAAAAATTAAATAAAAAAAAAATTAAATAATTTTTAAATTTTTTTCTCTACACTTAAATGCACGTATCTCTAAGTGGGAGTCCTCTTTTTCAGTTTTCCACTTTCTTCTCAAACACTCCTCTTTTTTCATTGGTGAAATTTTGTCTCACATGGGTCGAACTCTATTATCCCATATTGGTTGTGAGAAGCCTCTCACCTCCATATTTTTCTTTATAAGAGAGAGCCCTCTCTTCATTTTGGACATCCACAATTCAACCATAAATCACCCACGATTATACATTCATAATTAATTCATGATATATCCACAATACATCCACAATTATGCTATTGTTATGCTACAGGTTTGGAGAGCTGTTTTTGAAGGACTTTGAGCATCAAAGCTTTTTTTTAAAGAGAACTTCTATCTTTTTGTCTTATTCTCTCTTGCATCCATGGCTTCTATCATGAGGTTTCATCTTTGCATTCAGATTCTTCTAAATATCATTCAGATTCTTCATTTTCTAAGTCTTATCATAATTCTTCTAAATATCGTTCAGATTCTTCATCTTCTAAGTCTTTTCATGATTTTTCTAAATATCGTTCACATTCTTCATCTTCTAAGTCTTACCATGATTCTTCTAAGCATTATTCACATTCTTCATCTTTTAAGTCTTACCATGATTCTTCTAAATATCATTCATGTAGGTCTTCACCTACTTCATCCTTATCTTAACTATCAAAAGCGCATGTCAGCATGTCAAAAGCATTCAACAAAAGAGTTCACCCTAGAGAATTCCAAGTAGGAGATCTTGTTCTACTTGAAAATCCTAAGAATCAACGGAATAGAGATGAAAAGGGTAAGTTTGAACCTAATTGGTTTGGACCTTACATTATTACAACAACTTTTGGTTCAGGTGCCTATTTACTACCTACATCAGAGGGAGAGCAGCTCCCTGATCCTGTCAATGTCTTGCACTTGAAGAAGTTCTATCCGTGATGCTCATTCTATCTGGGGGAATCTTTGTACATATTTATTGATCCTGAAAAAAATCCAAAAAAAAAGATATATTTCAAAAAATACAAAGAAAATGATATAATCCAAAAATCCAAAAAAATGATATACTGTGAAAATTCTAAAAATTGGAAAATGTCATGAAAAAATGATAATCTTAGTAATAAGTTCTTTGATGTATCTCAAAAAAATAAATTATATATTTCAAAAATACAAAAAAAATCAAAAAAATAAAAAATTCAAAAAAAATAGAAAAAGTGCTTTGGTGAAAACCTAAAAATAGGTGCCTTGGTAGAAAAAATACAATTTTTTTATATAAAAAGTCTTGAAAAATAGAAAATAAAAAAAATTCAAGTGGTGAAAACCTGGAAACAGGCGCTACTTGAGGCCTTTGTACCCCTGTTTCTTAGCACGTGTGCTCAACACTTAGCCTTTCTCCATCATGCCTTGTCCTTGTTGTCTTGGTTTGGAATTGGTCTTTGTCTAGGGGGCATAACTATGTTCGCTTTGGTCTCTTGGCTGTGTTAGTCTTTAGGACACCTTGCAAACAATGTTTTTTTCAACACCACCCCACTTGTATTTTTTAATTCAACCATTGACATCGAGTATTTTTCAACACTTATCAGTTTGGTCTTACCCAGTTTTGTCATGTGATCTTCCCTTGTTGCAAGCATTTGATCCTTATCCTCAGAACTCAGTATCAGTTAACTCACTTAAATTTTTAAACGCAACACTTAATGTTTGACTTATGTCATGATCTTTTATTTGTGTGCTGCCTGTTATTGATTTTTTTTAAGAGTCCTTGTCTGATAAGTCTCTTCGGGATGCATAGCTAGAGGACTTGGGGCATGGGGCATGTTTTTATTTGTTTTGTACTTGTGGGTGTGGTCTTGAAACTCTAGAGTGTCTCTTGTTGCCCCCTTGAAACACTTAGTAGATTTGAGGCATCATCCTTAACTGTTTTTGCACAACCATTCTTTTGGTCATCTTGGCATCTATGCTTTGATGCGAGCATGGTTTTGCTATATTAAATTGGGTAAGCTAACATTGAAGTCATCTTGACCTCTGTCTTTGATGCTTATGTTAGAATCTTTCCACATTCCAATCCGATATAAATCACATTCATATCTTCATAGTTGCGCTTGTGACTAGTGATGATTGTGTGATTTTTCGATGTCCTTTAATAATGGCCCAATGATGAAAATAAGTTCTTTTACATTCTCTAATGAATGATGAACATAAAATCCTATGTTACAGTTGCTCTATTGCAAGTACACCTTTGCATTTTCATGCAGTTTGCATTGTTAGACTTCATGTTAGTTTGCATTTTTAGGCTGCATTATGAGTTTGAGAGGGTTTTTCCTTCATCTTTCTTGTGGACTTTTAATCAACTGTGGTCATGTTTTGATCTTCATTTCCTTATCTTCTTTCGTGATCTCAATCGAAATTTCTATCTTAAATAGTTGATTGATTTTGGAGCATTCTCTTTCTTAGGCAAATTTCCTTGTCTTCTTTCTGTTTCTTTCCATATCTTCCAAATTTCTACCTTCTATTCACTTTCACCCCACTTCTTTTCTTCTATTTCACCTTTGGGGCATAATTTTTCATGCTTTTTGATCTACCTTGGTTTTGTGATTCTTATGTCTTTCATCTTACATCAAGAACCTTATCTTTAGCTTGGTTTGATCAATTTTATAAATTTGCTATTTCTCCTCTATCTCATTTCGATTTCGATCATGAGAGGGCAGTGCTTATCAAACTTCAATCTTTGATTCAGTTTTATCAATTTTACCTTTGACTTTTTTAAGTCAAAATTTATTTGTATTCTTTGTCCTGATGTTTTCCTGAATCAACCACAAATTTGAGTTGTTTTGTGATCCCAAATCGATCTCACACTTCAATTTCTTTCTTTGACTACATGTGTTCCTAAATCAATCACACATTAGTCAAAGAGGGGCAAATGTATGCACCCTAAAATGGTCACTTAGACTATGGGCCCCCATTATTCAATTTATCAATTTCTTGAATCAATGGTTTGTAATATTTTATTAAATCAATTCAAATCAATTTCCTTGATCAAATTCGATTATTTCAATATTTTTTAAGGTTGATCATTTTATCCTAAGTTTTATTTAATTAAAAGAAAATCTCTCTTTTAATTAAATAAAATAAGTCCCCATTTAATTTAAAAAAAAACTTCTTTTTTAATTAAATTCATCCACATTTAATTAATTAAGAGAAAAACCCCTCTTTAAATTTAATTAAATATTTCCTATTTAATTAAGAGAACTTGCTCCTTTTTAATTAAATAAAATTCTCACTTAAATATCTCTTTGTGATGAAAAAAAAAATTAAATAAATAAAAAATTAAATAAATCTTTTTTTATTTTTTCTACACTTAAATGCACATATCTCTAAGTGGGAGTCATTTTTTTCCGCTTTCCACTTTCTTCTCAAACACTCCTCTTTTTCTCATTGGTGAAATTTTGTCTCACATGGATCAAACTCTATTATCCCATATTGGTTGTGAGAAACCTCTCACCTCCATATTTTTCTTTATAAGGGAAAGCCCTCTCCTCATTTTGGACATCCACAATTCAACCACAAATCACCCACGATTATACATCCATAATTCATCCACAATTCATCTACGATATATTCACAATACATCCACAATCATGCTATTGTTATGCTACAGGTTTGGAGAGCGATTTTTGAAGGAGTTAACATCAAAGCTTTTTGTGGAGAACTTCTATCTTCTTGTCTTATTCTCTCTTGCATCCATGGCTTCTATCATGAGGTTTCATCTTTGCATTTTCCTATTATCTTAGAGTCATATTTATTTTCATAGATTAGTATTGCATTGTTATTACATTTCCTTTCTTGCATTGTTTGGCATTGTCATCATATAGATTAGTTTACATTTTCATTTGCATGTATATTTTTGGATCCTTGAATCTTTTGTTTCATGGTGTACTTGCATGGGCACAAATTAGGTCAAGCTGAGGGCCTCCATTACAAACCCTTGCACTCCATGAATAGAGCTATGAGTCGCCATTCAAGACCTCATTTTTGAGTAATCTTGGATATAATGACTCATAGAAGTGTGCTTACATTTTAGACATACAACTCCAATTATCGGCTGTCATCCGCAATCTGGTGCCGAACTTTGCTTACCTGGACCCTCACTGGCAACGCAGTCACCACCATGCGGCATGCAGACCCTTTATTCGACCTTGCCACGTGACATCTGAACAACTAAGCATGTGGATCTTCTGCCACATTAGGGGAGCATTGTTAGCCGCTAGTACAATAACCGTTCGCCACATGTCCTCTCCATAGCCGAACACCTCAGCTGCTACACGTCAGCCAGAGGCCTAGTCCACCCACCGAGTCAGCTTACACATTAGCAGCCACCTAGATAGGCTGTACAATTCGATATAGCGGCCATGTGGCCCATTCGTACACTGACACGTCTTGCTGATAGCATCAAATTCATACGCTGACATCACTGCCATGTCACTAGGCAAACTTTTTTCGCCGACATCTTTTTATGCCATTAAATTTGACAGCCATTTGATCGTCATTCGTAGGCCAATTTGCATTGCTGCTACGACTGTTTGGACGTCAAATTTAACCTAGTTTTTTTTTGCCCAAACCCCTCTCTAGATTTAGTTTTGATTTGATAGTTCGGCTTTGGGAGGCCATATCTTAGTCATCTAGACTCCAAATTAGGTGCCATTTTTTTTGATTTTGGGTAGAATTTTCCAAACTTTTCAGTGGTGCTATTTTTTTTCTAGTTTTGGTGCACGAATTTGTCATAAATTGTATTTTTTGGCGGCTGTACCTATCTTATCCTACATTTTGCAACTTCAAACGCTTCGTACGGGCTCATTTGGACACATTTTTAAGTTATATTTTTTTTGAAAGTGCTTAATTTTTCATCTTCTTTCCAGATTTGCAATCAGATTATAGGGTTGCACAGACAAAAATATCAATTTCAGAATTTGGTCCTTTTTTACATTGTATTGTTTTGATTACTCTTCAAAATTGTTGTACATCTGAGCTACAATGCTTAGTGCTAGATTTGAACATCAAAAAGTAGTTGTAAATAACAAAATCAGAAGCTCACTCTTGTCCATTTTGACAAGTTTCCCTTGTAAAGACAATACATATAAAGTGCCAAAAACATCATTTTTGAGGGGGTTCTTTGATTGAGTGAATGGGGAGGGGGGGGGGGGTGTCTTGTGTTCTTGTCTCTCTTTCTTGTTTGTGCTCTTTTAGATTTTTGCATCATGCGTTCACCTAAAACTTCACTTCTAACTTCAGACAATTATATTACATGGGAAGATTGTATGGAGTAGATTAATGGAAAAAGCTTTAAATCTATATGTTAATGGTACAATTACCAAACCCACTGATGCTACAACACTAGTTGATTGGCAAATTAAAGACAATTAGGCTTTAGGAATTATCAAGAGTTGTGTTTATAGAGATCTCTTCTTCCACATTAACAACTTTAAGGAAGCCAAGGCTACTTGAGACAAATTTGTAGGGTTGTATGATAAGATGGATGAGGAAAAGAGATTCCAAATTGAGGATGATCTACTTCTATTGGATCTTAAGAATTTTGACACAATTCAAGACTATATCAACAAAGCCAATGAATTGAGAGCACTACTTAAAGATTGTGGTAATCCCCTAAAGGATGATAGATTTATTCATCACATCTTGAAGAGGTTACCTTTAGAGTATGCATCTTTTGTTTCGAGTTATAACACTCATGGGTTGAACATGGGAAGTGCCTTTACTAAGTCTTCATTTGATGCATTTGCAGAAATGTTTATGTTGGAACAATCGAAGTTGATAGATATGCAAATTCTCAAGTCATCAAATACCAAAGCATTGGTGGCTACTTATGAGAACCAATCAAATCAAAGTGGAAAAAGTTCTACCAATAGCAAGAAAAAGCAGTGGAAGCAAAAAATTACAATTAGAGACACTACAATCTTCCTCCTCATAGCAAGGCAATTCTTCTTCCAGCAAGAAGGGAAACATTGATAAGAAGAATAAACTGTTTTGTGCATATTGCAAGAAAATGAATCATGATGAGCATCATTGCAAGACTAAGAGAATAGATGAGTTGGAAAACCTACTTAGAAAGAACAAAATCAATGTGCAAAATGCTTCCAAGGATTCAACTCCACCCACTTAAAGGGAAAAGGGAAAAGCACTTATGGTAGGTATAAGTTCTTCAGGGGAATGGATTCTTGACTTAGGTGCTTTATATCATATGAGTTCTTCAAAAGGGGATTTTTCTTCATTGAAGCAGTCTAAGGTACCTCACATCTTTGTAGGAGATGATACAAAAATGGAAGTTGAAGGGAAATGACAAGTTGAGATGGAAAATGGGGAGTTCAAAGAAGTTCTCTATGTTCTCAACCTTAGCTCTAATCTCCTTTCAATCTACCAAATCACTCACTATGGAGATGGCAATAAAGTTGAGTTCCTTCCTAATTTAGTAATGGTGCACAATCTTAATGATGATTCATTGGTTGCAGTGGGTAAAATCAATCATCACACAAGGCTTTATTCCTTCTCCCACTTTGTGCCTAAGTCTCCTTCACATGCCTTGTTGACAAAATCTCATTCACAAAACAAATTATGGCATGAGCGATATGGACATCTTGGTCAAAGGTGTACCTACAATCAACTTTTTTAAGGGTGAATGTTCAAATTGTTCAATGGATATGCATCTCGAACAAAAGTATGACAAAGGGAAGTCTTGGAGAGCATCAGTTGTTCTTGAGTTGGTTCATACAGTTCTAGCACATCCTTTTGCAATAACATCAGTTAGCCAGGGTTGCTACATCCTCACTTTCATTGGTGACTTTTCCCACTACACATGGGTCTACTTTCTTGATCACAAGAATGAAGTGTTTGATAAGTTTTTAGCCTTCAAGAGTCATGTTGAAAAGCAATCAAGGTAAGCCATCAAGGTTCTTTGTGTGAACAATGAAAGTAGATATGTGAACTCAAGACTTAGAGACTTTTGTGAACTTGAGGGTATTGATCTTCAGAATCCAATAGCATTATTGATCTTCAAAATCCAATAGCATTCAGTCTGTAAAAGAAAAATGTTGCAACAATGAGGATTATAACTCTTTAAGTTTATGGCAAGTTGCACGACTTAAGCCAAGTCTCTTGATCCATCACTTGAAGTCGAAGCTATAAGCAGTGCCAATCACATACTTAATAGGTCTCCTCATTATGTCCTGGATGGAAAAACTCCTTTTAAGGCATGGTGTGTTAGAAAACCAGTTGTGAAACATTTTAAAGTTTTTGGTTGTTCAGCATGGGCAAACATATCTTTCAGGGAATGCAATGCACCACCACCAAGGCATTGTACTTTCATCGGATATGAAGGCAGTGTTAAGGCATATAGACTTATGGATCTTGAGACTCGTGAGATATTCATAGAGAGGAATGTTCACTTTGAGGAAATTTCATCAAGCTTATCCTCTAATCCTCTCTGTACTTTATATATTGTGGAAACTGATAGTGACAACAATGATAGTGATTCAACAAATTCAGATATGTGGGATCCTATTGACAGCTATAGGTAGAGATCACAACATCAACCCATTCCACATGTATACATTGCTATAGTGATAGGTCCATGCAATTCAATATAGTTGGGTACACCTTGTCTTCCAACTCTAGCATCAGGGGATGACTACATAGTAGATATTTCAAGTTTGTTTGTGGAGTCATACATAACAGATTTGGGAGACATCATTGATGATATACATCTCTTTGATAAAGAAGATCCTTCTTCAGTTGTTGCGAGGGCCCACTCTGACCCTCTTGTCCATTCTCTATATGATCAGTCTTACCAAGTCGATATGATTGTGGATCCTTATGTACAACAGTTGTAGAAGGTCTCTTTATCATTTGAGGAGACACATGGTTCTTTGGAATATGTTCTACATCCATCCTTGCTAGATCTGACATTGTTCTTTTCAGCAGTATTGGAAGGGGTGACAGTCAATATCGACATAGGGAAAGTTGTGCAGGTTTCAGAGACACCATTCATCATTGGGATTCTTTCTACATATTAGGGAAGCATCTCATATGTACCTATGATATTGTTTCTTCCAAAGGGGAGGAACAATATTCAACAGTCATGGATCGACTTCTACATTGGAGCAGCTATCACTGATGGGCATTCTACATTTTTGGGGGGGGGGGGGGGGGGGGGGACTACCTTGTCTCCTTTCTTCTTCTTCTTCTTCTCTTTTATGGGGGGGGACCTTTTCTTCTTTTGGGATAGTGTTCTTCTCATACTTCTCTATGGTATATATCTGATGTATGTTGTAATGGGGGTGGACGGGCTGTCTTGATTACTCCATCCATCCATGCATCTTGTCTTTTCATCTCTCTTTTTTGGGGAGGGTTTTTCCCATGAGGTTTTCTCTCTTTCTCCACTTTATGAGAAATTGCATTGCATTTTATACATGGGTACCTAACATGGCCTAATAGCTGGGACCCATCATGCATTTTCATTCTAGCTTTCATAAGCTTAAGTGCATTCCCCTAAGTTGCACTTAAGTGGGGGTGTTGGTGTAAATAAGTATTTACTTATTACACTTTACTTAAGTTTACTTAGGTCAATTTATTATTTTATTATTTAGAAGTATGTGTACTTTTATGAGTTGTCTTGTTAACAACACAAGAGTAATCAACTCTAATTTAGCACATGGTGTCTACAACACTAGAGTTTGCATATTTATTTGAGTTGTCATGTTGACAACACAATTATTCACTCTCTTAATTAAGCACATGGTGTCTACAATATAATTTTACATGACACACCTTTGTAGGCTTATCCTCTCATCATTTCACTAACTCTTGTGCTTAATGGAGGATAATCCACACTTGGTGGACATGTGCTTAGTTGTGAGGCTTATCATATTGCTAACTCTTAGACATTCTAGAAGCATTCCAAAGACCTTTATATTCAGACATTCCTAGTCTGTATGTACATCAATTGAATATCATATTGTTATTCTGATCATACTTTGTTGGTCCATTCTGTGCTTGTGCTTGAGTTCCTTGATCTTGGGTGAATTTTGCCCTAAGGAAAATTCTTACAGTCCCGTAGCTTGCTACAAGAATTTTGAAAATTGCAAAACATTTTTTCCCCTTGTAGCGTTGTTTTACAGGGGATTGATTAAAATGTTTTGCATTGATCACTGTCTGCCCAATTATTTACTAGAAGCATATTTTCCAATATTGGAATATCCTTCCTCCTCCACATACTACTACTAGACACATTTTGTTCTCCAAGATATAAAGCTGCTACAAACAAAGATGAGAGGCTTTCTCACCATCTACCCAGTTATTTACTACAAGCATCTTGTCCAATATTGGCATATCCTTCTTCCACATACTACTACTAGACACATTTTGTTCTCTAAGATATAAAGATGCTATAAACTATTGGGATATAAAGTCCAATCATTCACTCTTCTCCCGACTCTTCCTGTAGGTAGAGTTCTATATAATGGCTGTGTGCAACCTATATAATCATCCAATATTTCATTAATATAACTATTCCCTGCTAAGTATGGATGTAGCCACAGTTGTGGTGAACCATGATAAACCTTGTGTTATTGTCTTCTTCATTTATTGTATTATTCTGCTTGTTTAGTAACTTACAATTGGTATTAGAGTTGAGGTGAGGCTAGATTGGAAATGGAAGACAGTGAAATTGATTATGTAGAGAGTGAGGTTGTGCATGGAAAGAGAAAAATAATCCGCCATGTGCATTGGTGGGATGGTTGGGAAGATAAGCCAGAAGCTAAACCTGAAGAAGATTTTAAAGCTATTAAATCTGAGCTTAATGCAATTCTTGAGTGCAATGGTGATGGTGATGTACAATATAAGAAATATGTCATGAAAGAATTACAGAAGACATCAAATGAAAACAAGATTGGTGAGTTTGTAAAATACTTAGTGTTGATCTTTTATAGTATGACTTCTCTTATTTCTAGCTTTAGACTAGATAATCCAAAACATTTGCATTCAAAGTGCACAAGATATTACAGTTAGAAAACTGTACATATGTCCCAAGAGAACAAAGGTTTGGGACAAACAAGAAATTTTTTGTAGAAGAAAATATGAGAGCAGTTGAAAAATCTGCTGTAAAAGAAGATGAGGGAACAATCGTTGAAGGGGCAAAGGAAGGCGATAATTGGTTGAAGGGGTAGACTAGTAATATGCAGTGTGTTGAAGATTTAATCTCTCACAATGGAGTATGGCTCACACCAAAGACGGTTCGTGACAGTGGTTTACCCAACACACTCCCTAACAAAAAATTAAAAATTGTGATGGATAAAGCCATCCAACCTGGGTACAACTTGGCATCCATTAGTGTGGATAGTCTACGTGACAGTCCCAAATTTAGGGGTAACAAAGATTTTCCTTTGCACACTTGCCATCATTTGACATGATTCAACAAACAACCCACACACAAATATATTCATAAATCTCTGTAGTCGTATGGTGAATTAGACAGAGTGTTGCATGGAGAGCACAAACTGGTGGCAATAAATTACCACAAGATGCAAACCAAGAGGATAATATCAACAATTTTCCATTAAAATCCTCTACATAGGAAAGTTATGTGCAAAATATATCAGAAGAGAAGGAAGCCCTGTAGGTTTTGTTGCCACATGAGACATTTAATCACTATGTTGGGAATTTAATTCCATCGCTACCAAATTGTTGTCTACCACAATCCTTTCAAAGTAATGAAAGAAGACTTGCAGGGAGCTTGGTGGCCCTAATTAGTGATCGCCTCAGTAGCTTTGGCTCTCATAATAGAGAAGGCAACCAAGGTGCAACAAAGACATCAAGAGATTCAATAAAAGAGCATCTTAAAGTTCATGTAGTCCATTGTTTATACACTGCTGCAGTGATAAAAAAATAGGCTAGTTGATGTAGAAAAAGAATGTTATGCATATAGAAATAGTAGTGTTTTTTATTATGTTCTTATAAGAGAAGATGCTTTCGATTATGATTTGATGTGGAGAAGATTTATTTGGAATGCATTGGAACAAAGTCTGGCAATGTTGAGATCTTCTCATCGTCTCGTTGTTCTCTAAGATGCAAAATAGGGAGTAGGGGATGCCATGATGCATCTTTGTGCCAATTGGACTTCACGGGGGAGATTTTTGGGATATGAAACCCAATGATACATGACTGTTCGTTCTCCTCTCGACTCTTCCTATTGGTAGAGCTCTATATAATGGCTGTGTGCATCCCATGTAATCATCCAATATTTCAATAATATAATTATTCCCTACTAAGTGTGGACGTAACCACAGTTGTGGTGAACCACGGTAAACCTTGTTTTAGTGTCTTCTTCGTTTATTGTTTTACTTTGCTTATTTAGTAACTTACATAAACAAAGATGAGACACTTTGCTTAATTTGTATATCCTCGTTATATCTATTAATTTGTTGAGGATTGATAATTTTTTTGAGGGATATGCTTCTAAAGATATCCAAAAACACAATGCTTATCATCATTATATTTTCCTACCCTAGCATTAATAATATCTTTACAAGTAGAGTTTGCTATTGTTAGAGACTTCCTGATTTTCTTTGTAATGATTATTTAATCAATGCATTGATGTGTGAATTAAGGCTTAGTCTATTATCACTTTGATCTAAAGGCATCATATGCATCCCTCACTATCTACCTCCTTTAAACCAAAATCATCTTGTCTAATGTTGACATCCTTGTTCCATATACCACTTGTAAAATCCACTCTCTTGATTACTTCTTTAGCTTCTCCAAGATATAAAGTTGTTACAAACATAGATGAGATGTCCACGCTTACTCTATTGATTGACTACAACCATCAATTGCATCCCTAACATTCACTACATTACACGAAGGACGCAACTACCTTGCATCTTATATACTCTAATCAACTTTTTTAATATTATGCCTCCCAAGAACATCTATCTTTAGCTACCAAATGCATAAATATTTCCCTTGCTTTGTTAAGGATTGATAAAATTTTGGTTTTTTGAGAGACACACTTATAAAGACATTAAAAAATACAACACTTATCATCATTATATTTTCCTAGCTTAGCATAAATAATATCTTTACATATAGAGCTCACCATTGTTAAAAACTTCATGGTTTTCTTTTTAATGTTTATTTTAATCAATGCTTAGATGTGCAAATTAAGGCTTGATCTATTATCACTTTGATCTATGACATGGTATCCATTATTTGTTCAAGTCTTGACCAAGGATCAAGTGTTTGCTCTATTATGCAATATTATTTCAAATTTATTGTATAATTAGCAAGCAAGATTATCAACCTCTATTGATCCCCCTATAAACATAATTAATAACATAACTTTATAGCATATCCAAAAAAGGTCATATTGTTGACATTCTCGTTCCATATAACACTTGTAAAATCCACTTTCTTGATTATACCTTTAGCTTCTTCAAGATATAAAGGTAGAAACATAGATGATATGTCCACACTTACTCTATTGATTGACTACAACCATCAATTGCATCCCTAACATTCACTACATTACATGAAGGAGGCAACTACCTTGCATCTTAAATACTCTAATCAACGTTTTCTATATCATGCCTCCCAATAACATCTATCTTTGGCTACCAAATGCATAAGTAGTGCCCTTAATTTGTTCAGGATTGATAAGCTTTTGGTTTTTTGAGGGACACACTTATAGAGATATTTAAAAACACAACACTTATCATCATTATATTTTCCTAGCTTAGAATAAATAATATCTTTACATATAGAGCTCATTGTTGTTAAAAATATTATTTTCTTTGAAATGATTATTTTAATCAAACCTTAGATGTGCGAATTAAGGCTTGGTCTATTATCCCCTTGATCCATGGCATGGGTTCCATTATTTGTTCAAGTCTTGACCAAGGATCAAGCTTTTGATCTATCATGCAATATTCTTTCATATTTATTGTATAATTAGCAAGCAAGATTGTAATGTTTCCATCTTTTTAGTATCTTAGTGGAGTTCTTAGCCTTTACATTCTCCGAAGGCTAAGTGAAGAAATAAGGAGAAATTGATTAAATTAATTTCTTATAAAGTCATTACAAAAATTAAAATTAAAAGGTGACTTTATATTTAATTAATTTAATTTTCTAGAAGCACAATTAATTATTGTATTGTAAGGGAGAAGCTTCTAGAGAGTGCATTTTCTAGAAATACAATTAATTATTGTATTGGAAAGGAAGCTTCTAGAGAATGCAATTAAATAATATTTTATTTCCTTCTAGAAGGGTGAAGGAAAAGAATAAATAGAGGTGAGAGTTTCATTGTTAAACCATCCAATTATTGTGAATTGCATTTGATAAGAACTTGAGAGAAGAAATTAAGGTTTCTAATTTCAGTTAGCCATTGGAGACGTCAACTCTTCAGTGTTGCAACCATTTGAGGTGGTGAAATATCCACTGAATTTTTTATTTAGGAGAGCTTCAATTCATGAGTTCTATTTGTGCTTAAATTGGAGAATACATTTTTGTTGGCTGCTACAGTACACAAGAACAATGCCGTGCTACAATACTTATGCTTGATTCATCTTCATTCTTGGGCATCACTATTATCAGGTTCCTCTTGCAACTATTATTAGTTAGCATTGTAATTTTTAGGCATATGATTTTGTTGTGATAATTCAAAATCAGATCTTGGCATTACTGTAGTCATTATTGTAAGCCCATTTGTCTTGGCAAACTCATAGCAACATTGTACATGAGAATGAATTCAATAAAGGAGATACATGTTGCATACCATTTGTTTGAAGAAATGTCCATCTAATAGCATATATGATCAACATAATAGTTGTATGTCAATTGTTTGTCAAAATGTCAATTGGCTGTAGGTATGCATTCCATATCTAGTTTCCATGTATATGCATTGAAAATACCAAAAGAACTGCACTTGCATATTAGTTCATTGTAAGAGGCATTATAATATAATTTGCAAACATTCTAAATTTCTTAGCATTGAAAGGCAACATACAATTGTTTGACAATATTCCTTGAGATAAAATCAGTTAGTTTGGGCAAGGGATATTACAAAGATTATCAACCTCTTTTGATCTCCCTATAAACATAATTAATAATACAACTTTATATCATATCCAAAAAATGTCATAGTTGTTGAAGGGAGTTGTTCAATTTCCAATGTAGTGATTTCCCCTTCTTTACCACTTTGATAATCATCACTGACCCACCTTCAATTTCAACTCTTTGCACCCATAAATATAGCATACTTGTAGCACACAGATGAGATCTTGGAATTTTGCTTCATTTTTGGTTCCCTCTTTTAGTCTCTTTGATGCTACAATTATCAATTTTCTTTCGTTGTTTCTTATGGGACATTATAGTCTAGATGCTATTGGATTCATTTTTGATACTTCACCAAAACTCATTTTAAACAATCCTACAGGGGGAGTTTTTTATTGTATTTTATTTTTGAGTTTTGACATCATCTCTTCTTTCCCTATCAATTGTGGAATCCCTGCCAATTTCAAGTCATTTAACTATCAACCCCTTCAATCATCATTATTTATTAAAACACAGATTTTATAAATGTTTTCTCTTAGTATATTCTTCTTCTTCTTTCTTTCTAGATTTTCATATAACTATTGATGGTTGATTATCAAAAGACTAGCGAAGACATAAATTTCTTTTACAATACAACCCATGTGAAGTCCCCATTTTTGGGGAGGCAAAGCCTATAATAAATCATGAAGTGGATGTTTTTGTCAATTTTCTTGTTGAACTTATTTTCTATAAATGCCAATCTACATGGATAACTCACCAGTTTTGGAGAAATTACATCTTTGTGTCATCACTATTAGTCAACCCACTTCTCTTTTTATTCATTTTCACTTTTAATCTAGTCACTTTAATTTCTAGTAAATCTTCTCTTTTCTAATCTTTCCATTCCTAGTCTTGTATTTTTTGTTTGATCATAGGGCTCACATGATGATTAAGTTACAATTATGAATTATCTCTATTGTTGGGATGCAATTCCAAGAATCTTAGAAAAGATTAGCTCTTTTTCTATTCTCTATCTTCTAACAAATGTAACTAGTTATGATGGATCTACAAGGAAAAAAGAAACCCCAAATGTCAATTTAAATTATTTGAAGTTCTACTAAAAAAATGTGAAACCATCTTATTTATTTTGTGTTATTTTGACCTCTTAAATCTTGATTTAACATAATTATCCCATAATATTTTGGTTTGTTTATATATTTTTTTAATTTTGTTGTCCAACCCCTAGTAGCTTAAGGATTATATATTGATTCTCAAGCCATCAATAATATGTTCTTTCGTTCAAAATTTCTTATCAAAATAATTCTCACATTTTGGTCCAGTTTATTCAAACTTTTTTGAAGGAGGGTTAAGGTAAGATAAGAGGTATACACACGTCAATCTACATAGAGTAACATATTCCATAATAGACATAACATAACACATTCTGCAATATACATAGCTCTATGTTGGGCCTTGTTCATTATAATCCTCATTTCTTCTAGCATGGGGATAAGACCTACCAATGTTAAGAGTGTCTCTACATTACTTAACATTTGAAGTAGCTTAGGAAATTTTAGTATGCCATCCTTCTCAAGACTTGAGTTCATTAGACCAAGCAAATGATGGATATTCAAAAAAAAATTAATGTGTTGGTCCATCCAAAGAGATCAATTAATGTGTTGACCAAAGATATCTCTCCTTATTGCTATCACCCTCTTTTTCATGCTAGTCAACAATGAGCCCTATCACCTTACATAAGCTGCTAATTGATGCAGGTCAAATCCTTACCTAATCTTCTACCCTATAATCAACAAGTAAACAACTTTGAAAGCTCAATAATCTAGATTTTCAAACCAAGAATTGCAATTGTGTTATGGTACCACTTAATGTAGTTGGGATCATAGAAGTCTCCAAGGGAGATAACTACTCTTGCAGCTAGAAATAACACAATGGAATAAAAAAAATAAAGAAATAAAAACACCATCCAATAAGGAAATTTATCTTCAATAATGATCAAGTTAATCTGTAAGTGTGGATTACATATTTAGGACATAAGTCTTCTTACATTCGAGGCATACACGCCTGATTATTTACTAAATAAGATCTTAGACTAGAAAACCTCTTGTATCTACCAACCCGTCCTTACACTCTCCTGCTCAAATAATGACTACTACCTTAATTATCTATAAGATCACTAACAATATGTTGGCTTATCAAATAAATAAAGTCCAAGATAAAGGATACATATTACAAACAAATATGTTAGGAGATAAATCCATAAGAAAACCCTTAAATAGATATACCATGTCACATGAATACACAATAAGGTAGACCACATGTATAATAACATATAAAAATGCACCAATCAACATCACATATCAAGAAACTTCATTTCCAATAGACTCTTTCTACTCTGGCTATTAGAACAAGAAATCAAATATAGGATCAAGCCAATCTTAAGAAATTTTTATCTAGAAACATCAGAACAAACTGCGAAGCTAGACATAGGACCTTTATGATGTCTAGACCTTTCCATAAGGGTTGCATAGGATAATGACCAAACTAGGAAAACATCCACCTAAAGTAATACAAAATTATTCAATGGGAAAAATGAATATATTAGCTAAAAGGAAATATTTTTGGGTGATGCATGATTGCCAATGACCCAAGGATGGTCTTGCATCACTATATCTCCTCAACGATATCCAATTCATCTCAACACTCATCCTCCAAATCCTAAGATGACATTTTAGTCTCCATGACTTCATCTACACCAAGAGTTCTTACTATTGGTCGAGAGGTTATGTAATAGTCTTTGCATTGCTACGACCTTCTACTTCTATAGAAAGGGGTGATTTAAGGGTCGATGATAGTTCTTGGGAATTGGTTTTGTACAGGGTGCCCACATCTTTTTCCCCATCTTATTTGGAGCATTCATATTTCTCTCCCTCAATTAACACCCATGGATATATTTTAACCACACATTTGTATTTTTATGGGGCATTCTATATTATTTGAGAGGGTGATTTCTTTTCCTATAGCAAAGAAAAAATAATTTGTCCTCTTCAATCTCAATTTTCTACTCCAAATATGACCCCTTGACCTTGAAAATCATCTTCTTTGGGTTTTTCATGACAAAATCCACTTTTAACCTTGCATAATGACATAGATCTCAATTTATGATGTCTAAATATAGATAAACTAAGGTGCCAAGAGATCTTCCAAATTTTTCTAATATTGCTTCTTCAATCCAACATTTAGTTCGAAGATTATTTAAGCTAATCTGAGCATGTTTATTATATAGACCAATTTTTGATGGATAAAGTTTTGATGCCATTTATTCATATAGAGGGAAGAAGAATTCATGGACCACAATGCACCCTAGAGGACCTTAGATCACTCTTCTTCAGAGGAAAAATTTACCAAAAAGACTAATTTGAATAGTATCAAAAATTTCTAGACATCCTCTACCCACTTGATTATTTTAGATCTATCTATGAATATTTAGAGAAATCTACAAATGAGGCCTAGATTTTCCATATAATTAGTATTTTCTTTGAATCCTTCAATTAGATCTATGACCATTGTTCTATGATCTTCATGGAGTCTTCCATGGATGCTTGACATAGGCTAGGGCCTTCATTCCATAGTATGAACTATGTTCTACAATCATGCTCACCATTTTCCCCTAATCAATATTTATTATGATTTTATAAGATAACAAATACTCCTCTTTAAAAATTAATGAACTTGAAGTGAAGGAAAAATAATGCACACTACTAGGGTTTGTATGGCTATGTTATGAAACTTTTCATTTCCATTGCCTGTCATTCCACATTTATTGCGAGATATTGTTTAGGTTATAATGGCCTCGACCTTCTCCAAGCCAACAGTTACTATTGGTGTTGGAGCTACTGCTGTTGATGTGAATGGCTCGTCCGAGAAAACATCCATGCAAGTTTGTCCCCAAGGTGTTTCATGAGGTAATTCCTCTCCTTATGTTGTTCTTAATGTAAAATATTTTGATACTACATGTACATGGCTTGAGCAACAAACCTTGATAGGCTATTTTTTTGATCACACTCCTTTTGAAAGAATGATTCGAGAATGATTTTCTAAGGTATGGACCCCCCAGGGTGTTCGCCTTGAAGGGGTTCAGAGTCTCACCAAGGGCTTTTCCTTATTCTTCTTTAATAACCCTGGCTAGGATGAGCATGTGTTCAACTGTGGTCCTTGATTTGTTCAGTCTTCCCTCTTAGTGTTTCAATGTTGGTCTTGAGACTTTATTGTCTCAGATGATCACAAGCTTAAGGTCCCAGTTTGGGTTGAGTTCCCTGGTCTCCCAATACCATGCTAGTCATTTTTGCAAGCTATTTTACAAACTATTGGCAAGGTGATTTTCCTTGAGCCTAACAAGTTTTTCAATGCTCTCCCTCAACATAGGGTTTGTGTGGAGGTCGACCTATCTTGGGACCAGAAGAAAACTGTGGATATTTAGATTAGTAATACCACTTTCATCTAGAAAGTGCTTTACCTTAATCTTCCAAACACCTGCTATCGTTATCAATCTACAGAGCATAATATTAGGGATTTTCCCTTGCTTGAGTGCAACGAGCAACCAACCAAAGAGGCCAAGCCTACTAAAAAGGATGAATGGACTACTATTGTCAAGAAGGGTGAAAGTAACTTTTCTTCCAAAGAAGGTTCTTCCTAGGATAATGATCGAGCCTCTACTAGCATTGCACTGTCAGTTTGTCTAGTTCCTTTGCTTCAACCACTTGATTCAAACCTCGAGTCTTAAGGGATGGTGAGATCTATCATTTTGGAACCTTGACCCACCCGGGTTCATGCACCACAAGTGGCTTCCATGATCTTTACTTGGACCCTTCATCATTCTCGTAGCCCAAATGACCGAAGTTATCATTCAAATGGTGGGGAAAAGAAAAGGATTATCTCCTTCAAAGATCAACCTCTTGTCTCTTCTAGCGTGTTTTTGCACAATAGTTTCTCCTCTCTTGGGGATGAGGATGACATGCATGCTTTTGCATGATGAATTTTTTTATCATGGAATGTATGGGGGATAATAGACCTCCCTAGAAAATATTCTGTTCGTGACACTGGGCGTAGGATTGGTAACCTGGATTTCCTTTGCCTTCAAGAGGTCAAAATTGCTAGGTTTCTTCTCAACTCAGCCTACTGTGTGATTTGGCCGTATAGTGGACTATTTTCTTCCCAGCATGAGGCTAGTGGAGGTGGTGTTGTTACTCTTCTCCCACCTCATTTAATTTCTTTAGTCATTTCACATGGTTATGATCCCATGTAGAGAATGGTTTGGATTTTATTGTCTTTTCAGAATCATTCCTTTGGTTTTACTAATGTTTATGCTCCTAATGATGTGGTTGATCATTCACATCTATGGCATTGGGTGACAGATCATCTGCCACCTACCACCTAGGTTTTATGCAGGGATTTCAACATGGTTGAGCTGGCTATTGACAAAAAAAGTATTTTTCCTTTTAGATGGACAATAGGGGAGAGAGAAGCCTAGTTTTTCATGTTCAATAAATAAGGTCTTTTTGATCCCAATACTAACCACCATCATCCTAGTGGGGTTTTGTCATACCTAGTCCAATTTTTGAGCTGGATCTAACAGGATTTTCAAAAGGCTTGATCGTGCCATGATTACAACTCAATCCTTCTTTTCATTTTCTAAATATAGGGACCTACATGTCATTTTGCTATCTGATGTGCCTCTCTTCAACCATTTCCTCATCTTCTTTTCCATCACTTGGTAGACAACTTATCCCCATACTTGTACGACACAATTTTTTCTGAACATGTCTTTATTGGCTCATGCTTCCACCTTTGCTCATATCTCGCATATCTGGAACATTGAACCTCATCTCCACCTGCACGTTGGATGAATTCAATGGTGGAATGACCATCACCCACACTATGAGATTCCTTTGCATTTATGGAAGACATTTGGCTAAGTACCACCAAAGATCTTATGAAGCTACCACTAAGAATCTCTGTACGATCTCTGAAGCCCTTTCCATGAATCCTTTCGATATAGATTTGAAATTTTTTCTCACCAACCTTCGTCATTAGAGGCAAGTTGTAGAAAACTATTCCACTCGTGGAGCTCCGCTCAAGGCTCAACTCCACTAGTTGGAGGTGGAAGGCTAGGCTTCAAAAGAGTTTTTTTAGGTTCTCTAAGCTCGCCACTTAGTTGTGGGTATTAAGAGAACCAAGGAAGGTCAACATACTCTTTGTGAACTTCCTAATACCCTCTAGGAATTTGTGCACCATTACAAGAAGGTTTTCACCATGCAGGGTAATTCCACTGCATGGGAGCAAAGCCTTGTAGACCTACATCTCAATTACTCCTAATAAGCTTTCACTTGAGCAACATGATTTTTGTGAGAGAAAGATAATGCTACCTAATCTTAAAGAGGCATTCTTCTCTATGGTGAATGAAAAATCTCTTGGGTGTGATGGATTTCCCTACAAATTCTATAAGACTTTTTGGGATGTCACTGGACCCAACCTTCACAAAGTCTATTTTGAAGCTTTTTAGTCACAATCTTTAGGGAGCATAATAAACAAAATAAATATTAAATTCATACCTAAATTGGTGACCCTAAGGATATTATCAATTTGTGGCCTATCATCCTCCTCAATGTCTCCTATAAGATCATCGCCAAGGTACTTTCCCTTAAGGTCTGACACTTGTTGCACTAGATTGTATGCCCTAAGAAGCCTGGCTTTATTAAGTCCAGATATATTCTAGATAATATCATTGTAGTTTGGGAAGGCATGGAATGGTCTAAATAGAAAACCTTGCTTCTTAAAATTGATTTTACCAAAGCATGTGACCATATTGAGTGCCTCTTCATCCTTGCAATGTTGCAGGCCTTGGGGTTCAATCCTATTTTTCTTCAATTAGTGTAAATGCTTTTTGGGGATGCCTTTGCATGCATCATGATTAATGGGCATGAATATGAGGCTTTTGGTCTCTTCAAATCTATTTTTCAAGGCTTCCCTCTTGCACCCTCTTTGTATGTGTTGGCCATTGAAGGGTTTGGTTAGTTGCTTGCTAATGCCATTTCAACGGAGTGGGTGAGGGGCATTTCTGTCCCTGGTTCCTCTGAGTAATTGGTCAATGGGTACTTTTCTAATGACTCATTTCTCACTCTCTTTGAGGAGGAGGATAAATTTTCCAATGCTTTACAATGCCTGGATACCTTTTGCCTTGCCTCTGATTCAACTATCAAGTGGCACAATAATTTGTGCTACAGATAGTCTTTTCTGCCTAGCCCTTCTTGGCTTGCCAAGTTTCAATGGAAATAGATTTAACATGGGGAAGTGTTTTAGTTTCTTAGAATACCTTTTTCCTTTCAAGCCTCCCTTGTGGAGCTTTGGAATGTATTCTTGACTAGGATTGAGAAGAAGTTGGATTACTAGATTACCAAATTACTTTCACTGGCTACAATTTTCCAATTTTTCTCCAAACTGTTGGCTACCACTCATGTTTATTACTCCTCTTGCTAGCCCTCTCTAAAGGCTTCATATCTCAAGCTTGAGTACTTATTGCGTGACTATCTATGGACCTCAGATGCCTCACACCATGGCTTCCATAGGGTAGCATGGGACTTTTTTCTATTTTCTTAAGGAGTCTAGAGGCCTTAAACTACTTTCTACCCAAAAGAAGGGGACTTCTTTGCGTGCCAAGTGGGTCATTCATGCTCTTACTGGTGATAAATCTTGGAAAATCCTTTTGCAACATTGTTTTTCTTCAGACTTTCCAGTCAAATTGCCTGCCTGGAAGGGGATTGGTTTTTAAACCCTCCTGGTCATTCTTGAAACAATTCAAGTTCAAGGGACCTTTGTTGCCAAAAGCATTTAGAAAGCTTGGGAAGCCATTAAGCCTTGGCTTCACTAGGATGGAGATGGGTTCAAAGATGGTCTCTCTATGAACCATAAAAATATGTGGTGGTCTTCCTTGTTTGTTATTCAAGGGATCCCCTTGGATAAGATTTAGGGAGCTAATAAGCTACATTTTTTCAAATATGACATCAGGAATCCTAGAGACCTTTTTTCTAGAGTCATCATCATCCTCTGCTCATGGAAAGATATGCAAGTGCAATTTAGGCTATCCCATCTAGATTGTCAGACATTTGATCTTCTAGTTTTTGTGGTCCCTTCCCATTTGTTACACAAGTAGGGTATTTAGTTTGTCAAGTCTTGGTGGAAGGAATGAAAATTGTATCCTGCCACTCCTTTGTTCAATTATAAGCCCAAGTTGGATTATTCCTGGTTGGTCCCCAACTTTCCTATGGTGGATGTGTTGAACCAATGTTGACATTTTTATTCTTCTTAGAAGACCTAGAGATATAGATTTGCCACTATTTGGCAAGCTATTACTGAGCCAGAAGTTGCACACTTTTCCTGGTGCATCCTTTTCCAAGGGTTCCCCTTGGGCCCTCGTCTTTGACATTTGGTGTTCTGGGCCCTAGATGCCCTTTTTGTGGGAAATATGAGACATTTTTGCATATTTTCTAGTTTTGCAGATGGGCCCAACAACAGTGGCATTGAATTCATGATTTTTGCAAGACTTTCTGTCTAGAAGCCTTTTCTTGGCATATCCTGCTGGAGATTTTCCCAGGCTTCCCTATAAATTCTCTCAAATTTGGCATGATTTTAGAATAGAGATCTTATTTACTATATGGAAGGATAGAAATGTTGTATTTTCTCACAACTCTCTTCACAATAATATTTCTATGTATACTAAAACTTCAGTGTGCAATAATGTGATGATGAAAATTCATGTACAAATTGATAAAGTGGCTCTAGAGCTGGTTCGCTTGTAGGAGCTTTTAGCTCATTTGGGGAATACTCTTTGCATGGTTGCCAAGGTGCCACCTAATGCTATTTTTGGAGATCACACACTTCCTCACAGTCGTTGGTGCGGCCAAAAATCTTTAGCTCATCGATCTCACACACCCAAGTTGCAGCCTCCTCGCCACTCACCCAATGGTGGTTTTGGAGACCGCTGGTTGGTGTTGGAGCTCCTCATTTTGGCTTTTGGCTTGTACTATCCTTAGGCAAGTCATTTAGGTGTGTTTGAACCTTAGAGGGTCATGTGAGTTTTCTCCTAGATAGATTTGACTAGGTTCAATCCATTCTAGATGTTTTTTCTTACCTTGTGTTTAGGGTTTTAGGAAGCAAGTTTAGGGTTATGGGTCTTATACCTTATAAGCCTAGGGAAATTTTGGTTTTAAGATTAATTTTTATCTATGGTGTTTTTACATATATTTGCATAGGTTGGAGGTCATACATTGTCATTTGATTCAAAGTTGGTAAAGATGTAAAAAATATGTCAATTGTTGCAAAAGTTGTCAATTAGGTCAAATTGGTCCAAATCAAGTAAGTTGATGTTTTGAAGGCCAAATAATGCTTAGACATCATTAACAGACCAAAATAGGCCTATTTGGAAGTTTTCCAAGGGTTAGATACAAAAGTTACTAGGAGTTGTAAAAAGTTGTTAGGAATTTTGAAAAGTTGCATGACAAGAAAGCTACATTGTGCAAGGATGGAGTTGATAGTTATGTTAACTATCTAAAAATTTGAGAAAATATATAAAACCATGAAGGAGATCCATTCCAAGGGTTTGATATTGTAATAAGTGGAGGTTGAAAACTTTTTACGAATTACTATTCTAGGATTGACAATTTTTGCGTTTTTGATTGCATGAGTGCTTTAATAGATTGAAGGATTTTTTTTTTCATTTGATCCATGTAGTTATTGTTCTTAAAGGGAATTTTGGTTGATATTTCAAGTTGGTAGGAGTTCATTTTCATATAGTTTGAAAATCATTTATAAATAGACAATTTGTGTTCCTCTTTTGACAATTTTGGGAAAAATGGCTCCCCCATGAACCCTCATCATGGAATTGTCATAGTCTTGAAGGATGTGGAAGTGCAGTCCTTGTACATTATACATAGAGAAGGAGAGGCCTAGAGAATCTTGTTTACTATTTTTCAAGTGATTTCCTAGGCAAGCTTTTGATGCATGGCTAGGGGATCACAATGTTTTCAAGTTGGTTTTGATGGATTGAATGTGCTAGATAGTTCAATCTAAGAGTTGTAGAAGGAGGAGGGATGTATTAGGAAATTATACATGAGAGGAGAAGTTCCCAAGATAATATTTTCTATGAATTTCATTAGACCTTAGTAGGTGCTGATGTGAAATGCTCAAAATCTTTGTTTGTAAGCATAAAAGTAGCAAAGTGGTGTTTGGAAAAGTTGAGAACCAGAGACCTACAAAATATTGAAGTACTTCCAAAAGGGTACTCATATTGGTAGTTGGTTTTCCACCTTCTTAAGGAAAATTTAGAGTTATAATCCAAAAAATGATTTTGGAGGCCTAATTCAACTAGGTCTAATTAGGATAGTTTTGCCAAGTTTGAAGGAATTGATAGTGAAACCTATGGAATTTGAGTCCAGGAAGTTAGTGAAGTCTAAAATCCTAAGAGTGAATCCCTCACTCCAAGTTGAAGGTAGAAAGATCATGTTTGTTGAATTTGAGAGTTTAGTGAGCAAGTTGGAATGTCTCTATGATGGATGCAAGTTGTAAAAACATTGGTGTAGATGGATAGGGAAGATTGGAGGATAGGATAGAGATCCTCTTGAGGTTAGGGTGATAAAGGGGAACCCTAGTAGGATAGAAGAGAAGCCTAGGTGTGTCCTTAAAGAAAAAAATAGATAGAAGTAGTCCAATTTATAGTGGACTAGTATCAGAGCCACCAAAGATTTGGGGCTAGTGGCATGTCTTTATATATTGAAGAGTTAGTAGGGCAGGCTAACATGGTGACCAATGCAAAACTTTTTAAAGAGACAAAGGAGAAAAAGGAGAGTAATAGGCTCCTAGAGGAAGCATTAGAGGAGATGAAAAAAAATTATAGGAAGTTGCCGAGGTAGCTAAGAAGAAAGATCAAAATGGATAAAGTAGTGATAGGGGAAAATGAATGTTTGATGAGTAAGACATCATTCCTAAGCCAGACCCTCCATTGACTAAAGAACCATTCTTGAAATTCATCAAGGAATTGGGTGGATAATCCCTAGAATGAATCCCTTTTTTTAGTGGAAAGATGGACATTGAACTTGTGATGGAATGGTTTGAGGGGATGGAAAACCACTTTGAGTGTAAAGGTGTTACTGAAGCACAAAAGGTTAAGGTAGCCAAATCTAGGCTAAGGGGATCAACACTAACATGGTGGAAGTACCTCCAACAAGAGAGGTAGAAGATGGGAAAGAAACCCATTTATAATTGGAAAGCCATGGTGGCTAAGGTAAAGGGACAATACCTACCTGAAGATTATGAAATTCAATTGCACAAGAAAAGGAAAAGCTTAAAGCAAAAAGACATGGATGTGGCAACATATGCTGAAGAATTTCAGAGGCTATGTTTGAGATTAAGGATCCAAGAAGAAGAGGCTCTTAAGTTAGCTAGGTATCTAAGTGGGTTGAAGTGGAACATACAAAAAGAAATCAATCCATGGACACTAACAACTGTCCATAGATGTTTCCAATTGGCATTGCAAGTGTAAGAGAAGAATAGGAAGAAATCAGACTCCAACTTTAGAGGCAGAGGTAGAGGAAAAGATGGTACGAATCAAATTGGTTGGTAGAGGTTCACCTTCAAGGAACCAAGGGGAAACCAATTGGACCGAACAACAAGAAGGGAACTCAAATAGAGGAAGTTTCAATAGGGGAAGAAGCTCTAATAATAGTGGAAGAGGAAGAAGCAACAACCAAGGTAGCAGATCCTAATTTACAACTATGAAGTGCTATAATTGCAACCAGATGGGACACCTTGTATATAGATGCCATGAGAAAGGTTTTACTTCCCAAGGAAGTGCAAAAAGGGTCAACTATATACAAGAAGAGTCTAGTAACAGTAGTAAGCCATCTAAAGTGCCTTTAGAATTAGAAGAAGGGGAAAACTTGATGATAAAGAGGACATTGGTTATGGAACCCATAAAAGAAGAACGAAGCCAAAGAAGAGCACAATTTAGGGTGAAGTGCAAGATGATGGGAAAAGTGGGTAAAGTCATCATAGAATCAAGTTCTAGAAATAATATTATATCAGAGGAGGTATCTACTAAACTAAATATGAGAAGAATCCTACATAATAATCCTTATAAAGTTACATGGCTGAACAAGGGGCAACATGTTCTTGTAAGTGAACAAGCATGGGTGGCATTCTTAGTAGGAACATACAAGGAAAAAGGTATTATGTGACATTCTACCTATGGATGTATGTCTCCTTCTACTAGGAAGGCCATGACAGTTTGATAGGCAAGCGATGCATTACGTAACCAAAACTACATACTCCTTCAAGAAAGATTGTGTGACATTCAAGATTCAATCCTCAATAGAAGAGGGAGAAGTGAAATATCCAAGTCCTAATATCCTTATTTGAGTTTTTAAAGACCTTGGAAGAAGGATGAGTAGGATTTTCCTTGATATTGAAGCCTAAGAAAGAAGTAGCTAACAAGGCAAGAAAGAAGACATAGCTACCTAAAGAAGTGCAAGAAATGCTTGATGAGTACAAGGACATTGTTAGTGATTGACAACCTGCTACCCTACCTTCGAAGAGATCTATTAGCCATCAAATTGACTTTATTCTAGGAGCCACCCTTCCCAAAAAAGATACCTATAAATGACCCCTCAACAAAATGAGGAAATTGCCAAGAAAATCCAAGAACTCTTAAACCAAGGCCTAATTAGGAAAAGTATAAGCCCTTGTGTTGTACCTACTATTTTAGCATCTAAAAAGTGGGGAACTTGGAGACTTTGCACTAATTCAAGAGCCATTAATAGGATCACCATTAGGTATAGGTTCCTAATACCTAGAATTGATGACCTAATGGACTGTTTAGGGAAGGCAAGGTACTTTAGCAAGATAGATTTCAAAACTAGCTATCACCAAATCAGGATAAAGAAAGGAGATGAGTGGAAAAAAACCTTCAAGACCACAAAAGGTTTGTATGAATGGCTTGTAATGACATTTGGCTTATCAAATACTCCCTCTACTTTTATGAGGCTTTTGAACAAGGTATTAAAGGACTACATTGGTAAGTTTGTTGTTGTCTATTTAGATGACATATTGATTTTTAGTAAAACTAAGGAGGAGCATGTTAAACATTTACAAATTGTTTGCAAGAAATTGCATGAGGAAAAGCTAATGATAAATTTAGAGAAGTTTGACTCCATAAAGTAGGAGCAAGTGTACCTTGAATTTTTTTGTCTCAAGGGAACCTCAAGATAGATAAAATTAAGGTGGATGCCATCCTAAATTGTTGTACTACCAAAGTTAAAATAGAGGTGAGAAGTTTCATGGTTTGGCCCAATAATATAGGAAGTTTATCAAACATTTCAATGCTATTTGTGCTCCTATGTTAGAAACTGTCAAAGGTGGGATGAAGAAAAAGTTCCATTAGACTCCTCAAGCAAACAATAGGTTTGGAACACTCAAGAAGAGGATAACTACTCAACCCATACTCATTCTGCCTAGTTTTGACAAACTCTTCACAATGGAGTGTGATGCTAGCAATGTGGCTATTAGGGTAGTCCTAAGCCAAGAAGGGAGGCTGATGATTTTTCATAGTGAGAAGCTAAATGATGTAAAGAGGAAGTACTTTTCTTATGACTTATAGTTATATTATTTAGTACAAGCTCTAAGAAAGTGGAGGCATTACTTTCTTCTAGAGGAGTTTGTGGTATATTTAGATAATCAGGCCCTCAGATTCCTTAATTCCCAAGATAAGATCGGTAGCAAACATATGAGGTGGGTGGAATACCTACAAGATTACACTTTCAACATCAAGCATAAGAAAGGAGTGCAGAATAAGGTAGCTGATGCATTGAACATGAGACTCCTCATAGTGCAAAAGTTTAGTTGCAGTGCATTAGTATTGACAACTTCAAGGACCTATATTTCAATGATGAAGATTTTCTAGAGATCTAAAATGTATGTAAATAATACAAAAATATTTTCCATGGTGAATTTTATGATTACACTTTGTAAAATGATTTATTGTTTAAGGGGAGTCAACTACGTGTTCCTAGGGGATCAATGAGGGAAAAATTTGATTAAAAAAAACATAATGTAGCACTTAGTGGTCATTTTGGAGTCAATAAGACTCAAGAATTAGTCACTAGGTTCTACTTTTGGCCTAAAATGAATAGGGATATCAGACAATATGTTGAATGTTGTGTGGTATGTCAAAAAGAAAAAGGTACATCTTCCAATGTAGGCCTTTATCAACCCCTTCCAATTCCTAGTAGGCCATGGGAGTTCTTAAGTATGGACTTTGTGGTAGTATTATCAAGGACAAAGAAAGAGTTTGATAGTATTTATGTTGTAGTGGACATATTTAGTAAAATGACACATTTATCCCTTGTAAAAAAATCCATGATGCTTGTCAAATTTCACATTTTTTCTTCAAAGAGGTGGTAAGAATTTATGGCTTATCTCTAAGTATTGTTTTAGATAGGAACACAAATTTCATGAGCTATTTTTGGAAAACCTTGTGGCATAAGCTAGGAACACATCTATCTTTTGGATCTACCTATCATCCTTAGACAAATGGTCAAACTAATGTAATAAATAGGACTCTTGGAAACTTTCTAACATATCTTACCAAGGAATATGGAAAGGTTTGGGATCAACTCATTAGGAAGGCTAAATATGCATACACTGATACAATTAACATGTCAACTAGTAAAAGCCTATTTGAGATAGTTTATGGGTTGCATCCTAGAGGAGTGTTTGAACTAAGAATGCTAAAAGATAGTGCAAAAAGAAATGGTTATGTTGAGGACTTTTCCCACTCCATGAGGGAAGTCTATGAAATAGTGAGGAAGACCTTAACTAAAAATGATGAGAAACTCAAGCATAAGGTGGATGACAGTAAAATAGATGTACCATTCCAAGTTTGAGATATTTTGACGGTTTATTTACACAAAGCACAATTGCAGAAGGGAGTTCCTCATAAGCTTTAGATGAGAAGGTTGAGACCTTGGACAATACTGGCCAAGTATGGGAACAATGCATTCGAGGTAGAGCTTCATGAAGATATTGGGTTATCACCAATTTTCAATATTTTTGATCTAGTTAGGTACATAGGCCCTACTCCAAATGATGATCAAATACTTAAGGAAGTAATTCAAGATGTAGAAGACCTAAACTTAACTCCTCCAACACCTAAGATATTTGAGAAGGTACTTGACTCAAGAGTCCACAAGAAAAATAGGACAAAGGCTTATTGGAAAAAACTTATAAAGTGACATGGGAAAGATGATACAAAGGCTACTTGGATCAAGGAAGCATACTTCAATAAGTTGGGCATAAACTCCAGTTTGTTCAATCCAAGGATGGATTGAATTTTTGTGTTTGGGGGAGTATGGTGCAGGAACACCTAGGCTAACTCCTAGTACTAGTTCCTCATTTTGAGTTTTGGCTTGTAATGACCTTAGCCAAGTTATTTGGGTGTGTTTGGACCTTAGAGGGTCATGTGAGTTTTCTCCTAGATGGATTTCACTAGGCTCAATCCATTCTAGATGTTTTTGCTTACCTTGTGTTTAGGGTTTTAGGAAGAATGTTTAGGATTATAGGTCTTATACCCTAGAAGTTTGGGGAAAGTTTTTTTTGAGCTTAATTTTTCATCTATGGTGTCTTTACATCTATTTTCATAGGTTGGAGGTCATATATTGTCATTTGATGCAAATTCAAAAAATATGTAAAAAATATGTCAATTGTTACAAAAGTTGTCAATTATGTCAAATCGGTCAAAATTAGGTAAGTTGATTCTTTGAAGGCCAAATCATGCTTAGAAATAATTAAGAGACCAAAATAGGCCTCTTTAGAAGTTTCCAAGGGTTAGATGCAAAAGTTGCTAGGAGTTGCAAAAAGTTGTCAGTAATTTTGACAAGATTTGACAAGAAAGTTGCATATCACAAGGATGGAGTTGATAGTTATGGTAATTGTATGAAACCTCTAAAAAAACTTATAAAACCATGAAGGAGACCTATTCCAAGGGTTAGATATTGTAATAAGTGGAGGTGGAAAATCAAAAGCTACGGATTGCTATTCTAGGATTAACAATCATTTTGTTTTTGATTGCATGAGTGCTTTAATGGATTGAAATAGGAATTCTATTTTCATTTGATCCATGTAGTTATTTTCCTTATTGTTAATTTTGGTTTATATTGAAAGTTGATGGGATTTCATTTCCTTATAGTTTGAAAATCATTTGTGAACAAACATTTTGTTGTTCCTATTTTGGCAATTTTGGGAAAAATGGCTCCCCTATGAACCCTCACCGTGGAATCATCATGCTCTTGAGAGATGTGGAAGTGGAGTCATTTTATATTTTACATAGTGAAGGAGAGGCTTAGACAAGATTGTTTACTATTTTTCAAGTTATGCCCTAGGCAAGCTTTTGATGCATGGCTAGGTGATCATAGTGTTTGCAAGTTGGTTTTGATGGATTGAATGTGCTAGATAGTTCAATTTGAGAGTTTTAGAAGGAGGAGGGATGTATGGGGAAACTATATGTGATATGAGAAGTTCCAAAGATAATATTTTCCATGAATTTCATTACATCCTAGTAGGTGCTAATGTGAAATACTTAAAACCCTTGTTTGTAGGCATAAACATAGCAAAGTGGTGTACAAAAAAAGTTGAGAACTAAAGACCTACAAAATCTTGAAGTACTTCTAAAAGGGTACTCATATTGGCAATTAGTTTTCCACCTTGTTAAGGAAAATTTAGAGTTATAGTCCAAAGATTGAGTTTGGAGATTTAATTCAACTAGGCTTAATTGGACAATTTTGCCAGGTTTGAAGGAATCAATAGTGAACCCTATGGGTTTTTAGTCTAGAAAGTTAGTGGAAGTCTAAAATCCCTAATAATGAGTCTCTATCTCCAAGTTGAAGGTAGAAAGAACATGTTTGTTGAATTTGAGAGTTTACTGAGAAAGTTGGAATTTCTCTATGATCGATGCAAGTTGTAAAAAAATTGGTGTAGCTAGATAGGGAAGATTGGAGGATAGGATAGTAGTCCTCTTGAGGTTAGGGTGACAAAGAGGAACCCTAGTAGGCTAGAAGAGAAGCCTAGGTGAGTCCTTAGAGATGAATAGGGCTAGAAGCAATCCAGTTTATGTCACTGATGCTGGGTTTCCCCTCTCTTGAGGCATGGTTCTGGATGGTCCCTAGTGGCTCCTACTCCTACATGACCTTCTTCCCATCTAGATCCAAAGTTTTCCTTCTCCCAGCTAGGATTGGTGATCTCACTTCCCAGGCTAGAAGGAGATAAAGATAAAGAGAAGAATGATGCTACTGCAGATAGGTGGGCTCCTCCTGAGCCCCCCACCAACCTCGTTGATATATGGGGTGATGATGATCATGATCCTCCCTTAGCTAGAACTTCTTTGATAGCATGAGGTTTCTTTATATGTTTTTAGTGAATAGTTAATTGTTCGACATTTGGCCGTGTGAACTCTCGTAGGGTGACCTTGTGTCCCTTGACCCTTTTTTGTGAATATGTAACTTTATATTTAAATTAATAGAAGGGACCTATTCATCTAACAAATAAATTAATGAAATTTTATTTATAAATAAAAACCTAGAAGTAATTTAATCAAGTTTGTTGATAGTAAGTTTAAATTATTTAGAATGTTAATAATGACAAGTCATTTTTTTAAAGAATAGGTAATACTTCTTAATATTCCAAATAGAGACAAGTCTCCATTATTGGAATTAGATAGATGATATAATTTTATTTATTTTGAGTGAAATTCTAGATTCAAACTAGGAAAGAGACAAATTCACATTATTTAAAAGTGCACTATGACATTACTAATATACACTTCAAATGGTCTACTTATTCTCTATCACACTTATGTTTTAATTACATGATTACTTATGTTATCATGCTCCATGGTGATTTAATAACATATGTGTTTTACTTACCTCATGATATTGTTATTACTATTTAGTGGAAAAATAAATGGACCAAGGTTTAGGGTTTAGGGTTATTACTATTACTATGTGAGATAAATTCATTAACCAACCATTTATACACTAAACCATTCGATACATGAGAAAGAGGGGCTTCCAAACATAACTCTTGATATAACTCTATCAGATTAAAACAAACCAAATAGGATGAAGGGATGCTAATACTAAACCAAAATTATATCCAGGAAGTATGCAAGCATGTCCTATTTCATGCAATGTCCACTAACTTTAAATGCGCAACTTGAATGTGAAATTCAAATAATTGATTTAATGGCACGAGTAAAATAGATCTAGGTACTAAATGTTGGTCTTAGAATGGTTTTGACATTTGAGTGTCAATACACTTAACCACTTTCTACATTGAAGCCGAGTTACAATATGTGCCGAGCCAGAATTCCAACAGGTGCCAAGTCATAGTTGATGCCGAGAAAGTTAGAACACTTCATATACCGAGTGCCAGAGTCATATATGTGCTGATCAAGATAGAATGTAATAGGTGTTAAGAAAATTAGGATCAAATATGTGCCAAGCACCAGTAGTCCAGTATATGCCGAGTAACACAGAATCAACATACGAGTTTGTGTCTTCATAAAATTAGATGTAAACCATTTTTGGAGCTAACATAGAAGGATTTCGAAGGAGGATAAGGATAAGAATGAATCTTTTATTTTTCCTATGCAATCAACATGCAACCAATAAGAAAAATGGAGAAGGCATGCAACCAATGAGAAAAATGTAAGGAATGAGAAGGAATTCAAAATTTAGTATGGATCATAAATCCATACCTAACCCTAAGTCTATGAACTCTTTATAAGAAGGCTTAGACCCCACGATTTTAAGTTGCTGAATAGAAGTGAAGGAAGTTGCTAAGTAGATAGAAAAAGTGCAAAATAGGGCAAACAACATGGGCATCACAAACTTAGTGAATTGAGTAGAAATTACACATCTAGTTAATCAAAACAGAGCAAGGGATATGAACATATATTAGATCAACAAGGATCACATCAGAGTGAGCAGATCAAGTGCCTGAAATCAACAATTGAAGATAGTAAGTAATTAGGTCAAAGATTTCTAATACTCTCTAGCAATTGTATTAGATAGTGAAAACCCTATGATGATAGGTTAGCTTAACAACTATTTTGTAGATCCTTTGAAGAGGTGACTAAATCCTTTAATAGGGTGACACTTCATGTAAAGTGTTTGTAAATCCTTTAACTAGGTCACTATTGACATAGTGTAAAGCCTTTAGCAGGGTAGGCCTTTCATAGGGCAGACCATCAGAAGTGATCAAACAATTACTGTTGCAATGATTTTGTGGGTATCATCCCCACCCCAGTTTTACATCAGAAGTGGTCAAAAAATTATTGTTGCAGTGATTTTGTGGGTATCATTCCCACCCCAGTTTTACCATCTTATTCCTGGAGGGTTTCTAGGTTACCAAATTTGGTGTTATGTGTGTTGTTGTATGTGTTTATCTTATGTTCATTTAATATGTTTACGTGCATGCAATTTACTTTCAGTTATTTGTTTTAAAGGATTTGAAAAGGTTAAAAGTGTGATACTTCTGATTCACCCCCCCTCTCAGAAGTATTCTTCCCATTTGAATATTCCAAAAATTGGTATTAGAGAAAAGGTTCTCACAAGGAGAAGCCTAACAACTTAGAGAAAAGTTTTGAAGGTGGAAGTCTTCAAACTTGGGAAGATCATAGACAATCAGGTGATTGATGTGCATCTCACTCTACACAAATTAGAGGAAGCCAGAGAGGAATTGAAAAAATCCTTAAAAAGAAGGAAGGATATAGCCATAGATGAAAATGACATACACTACAAGGAGATTCACAAGTTTTTTCCAATAGAGATTCTAAGGAATTTGATGCAGCAATAGCTGAATTAATGGAGAAAAATAGAGCACAAGTTGAAGAAATCAGAATACTCAAGCTTGAACAAGAATCACAAGCCATAATGCTCTATGAAGTGACTGAACAAAAGAAGAAAGCCATTGAAGACAAGGCCATGATAAAAGATGACAAGAGAAATCTTACCAATAGACTGGAGGAGAAGACAATTGAGTTTGAAAGAATCTCAAACATGCAGCTTGACATCTTAAGCCAAATGATGAATGTATGTCATGAACTGAATTTGAAGGACATTGAGATCACTACATTGGAGATACAAAATGATCAATTGCAAAATGACTTGAAAAGAGAGAAGGAGATAGCAGAAAGCTTCAAAAAACTCAATGAGGCTATCAAGTACTTTGATCAACTACTGAAATCACCAAGGGCTAGTAATGATACTTCAGGACTTGGTTACACTAGCATTGAGCAAGGAGAATCATCCAAGACTGCATAAGAAAGGAGTAACAAAGGTAAGAACGCTAAACCTACTTGTCATTTCTATGGTAAAAAGGGACATACCTCTAATGCATGTAGGAGCAAGAATGGTCATCAACATGATAAGCCTAAAAATTCAAGCTTTTGTCACAAGTGGAAAAAATAAGGACATCAAGCACATGAATGCAGAACCAAGACCATGAGGATACCAAGATTTGAGGGTCACTGCTACAATTGCAAAAAAATGGACATAGAACATTTGAGTGCAGATCAAAGCCTATGTGGACACTCAATCATCCTACAAAGGAAAACAACCATGGTCATCATTACAACTGTTACAATACCAGGTAGCTGTCACTACTGTTAGGAATATGGACACGTTCCTAAAAACTACATAAGGACACATTTTAGAGGGAATTACAGCAAATGGTTAATTCAAACCACATGTTTTAGTTGCTTGAAGATTGGTCATATCAATAGGAATTGCCCAAAAAAGTCAAAGGCACCCAATTCAAAAGTCAACAAAGGAAAAGAGAAGGTTGATGTTGAACAAATTAGAGGGCAAATGAACAAGACTTGGAAGAAGAAAGATGAGTACAACACATAAAACGAAGGGATCACTTCACCCAAGAGGTCAAGTGATCACATCTCATCCAACTAAGCAAGAATAGGTGTATGGGACTAGTATACAAAGCTATATCATACATCAGTCCCAAGACAAAGAAGTACTGCAAAGAGGAAATCAACATGAGCAAAGATGCGAAGTCAAAATTTGAAGTTTTTGCAAATACTGTCAAACTATCCTTAGATGTTGAGTAAAACTCTAATGGATGCTGAGTTGCTAATAGTGACCGAGTTGATAGTTGATGCCAAGTGAAGTAGAAATCTAGTAGAAGCTGAGTAAACGAAATACAATGGAAGCCAAGTCATGTTGAAACCTTCAAGTGCCAAGTTTACAATTGTATGCACTAAGCATTTAATGCTAGGTTTTGAAAGATATAAGGTCAAAATTTAATCATTTTTACACCATCCAAACATAGAGCAAAGATGAAAAGATTGCAGGAGCAATCATACAACAACCTTGAAGCCATTTGCATTGATTTCAATAGTGTTTCAGCATACATTTTGTCAATCTAAGGTATTTATCAAGTGCCAAGGTATGTAGTATTGAAGTTTTTAATATATTTAAAACCCTAGTTCAGTATAATGGCTTCTAGTTCAAGAAACTCCAAAGGAAAGGAAAGTTATGAGGTCCAACTAGTTAGTAATGAGGTCAAACAACCTAAGTTTAGGCCAATTCCTGAAGTTGCCTATAGAAACAATCCTGCTGGTGCATTATCCATTATTCCACCAAAATTTGTCATGGTGCAAGATGTACGAAAGTGTTACAACTACAAGATAGGAGTGGTAGGAGACCTTGAAATATTTCAAGCCTATGAAAAATTATGTGAAATTTTTTTTCTAAAGGATGAATTTCAAATAGTTGAGAAGAAGGATTTGACCAATGCCCTAGTTTACCCTACATGTTTCAAAATAAAATGGATATGGATTGTCCTTAGAAAAATTCACAATGGATGTTTGTGGTTGGAAATACGACCAATAAAGATTACCAAAAGAATAGTACACAGGATTACGAGTTTCCCAACCCTAGATCGGCCTAAGACCCTACGCAGTAATTCAAAAGAGATCATTGAAAGGAATATAGGAGCAAAATGGAATAAGAGGGGTATGACTATTGACACTGTAACTGATCCTCTTCTAGATTTTGTAGTGAGAGTGATTTCTCACAAATTCTACCAATCCAGCAGATTGAATAGTGTGCCATGTATAACTGTTGATGTAGCATACAAACTTTTAAAGAAAGATCATACATATGATCTAGCAGAACTAATGTTGCAGAAAATAAATGAGAACCTAGGAGCAATAAGGAGATCAAAAGGTGCTCAATGAAAGTTTGGTTCAGTTCTTATGTGCATATTCTTTTATGTCATGGAAGATTTTCCTTCTATTGAAAAGGTGAATTGGAACCAAAGTAAAATTGCAATCACACAAATCAACAAGTTCATTGATCAGATGGGTGATAATTTTGAGGCCCAAATGACAAGCTATTTTTAGGATTTTCAGAAATCCATGAAGCAAAGGGTAAGAATACCAGTTTTCCTAGTGGAAAAATACATCAATGACATATGCTTTTTGGTTGACATTGACTATACCTATATCCAGGCAGCAATTCCAAGAGTAAGATGGCTAAGGCCATTGGGATATGAACTTGATGTAGATGAAGCCTCAGCAGCAATCACTGCATTTCTTGCAGAGGAGATTGATAAGGAGGCTCCTCACTTTGGCACATATGATGTTGTCAAATCCAAAGTTGAAATATGATTGAAGATAGCCTCTATTATTAAGAGGAAAGATGAATTAGTGAAGAAGATAAAGAATAAATTTGTTGCAGAGATTCAAGGAGAAGCAGGTGCTGAAGAAGAAGAAGAAGAAGAAGAAGGAGAGAGTGAAGAAGAAGAAGAGCAAGGGAAAGGCCCAATGGAGTTGACACAAGGCTTAGTAGAAGACCAGGAGGAAGGTGCTAAGGAAGAAGAAGCCAAGGAAGCACCTACACAAGCTAAGAAAAAGAAGAGAAAAACTAAAAGTCAGCCTCCAGCTCAACCCAAATCCAAGAAGGTAACCAAGTTTGCACAAGCCAAACCAACACAAACAACAAGAGCTGACACAAGGGCACCCACACAAAAGGCCAAAGAGGCAAAAAAAGAGAAGAAGAAGGCTACTAAACAATGTGATGAAGTGCCAAAGAAAAGGAGAAAGTATGTGGCATAGCCAGATACTGATGATGAGGAAAGAATATAGTTAGAGGATATCAGCCAATTCAGAGTGGTAAGTCATCCTCTCAAATTTGCCATAGACAAAATTTGTGAATATGTTAGGAATGTAGATTTGAATGATTTGAAAAAATATTGATTTCAATAAGCTAAGTAGAGAAGAACAAAATAAAATAGAGGAATCTGTGTATGCCATGGTGGCCGAATTAAAAAACACACCTCTAGAACTAGACAATACCATGCCTAGAGAGCTATATGAGATAGTTGAAAACAAATGGCATTATTGTCTAAAAATGGAAAAGGAGATCAGAGAATCTACCTTAGCACAAGTGATGCATGACCTAACAAGAGCTCAAATAACAAAGGCTAATAAGAAGCATGGTGGAAAATTTGCACCTAAATATAGGGCCTTCAACATCCTACAAAATAAGATTGAGGATGTAGTAAATAAATCCACACAATTGTGGAAGACAATCTACAAAATAACTGATGATGAGAATGAGGAAGCAAATAAGGTAGAGGCCAGTGCCAAGGAGAAGATAGAGGAAAAGAAAGTGGAAGAGAAGCAAGTAGAAGAGAAGAAGGAGGAGGCAATAACAAAAGGAGATGAAGAAAAGAAAGTAGAAGAAGAGAAGAAAGAGGAAGAAGATAAGGAAAAAGGTGAGGAGGAAGAAACACAAAAAGGGAGAAGATATGACAACAACTAAATAGTAGCAAGAAGAGGAACATAGTGTGTAAGACACACAAATGCCACCTCCTAGTCCTCCTCATGTAACCATCACACCTACAGACACAATAACTATCAAGGATGTTCTTGATAATTCTACTCAAAACATCAATCCCCTCACTGTAGAGGATCTCTCCAAGATCCTTCACCAATCCACTCTACATGCACAGTTATGCACAAATCCTATATTGGTGAGTGTAGATGAGCTATAGAAGGCAATAGCAGAACCAAAAAGAGACAAGGTGAAACCACAAGAACCACCTTTCACCTGTATAGCTACTAGCACTAAAATTTTAATTCTTCCACCACCTATAACAATAGGTGACACCACACATAAGCCAAGTGCAAGAGAAGGTAAGTCTGATGAGAAGGAGGATACATCAAAGGAAAAGGAGCAGGCCACTATACAGACATTGGTAGAGCTACCGAAGACAGACACTCCTACAAAAACCCTTTAGAAGCTGAGCATTGAAGCCATACCTTTGCAAATCTTCACCAGGCTCAAGTTCTACAAAGGTGACTAGGGTACTTCACTATGGAGACCCTGAGTTGGATGAAGACATTGTAATACTTGCTTATGACTCAAAGACCATCACAATGGAACAGATTACTGAGATGCAAGATGCATTAAATAGGAGAAAGAGGTAGGAAATAATTAGAAAAGAGTATAAAAACAAGCAAGCATTACATGAGATTAAGGACATCTTTATGGATGCCTTCAGCTTGCAGTCACCAGATGAGTCAAAGCCCATAATAGAACAATTATCTGATATAGTAGACTAGGTGACTAGTGAAGACTAGGATACAAATGTTAAACTTATGGAATGGTCTGAGAGGAAATTTCAAGGGAATGCAAATGAGAAAATATCTACTGGTATAGTACTTGAACAGGTTGAATTGGCCAAGAAAATTGACAAGGTCAAAACTGTACTTGAGAACATTTTCTCATTGTACAAAAAGCTATGTGATTTTTCTAAGTTCACACAAGAGACAAATCAAAGAATATTGAGCTTGGAGAGAAATATGAAGATTTCTAGCATGTAATTGCTAACGGATCTAGCTCAAAGTGAGAAGCATTTTTCCCAATCGCTTCACACTCAAAGAGAGTTAGCTGCACTAACAAGCGAAGAGGCCAATATAAAGGCCAAATTAATGCAAATTCAATCCTCTGTAACCCCACATTTGGAGATCCTCCACAAAGAAAAAGTCTATGTTGAAACTGTCTTAAAGAAAGATCTTAATCTTTCCACATTAGATGGACTTGTACATCTTGTTGTAGAGACTAGCATTTAGCACAAGTCACTAGACATTGCTTTGGAGAATTGGGATGCAGCTCTAAAAATAATAATGGAGGTAAACAACACATTTTTGGAAAAATATGGTATTACTCCTTAGAACCCTTTGACATAAGTGTCAAAAAGGGTGAGAAATAATAAAGGAGATAGGGGGAGAAATAACAGTAAGGAAGATATATCTTAGGGGGAGAATTCTAAGTTTTGATTACATTCTTTCATTTATTCTTTTAGAGAATAAAAAGAGAAATAAGTCATAATGTGTAAATAGCATGGGGGAGAAATAATGTTTTGGAGGAGATATGAATAAAGATAGAACAACTCGGCACATGGGTATAGATTACAGAAAAGGGAAAAGACAAAGAGTATCAGACATATTCAACGCAAAATTTTGGTTACAAGAATGAAATGGCACAATCAGCTCAAGGGAGTTATAAGGTATTTTGAACAAATTTTTAAAATTTTGAACATATGCAGAATAGATTGGATAAGGTACTCATAAGATCAGATCAATAATGTTTAGTTAAGTGTTTTTGACACTCATGTTAAAGGAGGAGATTGTTGGTCTTAGAATGGTTTTGACATTTGAGTGTCAATACACTTAACCACTTTCTACATTGAAGCTGAGTTATAGTTCGAGCCAAAATTCTAAGAGGTGCCAAGTGATATATAGGTGCTGAGTCACAGTTGATGTTGAGCTAGTTAGAACGCTTCATATGTTGAGTGAGCCAGAGTCATATATGTGCTGAATAAGATAGAATGTAATAGGTGCTGAGCAAACCAGGATCAAATATGTGCTAAGCACTAGTAGTCCAGTATGTGCCAAGTAACACATAATCAACATACGAGTTTGTGTCTTCACAAACTCAGATGTAAACCATTTTTGGAGCTGACACAGAAGGATTTTGAAGGATGATAACGATAAGAATGAATATTTTATATTTCCTAGGCAATCAACGTGCATCCAATAAGAAAAATAGAGAAGGCATGCAACCAATGAGAAAATTCAAGGAATGAGTAAGAATTCAAGATTCAGTATGAATCGTATCCATACCTAACCCTAAGTCTATGAAATCTTTATAAGAAGGCTTAGACCCCACAATTTTAAGTTGCCAAATAGAAGTGAAGGAAGTTGCTAAGTAGATAGAAAAAGTGCAGAACATGGAAAACAACAGGGACATCATAGACTTAGTGAATTGAGCAGCAATTACACATCTAGTTAATCAGAATAGAAGAAGGGATACAAATAGATATTAGATCAAGCAAGGATCACATTAGAGTGGGTAGATCAAGTGCCTGAAATCAGCAATTGAAGATTGTAACTAATCAGGTCAAATATTTCTAATACTCTCTAGCAATTGTATTAGATAGTGAAAACCATATGATGATAGGTTAGCTTAACAACTATTTTGTAGATCCTTTGAAGAGGTGACTAAATCCTTTAACAGGGTGACACTTCATGTAAAGTGTTTGTAAATTCTTTAACTAGGTCACTATTGACACAATGTAAAGCCTTTAATAGGGTAGACCATCAGAAGTGGTCAAACAATTATTGTTGTAGTGATTTTGTGGGCATCATCCCACCCTAGTTTTACCTTCTTATTCCTGGAGGGTTTTTGGGTTACCAAATCTAGTGTTATGTGTGTTGTTGCACGTGTTTATCTTATGTTCATTTAATATGTTTACATGCATGCAATTTGCTTTTAGTTATTTATTTTAAAGGATTTGAAAAGGTTAAAAGTGTGATACTTCTGATTCACCCCCCTCTCAGAAGTATTCTTCCCATTTGAATATTCCAACACTAAACGTATGCAATCAACCCAATTAAAATATGTAAATAGGTCTATAGTAATAGAAAAAATAAAGGATGGATAAATTACCATGAAATATGCAAGCTAAGATGCCTTTTTTCTCTAAAAATCATGGATTTGAAACCATGACTGTACTTTCAACAACGAATCTATGATCAAGATAGAAAACCCCTAAAGCCCTATTTTTGAAGATTTTTAGGGATAATTGACCTAAAGAAAAGTATCTGGATGATTTAAATGATAATGGAGATATTGTTCAAAAATTGACTTAGGTTCTTGAGAAATCTCTTGATGAGTAGCTATGAATATGTAGTTACAATTTTGATATCTAGCTCCTACACACAAGAAAAATTGGTTTTTTTTGTTAGGGGCAAGCTTTCCTTGGTTAAGCCCTAGATTAAGGAAGAAAATTGAATATAAAGCATGAAAGGAAGAAATCCAAATGGAAATCTTCACCTTACTTGATAAAACTCTTGTCAATAAGGATCTTGCAATGCTTGTATGTTGTAGATATTGAATTTACAATGAAGGATGTAGGAATTCTCCACAAATGCAATAGATCTATCAAAATCAAATCATGGATCCATGGGTATAAATGTAAATCAAAGAAGAATAAGAAGAAGAAGAAGAAGGATTCCACAATATAGATCTCCTCGCTTGATGAAAAAAAATGCTAGATCTCGAAGAGGAAATGGTCACAAAGGATCCTTGAATCTTGAATGCTTGAAATACCGTAGAAAATATGCTTGCTTGAGTGCTTGTGGGTGCAAAATAATGTCTATTTATTTCTATAATGGATGATGGATGTGAAAATGAGATTCTCGAGCTTCATTTTATATTATTTTTTGGGTGTGAAAAAAAGAAAAGTTGATAGGGTCACCCAATTCTACAATTTGATTCCCTAAAATAAAATTGGCCTTGGGACTCAAAGTCCCTAGGAAATAGGTCAACCTAGATTATTCTATTATAGAATAGGCCCATGTGAGTCGACCAATTACAGGCTTATCTCGAGAAGGGGCGACCCTGAGGTGTTAGAAACTACATAGATGAAAATAGAAGATGATGGACTAAATGGGAGAAAGAGTTGATTGAGCACCAATCCATCCATGGTTTATAAAATCACTAAAGGGTGGAAGCTAAAAATTATTAAATAATGGGTGCTTCAATTTTAAGATAGTATAATGACACACTTAAATCATTTGAGAGGGAATTCTATAGTAAGCTACCGCATCATAAATTGTATATTTGGCTAGGGTATCCAATTGTTTTCTTACTTAACACCCATTTTAGTGTGTGATTAGTTTTGGCATGCATAATAATTTATTATACATTTAATTAATAAATTAATACATATGCATCATTCAAATTCTATATAAGAGCCCATAATTATAGTTTGACCCTTTTAATTAATTAATTAATTTAATTACCACTTGAATACATAGAATCCATCTTATAATATGTGTCCTTTCATATATTATCTTGATACCAAACCTCAATGTCACACATATTTTTATAATACCCATATCAAATTAGAACTCTAACCCAAATATGTTCCCAAATTGATCAATATTGGGTGACTAGGTGGGTATGGGGAAAGTTGGGTTTCTCCAAACCCCAAGATTTGGCCACACATTCAAATTGGAAAATATTTTTTTTTATTAAATTAGGAACTCCAAATTAACATAGACACCCTCTAATTTTTTCACCCTAAAATGAGTAGGTGAGGTATATAAGAGATGTCACCTCACTCATTTTGGCATCAATCCATACCCAACCTAATCAAAAGAAAATATTAATCCATTTTTGAGAATTCATGAAATCAATCATATCAAGTATGTAAGGCACTTTATCATGCTATATTATTCATTATGGAAAGCTTCAATAACCATGATGCAAGCACATCTTTTGTAAATTCCTTTATTTCTTTGTGGAGTCATGAAATAGCATCAACATATGTGATCTCATTTCAAGAGATTTTTCATTTTCAAGGTGTAAGACATCTTGTTCTTTTCTATATTCTTTGCATTAAATAAGAAATATTTTATTTCAAGTACATTTTAATTCAATTTTATGGTCAATTCCAATACTAGGGTTGACTTAGGAAAACCCTTTTCCACAACACTTTTACTTTTTTTTTTTGTATGTGCAGATGATAGGTGACACCCATGTAGAAGGATCTACAAGATAAGTAGACTCAAAGATACACCTTGATAGTGAATTCAATATAATTTTTAGAGTCAAAGGTGACTAGACTCATCCTTGATCTATAGATTCCATTGGCCCTCCTAGTTGTCCTTGAACTCTTCTTTTAGGCTGAAATTTGGCTCATATGTTATTCATTGTTTGTGCTTCTCAAATGTATTCCCAAAATTGATTTTTTACTTCTCTATCTATTTGTGCATATAAAAAATCATCTATATCTCCACCCAACTTAGATCTTTCATTTTCCACTTTCCTTTGCATACTCATCTTCCACTATGGTGAAGGGCCACTACATTTTCCTCATACTTGAGTCTTCTCAATCTTGGTGGATCATATTCTTTTAATATAGTTAGAACATAGGATTTACCTTCCTAGTTGCTCCATCTATCTTAGTGAAATCCCTCATCAACCTATTTTCTTTCATTACATTTTAGAGAAACCAATTCTCTTACATCTTTATCTTGAATTGGTGTTCAAAAATTATTTTTATGCATTGCCTCAGCTATATTTTATGCATTCAATTTTTTTCACCTTTATTACATATTAGTGAACCCATCTCTTTCTCACATACTTGTAATTTTTATTCCTAGATTCTATTTGGGTGCATTTCATTTTCTACAATGAAATTTGCTAAATCTGATTGGTTTTCTATTTCACATGTGATGCATTAATTCTTAGTTGCATTTATCAAAATCATTTGGTAGATAATGAATTATTTCATTTCATACTTCTTATTTTTATTCATAGTAATTGTTGATTTTAGGATCACTTCAAATGTAATAGCACTGCCTATAAAGTATGCGTTTTCTAAAAGCCACTATCTCTTGCATTTATATTGAGAATCAACAAAGAAGAGGAATGCCCCTTCATGAGACATGTCTATTCATTATTATGTGATTAATATAATGATAATGATACGTATGTATGTATGTATATATGCATGTGTATATGTATCTACATAATATCTCTTGACACATTATTATATTAATTTATCTAATATTTACTTAATAATAATATTTATATAAATATATATTTAAGTATATATATATATATATATATATATATATATATATATATATATATATATATACATATAAATACATATTTAAGTATACTAAATATATATAGATATCTTCACTAGTTTTACCTCTTAATATTTATTCGATTGGAGCTACAAAACATCAACAATCCCTCTTACCTAGGGAAGATAAACACATGATATGATATGACCTCAGCATAATATCAAGAATGAAATGTTTAAGAATATCCTTGATTAGAAGATATTCACCATTAAATATCATCTTATTAGCCTCAAACTATCAAGTCACATGATATTCACCAAGTACTCTGAGTAATGACTTCCTGAATGTCAAATTTGCAAGATATTCACCAAGTACTTTGAATAATGGCCTCCTAAACATCAAGTTGCACAATATTCACCAAGTACTCTAAGTAATGGCCTCTACACATCAAGTTGTATGACATTCAAAAAATACTCATAATGTTCATAAGGCATGTGCACACATATCCTCAATAATACTTACCTTAGGAACATTCAAGACTTGTGAACTTAATCCACCATGCAAAATATAATCTATCACAATCTTGATAGACATCGTAAGATATCCATCATTATAGAAGATTAAGTTATTCTAAGATTGTCATCTTCCAATAACTTTAACAAATATAAGTGATAATCATTTGGAAATTATCACTTTTGCATGATGTACAAAGAGGCCAAGCCCATTAAAATCATGCAGTCACATGCATGGATTTTCAGACTCCCTTTGAATATCAGTCTTCTAAGCTCTCAATCCAATGTTTCCTCTCATGAAGTGTTAGACTCCTTTTGAATCTAATATCAATCTTTCTTTTCCTACAAAAACATCCCTAAAGAGAAAGGAAAGATCAAGGAAAATAGCTCTTATAGTACACATACAAATACAACTACAAGAGAGACTATGGTGAGTAAATAAATAATAAAATATAATCAATACTTATCTACACATCCTTGACTAGTTTATTCAATGAAGGTCCATATATATTAAACAAAATGCCTTCTTGGATTGTTATATTCAAGACTTGGACGTCCTTCAATGACCCTGGAGGATAAACACACAATTGTAGATAAGGACTAAAGTTAGGACAACTTACTAACATTCTCCTTGTAATAGAACCAAATAAAATTTCCTCCATAAACTAATGTTCATTAGCATGAAAATTTCTTCCCTTGTACCAAGTATTTCCTCTACCCTTGTCTCTCATGCATTTAGAGTCCACTATTTAGCTTCTCCTCCTAGATTCTTTTGCTATTTTCATATTTAAAGAACCACTGTGGCACACACCTTAACACAAATAATAGTTTTCAACCCTTATTAAGCTATTGAATGAGAGAATCATTCATAACAAAAAATAAATTTATGGAATTACTCTTAAACTATTAGACTAGTTCATATGCACATCAAAGATATAGCACACACTATTCAATAAAAAGGAATAACTTAGGACTCCAAAAATTATTGTCAACTCAACATTTCATCACCCAATCACAACTTGAGGAATTGAGAAACACATATCAATGAAAAAATAAAATAGATATTCTCAACTACTAATTGCTATCCATCTCCACAGGGTCAAAGTCCTGCACCATATTATGTCACACACCATTATGCTCATTTTGAGTTGATACAAAGTTGACATTATTTGTAATAACCTAACTATTGATCTTCAGAAACCAATTTGGAGTATAATGCAACTATGATATTGAGTGATACCAAAAGACTCACCCATATTTTCTTGACGTCTTGACACCAAGAACACTGAAGCATTTCTACTTCCCAAATATGGATACATCTATGAGAAAACAATCATTTCTCAGGCCCAACTATCTAGAATACCCAAAAAGTACCTACTAATGGTAGAAAATATGACATAGTAGTATTGAGGCTACCTTTCGTACAATACAATGAAGCTTGAACATAATAAAAACAAATTCAATCCCATCCAGTAACATTAACCATAGTCCCCTCCAAGAGTGACATTATGTATTCAAGAAAACCAACGAAATCACATTTGATAAAACATCACTACCAACTCCCATGACATTGAATGAAAAATATAAAATCTTTGATAGTTATTTCTACTTCTTATAGAATGTATTTGAACACTTTCTTACATTTTCAACATAGCTTTGATACCATCTCGAGTTTAGGATCACTACAAATGTAATAGTATTGCCTATAAAGTATGTGTTTTCCAAAGGTACTGATCTCTTGCACACTTATATTGAGAATCAACCAAAAAGAGACATGTCCCTTCATGGGACATGTCTATTCATTATTATGTGATTAGTATAATGAAAATTATAATTATGTACATGTATATATATGTATGTATGTATGCATATGCATAATATATCCTAAGTCATTAATATATTAATTTCTCTAATATTTAAATAATAATAATATTTATATAAATATATATTTAACTCTATATACATCTCATATCTACTAAATATATATACATATCTTCACTAGTTTTGCCTCATAGTATTTATCTGACTGAAGATACAAAACATCAACAATACTTTTGCATATGGAATCATGGGAATTTTAATTATTTTTCCTTCTTAAAAAGCATTTCTCAAGACATTATCAATGTTTCATGTGGATTTATAATAACATTCTTAATGGAACACATGAAATGTGTGGTTTTCATAGGAGTCTTTCTAGAAAATTATAAATTTACAAATGAAATTTATATGAATAATATTTGTATCTCTCCTAGGTGGTTTTTTTTCCAATGAAGAAAGAGCTCATACTCCTAACAATATCATAGTAGAGAGTAATAGATACTCTATCCTAACTTTACCTTACATAATAAAATAAACAAATCGTCCTAGTTTATGTACTTCTTTAAATAATCTTCATTCTCTAGATCTTATATTCTTTATCAAAATATTCTTAATTAACATGATGCAATGTATTTCCTTTGTGATTTATATCATAACATAAAATTACTAAAATATTAAGATCTAAACAAGCCTTCCTCTTTCCAAATTAATGAGGATGTGAATATTATCTCCCTAAAGAGATTAATCCTCCTTCTATCCCTCCTTGTAGAACACACTTCCAAAAACCTCAAGATGAAATTCTTCCCCCATCTCAATTCAAAGACTATTATAATTTAGGACATGGAATACATCTTAACAAAGATATGGAGGAAAAGGTCTTGACATTCAAGAACAAGGAATAAAGGTCCCTATTTCTCTGATGCAATGCAAGACCGATGAGTCACCAAAGGATATGACAAAGCCCCCAAAAAATACAACACAATGGAAGGAAACAAATTATAATTGCAAGGGACCAATTTATTAAAAGAAAATATTCAATAACATCTAATGTTCACCATACATTCCATTGATGATAGAATAACAAACATGATAAATAAACTATATGCCAGGTTGTAAGGCCTTCCTGGTTACTACCAATGTAATACTCTAGATTACAGACTAATATATCTATTGAATATCCTTTACACTTCCCTCTAAGATTCAAGGAAATCACATATATATCCATCAAGACATACAGGTTAGGATAGAGTTCACAATCTCCAATAATAAGAAATGCGCATTACATTAAATATAGGATTGCCACAATGAGTTAATGAAAGAATACATAATACATTACATTACATAATGTGGTCTTAGATATAGGTGCACACATTAACAAGCACCAAGATCCAAGAGTGTGAAAGGTAACACTTAAATACAAAACCATGCCAAATTAAATATTAGGAATCACTAGAAGAGAAACCAATGGAAAACATCACACAAGAAGATGAAGTATAACTTACGGTAATGGTCACATAGGATTATGTGCACTAAGGGTAATGATCCATGATATATACCCAACATGAAGCCAAGAGAACCATATGTAGAAACAACAACAAAGAGTTTTCCAATACAAAGTAGCAAACACAAAATTGTAAAAAAATAAATAAAAATATTTTTGGGTGATGCAAGATTGCCAACAACCTAAGGATGCTTCTACATAAGACACCCAAGGTGACAAAGAGATGTGCTATAAGGACTTATGAACATCTGAAGGAATTAAAAACATAAATTACATGTTCATTCTTAATCCACAAATCTTCTTCATCAATCATTACAGAAGTCTATCCAAAGTTACTACTACAACCATGTCATCAAAAATCTTAGTTCTGTTACTAATATTGCAACTACTAGGATCAAATGAATCATACTTGCTACATGCCTTCATCTATTAGGAATTGTCTCTATTTTACCTTTGTTCTTCATCACAGGATTGACTAACTTCAAGTTAGTCTATCTTTTATCATCAACAACTTGAATCACATGTTCTGTTATCTTCAAACTAAAAGTCTTAAAAACACCTAGGTTCTTTTTTCTGATAGCTTCTTCATCCTTCAAAGGAAGTAGATCAAATTTATTAGCATCCTTTTCAATTGTGACAATATTCTTTCTGAAATTATGTATAGCTCCTCTATCAAATTTCTCAGGTCTTCTAAGTAAAAAATGAAAAGCACTCATGTCCACTACATCATACAAGACTTCATCCTTAAAAGGACCAATACTGAACTTAACAAGACATTGTTCTCTAAGCCACAACCAATGATCATCTTGAAACTAACTAATACCATAAGGAGTAGGATGTTTTAGTCTTCACAAACCAAGTTTCTTGACCATCTCTTTAAAAAAATGATTTATCAGTACTTCCCCCATCCGCAATAACTTATAATATTTACCTCCAAACTTATAAATGGTTTGAAAATTTTTTCTTCTTTGCACTGGTTCAACTTCATGCTTAGCAAACATGATTCTTCTCATCAAAAGAGATTCTCCATCTTTTGTTGAAGCCAAATCAACATAAGAAGATTCCACTTTTTGTTCTTCTTGTACTAACAATTTCTGTTAGGACATTCAAAATCTTGGTGTCCATCCTTACCACATTAAAAAAAAGTACCTCTAAAAAAAAAATCTTTTCAAAAACAAGTTGCTTACCCTTATCAACTTTAGTAACTTTCTTACCTTTCTTTGTTCCTAACTTTTCTTCAACTTTCAATGCATACTGATAATTATCTTCGACTAAACTAAGTTTCAACATACTCAATTCATCCTGAACATTGAATTTTAAACCATTAACATACCTTGCAATATTTTCCTTAGAAGATTCATGGTATCTACATTTGATTTGTATCTTGTAAAATTCCTCAGTAAAAGCTTTCAGTGTCACATCTTTCTACTTCAAGTTCTATAATTTATTAACAATTCTAGTTTATAATCTTTAGGGATGAATTTATCCTTCAATATAGAAACCATATGTTTCCATCTACTAATCTTAGGTTCAACATTATCTTCTCTATCTTTCTGCAGTTCTTTCCACCATAAGGAATCATGACCCTTCAACTTAGTTGTGCTAGGCTAATTCTATGTGGATCTACAAACATTGAAAAAGACCTAAAACAACACAAATTTTGATCAAATGATGCAAATTAAGGATAAAACTAGAGGAAAACAATATACTTTCAAATCAATTATTACATCAAGTCATTAATCGATCAAATCACCTATCAAATAAAAAAGGACCTAAATCACTTGAAAAAGAGGAAATGCAATTCATAAAATCATAAAATGAAATAAAAAAAGGAAAAAAGAAAAGATTTTTTTTGAAAATAAATGGAACTTTTAATAAATCAATAAAAGCCATTTATCCTCACAAAATTGAAAAGCCTCCTTTTTTACATTTAAAAGAATTGGAAAATCCTCATTTATCTTCACAAAATAAGTCTGTTGGACATTTCCTCTTGGTGCCTTATGAGATATTTATAGTTTCTCCATTACCCTCTAGTCAAAAGTGAAATCTTGATCCTTACCCTAACCCCCTTCTGAAATCTTATAAATAGGAGGGAAATTCAAGAGAAAAAGGACCCAATTTTTAGGCATCTGCACTATAGGCACATTTAGAGTTATCATCTCTTTTAGCATTGTCATTATAGCAAATTCATATCATTTTGATATCATTTTAGCATTCATTTCATGTCATTTAGGTTTACATATGCACTTTTTTCTAGCATTCTAGTATTAATGTTTTCACATAATCTACATTTTCATATAGATCTAGCATATACTTTGATAGATTTGCATTCATGGCATGCTCCTATTTTAGAATTGTCACTAAGATCCTGAGAGAAATCTTAGTGGTTGTAGTTAGGGAAACATGAGATGTTTGTGGAGTTTTTTTTTAATAGTGATTTCTTGGGTTTTGAATAGGTCATTGTTACTTCAATAGCACTCTACACTAAGGTCTCATGAATACGTGATTCCATTGTGTATAAATTAGCACCCACTATGGGGCTTCATCTCAAAACCTATTTGTTCTTTAAATTTTCTTTCTAATCTTCTATTTTCCTTTTAGATATATGATTTTCTCTAGTTTCTTGTGTAGATCTGACCTATTGCAGGTTTTACAACATTTAGGAAGATCCATAACAACAATGGAAAACTTTTGAAGACATTCTCAAGATCATGAACACTGGATCTAAGACTCCTCTGATGCTTCAATGCTTCTAAACATTGTTTTAGTGCTTACGCATAGTCTTTAACACATTTAAAGTATTCTGTAATGCATTAATATTTTCTGTAATGATTTAAAGTGTTTTGTAATGCATAATGCATTTGAAGGGTTTTGTAACACATTTACTTTATTTTACATCATATTTGCTAGATTTTGTAGCACATTTGCATGTTTAAATAATGTATTTAACTATTTAAATAACACATTTACACATTTTTATAACGCATTGTAATATCCCTTGCCAAACTAACTGATTTTGGCTCAAGGAATATTGTTAAACACTTGTATGTTGCCTTTTAATGCTAAGAATTTTAGAATGTTTGCAAATGATATTACAATGCCTCTTACAATGAACTAATATGCAAGTGTAGTTCTTTTGGTACTTTCAATGCTTATACATGGAAACTAGATATGGAATGCATACCTATAGCCAACTGACATTTTGACAAACAATTGACATAGAACTATTATGCTGATCATATATGCTATTAGATGGATATTTTGTCAAACAAATGGTATGCAACATGTATCTCCTTTATTGAATTCATTCTCATTTACAATGTTGCTATGAGTTTGCCAAGAAAAATGGCTTACAATAATGCCAAAATTTGATTCTAAATTATCACAGTAAAATCATATGACCTAAAAATTTATAATGTTAACTACTAATATCTGTAAGAGGAACTTGATAATAGTGATGCCCAAGGATGGAGATGAATCAAGCATAAGTACTATAGCGCAACATCGTTCTTGCATACTATAGTAGCCAATAGTAATTGTATTCTCCAATTTAAGCACAAATAGAATTCCTAAATTGAAGCTCTCTTGAATGCCAAATTTAGTGGATATTTCACCACCTCAAATGGTTGTAACACTGAAGAGTTGATGTTCTCCAATGCCTGATTGAAATCAGAAACCTTAGTTTCTTCTCCCAATTGTATATCAAATGCAATTCACAATAATTAGATAATTAAAAATGAAGCTCTCACCTTTATTTATTCTTTTCCTTCACCCTTCTAGAAGGAAATAAAATATTATTTAATTGCATTATCTAGAAGCTTCCCCCTTTCCAATACAATAATTTGTTGTGTTTCTAGAAAATGCACTCTCTAGAAGATTCTCCCTTGCAATATAATAATTAATTATGTTCTAGAAAATTAAATTAATTAAATATAAAGTCATCTTTTAATTTTAATTTATTTAATGACTTTATAAGAAATTAATTTAATCAATTTCTCCTTATTTCTCCACTTAGCCTTCAGAGAACGTAAAGGCTAAGAACTCCACTAAGATGCTAAAAAGATGGGGACATTATAGTTTGCCCTTCTTGAAATTGCTTCTCCTCAAGGAATCTAGCAATACAATGAACTCCAACTTCCACTAGGATCCCAAATGAAGTAGTATGTGACATCCCTATGGAAACTAAACCAACTACAAACCAACATCATCAAGACCAACCACATGTCCTGTAGCCTAGCACCCAAAAATTGTGTTGATGATGTAGAAGTTAGAATGTCACCAGAAGGCAATTTCATAGAAGATCTATGAAACCTCTTCTTCCTTGTATCCACCCACATAATATATATTGGACTGAAATTTTGATCATCAACAAAATGTGTTGAAAAAAATGTAGCTATAGGAAAACCATATGCACTCATGCCAACTATATCAATAATAGGTGTAGCGACATCAAAATATATGGATATAGGAAAAACACTAATTGTTGCAATAGAAAACTAAACTGAATCTGCAGTTGATGAAAACTCATAATCTTCAACATGTGCGCCATCATCAAAACACACATAAAAAAATATATGCATACTACTAAGCTCCTCATTGGATAGTTCAACTGGCATAGAAGTGGCTATTGATATGACAATATCCTTGCATGCTCCTACTCCCACTATTGTTGCGATTTGGGGAACTCATGTCGACAAATGCATCATCTAACTTAACTAGACATGAATTCTCATCACTTTCCACCTCAATGATAAGATCATGTAAACATTGATCCTGGGACCCATCCAAAAAATCCTCAGATTCATCACCCACTTTCTGAAAAAGGGTGTCATACCCCATACATATCATAGAATCATCAAATGGATCATTAGATGTGTCCATAGTAGCTGCATCGACATCTCTTGACAAAGCCTCAATTGTGGACTCCTAACTTTGCACACATGACTCAACACCAGGCTATGAATTAGTAATACTAGAGCATAAACTTACATCTATTGGCTCCACTGAAATATCCACATCACCAACATCATAGCTCGGTGATTCTATACGTGCATTGGTCCCACCCAAGGAAGCAACTATCTCTTGCACTATGGCAACACCATGAGATCTCACATACAAATAAAAAATAATAATCTTGTCCTCAAGAGAGCTGAAAGTATCAATTGTAATAACTACATTAACTGTCTCTGCACTTACTATAGCAAAATCTCTGGGAGCCTCAGCCTACTAAATCTTGGTGCCACTATTCTCTGTTGCTACTGACACAACTACATATCGCTGTGAAATACGTCCATTGTCAACACTGTAGATAGGACTAGTAGGTGCCATACTAAATATAGGTACATCTACATCAGGGACTCCTATTGGGGTTAACTCAAGCTTCCTTCCTTGCAACCTTGATGTCAACCTTCTAAAGGTAGAAAACATATACCTTGCTACCCTTTCAATTGTCTTTGGATCTAATAAGCTTTTTGTCAATATCTATTGATGAAGCTTAAGTTTTTCAATACTCTCTTGCAAATAATTCATCTTTATTCTAACTTCCTCATTACTCCACCAAATTCTACAACTGTCAATCCTCCTATGTCTATCTAGGGCTAGAAAATGCTAGAGTGCTGGTTACTCCAAATGCAACAACAAATCTAAAAATAAAATGAATTTCCTACCACATAGGATGGTAGGAAACCACTTTGATACCAATGTAATATCCCCATCTTTTTAGCATCTCATTGGACTTCTTATCCTTTACATTCTTCGAAGGCTAAGTGAAGAAATAAGGAGAAATTGATTAAATTAATTTCTTATAAAGTCATTAAAAAATTAAAATTAAAAGGTGATTTTATATTTAATTAATTTAATTTCCTAGAAGCCCAATTAATTATTGTATTGGAAAGGGGGAAGCTTCTAGAGAATGCAATTAAATAATGTTTTATTTCCTTCTAGAAGGGTGAAGGAAAAGAATAAACAGAGATGAGAGCTTCATTGTTAATCATACAATTATTGTGAATTGCATTTGATATAAAATTGAGAGAAGAAACTAAGGTTTCCAATTTCAGTCAGCCATTGGAGTAAATCAACTCTTTAGTGTTGTAACCATTAGAGGTGGTGAAATATTCGTTGAATTTGGTATTCAGGACAGCTTCAATTCAAGAGTTCTATTTGTGCTTAAATTAGAGAATACATTTATTGTTGGCTGCTACGATATACAAGAGTGATGTCGTACTACAATACTTATACTTGATTCATCTCCATCCCTGGGCATCACTATTATCAGGTTCTTCTTGTAGCTATTAGTAGTTAACATTGTAATTTTGTTTTAGGGCATATGATTTTGTTGTGATAATTCAGAATCAAATTTTGGCATTACTATAGTCATTATTTTAAGCCATTTGTCTTGGTAAACTCATAGCAACATTGTACATGAGGATGAATATCAATTGTTTGATCAAATGTCCATCTAATAGCATATATGATCAGCATAATAGTTGTCTATCAATTGTTTGTCAAAATGTCAGTTGACTGTAGGTATGCATTCCATATCTAGTTTCCATGTATAAGCATTAAAAGTACCAAAATAACTGCACTTACATATTAGTTCATTGTAAGAAGCATTGCAATATCATTTGTGAACATTCTAAATTTCTTAGCATTGAAAGGCAACATACAAGTGTTTGACAATATTCCTTGAACTAAAATCAGTCATGTTCGACAAGGGATACTACATTGGTATCAAAGTGGTTTCTTGCCATCCTGTGGGGTAGGAAATTATATTATTGTTAGATTTGTTGTTGCATTTGGAGTGACCAAAACTCTAGCATTTTCTAGCCACGGATAGACATAGGAGGATTGATAGTTATAGAAGTCAGTGGAGTAATGACAAAGTTAGCATGAAGATGAATGCTTTGCAGGAGAGTATGGAGAAACTTAAGCTTCATCAATAGAGATTGATAGAGATCTTTTCATATCTAGAGATAATTGAAAGGGTAGCAGGGTATGTGGTTTCCACCTTTAGAAGGCTGACATCGAGGTTGTAGGGAAGGAAGCTTGAGTTTTCTCCGACTGGAGTCCCTAATGCAAATGTACCTATATTTAGTATGACACCTTATAGTCCTATTTGTAGTGTTGATGATGGACTTATTTCATAAGGAAATGTGGTTGTGTTAGTGGCAACAGAGGATAGTGGCACTAAGATTCAATAGGTTAAGGCTCCCAGAGCTATTGCTACAATTAGTGTAGAGGTAGTTGATACAATTGTTACCACTGATACTTTTGGCTCTCTTGAGGATAAGATTATTATTGGAGATTTGTATTTGAGATCTCATGGTCTTGCTACAGTTCAGGAGGCAATTACTTCCTCAAGTGGCACAAAAGAATGTATAGAGTCACTCATATGTGATGTTGGTGATATGGACATTTCAGTGGAGTCAATAGATGTGGGTTTATGCTCTAGTAATTCTAATTCACAGCTTGAGTCATGTGTGTAGAGTTAGGAGTCCATAGTTGAGGCTTTGTTAGAAGATGTCAATGCAGATAGTATAGACACATCTGATGATCCATTTGATGATGCTATGAGATGTGTTGGGTATGATACCCCTTCTCAGATATTGGGTGATGAATTTGAGGAGGTTTTGGATGGGTGCGAGGATTGATGCTTACATGATCTTACTATTGAGGTGGAAGTTGAGACATGTGAGGAGATTGATATGATAAGGGCTTTCATTTCTTCAGATGAGGAGTTGGTTGAGTTTTCTGTAGCGATAATTAGTGATGTTCCTGTGTCCATATATTTTGATGTGGCTACATCTATTGTTGATATAGTTGGCATGAGTGCATATGGTTCACTTGTAGCTACATCTTTTTCAATGCATGTTGCTAATGATTAGGATTCTAGTACAATATATATTATGTGGGTGGATATAGGGAAGAAGAGGTTTCATAGATCTTCTACAGAATTTTCTTTTCGTAACATTCTGACTTCTACATTATCAACACAAGTTTTGGGTGCTAGGCTGCAAGACATGTGGTTGGTCTCGATGATGCTAGTTTGTAGTTGGTTTAATGTCTATAGGGATGTCACATACTACTTCATTTGGGATCCAGGTGGAGGTTGAAGTTCATTGTGTGATTGGATTGCTTAAGGACAAGCAATTTTAGGGAGGGCAGATTATAATGTCCCCATCATTTTAGCATCTCAGTGGAGTTATTAGCCTTTACATTCTGTGAAGACTAAGTGAAGAAATAAGGAGAAATTGATTAAATTAATTTCTTATGAAGTCATTAAAAAAATTAAAATTAAAAGGTGACTTTATATTTAATTAATTTATTTTTCTAGAAGCCCAATTAATTATTGTATTGGAAAGGGGAACCTTCTAGAGAATGCAATTAAATAATATTTTATTTTCTTCTAGAAGGGTGAAGGAAAAGAATAAATAGAGATGAGAGCTTCATTGTTAATCATCTGATTATTGTGAATTATATTTGATATAAAATTGGGAGAAGAAACTAAGGTTTCTGATTTTAGTTAGCCATTGAAGAATGTCAACTCTTCAATGTTGCAACCATTTAGGGTGGTGAAATATCCACTGAATTTGGTATTTAGGAGAGCTTCAATTTAGCATTTCTATTTGTGCTTAAATTGGAGAATACATTTATTATTGGCTGCTATAGTATGCAAGAACGATGTCACACTATAGTACTTATGCTTGATTCATCTCCCTCCTTGGGAATCACTATTATCAGGTTCCTCTTACAACTATTAGTAGTTAACATTGTAATTTTTTTTAGGGCATATGATTTTGCTGTGATAATTCAGAATCATATTTTGGCATTAGTGTAGTCATTATTGTAGGACATTTGTCTTGGAAAACTCATAGCAACATTGTACATGAGAATGAATACCATTTGTTTGAAAAAATTTCCATCTAATAGCATATATGATTAGTATAATAGTTGTATGTCAATTGTTTGTAAAAATGTCAGTTGGCTGTAGGTATGCATTCTATATCTAGTTTCCATGTATAAGCATTGAAAGTACTAAAAAAATTGCACTTGCATATTTGCTCATTGTAAGAGGCATTATAATATCATTTGTGAACATTCTAAATTTCTTAGCATTGAAAGGAAACATACAAGTGTTTGACAATATTCCTTGAGCTAAAATCAAGCAGTTTGGGCAAGGGATATAACACGCATATGCCATTTTCTATAGCACATCTCATTAGAGTTGTAAACCACCATATCTAACTTGCATATTTGATTATGTGGTATTTATAGATATCTTCTAGGCTAAGAGGAATTCATGGATCATGAAAAGTTGTGAGAAGGGAATGAAGACACTTAGAATTACACCCAGCCTTTGGTAGCACCAAATCAGGTACGCCTAAACCCTTTTGATTTAGATTGTTGATGTAACACAAGGTAGGTTGCTAACACTTAGTTCTAACTCTCTTAGGACTTTCTTAGGCCTATTATTAGCCTAATAGGGATATTTTATCAATCCCATTAACCAATAGAGGTTCTTTAGTATAACCCCCTAGAAACTCCTAACAAGGTAACATCAATGAATTGCTCACATGCTCCTTTTCAAGGTACTCTTCCTATGCACCTCCATACAAAATTTTGCAACCAAATGGACTATAACTCCTTTTTGATAGGATGAGGATTTCCACAAGTCATATTTGACCTTCCCTAGAATCCTAGTATCCTTATTTTGAAGGTTTTAATACCCATTTGTTTCGAAGACCAAAACTATCCAAAATAGGCCTCCTAGTTAGGAAAAACAAGAAATTTCTCAAAACTTTCCTTAGAAAGGTGGATTTTTTTTTTGATTTATGAGTTTCCTTTTGGAATAACTCAAGGATTTTCAAGGTTTTAGGTTCTCAAGGTGTTTTTACAATAGAAAGCAAAAATTGCAGCATTACCTAGGGCCTCTTCACAAGGGTAGAAAATTTGATCTTGGAAACTTCTCCTTTGGAAAAAAGCTTCATTTATTGTTAGGCTACCTTCTTGAAGTCTGGTTTTAATTTTTAGAAATATTTAAACCTTCATGTTCTTTCTTTTAGCACTGCAATTCCCTAGCCAAGTGCACAAAACTTGCCTACGACATCATTAGAAAAATAACAAAATTCATTTTTAGGGCTCAAGATTTATAATAAATTATCTAAATGTTGTCCTCTCACATTTATCTCATTTCAATGATTATTCCATGGTGGGAACTCATGGGAGAGTCATTTTTGTTTGGGCTACCTGGGTAGGACCAACAAATAGGGCGTTTCCAAAATAGTTTTCAAAACCTTAACAAATGAACACTTGAAAGGAAACTTACTAAAGAAAAAAGTATTATACTATCATGAACTAATTTAATATAAAGTTAGACTACAACCATATCCTTTCAGGTCTTATAAGGCCTCCCAACCATTTTCCTTCTTTTATATGCCATTTCAAGAAAAATGGAAAATTTGTTGTCAAGCAACTTTGCAAAGTTTTTGGCAACTTTGGCAATTTTTACATTTTTGACTTATATACCCTTGAAACCTTTTTGGATGGATATAAATAGGTCCACTAGAGGTTATTAGTCATACCTTAGCCTCTTGGCAACCAAAATACTCATTTTTGTTCTCTAGACCTAGCTTGCAACTTTTGGCAACTTAGCAACTTTTTACAATTTTTGACAATAATTGATAAATTTTCCATTTTAAGAGTTCCAAAAAGTTGGAAAAGATGGAAAATCATTACCTAGCACTTAGTCGAGTCATATTCCATTTTCCAATGACTTGTATAGACTTTGACCCACTTTGACCACCTAGTGTCCACCTAGAGTTTATTAGCACACCTAGAAAAGGCTTAGACAAACCAAATTGACCTAAGCACACCCAAAAAACATAATGACTTGGCTAAAGTCACAACAAGCCTAAAAAAAAGCACAAACCAAACCAAAAACAAAGGTTTAGGTGCCCTACACCATACTCCCCCAAACAAAAAGAAGTCAACCCATCCTTGGGTTAAGTAAGGTGGGATCAATGCCCAAACTCTTGTAGTCTAATTATTTCACCTATGTAGCTTGAACATCATCCTTTCCTAACCACTATACCAAGTATTCCATGTAATCTTTCTTTCTTGTCTTCTTGTAGGTGCTTAAGTCTAGGACCTTATTTGCTTGTAGGGGTGGAGCGAGAGGGAGCTAAAGATCTCTTATCTCTTGAGTGATCTCAGGAATATTTTGAATGACATCTATAGCTGGTCCTTTGTAAGAGACCAGGTCTTTAATATTGAATATATGAGACAATCTTAGGTCTATAGAAAGATCCACCTTGTATGCATTGTTTCCATACTTGGCAAGGATTTGGCAAGGACCCAACCTCCTCATTTACAGCTTGTGTGGTACACCCTTATGTAACCTTTGCTTGTTTAAATGCACCATTACAAAATCTCCAACCTTAAATTGAACCTCTCTTTTAGAGGCATCCACCTTTTGTTTTAGTTTTTTAGTTTTTTAGAATTGTCAGGCAGTATCTTCCTGACTATCTCATGAACTTCCTTCATAGATTGGGCAAAGTCTTCAGCATACTCACTACCTTGTGCTCCATTTTTTAGGCCCCTTAGTTCACATATGCCTTGAGGCTATAAGCCATAAACCACCTAAAAAGGGCTCTTACTAGTAGACCTATTTATTGTGTCATTGTAGGCATATTCAGCTTGTCCAATGAGTTGGTCCCATGACTGCCCATACTCCTTTGTAAGGCACCTCAACAAGTTTCCAAGGCTCCTATTTATGACCTCTATTTGGCCATCAATTTGTGGGTGGTAGGCTGACCCAAATGATAAATTTGTTCTAAGTTTATGCCATAATGTCTTCCAAAAATGGCTCATAAACTTTGCATCCCATTCTGAAAATATAATGCGTGGTAGGCCATGGATCTTAACCATCTCTTTGAAAAATAGATGAGCAATGTTAGAAGCATCATGAGTAGTTTTTCAAGGCACAAAATGGGCCATCTGACTAAACTGGTCCACAATGACATAAATGCTATCATATCCTTGTCTTGTCTTATCTTGGGTGAACCAACAACAAAATCCATGCTATGAAATTCCTGTGGTCTACTAGGTATTGGAAGTGGTTGATAAAGTCCAACATTAGAGGATGCCACTTTTTCCTTTTGGCATACAATGCAACTCTTCACATATTGTTTGATGTCCTTAGACATTCTAGGCCAATAATAGAACCTAGTGACTAGTTCATGAGTCTTGTTGACTCCAAAGTCACCACTTAGTGCCCCACTATGTTTTTCTTGAATTAAATTCTCCCTCATGGACCCCCTAGGGACACAATGCTGACTGCCCTTAAACAAAAGATCATTTTGCAATGTATAATCAAAAAATTCAGCATGAAAACTATTCTTAAACTCCTTGCATACCTTATAAATATGAGCAAAGTCCTCATCATCAGCATAAAGGGACTTGAAGCTATCAATCCCTATGCTTTGGAGGTTTATTTCTTGCACTGTGAGGAGCCTTGTACACCTTTTTTGTGCTTGATTATGAAGGTATAGGCTTATAGGTACTCTACCCACTTCATGTGCTTGCTACTCAATTCATCTTGAGAGTTTAGAAAGCTAAGATATTGGTTATCAGAATAAACCACAAACTCTTTTAGGAGAAAATAGTGCCTCCACTTTCTTAAAGCTTCTACTAGAGCATACAACTCTAGGTTGTAGGAGGAGTACCTATTTTTGGCATCATTAAGTTTCTCACTATTAAAGGACACTGATCTTCTTTCTTGGTTTAGAACAACCCAATGGCTACATTACTAGCATCACATTCCACTTGGAAGAGCTTGTCAAAACTAGGGAGCACCAAGGTAGGCAATTTTGCAATTTTCTTCTTTGGTGTTTCAAAACCTTGATCACATTTTGGAGTCCAAAGGAACTTTGTCTTCATTCCACCCTTGATTGTATCTAGCATAGGTTCACATATTGCACTGAAGTTTCTAATGAACTTCCTATAGTATTGAGGCAAACCATGGAAGCTTCTCACCTCTGATGTAGTTCTTAGAGTAGTCCAACTTAGGATAGCATCTACCTTCTCTTGATCCATCTTGAGATCTCCTTGAGAAAAAAACAAAACCAAGGTAAACTAGCTCCTATTTCATAAAGTCACACTTCTCCAAATTGGTCATTAGCTTTTTATCATGCAATTTCTTGAAAAAAATTTGCAAATGCTTTAGATGCTCCTCTTTAGTTTTAGTTAAAATTAAAATGTCATCTAAATAAACGACAAAAAACTTACCAATGCAATCTGCCAAGACCTCATTCATGAGTCTCATTAAGGTTGATTGAGCACTAGACAAACTAAATGGCATAACAAGCCACTCATATAAGCCTTTGATATTTTTGAATGCTCTTTTCCATTCATCCCCTTCATTGATCCTTATTTGATGGTAGCCACTTTTCAAGTTTATTTTGGTGAAGTATTTTGCCCCCCCTAAACAATCCATTAGGTCTTTAGTTCTAGGTATTGGAAATCTATACCTAATGGTGATTCTATTTGTGGAGCTGTCATTTTTCATGATGCTTAATGATAGAAATCCTTTTGAACTCCTCTCTTGAAAAGCTAATCTGGGATAAAATCCAAGATTTCGGGTAATCTTATGACCTACTAGAATATGCTTAGTTGAAGATAGATGTATTTGTTCACAAGGAGGCCTTTGCTAGTTTTGACTAATTTTGGATAATATTTGAATCTGCTTGCTATCTCGAAAGAAAAACCACACAAAAAAACAAATATATTTTTGGTATTTTCTATCTTTTTAATGAAATTGCAATGCAACTATATGAATTCCTAAATTAACCAAGGGTTAGTAAAGAAAATAAAAAAGACAGGGTAATAAAAAGTTTAAGAAAATGACTTGAAAAGTAAATTCCTAACAGACATAAGCTACGTAAGCAACACATCTATGAATTAAGCCTCTGAAAAGATTGGTAGGTAACCAATAAAAATAGAAGTAGTGCTTCCTTAATTCTACTGATGCAATCATCGATGGAAATTTAGTAACTGTAAGATGTTTCACTTTTCATCAGATTGCAAGGCCACAAAAAGTGTGCTCATGCAAGACAAAAAAATATGTAGGAACAATAGGTGATCTCTTCTTGAACTAGGTACGTTAGTAGAATTTGTAAAACTGTAGCAAACACTAGAAGTAAAAGATTGTTCAATCAAAATAATGCAATAAAAATATTGGCTCCATTACATTCCATGAACATACATTCACAAAATATAACACACTTAGGCAAGAGTAACTACACTTTGAATGAGAGCACCAATAACATATTTTATTACATCAAAATAACGACCTAGAATACATTTTACATTCTTGAATTTATAAGAAATCTTCTCCTCAATTTGTGTTGAGAGCAAGAGATCTCTTTATGAAAACATATGCTTCTAAACTAATAAAAAAAATCTATTTATATACAAATTGACTCTCTAATTGGTGCTAAGTAGGACTCGATCCATATTTATATCATTTAATGGATGCATGAGCCTTTACATGTCTTAAAATAAAGAAAGCATGAGAAAATAAGAAGAAGAAAGCCATTAGATTTTTTAGGAGTCTTTAGAGATGCCAAAAATAGAAGCTCCATCTTCACTAGGTGTTTGTAGGAGTTAAAATTCCATTAGAATGCATTTTTGATGCATGGAAAGCTCTAAATTTGGAACTAGTAATTTACTGTCAGCACACCTCTAACTTGCTCAAAAACTTACAGTGCACTTTTAGAGAAGTGCACCTTGAAAGCAATGCACATCGTGCACCTGGCACACTTGTGCACCTCAAAAGCTAGTCCAAAAAATGCAAAATTTTACCAAGTGTCAAATCTAAAATTCCAGCTTTTGGGTTTTGTTCCCCTTTATACCAGAGCTATGTTTGGCTATTTGCTCTTGAATTTCTCTATAATCTCAGTGACTTGGGTTGCATCCAAAAAATCTAAAGCTTCATATTTTTCCTTTACTTTTTGCCTATAGTTTCCCACCTCGATGCAAGTCTCTGCAAAATCTCCCAATTTTATATCCAAATCTAATAATGCTTCTTCAGTCCTAAATGCCTATTTGATATCATCATCAATGGAAGCTTCTTTAAAAGTCTTCCAAAACTATTCAACAACTTCTTCTACAATCATCTATTTATCCCTTGAATCATCTTCAAAAATGTCTAAACACGCATTACTGTAATGTCTCTCTGCCTCAAAAATTTGATCTTGGGTTTGATCCTTGAGCTTATGAATATCTACATGTAATGTTTCCATTAATTTATTGCCATCTACAATCTTCTCTATCCAATCATCTATTTTATCTAACTCATCTTCTGTATACACATCCATCAACATCTGATATCTTTAACCCATTATTGACCACAACTCTTGTAGGTCTTTACCCTAGGTATGCACTTCATCCATTAACCCAAAATCCTGGTTCAAAATAGCCATTAGATTATTTGCATTATTCTACATATGGTGTAGAATCTTGAGATTTCCTTGTATAATTTGTACACCTTTCTCTTCAAAACTTTCTCACCATTGCTAACAAGCTTTAAAAATGGATCAAGTTGTACATTCTCCTTATCCCTTTTCTCAAGTGCTACATTTAAAGTCTCTTCAAGATTTTAAGGATCCAATAGACAAACTACTTCATTCAAATATCCCATTAGGATCTCATTCTACTTCTAAAGTGATCAATTCCATCTCATCCTACTCTAAGTTCCTAAACACTTCTTTGATTCCTATTGTCACTGTTAATTTGGTAGTAGCCATAGTGGTTTTCCAAAGCATGACCTCCCTGATTTGATAATCTTTTGGAATAAATTCCTCAATGTTTGCATATGGAGGAGGGATATCAACATGGGAAAACAAGTCTTGATTCTAATCATTCATTGCAAAGGGCAATGTGTGTGCATCTTTTGTGGGTGACTCAGGCTTCTTGAGAGCTTCAATTAACTCTTTCATTCCCTCTTCCTTAGTGGAATATTGTTTCCTTTTGTCTCTAATCATCACCTCTTTCCTCAACCATCTTGGAGTATGGTCCATTGAAGATTTACCTTTTGAAGAAGAAGGAATTTGTTCTACTAGGACTTTTCCCTTATCACTCCTCTCCAGAGTCTTCTCCTTTTGAGAGGGATCCACATTAGGCATCTCTATGTCTATCGAATCCATAGTCCTCATCTTTGTATCATGGGAAGTCTATTGAGGCTCCTGACCTATTTGTCCTTCCTTTAAAACTTTATCAATGGGTATTTGTTGTGGCTCTTCTTCCTATTCAACTTGCTATTCTTCTTCATTACTTTGAGTGAGAGGAGTAGTTGAACCTTTATCCACACAAAATGGATCTAGATTCGGTGATTGTGGAGCGATTTCAAGTCTTGGTGGCTAGGGTAGCAATTGACTCCAATCCTCTTGTTGAGGTTGATTATTTGGAGTATCCCTTATCTTATCACCCACTAACTCAGTGCCCATAGGGATAAAATCAAAATTTGACATCTTAAAGACATCAACACCTTCATCTTCCTACTCATCAATCCATTGTTGCAACTCATCCTTAGAGGTTGTAGATTGAATAGGTTGTGTAGGAACGAAGGGTGGTGTAATAGTGGAGCTTTTTCTCCATTCTAACTTCATAGCCCTAGCAATATGAGTCCTATGACTCAAGGGAAGGTTATCTTCTTCATCTTCATCATCCTCTTCTTCTTCTTTTGAAATAACTTTTGGGACTGATGGAAAAAGGAACAACCTTTCTTATTACCTTTTGTCTCCTTTTAACAAGAGTTTTGATCTTTCTTCTCTTAGGGGTCGATGGGGAGGGTTGTGCCTCTTGTTTAGGGGGGAGACACTTCTTGTACTTCTATTTCAGTTCCTTGCCCCAGTTCTGGTAGTAGCATTTGAGGATTACCCTAAGCTTGCATGACTTCTACATTCATTGAACCTTGTAGATTCTCTGCCTCTTGTTGTGGTAGTGCTTGAGTTGTTCCTTCTTCCAACTTGGATTGCTAGAGTGAAGTTCCTTTCCTCTTACCTTTACTCTCCTGAGCCCTATAGTATCCATCTTCTCTATCAAGTTGGTGCACTATTTTTGGTCTTACTAGAGACTGAGCTGTGAATATGGGCACTCTTAACTTTGCTCCTCTACCTTTTGTTAGATGAGCTATGGCTTGAAAAACTATAGTTTGAGGAATTGGATCCAACTTGAATGGTCTTTTGATCCAATCCTTGGTCAATTGGATGACGTGCCTTGCCCTTTGATTAATATCTAAATTTTCCTCATTATCTATCTCAACATTCATGATAGGTCAATCAAAAATCTTATCTCTATTGTACAATGGATCAAGGACCTCTTCAATGTCTTGCTATACTATCTTTAAAGAGACCTTTATCTTCAATGCACTTCTTGCTAGATAGAGAGTCATCCTATAATAATCTCTTATTCAGATTTCATAGTCATCCACTACATTCATCCAATGGTCCTCAATGGCATCTTCATGTTGAAATTGTTTTCCTGTTAAGTATTAAAATCTTCCAATGTTATCAAAGAAGGGACAAGGAGAATTATATTCATCCAAGGGATACTAATCCCAATTAGACTCAAAAGTCAGAATATCTTATTTTCAAACCACACTAAAGTGTCCTACAGTAATAGGCCATACCTAGGTTTTCTTGTGTTTCTTTCTTACTCTCTTATATGCAAACAAGAGTTGTCATGCAATCTCCAACAATATAAGCCTATCACATGGATACCTAGGAAGATTCTTGGGATTGACAGTCATTCTTGCTACCCTTGATTAAGTTAATATTTTAAATTTGATATAATAGGCACCAATTTCTATAATCTTTGTCGCTACCTCATCATACATAATTTTCACATAATCCCTCTCAATGAACCAAATGATTGTGAAAATGAAGGCATCATTCACTATTTGATATTCCTTGTTGTGCTTTGAAAGCTTTTTCTTCACCAATTGGGGGTATACTTTAAAAGGCCATGCATTTGCATCTTGTATGCTGCCCCTTTTGAACAATCTAGGATAGTCTATTTCTCTTGAAACTAACAAGTACACCAAATAGGATGTCATATAGAACTTCTGATTGTTCTTTACTGCCGCCAATTGAATCAAAGCCAAATCAATTGGCATCTTCACTATTTTGATGGTCTCAATGAAATGCACCATCCATATATTTAGGTTTCCTAATGCTGGTAACCCCATGATTCTACTCAAAAGTATTATAGAATATCTGATATCATCTTTCACATAGCCTCTTGTCATATCCACTTTTCTTACTTTGCATCCAAGAGGAGTCTTCTCAATGAGATATGAGGATTGAATGATTTCAGATGCTTCCTCTCCATGTTCTCTATACCATCTTTTCACCTAATGATATGTCAATCTAATATACTGATATACTCTTCGAAGATGGAATACCTTCTCTATGTTCTTAGGTCTTAGATCTAGCATGATCTCTCTAGTTATTCTTTTCACAATCCTTTCTTTTGAGACATAGTTATCTGCTAATTCCATGATCAATTCTGAAGATTGTACTGATACTAGGTGTGATGTTGTGTTGACTAGCCCTAATCTGATAAGAGAAGATATCATTGGAGACCTCTCAGTAGGTTTGTTGCATAGAACTAGGAAAGCATTCCAATCGATATGGCCAAGTTTAGTGTCTCAGATCTCTGAATACTCATCTTGGAAGTGTGATTTTTTCAAAACACCTTGAGACTTAAAAACCACTAGTTTTGGGACCATCTTTACAGTGAGGGAGGAAAAATAAGAAGCCATTGAATCTATAGAAAATTAACATCTGTTAGTTTAGAGGTAGAAAAAACTAACATAAACCCTAATGATGACAAAAACATAACCCAAAAACCTTCATTTTCACAAAACTATTAAAAAACACTAGAAACTCCTAAAAAACCCTCTAAGAAACAAAATAGTGTACCTTGCGCACCTCAAAGGTGTGCTAGGTGCACAATATCTATGCAAAAAATTATTAAGGGTGCACATCTAGCACACCTGATGGGGTGTAGTAGATGCACACCCTTATAAAATGCAAAGGGATTGTGAAGTGTTAGAAGGGGTGCACACTTAGCACCCTTTCTTCACTTAGAGGAAGGCTTAGCCCTAGTAAAGGTGTGCAACTATACACCTTGGATAGGTGCACAGTTGCGCACCTTTCACTAGGTAAAGGTGATGTTAGTTTTGGTTTCTTTGATGTTCTTTTAAAGTTTAAGTTTAATGAAAAAAGGTGTGCACCTTTACCTTAAGTAATTTTAACTCTTTGTGTGGTGTATGCAGGTGATAGAGTAGAGTGGGTGTAGAGGCACACCTCAAGGGGTGCGAAGCTGCAGGAGAGTGGAGTTAAAAGCATAAAATGAAGGTGAGGAGAGGGACAGGGGGTCTTGGGGTTTATAGGCCTTGTATCTAGTGCATCTCTTGGAGGTGCGTAGCTATGCAGTTGCACATTTCCAAGGGGTATGATCTTCTCTTTGTGATTTGGTGTGCTAGCACACTTGGTGAGGTGTGCTAGGTGCATTAGTGCACATTTTTTACATGCAAAAATAATTTTTTTTCCTTCAAAGCACAATTTTTGAGAAACTGGGTTTTTGGGTAGAGACCCCAACTTCGGAAACAACACTAGGAAAAAACCTAAAAAGACTTAGACCTCAAACTAGGGATCTAGAAAGCTAAAAAATAAAGTAGGTAGTTCCCATGTCTAAGAAAAATGAGGCTTGTGTTGTGAAACCACAACACTATTAATGGCTCTAGAATCAGTGCATAGTCTCCAAGTTCCCCCCCTTTAGGTGCTAACATAATATGGGCTGCACAAGGGCTAATGCTTTTCCTAATCAGTCCTTGGTCTAGGAATTCTTGGATTTGTTTGGAAATTTCTTCATTTTTCTATAGTATCATCTTATAGGAAGCTTTGTTAGGTAGGGTGGCTCCTAGGATAAAGTCTATTTGGTGGCTAACAAGTCTCTTAACAGGTAGGGAGGCTGGTTGCCCATCACTCACTATGTCCTTGTACTTCTCAAGTAGTTCTTTCACCTCATTAGGGATCTCTATTTTCTTACCAAAAAATTCATCTTTGGGCTTCAAGACCAAGGCATATCCAACTCTCCCTCCTTCCTCTAGGGTCTTTAGGAACTCCTCTCAAACCATGATCACACTTGGTGTAGATTTTAGATCTCCCTCTTCTAGTAAAGATTGAATCTTGAATGTCACTCCATCTTTCATGAAGGAATAGGAGTTCTTAGTACCATCATGTATAGCTTGACTATCAAATTTCCATGGCCTTCCAAGTAGAAGGTGGCATGCATCCATGGGAAGAATATCACATAGGACCTTATCTTTATACTTCCCTATAGTGAACTCCACCCATGCTTGTTCTCCAACAAGTATATGTTGTTCCTTGTTGAGCCAAGTGACCTTGTAGGGGTTTGTATGAGGGATTATTTTCAATTTCAATTTTCTGACAACCTTTTCATTGATAATATTATTAGTTAAACCTGAATCTATGATCACTCTACATACTTTCCCTAAGATTTTGCATCAGATTCTAAAGAGGGCTCTCCTTTTTCTTGGTTCCTCCTTAACTAGTTCTTTGATGAGTGTCCTCCTTATCATGAGGTTCTCTCCTTCTTCTAATTCAAGTGGGACCTCTAAGTGTTTATTACTGCTACTAGACTCTTCTTGGACATAATTTACCCTTTTTGTACTTCCTTGGGACGTTGAGCTCTTTTTGGGACATTGGTATGTACAATGTCCTAGTTGTTGACAATGATAGCATTTAATGGTAACAAAGTAAGATGAGCCTCTTCCTTGGTTGCTGCTTCTTCCCCTTCAATTGGTGTTAGAACTTCTACCCCTGTTTGAATTTCCTCTTCTAGAACTTCCTTCTTACTGATAATAACTTTTAGTGTCTTCTTGGGGTTTGTAGTCCAATCCTCTTCCTCCATAGCCTCTACCTCTTCCATATCTTCCCTTGTCTCTACCCCTTTGATTTGAATTTTCCTTCTTTTTTTACTTTTCTTCTAAATTTAAGGCAAGTTAAAAATATTTATGGACAGTTGCATGAGTCCACAAACTGATTTCTTCTTGAATTCTCAATCTAAGGTTGCTTAGGTACCTAACCACTTTAATGGCTTCACTTTCTTGTACTCTAGATCTTAGACATAAATTATGAAATTCTTTAGTATATGTGGCTATATCCATGTCCTTTTACTTTAGACTTTTCCTCTTCTTATGCATTTGGATTTCATAATTCTTACGCAAATACTTTTATTTTATTTTAGTTACCATTGCCTTCCAATTTTCTATAGGCTTCTTGCATAGCTCCTCCCTTTCTTCCTAGAGGTATTTACACCATGTAAGTGTTTCTCCTCTTAGTCTTGACTTGGCCACTTTGACCTTTTGTGCTTTAGTAATGCCTTCACATTCAAAATGATTTTCCATCCCTTCTATCCAATCCATCACCAATTCAAGATCCATCTTCCCACTGAACAAGTGAGCATCTTCTAGGGCCTTTCCTGCCAAGGCCTTAATAGCTTTCAAAAAAGAATCTTCATTGATAGGAGGGTTAGGTTCAGGGACAAGGTCTTCTTCATCTACCTTCCTCTTTTCACTTGTGCTGCTTTCACCTTCTTGATTCTTCTTAGTTGCCTCAACAACTTCCTCTAAGTTTGCCTTCATTTCTTCCAAGGCTTCTTCCTCTCTTTCTGTTCACCCATCTCTTTGGCTAGCTCTAAATTGGTCACCATGGCTAACTCTCCAATGGATTCTTGAGTCTAAAACATCTACCCAATTTCCCAAATCAGAAAGCTGTAATACCAATCTAATGTAACACAAGGTAGGTTGCTAACAATTAGGCCTAACTCTCTTAGGACTTTCTTAGGCCTATGATCAACCTAATAAGGTTCTTTTCTCAACCCCAAAAAATAGAGGATCTTTATTGGATCCTCCCACAAACTCCTACCAAGGTAACATCAATGAATTGCTTGCATGCTCATTTTCAAGGTACTCTTCCTAGGCACCTCCATACACCATTTTGCAACCAAATGGACTATAACTCCTTTTTTCTGGGATTAGGGTTTCCAAAAGTTATATTTGACCTTCCCTAGACTCCTGGTATCCTTCTTTGTAAGGTTTTAATACCCATTTTTTTTCAAGACCAAAATTGTCAAAAATAGGCCTAGTTAATTAGGCCTCCTAGTTAGGAAAAACAAGAAATATCTTAAAACTTCCCTTAGCAAGGTGGAATTTTTTTTAAATTTATGAGTACCCTTTTGGAAGGCCTCAATTATTTTCAAGGTTTTAGCTTCTCAAGGTATTTATACAATAGAAAGCAAGAATTTAGCCTTAATATAAGGGTTTCAAGCAAAAATTGCAGCATCACCTAGGGCCTCTTCAGAAGGGTAGAAAATTTATTCTTGGAAACTTATCCTTTGGTAAAACGCTTCATTTATTATCCCTCTAACTTCTCCAAGTCTAGTATTAAGTTTCAACAACATTCAAACCTTCATGTTCCTTCTTTTAGCACTGTGATTCCCTAGCCAAGTGCACAAAATTTGCCTAGGGCATCATTGGAAAAATAAAAAACTTCATTTTTAGGGCCCAAGATTTATAATAAATTATGTACATGATGTACTCTCCCATTTATATCATTTCCATGATGATTCTATGTTGGGAACTCATGGGAGAGTCATTTTTGTGTGGGTTGCCTGGGCAGGACCAGCAAACAGGGCATTTCCAAAATAATTTTCAAAACCTTAACAAATGAACACTTGAAAGGAAACTTAATGAAGAAAAAAGTAATCTACTATGATGAACTAATTGAATTTAAAGTTAAACTACAACCATCAATACACTTTTATGATATTGCATTGAGAAAACTAAAAACTTTAAAGAGAAAAATGCTCAAAAATATTTGTATTCAAATGCAATATGTCTTCTTCCAATGTCCAACCTTTTGATTTTGATCCTTTAAGGTCTTATAAGTCCTCCCAAGGAATTGGTTAAGTAGGAGCCTCTTGTTTTTCATAGCTAAAGGCTTGTAATTGAACAATATTTGTCTGTTGTGTTTGGCGAGATCAAAGTAGTAGGGATATGCTCTCACTCTTTTAAAGTGATCAAACTCCCAAACCCGCTTCTAATTTCTATTTTTTTATTGCTTTTTACTAGCTAGATTACTTAGCCATAGAAGCGATACCTCCTAAGATTTTTCTTATCAGGGCTAGTGAGAGGGATTTCCTTCCATCTTGCATTCTCAATTGAATGCAAGCCAATTGTGTTCGAAATATAGCCTTCCTCTAGCAGTCTCACAAGAGATTGCACCAAACCTCCTTAGCATTGTGGTGCAAGAGCACTTAAAGTACAAGAACATGAGAAATTTAAGATTCCTCATTTGAGATATTTAAATCCATTTGAGTCATTTATTTTGTACTTGGGTCAAGTTGTAAAGGTTATGAAGCCATTTTGTCAAAAATGTAAAAGCTGCATAAAAAGTTGTAAGATGCAACATTCTGAAAGTTGCTAACAATAAAAAAATGATGCAAAAAGGTATAAGGTTAGTCTTGGGGGTAGTTAGGAAGGTTTATAAATATAAAATGGGTACAAATACCATTTTATGGTTGAACCAAATCAATTTTGAGAAGAGGAAATACTTTGATACATTTTTGGTGCATTCTATTGTTGTGGTTTTGATTAGTCTTTTTAGTTTTAGGATTTTTTCTAGGCCTTGTATGGCCCTATACATCCTAAAAACCATGTAATATAATAATGGATAGATATATTGATGAATCATTCTTCTCATGCTTTTGGTTTGGTTCAATTTTATGAAGAAATGAATAATTTATGAGCATTTTGGTGAAAGTGGGTATTTGCAGATTTGAGATTCCCTGAATATAGTCATGTTGCAGCGTGTTGTATAGACACATTTTGAGGACTCTAGACCTATAATAATATTCATTGAAAAGATATATGAACTACCTTTCATTAATAGTTGGTTTGAATAATTTTCATTTAGATTTGTGAAACTTATGAAGATTTGAGTGAAAACTGGGTTTTAAATGTCTTCAATGGTGTTGCAAACAAAGATTTGATCTTATATAATGATTTATGAATATAAAAAATAGATGGATTACAAATTTTGAAAATAGACTCACAAATAGATAATGTGAATTTTTTTGGGTGTTATTTTAATTTTTTTTTGTGAAATATATTTGATGCCCTAGGTAGGGTTAGATGTTTTACTTTTGGTTTATGACAGAGAAAATGGGTCTTGGTGCAGATAGTATAATTTGTAATTGGTTTATTTGATTAGCCTTGTATTTTGATATGTTTTAGAAGGAATAAAGTTAAATCAATTCTCCAAAGGGTTTGGCAAGAAATTATCAGAAATGAAAGTTATGAATGATATTCTATGGAATAGAAATCAGAGTATGTAAATGGTGAAATATTGATGAATGTTGTGTTTACCTTATGAGATGCCTCTAATAATATTATTATTAAATAAATTTTGAAGGGATCAACATGAATCCCATTGATTGTTTAATTTTTTATGATGCTTTGCATCAAATTGGTATCAGAGCTTGAAGATCTTGAGTGTGTGGGTAGAGCGCTGAGGCAATCCACATTAGGACCTTAAAGATTTGGTATTTGTTTTGTTGATAAGTTTTGGTTGTGGGGTTCTTATCCATAAAAGTTGTAGTAAGAAAGTGTGTGTGTGGAAGACCTAAGAAGGGGTCTTAATATTGTCTCCATCAAGATGAAGCTAGGTAGAATGTGTAAAGAGAGAAACCACTAAGAGAAAGCAGTAGTGCATCTTCCAAGATCTTGGATGGGTAAGATGGCAATAGGTTGGTAGTTGTGTAGCAACAAGAGGAATGGTGGATTTGTAGAAACCTTGTATGACAACCATTAATGCTCCATTGATAGGAGTATTTGAGAAGGTAATTTTGAGGGTAGTCCTATGTCCTTAAAGGAAAATATGATAGTGATAAAGGCATGAAGAGGCAAAGGAAAATGAAGGTAAAGAAGAAGATTTTGGTCTAAATTTTTGGTAGGTTATTGGTTCCATGTTTCCAAGAGACTTGGAAACTTTTCAAAGTTGGGAGTATGGTGCAGGAGCACCTAAAGTACAAGAACACAAGAAATTTAAGATTCCTTATTTGAGATATTTAAATCCATTTGAGCTATTTATATTATATTCAGGTCAAGTTGTAAAATTTATGAAGCCATTTTGTCAAAAATGTAAAAGTTGCATAAAAAGTTGTAAAGTGTAACATTTAGAAAGTTGCTAACAATACAAAAATGATGTAAAAAGGCATATGGTTGGTCTTGGGGGTAGTTAGGAAGGTTTCTAACTATAAAATGGGTATACATACCATTTTATGGTCGAACCAAAACATTTTTTAGAAGAGGAAATACTTTGATACATTTTTGGTGCATTCTATTATTGTGGTTTTGATTGGTTTTTTTAGTTTTAGGGCTGTTTCTAAGCCTTTTACAGAATTTTATAGCCTATAAACCATGTAATATTTTAATGGATAGATATATTTATGAATCCTTCTTCTCATTATTTTGGTTTGGTTCAATTTTATAAATAAATGAATAAGTTATGAGCATTTTGGTGAAAGTGGGTATTTGTAGATTTGAGATTCCTTGAATATAGTCATGTTTTAGAATGTGGCATAGATACATTTTGGATACTAAAGACCTCTAATAATATTCATTGGAAAGATGTGTGAACTAAATTTAATTTCCAATTTGTTTGAATCATTTTCATTTAGATTTGTGAAAATTATGAAGATTTGAGTGAAAACAAGTTTTTAAATGCCTTCAATGGTGTTATAGACAAATATTTGATCTTACAAAACAATTTATGAATGAAAAAAATAAATGGCTTACAGATTTGGAAACTAGAATAAAAAATGGATAACATGGAATTGGTTTGGTGTTATTCTAATTTATTTTGTGAAAGATATTTGATGCCCTAGGAAAGGTTAGATGTTTTACTTTTGGTTTATGGCAGAGAAAATGGGTCTTGGTGCAGATAGTATAACTTGTAACTGGGTTGTTGGACTAGGATCATATTTGGATACATTTTAGAAGGACTAAAGTTTATAAATCCTCCAAAGGGTTTGGAAAGAAATTATCAAAAATGAAAGTTATGAATAATATTGTATGGAATAGAAATCATATTATGTAAATGGTGAAATATTGATGAATGTTGTGTTTACCTTATGATATGCCTCTAATAATGGAATTATTAAATGAATTTTGAAGGGATCAACATTGATCCCACTGATTGTTTATTTTTGTATGATGCTCTACATCACATTGGTGGGAAGCTCTCCATTACAAGATAGGTAAATTCAAACATTATTGGTCAAACACTAAAACCCTATAGTCACCAGATTTAGCCACCCATTGTTAGGAAGCCAATCCTTTCATTTTCTAGGTGTGTGTGGGTTTATTTCATTGTCATTTCTACATTGCTTTGTTTGAATGTGTTAGTTGTAATACAAATTAATAAACTTTAGATCATAATCCTTCTAGAAAATGTAAATACAAACTGGTACAAAACCCAATACAAAAATTGTTGTTTTCCTTAAAATAACACATTCAATACTTTATACAATACATTTGACCCCTTTTGTAACACAATTTTCTCCTATAATAGCGCATTGACTAAAACATCGGTGCATTTGAAGACTTAAACAACACATATATCTTGCAGAACAACACTTGGAACACTATAAAATACTGCATACAAGCATTAAAATAGCACATTTAAAGCTTTCTACAACACATTTGAGAAAAAAATTAAAATAGAGGCTATTTGTACCCACAATATTCATAAATGAACAATAGATTTGGATACCCTTTTTCTTTGTTAACATTCTGCAAAACTAAGGGGTTCTTGAATTGACCGCCACCTTTGACACAAGCCATGTTCGAACTTGATATTAGGTATTTTATGTTGGAATTATAGATGGAGTAATTGAGAGAGGGGGGGGGGGGGGGATGAATTAGTTACCACAAAAATAAATCCATAGATCCCTTAGATGTCTTAAATAACTAGTTATTGTTTTCACTCAGTAGCCACCAGAAAAATCTTGTAACTTGGTAGATGAATTGTGTATTAACTTATTACTGATCTTTACACATTTACAATTATTATCATGCATGCAAAAGTAAATAACATGAACACAAGAGACACCATATTTAATGTGGAAACCCAATATGAGAAAAACCACCAAGTAACTAGCTACCAATTTTCACTCTTTTGAAGTGAGCCCTGTTAGGAGCCAACCCTGTTAAAGGTTACAAAACACACTATTAGGTGTGACCTTGTTAGAGGATTTAATCACCCTATTAGGAGTGGCCTTGCTAGAGGACTTTAGAAAAATTCAATAAAACTATCCACCTTGTTAGAGGATTTACAAAATCACTGTTAGACCAACTCTGTTAAGAGATTTAGGAATTACTGCTACAATGGTGAGAAAGTAACAATACGTGACTTGAATGGGATGCAACTAAACTTTTCTAATATAGATCTTTTCTCTACTTCAATAGATCCTTACTAATCGAATAAAACTCTGCTTCTCCTCAAAGATATATGATCCTTCTTCAAATTTTTCTTACACTTCCTCTTCACGCAATCAATTCATTTACATGCTTGTTCATTACAATTAGAATCCACAACTTGACCGTTTATTTATACATTACAAATTGTCAAGTTGGCTCATTTACAAGTTATATTTACCAGTAAACCATACATCAGTCAGCTACAAACATTACATTATAGAAATAAACTTTATTTCTCAAAATAATGAAATCCTTCATTGGCCGACCTTGCTTGGTAAATATTGTTCCAAAAAATGATTTTCAGTGTTAACCAAGTGAAGCTCGGTAAATATTGCAAACTCTACAAAAATCCTTTGGAGACCGAGTGAGTTCAATAAGAACTAATTTTTCTTTGCTAACCTTACTAGCTCAGTAGAGACTGATCTCTACCATAGAAGCTTTTAGTGCCCGAGTGAGCTCGGTAGAAACTATCTTCATAGTGTAAACTCCAGAAACACTTGATAGATTCTGTAATCTACTTTGCTAACCTTCTAAACTCAATAGACTCTAACTGATAATTGATATGACATTTTTGTAACATCAAAGACAACACACAATTGAACAATTGTATCCAACAATCTCCCTCTTTGACATTGATGGCAACACAACATGCCATAGTATAATGAAATTTGAAAACAAGTCTTTTTCTAACTGAATGCTTCTCCCTCTTACATTTCATTTCACAAACTCCTCAAATACAATAATCTCCCTTTGTGAAGGAATTACATAGCTTCTATAAAAACATCAAACTCTTCATAAATAGATTCAAATTTTAGAAAGATATGACAATATACTCTGCCTCTTTGACAACACATGCCAAAAAAATCATAAACCAAATGAATAGCAATGTACCTTATGTACAGATTCATATGCAATATTTCCATGATCCTTCTACATCAACTGAAAATATCTTCAACTTGATACCTATTGATGCATCACTAAAACTTCATTTTAGTGAGCTTTAGATAGGGGAATGACCCCTAACTTACCTCTTAGATACAAAAATTCATCCTTAGGCAAAGGCTTTGTGAATATGTTAGCAATTTTTTCCTTTGTATGGACATATTCCAATCTAATCTCCTTAGCCTGCACCAATTCTCTAACAAAGTGATACTTTATTGCAATATGCTTAATTTTTGAATACATCACTAGATTTTTGGATATGTTAATTGCACTTGTATTGTCACAAAACATAACAATAGGTTCTTTGATTTCTTCCTTCATACCTTCCAATAACTATTTGAACCAAACAATATTAAAACAATTTACTACTGTTGCAACATACTCTGCTTCTACTGTGGATTGGGATGTACAATTTTAATTTTTACATGTCCAAGAAACCAACCTCTTTCCAAGAAAGAAAGTTCCTCCACTTGTACTTTTTTTGTCATCAACATTTTCTACCCAATCTGCATCAGTAAATACTTTCAAATCTAGATTACTTCCAAATTTGTACCATAATCCATAATCTTCAGTTCCTTTCAAATATCTCATGATTCTTTTGATTACCATCATGTGATTTTCTCTTGATTTTGCTGAAAAGCTTGCTACAATACCAACTACAAGAGCAATATCTAGTCTTGTATAAACTACATACTATAACTTTCTAATCATAGATCTATACAATGTCTGATCTACCTCCTTTGATTCATCATCCTTGGTAAGTTTCAATCTAGTACACATAGGAGTCCTAACTGGTTTGCAATCTTCCATACCAAAATTTTTCAGTATCTCCATGATGTATTTAGATTGAGTGATGTAGATGCCATTCTTATTCTGCTAAATTTGAAGACCAACAAAGAATTTTATCTCATCAAACATTGACATTTCAAATTCTTTGTTCATTTGCTTTGAAAACTCTTTGCAAAGATCATCATTTCCTGTGAACAAAGTATCATCCACAAATATTTCTACCAAAACAATCTTATTAACTGGTCTTTACTTGATATACAAGCTACTGTTATCATTAGTTCTTTGGAAACCAATTTGAATAAGATATGAAATCTTTCATACCATGCTCTAGGGGCTTGTTTTAGATCATACAATGCTTTATGTAATTTGAAAACTATGTCCTTCTTGTCTGGATCAACAAAACTTTTAGGCTTCTCAATGTACACCTCCTCATCCAGAATACCATTGAGAAATGCTGATTTGACATCCATCTGATAAACTTTAAATCCTTTGTATGCAACGTATATAAGTAGGGTCTTGACACCTTCCAATCTTACAACAAGAACAAAAGTCTCTCCATAGTCTATTACTTCTTCTTGATAATATCCTTTGCATACTAGTCTAGCTTTGTTCCTTAACACCTTACCATCTTTATTCAGCTTATTTTTGAATATCCACTTAGTTCCAATCATAATTTTGTCTTTAGGCCTGGGCACAAGAGTCCATGTTTTGTTTTTCTCTCTCTACTCTATCTCTTCATTTATAGCCTCAATCCAACTTTCATTTTCTAATGCATCTTTGACACTTCTAGGTTCAAAATCAACAAGTAAAAAAGTACCTTTCAACTTACTTCTTGTCATAGTTCCTTTAGATTTATCTCCAATGATTTGATTTGGTGCATGATGTCTCCTGACATACTTAGCTAATAAAGGTTCCTTTCCTTTTGAACACTTTGCATTCTCATTCTCTTGTATTTCAACTTCAGGTTCTGGCTATTCTATCTACTGCTTGGGTCCTTTAGACTCGGTAGGCATTGGCTCAGTAGCATCAGAATGTGACTTGGGTTCTTGTAGCTTGGTTTGAACTTCTTGAAATTCGATTACTGAATACTCAGGAGTAGAAGATTCCTAATTGATAGGCGTATCTAGCACTGTATCAAGTTCAATGAAAACAAATCTCATGTAGTCTTCTAGTTCCCTTTTGCTTTCTTCTTTAGTTCTTTCTACAAATTCATCAACTTTCACATGTGCACTTTCTATAACTTTGTGAGTAGACAATTTCAAACATCTATATGCTTTACTCTTGCAAGAATATCCCAAGAATATTCCTTCATTACCCTTCACATCAAATTTACCTTTTTTAGATTCTTTCAAAATGTAACATTTGCTTCCAAATACATTTAGGTAACTTACATTGGGTTTATAGCCATACCATAACTCATAGAGGGTTTTGAATGAGTCCTTTAGCTGTACTTAGTTCAAGGTATGAACTGCAGTGCTGATAGCTTCTTTCCAGTATTTGATAGCAATGCTCTTTTCAATCATTAAGGTTCTTGCACAATCCATGATAGATCTATTCCTTCTTTTAGCTATTCTATTTTGTTCGAGAGTTCCAAGGGTTGATACTTGTCTTTTGATTCCCCTTTCAATGCAAAAGTTATTGAATTCATGGGATATGAATTCACCACCTCTATTTGATCTCAAACATTTCAGTCTTTTGCCCGTTTCCTTCTCAACTTTGGCCAAATACCATTTGAACTTCTCAAATGCTTCTAATTTTTCTCTTAGGTACATGACAGTCATCATTCTTGAATAATCATCAACAAAAAGAATGAAGAACTTTTCACCACTATAGCTTTCAATTCCAATAGGTCCACACAAATTAGTATGCACAATTTTTAGAATTTCTTCAGCCTAATAGTTCTTACTTTTAAAGCTAGTTTTTCCCATCTTGCCAATTTGACAATTCTTGCATAGACTAACCTTAGGTTTCTTTATGTTAGGAATGCCTCTTACTTTTATGAATTTACGTATTTTCACCAAGTTATCAAAGTTCACATGACACAACCTCCTATGCCATAACCAACTTTCTTCAACTTGAGCAATAAAGCATGAACATTCACCAAGTTCAAGATAAAACAAGTTACCTTTTGTTTGATTGCCTGATCCAATTATCTTTCCTTTGTTATTCAATAGTCTTTCTTTTTCATGCTTGAATTCCACTTTGAATCCATTATTGAGTAGTTGTGCCACACTCAATAGATTGTGTTTTAGTTTTTCTACCTAATATGCATTATCACATACAAGTTGTTTGGTTAGTGAGATTCTTCCTCTTCCTTTTATGCAACAAGGTTCATTATTACCAAACCTCACACTGCCACCATCATAGTCTTCAAAATGTTCAAACTTAGTTTTATCACCAATCATTTGATGAGAGCAACCACTATCTATGATCCATGTATCATTTTTTCTTATATGAGAAATAAGTGCCATTTCCTCATCATTATTAGACTCATCTTTCGCAGCAATGTAAACAATTTCATCTTCTTTTTCATCATCAGAATCATTAGTCTTTTGCCATAAAACATGTTTTTTTACCTTTGTCCTTGAACGATTTGAAGTCTTTATTTCCATTGCACTTGTGACCTTTCTTCTCATCCTTATTCTTCTTATTTGGACACCTAGTAGCAAAATGTCCAATTTCTTCACAAGAAAAATAGATTAGAGGAACCTTACCTTTGTATTTCCCTTTGCTTCTAGAATATTTCCTTGCTAGTAGAGCTTCAACTACCTCAAGATCACTATCAGAACTCTGTTCTAATTCTTCTTCACTTTTAAACTGAGAATCCTTTATCTTCTTGGCTTTCTCCTTGAGTGAAAGCTTGGCTTCAAATTCTGATTCACTGCTCTTGGTAGTAAGAACATAGTTGTCATAGTTATCTAGCTCAAATGAAGTCAATTTTCCAACTATGGCTTCTAAATTTATCTTATGATTTGCTTCACATCTTCTTTCTTGAATTGTAGAAACCCTGATTGCATAAATAGGAAGTAATGTTCTATGAACTTTACTTATAACTGTTTCCTCCTTGATATCTCCTCCAAAAGCTTTGATTTCACTAACACTTGCTTTGACTCTTCCAACATATTTTGCGATATTTTCATCCTCTCTCATCCTCATCTAATCAAATTGACCTCTTAAAATTTTTTCTTTGGCTCTTCTCACATTATCATCACCTCCATAGATATCTTTTAGCTTGTTCCACATTTCAAAGGTAATTTTGTAGTCCTTGATATCATCAAATTCTTCATAGCTTAGGGCTGATGTAATGTCTTTTGTTATGGTGTTATGAGTCTTCTCCTCAGCAATTTCATAGCAGATAATGTTCCAATAGGAGTTACATATGCTTCATCTAGATATTTTAGTCCTATATCTCTAATGGAAGCTAGATGGAGTCTCATGAGACCTTGCCATGCTAAAAAGTTATCCTTGTTAAGCCTTGGAATTTCTCTCTTGTAAACCATCCTAATCTTTAGCTTAGATCCTTAAAATCCTTCTTGCAAGTACCAAAAGCTTTGATAGTAATTGTTGGAATTATAGATGGAGTAATTGAGAGGGGGGGGGGGGGGCGGTGGGTTGAATCAGTTACCACAAAAACAAATTCACAGATCCCTTAGATGTCTTAAATAACTAGTTACTATTGTCACTCAGTAGCCACACAGAAAAATACTGTAACTTGGTAGATGAATTGTGTATTAACTTATTACTAATCTTTAAGTATTTACAATTATTATTATGCATGCAAAAGTAAATAATATGAACACAAGAGACACTAGATTTAATGTGAAAACTCAATATGGGAAAAACCACCAAGTAACTAGCTACCAATTTTCACTCTTCTAAAGTGAGCTCTGTTAGGAGCCAACCCTGTTAAAGGTTACAAAACACACTATTAGGTGTGACCTTGTTAGAAGATTTAAACGCCCTGCTAGGAGTAGCCTTGCTAGAGGACTTTAGAACAATTCAATAGAACTATCCACCTTGTTAAAGGATTTATAAAATGGCTGTTAGACCAACTCTATTAAGAGATTTAAGAATTACTACTACAATGGTGAGAAAGTAATAACAAGTGACCTGAATGGGATGCAAATGAATTTTGCTGATACAGATCTCTGATCTATTTCAATAGATCCTTACTGATCAGATACAACTGTACTTCTTCTCAAGGATATCTGATCCTTCTTCAAAATTTGCTTACACTTCCTCTTCACGCAATCAATTCATTTACATGCTTGTTCATTACAATTAGAATCCACAACTTGACCTTTTATTTATACATTACAAATTGTCAAGTCAACTCATTTACAAGTTATATTTACCAGTAAACCATACTTCAGTTGACTACAAACATTACATTATACAAATACACTTTATTTCTCAAAATAATGAAATCTTTCATTGGCCAACCCAGCTCGGTAAATACTGCTCTAGAAAATGATTTTTAGTGTTAACAAGGTGAAGCTTAGTAAAAACTATAAACTCTGCAAAACTTCTTTGGAGACCGTGTGAGCTCGGTAAGAACTAATTTTTCTTTGCTAACCTTTCTAACTCGGTAGAGATTGATCTCTGCCATAGAAGCCGTTAGTGCCCAAGTGAGCTCGGTAGAAACTATCTTCATAGTGTAACCTCCAAAAATGCTCAGTAGACTCTATAGTCCACTTTGCTAACCTTCTAAACTTGATAGACTCTAACTAATAACTGATATAACATTTGTGTAACATCAAAGACAATACACAATTGAACAATTGTATCCAACATTTTATCCAATAGTTCTTCTTGTTGGAATACTTTAGAATAACTAAGGGTGGGTGAATTAGTTATCCAAGGTCTAGATGTATAAATAAAATGTTTCATAGCTTAGTGAATCAATAAAACATTATTCATCATGCATGCATCCATAAGATTATGCAATCACTTAAAACTTGGAGGTTACTGTCAAATAAACTTTGCAAAAATGTAAAACATGAAACATAATAGATTCATCAACACACTTGACACAATGATTTACATAAAAATCTAATTTGAGAAAAACCACTAGTAACATGCTACTCTTTTCACTCTTCTGAAGTGACACTTTGTGAAAGGCCAACCCTATTAAAAGTTACAATACACATTGTTAAATGTGACCCTGTTAAAGGATTTCAATCATCCTATTAGGAGTAAGCCTTGTTAGAGGACTTTAGACCATTCACTTGGAATATCACCTAGTTAAAAGATTTACAAATGACTGTTAGGTCAACCTTAATCCAAATGATTTACCCTAGACTAATATAATTGTTAGAGAGTAACAATAAGGCTTGATCTAATACAACTTACAACTTCATTTGCAAATTATAGATCTCTATTCAATCCTCAATTCTACTTGGCCTTCATACTTTGTAGCTTTGATAGCTTGTTCACCCTTCAAGCATTCATCTCCTTAAGCATTCTTGCATAATATGTCATTGCAAACTCTTTTCTTAGGTCTCTAGATGAAGAAAAACCCTTGATTCCTTGTCTCCCTTAAGTTCTCGCACATGAAAAACTTGCTTCATGACCAACCATTCCTATAAATAGAAAATTAAGATTTTTTTCTACTCATTCTCCATCATCCAATTTAGGGTTTGGATGGATTAGGTAGGATACAATGTATCTACCCCATACCTCATATCTCTTCTAGAAACTTCTCCTATAATCCTCTTTGAATTCACCTAAAAATAGTTTACCTTGAATTATATGCAACCAACTCATTTATCTTCCACCTGGTTCACATAATCCAAGAAAACAAACTTGTTAGCTTAGATCCATCAAATTCACAATCTTTTGAATAATCCAATAGCTCGACATTATCAAGCTTCTAATTCTTGGCACATATTGTGTTGCTCGTCATCCACTATGAAATCACTCAGCACAAAATAAAGTTTACTAGTGCTCGACATTAACTAAACTTTACTCAACATCCACTATTCTACTTCACATACACTAGAATGATATTTTACTCAGCTCCAACTAATTTTCTACACAGCTTGCACTAGCTTTGCTTGACACCTACTATCCACTCAGTCAAGCTTGATAGAAAAAATTTGTGTAACTTGTTCTTCTAAAATTTCTTAGTGTAACCAACCTTTGTAATCTTAAGTAGATTATTAATACATCATGTCATCACTATCTTATTTGATTCTTGTACTTCATTACATAATCATAACTCAACCTTTCCTCTAGGTGCCATTGTTACATCTTTTGATCAAATCCTCTTCATCAATCAAATAAGTGATAGTACTTAAATCTTATAAGGAATTTTCTTACCAGTAAATAGTAGGTTTGACATTAGTGACAAAAAAATGATTGAAACATAGTCTTCTTCAACAATCTTCCTCTTTCTATCTATTTTCAACAATCTCCCTCAACAATGATCTTTTCAATCTGATCTCAACAATCTCCTTCTTTGGCATTGATGGCAAACCAAACTAATCAACCAAATCAACCAAATGGTAAACACCTTTTTCAACCAAAGTGCCTAGGTTAAAACAATGAGACAATACCAAAAAGAAAACTTGTATTGAAGTCTCTCCCTCTATCAGCAACTTCCATCTTCTGAATAGGTTACAAAATTATTTCTTATAACTCTCTCTTACTATATCTCCCTCTTACTAGGTAGATGTTAGGATTTCTCTTTCTTTGCTCACCTAATAAATAACTACTCCTTCAACAATTCTCTCCCTCTTAGGATCAGTAAACTCTCCCTTTTTTTAACCAGTCTCTCCTGATATAATCTCTCCCTCTTGATCAATCAATCTATCTTGATAAGTAAAACTCTTCCTCTTTTACAACAATGTCAAAGACTTGTCATCTTTAACATGATAGATATAAACATTTTTAGTTTCTTCAATTTCTCCCTCTATCACCTTGCTTGCGACTAATTAAAAGTTTCAGCTCTTTGATTACTTTAGGTAGCTCCTAAAGTGAGATCCTTTGCATCAATTTGGAACATTTGAACATCAGTTTGTTTGATGTAGGACACTCCTCTTTTTACTTAGATAGCCTTAGATAGGAGTATCACCCCTAGTTTACCTCTTAGATACTCATAAGCATCCTTAGGTAATGATTTTGTGATGATATCAACAATTTTCTCTTTTGTGTTAACATATTCCATCTTCACCTCTTTATCTTGAACTAACTCTCTCAAGTAATGATACTTGATTGCAATGTGCTTAGTCTTTGTGAGCATCATAGGATTCTTTGATATATTGATATCACTTGTATTATTACAATAAAGTATCACTAGTTCTATTATCTCTTCCTTCATACCTTTGAGTAGCTATTTGATCCATACAATGTTTGTACAATTTACAAAAACAACAACAAATTTAACTTCAGTAGTAGATTGTGAAGTACAATTTTGTTTATTGCTAGTCCATGTAACTAGTCTCTTGTCTAAGAAAAATGCTCTTCCACTAGTACTCTTTCTGTCATCAATGTTTCTAGCCTAATCAACATCAGTGTAGGCTCTCAATTCAAATTTCTCATTCTTCTTCTAGTATAGACCAAACTCTTATGTTCTTTTTAGATATCTCATTATTCTTTTTACAGTCGTCAAATGATTCTCCTTAGGATTAGTAGAGAATCTTGCAACTATCCCTACAAATAATGAAATGTCAGATTTGCTATGTATTACATATTGTAATTTGCCAATCATAGACCTGTACAATGTTTGATTCACCTCAGCTGAATCATCATTTCTTGACAACTTGTGTCCTATTACCATAGGTGTACTTACTAGTTTGGAATCTTTGAATCCAAAAGTTTTTAATATTTTCTTGACATACTTTGATTGAGTGATGTATATACCATATTTCATCTGATATACTTGCAAACCTACAAAGAATTTGATCTCTCCAAACATAGACATCTCATATTCTTGCTTGATCTAATTTGCAAAATCCTTACATAAAGCATCTTGACCTCCAAATATGATATCATCAACAAAAAATTCAAATAATAAAATACCTTTTCCTTTCTCTATCTTTATGTATAGATTTCTATAATCATCAATCCTTTCAAATCCAATCTTCACAAGATATTTATGAAGTCTCTCATACCATGCTCTTGGTGCTTGTTTCAAACCATATAGAGCTTTGTGTAGTCTACATACCATGTTCTTATTGTTAACATCAACAATTTTTTTTGGCTATTCTATGAAAACTTCTTTCCATAATATACCATTCAGAAATATAGATTTAACATCCATTTGATAAACTTTGAAACTTTTGTATGCAGAATAAGTAAGTAAAGTTCTTACTCCTTCCAATGTAGTAACAAGAGAAAATATCTCTCCATAGTCAATTTCTTCATCTTGTGCATATCCCTTGCAAACTAGTCTTTCTTTGTTCGTTGTGACTTCACCATTTTCATCTAGCCTATTTCTAAATACTCACTTGGTACCATTCACATTTTTGTCTTCTGCTCTAGGAACTAGAGTCCATGTTTTGTTTTTCTCAAAATTTTCAATCTCTTCTTCCATGGCTTTACTCTAGTCATCATCTTCTAAAACATCTCTCATTGATTTGGGTTCCTTCATGCTCAAAAAATATGTATCATTTTTAAATTTGTTTCTTGTCATTGGTATAGCATCTTTATCTCCAATGATTTGAGTGGTAGGATGATTTCTTTTGACATACTTAGACAATATTGGTTCAGCTCTTGTTTCTTCATTTTTTCTTTCAACTTCAGAGTCACTACATACATCTCTGTTAGGTAGCTTAGCATCTCTTTCATGTACACTAATCTTAGAATTAAAAAGTGTATCCACTTTATTTTGTAGCTCGACATCTGTATGTAGCTTGGTTCCTAAATGCAACTCGATGTTCATAGGGTGTGACTCGATAGTCACTAAAACTTGTTGTTGATTTGTAGCATCTTCATCAGTAGGTATACTTTCATAAAAGTATACAAATGATTTGTATTCCTCTAGTTCTTTCATAGGTTCAACCTCATATACCTCTATATATTCATCAAAATTCACATTTGCACTTTTCACAATTTTGTTAGTGTTAGTATTTAAACACTTATAAGCTTTACTTCTTGTGGAGTATCCTAATAATATACCTTCTTCACTTTTTGCATCAAGTTTACCATTCCTAACATCTTTAAGAATGTAACATTTACTTCCAAATATTTTAAAGTATTCTACATTGGATAAGTATCCATACCATGGTTCAAAAGTTGTTAAATGAATACCTTTCTTGATTTGCACATGATTCAAGGTATAGATAGCTATACTTACAGCTTCTCTCTAGCATTTCAAAGCAACATTCTTCTCCATCATGAGTGTTCTAGCATAGTCCATTATAGATCTATTCCTCCTTTCAACTATTCCATTTTCTAGAGGTGTTCTAGGGGCAGATGTTTGTTGTTTGATTCCTTTTTCATTATAGAATATTTCAAACTCATCTAATGTGAATTCTCCTCCTCTACTAGATCTCAAACACTTTAGAATTTTGCCTGTTTCCTTCTCAACTATTGCTAAGTACCACTTAAAAATTTGAAAACCATGAGATTTTTATTTTAGAAACATAACTATAATCATCCTAGAATAGTCAAGAACAAATAACATAATGTACTTATCTCCTTTGTAGCTTTTCACAGCAATTGGTCCACACAAATTAGTATGAACAATCTCTAGTATTCCTTTAGAGGTATAAATTTTACTCTTAAAACTTGATCTAGTCATTTTTCCTAACTGACATTGTTTGCACATTATATTATTAGGATTCTTCAATTTAGGCAAACTTCTAACTTTTTTCATGTTACTGATACCAACCAAGTTATCAAAGTTAACATGACATAACCTATTGTTCCATAGCCATAAATAATCAAATTTTACAACAAGACAAGTAGCATCCTCTATATAAAGATAGAATAGATTACTTCTATTTTAATCACCCTTTCCAATTAGTTTTCTATTTGTGTCATATATCTTAGCAATCTTGTTTTCAAACTCAACCTTACATCCCAAATTATTTAGTTGTGACACACTTAACAAATTATAGTTAAGTTCTTCAACATTGTAAGCAATGCCACATAAAATCTTATCTGCGAGTTTGATAGAACCTTTTCCTTTTATCAAACATGGTGCATCATTAAAAAATCTTACACTATTTCCATCATAATAGTTCAGGTTAATGAACTTACTTTTGTCTCTAGTCATGTATGTGAACAATCACTATCAATGATCTATCTATTATTCTTGTTCACACAAGTCACAAGTTTAGTTGCCTCATCTTCATCAGATTCATCCTTCATTGCAATATACACCACTTCATCATCATGTTCATCAGATTCTTCTTTTGTTTCCTCTTCAGTAATGTAGCAAGACTTCTTGCCTTTGTCTTTGTAGTCTTTGTTGTTTTAATCTCTTCTACTCTTGTACTTGTCACCACCTCTGTAGTTCTTCTTTAGACATCTAGTAGCAATATGACTAACCTCATTGCAATAGAAACAAATGATGGGTAACTTAACTTTGAACTTTCCTTTACCTTTGTACATCCTTCTCATCTATATCAGTGTTAATAGACACATACTTTTTCTTCTTCTTCTTCTTCTTCTCATCAGGTTCCTTTAGTGACACTTTAGCTTTGAAAGTAGATTCAATCTTTTTAGGTTTGTAATTATCAAAGTTAGATAGCTCAAAAGCAGTGAGTCTACCTACCAAACCTTCAAGTGATAGGTTATTCCATGGAATACATCTTAGTTCTTGAATTGCAGAAAATCTAATAACATATATATGCAATAATGCGCTTAAAACTTTGCTTAGTATAGTATCATCATCTATATTTCTAGTATATCCTCTTATTGCATTAACAACTTCTTTTATCCTTTCAACATATTAAGCAATATTCTCACCAAATTCTATTCTCATACCATCAAACTTACCTTTGAGACTTTCATATTTGGCTCTTAGAACATTTGTATCTCCTCCATAGATAGTGGTTAGGGCATCCTACATTTTATTTGCACTATGAAAGCTTTTGATATCATCAAATTTGGCATAACTTAGGGCAAAGGCAATCTCCAACATTACCTATTGTGTTCTTTCTTCTTCTTCATATCCTTAGTAGTAAGGCCTCCAACAAGATCAACATGCTCCATAGAAATGGTAGATTGTGCATGATCTCCAAGTCCTTCAAGGTGTAGTTTCATCAAAATTTTCCATGCAAGAAAGTTATCTCTATTGAGCTTTTGTACTTTTCTTTTTGACATCTTAATATTTATGCTTCTAGTACCTTCAAACTAGTCCTCTTAAGATGGCTTTGATGCTAGTTGTTAAAATACTTTAAAATAACTTGGAGGGGGGGGGGGGGGGGGGGGGGGGGGTGGTGAATTAGTTATCCAAGGTCTAGATGTATAAATAAAACCTTTCACAACTTAATGAACCCATAAAATATTATTCATCATGCATGCATCCATAAGATTATGCAATCACTTAAAACTTGTAGGTTACTATGAAATCAACTTTGCAAAAATGTAAAACATGAAACATAATAGACTCATCAACATACTTGACACAATGATTTATGTGGAAACCTAATTTGTTTAACATGCTACTCTTTTCACTCTTCTAAAGTGATGCCCTGTGAAAGGCCAACCCTATTAAAAGTTACAATACACATTGTTAAATGTGACCCTATTAAAGGATTTCAATCACTGTATTAGGAGTGAGCCTTGTTAGAGGACTTTAGACCATTCACTTGCAATGTCACTTGGTTAAAATATTTACAAATGACTATTAGGTCAACCTTAATCCAAAGGATTTACCCTAGACTGATACAATTGTTAGAGAGTAACAGTAAGGCTTGGCTTGATACAACTCACAACTTCATTTACAGATTACATATCTCTATTTAGTACTCAATTTTTCTTGGCCTTCTTACTTTGTAGCTCTGATAGCTTGTTTACCCTTCAAGCATTCATCTCCTTAAGCCTTCTTGCTTAACATATCATTGAAAACTCTTCTCTTAGGTCACTAGATGAAACAAAACCCTTGATTCCTTGTCTCCCTTAGGTTCTCCCATATGAAAAACTTGCTTTAGTACCAACCATTCCTATAAATAGGAAATTAAGATATTTTTCCACTCATTCTCCATCATCCAATTTAGGGTTTGGATGGATTATCTAGGATATAATGTATCTACTCCATATCTCATATCTTTTCTAAAAAATTCTCCTAGAATCCTCTTTGAATTTTCTTAAAAATGGTTTATCTTAAATTTTGTGCCACCAACTCATCAACCTTATCTTCCACCTGGTTCACATAATCTAAGAAAACAAACTTGTTGGCTTAGATCTATTAAATTCACGATCTTATGAATAATGCAACAACTTGACATTATCAAGCTTCTGCTGCTTAACACATACTCTGTTGCTGGACATCCATTGTGAAATCACTTGGCACAAACTAAAGTTTACTACTGCTTAGCTTCAACTAAGCTTTACTCGTCATCCATTGTTCTACTTGGCATACACTAGAATGAACTTTTACTTGGCTCCAACTAATTTTCTACTCGCCTTGCACTAGCTTTGCTCAACACCTACTATCCACTATGTCAAGCTTGGAAGACAAACTTTGTGTAGCTTGTTCTTCTAAACTTTCTTAGTGTAACCAACCTTTGTAACCTTAAGTAGATTACCAATACATCATGTCATCATTGTCTTAAATGATTCTTGTACTTCATTACATAATCATAACTCAACCTTTCCTCTAGGTGCTATCGTTACATCTTCTAATCAAATCCTCTTCATTGATCAAATAAGTGATGGTACTTAAATCTTATAAGCACTTATTTTACTAGAAAATAGTAGGTTTGACATCAGTGACAAAAAAATGATTGAAACACATAGTCTTCTTCAAAAATCTCCCTCTTTCAATCTAGTTTGAACAATCTCCCTCAATAATGATTTTTTCAATCCGATCTCAACAATTGTTACTTCAACTTTCCATATCAAGATAGAAAAAAATGAACACATGTATCTGTCCCCTACTCAACTTTGCAAAATTGAGTTTATCATCACCAACATTACCAAACACTTTCTTGCTAAAACATAGCTTGCTATTCTCACAAACTCTAGTCTAAAAGAAATCCTTATATCACTGAAATGCAAAAAAGTTAAGGGCGTCTCATCCACATCTCATGCCACTGCATAAAATCAGTTTAGTTGTGAAATAGAAAAATTCTATAAGATCACCAATATGGGTAAGTGCTAGGATAGAAAAAGGGATCAAATCTATGAACATGGTTGAGCCTATTATACCTATTGAATGCTACTCAAATTCTACTACCAACGAATCACCCCTATCTAAATAGAACTCAGAGCCCTTGAACAAAATGGGCTCATCTAACGTATGGGATGAAAGAAGTCTTGAAACTAAAATTGAGGATTTCCAACAAAATATTGAACTTATCGATATAATAAATAAAATACTTGAATGTCATAAAGAATGATACCTACTATCATTGGCACAACAAGGTGCCAAATTACCATCCAACTTTGACATAAAAAACCTTAATCAGCATGAAGAAGAATCACCCTTGGAAGTTTTCACTCAAAAACTCTAAGATTTACAATTGGAAATAGAAAGAATGAAAAGAGGGAAGATCCAACCTACTGAATTTAGCCTTGAGAAGGTATGTCCACTCCTATTTGAAAAAAAATGTTATCTTCACTTCCTTTCCACAAAATGTGCAACTACCAAAATATGATAAGTATTTTGGCACATTCGATGCTCAAGATTATCTCAGATAGTTCTATACTTTAAGTATGGAATTTTTCCATGACACAACCTACCTAATGTATTTTTTTCCTAGAAGCCTATGAGGGCAAGCCAGGGGGTGGTTCTCCAAGCTACCCTCCAACATTAAGTCATTTGATCAAACTGGCCTCAATTTTTATTGCAAAACATTCATACAATATTGAAAGAAAAGTTACTATGATTGATTTGCATAAAAGAAATCAATTCCTCAGAGAGCCCTTTAAATTTTTCTTGCAAAAGTGGACACACACTTTCACTAAATACCACTGATACATCCCAAAAAAGGAGAAAATAGACATATTCATCAACAATATCTCAAAATCTATTAACTACTAGCTCCAACTTCAAGGGCCCAAAGACTTCAAGACTACTTTAGAAAATTCTGCTAAAGTAGAAGAAACCCTAATAAATAATGACATCATTAAACTATCAAAATATGACAAAGGTTTCTCAAATAACTCCTCATAGACACATAACTCATCTGATTGGTCAGCTAATAAACATAAATTGTGGTGGAGAAATGACCAAAAAAACATAGTCAATGATGGGGTGGTTGAGGAAAATCATGTTAAATCACAAGCTCACCCTTATCCAAACCAACAATATCTGACCATCAATAATACCAATGTAAACACTTGAAAAAATCTACCCAAACAAGACAATGTTTATCCATTCTATTGACAAAACAAAACTACTCCTTCAAATTCCAATCATGAACTAGCCTACAATCAAGTTCCTCCCCTGAGAGGATACTAGTCTTTTGACATACCCAAAGAATACATGCTCATTAGGGTGTCTTACAAAAGTGTGTTGCAAATGCTTTTAGTAGATGAACTTATTACCCTACTAGAAGCCAAGCCTTATGAATCACATATTAAACCTAAGTGGTTCAGTGACAACACTCTTGTGCTTAGCACCAAAATAGGGGGCATTTAACAAACAACTATCATGCCTTTAAAAGGGCCATACAAAATTGATTAATGATGGAACTATCAAAGTAAATAATCTTTGTAATAATGAAGACCATATGGCCTTCAAAAAACCTTTCATGAACAATGATAAGGGAAAATCCACTAGAGCCAACTTGAACACATCTTCCAACAATAAATCAATTACACCCATAATTATGATAACACAATCAATATGATCTCGGGGTTTGATAATTTCATAAATGACATCATAATTAAGGATAAACACAAGAAGCAACCAGTTAATGTTGTTACTTAAGATCAAGCCTCCAAATTCATTCTACCAGAGCCAATAACTAGTTCAGATCATGCAACCAAAAGTTCCACTATACCCAAATACAATCTAGTCAACTAGTTATTGAAGAATTCCACTCACATTTCCATCTTTGAATTGTTGTAGATATCACTAGAACATAAAGAGATCCTTACCAAAGATTTAGTACCAAATAACCTTGCTGTTAATAGATTTCAAAATATGGTAAGTAACCTTGTCACTTCCCATTATGTATCCTTCTCAGCCCAAGATGACATGTCTGTAATACATCCACAAAACTCTTCGTTACACATTGAGGTATTTATTAACATAAATAGGGTCAAAAGAGCTTTGGTCAACAACAAAGAAAGATTAAATATTTTCACTTTGATTTTGGTAAAAGCCCTAAGGTACACAAAAGATGCTATTGATCCCAAAAATAAAATCATGATTAAAGCGTATGATGATGAGGAGAGATCCTCTAAAGGCATGGTCATTCTGCCAGTAAGGGTTGAACTTGTAGTAAAGAAAAATGTCTTCCAAGTCCTAGATTTGAAGTTGACATACAACATCGTGTTAGGCTAATCATGGATTCATGAAATGCAAGATGTCCCCTCTACCTACCATCAATGTTTGAAATTTCCTTACATGGGCCAAGAGGTGATGATAGTAGGGGATCAAAACTATGCACAATATTGTAACTCCCTCGTTCCTCACAACAGGGAAGAGATCAACATTCCAACAAGTGTCATTAATTAATCCACATCAATAGACACCTCAACATCCATAGGACAAGACAACAACCACTTATCAACATCAACTAAGGGAAAACAGAAAGTAAGTTGTTCTATTTCTTCCACTCCACCATCATCATCAAAAGAATCTAAGTAGTCACATTATGAGAAAATGGATTTCTTGATGAAGGAGTTTAATCATAAGTGTAAGTTACAATGAAGAGGGGTAGGTGAGTATTCTATTTCATTATTTGATCCTCCCCTATCTCCAAGATCTCATGGCAAACCATCTTCAACCACTAGGCCTTATCATGACCATTTTGTTAAAGAAAGTAGTGTATCTTCAAGTTCTATAGAGGAAGAAAATGAGTGGATACAAAATATTGACATTTCCCCTCACCTCTTCGACAAAGTCTTTGATCTAATGAAGAAAATGGGCTACTTAGGTGATGGTCCTTTAGAGAAAGGTAAAGGTATTGTTGAACCCCTAGTAGCACAGTTTAGATCCAACAAATCAAAAATAGGGGTGGGATATCTAGAACAAGAAAATAAAAGATCCATTTCTAGGTCTTGTTCCAAAGATAGTGATTCCTCCTCTTACACCTTGGTGTGGGTACCCAAAGAAAAGGATGTAAATAGCTAGAAATTAGCCAATACTAAGAATATGAATCTATTCTTCCCTGATTTACATCATACAATAGCTATCCACAGATGCCCCTAATAAAAAAGACAATGACAATTCCACCAAGTAGGATTTTAACTCATTAATTGAAGAATCTAATCATGATAAAGAGTGTGATTTTTTTAAGATTTTGACACCCAACAACTCTATAGCACAAGGATCCACTCCTCATTTAGGCCTTGCTTCACCATCAAGAGTCACTACACATTAGAATGGTTTAGAAGATAATACATAAGAAAAATGTGACATAACCTCACATGAGGATGATGAACCCAATGATGGGTTCCAGTTTCAAACATTATTTCCAAAGTTCTTTCTAATAGAGGCCAAAGATGAGTATTATGAGAAATTCACAAGCTGTACTTTACTAGACACTTTAGAAGAAGCACATGTTATAGTTCTAACTGATATGGTGTATGAGTCATCAAATGAGGTCATGTATTTGAACCCCACTAAATGCCATCCATACTATGAGTCACTATCCTTAATCCATCTCGAGTTTATCAGTTGGGACACAATTGAACCTCACAACATCCCAAATTTTGATAGTGACCAAGATATTTTTGTATACCTTAACACAGTTGAACCATCTCATTTGCAAAGAATAGGAGAAACACATATACATGGGTTTGATACCAATCATCTTAGTCATACAAGAAAGTGCCAAACACATAAAAGAACTAATGAATCAAACCACATAGTAGTTAGCCTTGAGAAAAAAATTGAAACAAATAAAAATGACGCATCCACCATGAAAACCCAATTGTGGCACCCACAAATGAGATGATTGATACCTTACCCAAACATTCAAAGGAAAGGTCATCTTTTTTGATTGAACCTATAGAGAAAGTTAAAATTTGAATAGAACAAGACCCCAAGATAATTCATTTAGCATAATCTTTAACTATGAAGGAAAGAAGTGAATTCATTCACTTCTTCAAAGAAAGGAAAATAAATTTTGCATGGTCCTACATTGATATGCTAGGGTTAGATACAAATCTAATCCTCCACCATCTCAACATTTCTCCAGATGCCAAGCCCATTAAAAAAAACTCAAGAAAATGCATCTTCACATAGCATTATTGGTCAAAATAGAATTGGAGAAATTGCTTAATACCAACTTCATTAGGCCATTGGCCTATGCATCATGGATACAAAATGTTTTATCTATCTCAAAGAAAGATGACAACATACAGATCTGTATTGACTTCCGTGATGTCAATAATGCATTTCCCAAAGATGATTTCCCCTTCCAAATATTGACACAATCGTGGACTCAACAATGGAGCATTAAATGTTCTCCCTTATGGATGGTTTTTTGGGATACAACCAAATAAGAATAGCACTAGAGGACCAAGAGAAGACAATGTTTACTTGTGCATGGGGCACATTTTATTCGAATGTCATGCCTTTTGGGCTTAAGAATGCAGGGTTACCTATCAGCGGGCCATGATCACCATTTTCCATGATATGATGCACACTTTTAAGTAATATTATGTAGATGATCTTCTTGTCAAGTGTTATACTTGCAAGGATCATATTCCTATCTTAGATAAAATATTCACTTGCTTAGAAACTTTCAAGGTTAGGTTAAACCCTAAGAAATGCACTTTCAGTGTGAAATCTAGAAAACTCCTAGGGTACATTATCTCAGCCAAAGGAATCAAGGTTGATCCTAAAAAGGTACAAGCCATTATCAACATGCCACCTCCTAAGGATTTGAGCCAACTATGCTCCCTCTAGGGGAGACTTCAGTTAGTTCACCTCTTTATATCCCAACTAGCAGAAAAGTGTGTGCCTTTCACCCATCTCCTCCACAAGGATATAATTTTCAAATGGGATGATCAGTGTCAAATGGTCTTTGATCTTCTTAAAAATTATCTGATGAATCCACCTGTGTTGGTACCTTTGATATCGCACAAACCTTTGTTGCTCTATATCTCTCTAATAGACAAATCAATAGGTGCCCTCTTGGCACAAGAAAATGATCAAGGCAAAGAAAGAGCTAATTATAACATTAGTCATGTTGGCTCTTGAATTAACAATTTTTAAATAACCTAGTCATCCATGTCATCTATATCAATGACTGTAACTAATCTAGGGCTCTCTAGTGATTCTTCATAATCAAAAAATGGATTAATGATCATATTAGAGCATTCATCATAAAATTCCTTGCAAGGTGTAGGCTAATCTTCAATGAAAACTTCATCTAACACCTCGCTATCATTATTAGAAAATGCAACATCATCATTACAATCACTGTCACACCTAGAAGAATAATAATATGATCTTTGATAGTAGTAAGACAATGTATCATCATTAAGATCAACATTAGCCAAATGTGAAGATTCCATGTGCTCTTTAAAAAGTGGGTTGATAATTGCATGCATAGCTCCCTTTTAAATGTTACAACAAGTGATGTGTTGATCAAAATCAAACTCTTCACCATACAATAAATTAGTGAAAACCTTGAAACCATTTCCAACATCATTGTCATGAAAAATTTTAGCATGTGAAGAGGAAAAATCAAAATCATCATCATCATGACATGGAGACAGAATGTCTACTTCATCAACTAAGCATGTGGAATATAAATTAATATTACTTGCATTGTCTTTACTAAGATGATTCATATGACTTGACCACCAATCATCTCTTATTTTATTAGTAGGCATTGATGTAGTAACCCTATAATTACTTGCATATTGATGATTACATCTACGTGCAACCTCAAGGCATTTATCTACACAAGTAGGTAATTCACCTTTGTAAGTAATCTCTTTATCCTCATATTTTGTAAACAATTCCTCTTCAAAACTTGCAACTACATGCTGATTCATACAACACAAAGATGGAATTTCATTTTCAAATTTAGAAGAAAGAGCCACACCTTTACTTGAATAAGAACACTCACTTTCCTTATTGCTCTCTTCTTCCCAATTTTCATTAGACTCATACGAAGATGAATATGTATTATCATTGTCTTCATTTCAACTCAAGTATCCACTCTCATAATATTCTTCATATGATATACTAGATCAACAACCCTGTTCTCATCACTTGAATTATAACTTTTAGCCTCTTCATCCCTATAGTGTGATACATGTCCTTCAATTTCATGATTAGTAACATTTTCAACACAAGGAAAATCACCATTAGGAGAAGGAATGACTGAAAATATTTCTTGCATATATAACCTATCAAGTGAATTAATTTTATCATCTACTACTAAAAAACTACAAACATGTGCACTCTATTTAGCAAGAACAAGATCAACTCTCTTTTGCAACAAAGATACTTCATCTTCACATGTTTTTAATTCTAAATTTTTAACAAGATTGTTTACAACAATAGGGGAACATAAATGTTGATTTGAATTTGAACACTCTACATGACATTGGTTTTTCTTTTTAACTTCATCCTGTAAGAAAATACTTCTAGAGAAATGACTCTTAGTTAGTCCATACCTTACATTATTTTCAATCTCTATTTCTGTCATGAATGCTTGATACAAAGTCCTGAGCTCCTTATTCCTCAAGCAATAACTCATTTTTGTATCAAATGCATCAAGATAAACCACTAGACACACTTGATCATCTAGCCTACATTTCTTAGGAATCTCATTCAAGGCTCTTAAAAATCTGATATTGAATGCAAGAATAAGTTCACCATTCCTAATTTGAATTTTTAGGAACTTCTCAAAAGAATAAAAGATGCTTACTTTTTCCCTAAATTGCTACACAAAATTTGGATGTAACTCACTCCAAGATGATATAGAACATGCTAGTAGAAATGAGAACTAATCTCTAGCATCACCTTCTAAAGTTTGAACAAACAACTTCATATGCACATCTTCATGAGCAACCTCAAAATCACCAATCAAATCACTGAACATCTGAATATGCTGATTGGCTGAATCCAAATGGTTCCCACTAAACTTAGGTAAATGTTTTCTAAGATCATACAACATGGTGTTTGGGAAACCATAAATGGCATAAAAAATTAATGGCATGCACCTTTTGGTAGAGATATATCTATGATTTTTGTCAATGGATTGCATACTAGGTGAAAAGAAATTTGCCATTTCTTGCAAACTTACAACTCATTCACAAAGATCATTTTCAGAATTGATAACTTAAAGTAGATTTGGAAACTCATCTACCAATTTAATCTCTAACATACTCCAAAATGTGAATACATTTTTTGAATCTATCTTTCATAGAGCATGTTGAGATACATTAAACAACTCTCCTACTTAGTGCAAAAAACATCACTTGACAGAGAAACTTTTGCAGAACTTACTTTCATGGAAAAGAAATCTCATGAAAGTGAAAAATACATTAAGTGCGATGCTTAAAAACCTCATCAATGTTGTGAACAACAATAGATTCAAATCTCATCTTGATTTAGTAACTCTTGCATAACATCTCACATTATCTTTTCAACCATTGCCAAGGGCTTGAGATCACTTCTTCAAATTTATATTCCAACTGTTATGTCCTTCATAATACCTTCATCTTCATGATGCACTTGTACATAGATATAACTTTGAGTCACCAGTCACTTAGTGAGAAAATATTTGACCAACTTGCACAAGACAATAAGTTGATCTAGAATTTACAGTAGGTATTTGAAAAACTAACACTACCTTGGAGTTTCACACCCTAAACAAAGTGAAAGAAACTTATATTAACTCTACATTCTGATAGCAACTTTGAAAAGCTTTCAAATCAACTCAATGTAACAATTATTGCAATTCTTCAAGACTATTGTTATGAAGAATAATGCATAACTGGGAGACATGAATCATCAATAAAGAAATGTAAAACACATCACAACTTTGCTACTGTAGCAAATTTTTTACATGCCTTTCTTCCAACCGTATTGAATCTCTCTTTTAGATTTAATACTTCCCTAGTGGAGTCTCCATTTTGTTGGTGACTCAGATGGGAAAAACCATTTTGAAATACATGACTAAAATATATAAGTTTATACTAGAGATTCTTGTCCTTTTAACAATGAATTACTTCACATAGCCCCTAGCAGAGTCACCATTTTGTTGGCTCCTGAATTAATGATTTTTAATAACCTAGTGTTAAGAACACTTACACCTAGGGGAAACTAATTCCCATGTTCAATTTACCTATTTAGACACTAGGGACAATTATAAGTATATTTAATCTCCTCCTTCTTCAAGCTCTGTAAGACCTAGGTGAGTGGACCTTATATTCTTTATATGGTACTAGTATCAAAGCATATAATTGAATCTATATAACAAAAAAAATCCCTCGAATCTTCTATGTTTATACAAACATTCATGAATATGAAATAGATAATAAAAAGACACATGAATATGATAAACTAAGTGAGGGAAACTTCTTTTCAACTCTTCAACATAAATAGGAAAAGGATAATTCATTTAAGTTTGATATTTGCAAAATCTGAATATGCAACAAAGAGAACATGTTAATCATACAACTGATCAATGCATTATGTATTGGGAAATTCCACAACTTACAAACACACATTCGTGGAAATAATTAACACATATCATGTATCAGAACCCTGAATCTATCCTATCACCTTGTGAATCAAACATCAATATTCATGAAAACTCTCATACTTATGCAATATCCTTCTGATGAAACCTACAACCTTGTCAAGGTAAGTAACAATTTACTTGGCTCTTTGTTCCAATAGAAAAATCTAACAAGACATATAACTTTAAGGGGCTGAAAATGGGTTTAAACTCTTTGTTCTTAAACCACAAAATATTGTAGATAATAGAGGAAGGAGACAAGAATCATAACGAAACTAAGAAATTAGTTGTTCATTGTATTCATCTCTTTGAAACAATACACTTAAGATGTATGCAAATAACTGAGAAAAAACTCAATATACCAAGACTACACATAAAACTTTGTTACTATTGTTCATATACAGAGAAAACTAAAAATATGGTATCACAGTCATAAAATTGGAACCAACTATGGTCTCATAGCAACTGGGGAGACTCTCAACCCAAAAATTGGAACCAAAACCATATTATATATATATATATATCTATACATGTATATATATATATATGTATATATATATATATGTATATATATATATATATGTATATATATATATGTATATATATATGTATATATATATATATATATACACATATATATATATATACACACACATATATATATATATACATATATATATATATATATATATACATATATATATATATATATATATATACATATATATATATATATATATATATATATATATATATATATATATATATATATATATATATATATATATATATATATATATATATATATATATATATATATATATATATATATATATATATAGAAGGAGAAGATTTCTAGATCAAATCTGATATTGCCATGTGTTCACCTGAGACTCTTCCACATGCTGTTGTAGAAATATCTATTGCAAAATATCTTCTTAGAATAATCAAAAAACTCCCTTCTAAAGAAAAATAAGATACACATCAAAAGATATAGGAGCTTTCAATCTAATTTTTTTTGTCTTCGTCTATCCTCAGTTGTGAAACTCCAACTTGCTTTGCCAATAAACCATTCATTCTCAACAACTACCCTTAAAAACATTCAATTCTTCCTTGATGTTTACTAGTGAATTTGATCTCATCAAAATCTGATATAATCTTGAATTTATTTCATCTAAAAACAACAAATCTGCTAAAATATTGAGGATTCCCCAAATATATAAAACTACTTGTAGCTTCTTCTAATTGAGACCTATCCAAAATTTAACTATAGAAGTAGAAAATTTAGTTTCTCCTAGTTCCGATGATATATAATACTCCATCTTTTAGGTAGAAATTGTGCCCCTGATGTTGATTTGAAAAATCCAGGCCTATGCCATGAATAGAGCATTAAAATTGAAAAATTCAAAAAAGTATATAGTTGAACTATTTAATATATCAAATTTGAAACAAAATTTTCAATTTTAAACTTCTGAGTGTATAAAGTGGATACTAGAGATATGATTTTAATATTTCAAATTATTTTCATTTTATATTTATTTCCCCTTGTCACTGGATGCCACTTGTCAATTTTCCATTTGTTAAGCTACACCTGGGCAAGTCCCACATTTCCTAAACCACTTGAAACATCTAAATTTTTTGCCTTGCGATCTTACAAAAATCTAACCTCACAAAAAAATTGTATTATCTTAACTCAAAATTTCACATCCTACAATCTAAGGACATGGGCAAATTTCATGGCTTTGTAACACCTTAAACTTCTAACCTCTGATCTTACGATGTATCTTAACATCTTAGCCTTCATTTCACCTTTTTCCAACCTCACGACCACATTATAAGATCACACCTCTTCAAATTTAGACTCCTGATCCTACGCCATGACTTTGTCTCCCTGTAGCATCATAAGTCTTTAGTTGAAGCCTCTCGATGTCACAATTGACTCCTAGAATGTGCCACATCACCATCTACTTGTCAGGCACATTGACCAAAATATCTGTCTATCCTCTACCATCTGGCAGGGCCCCACCACACAAGAGCTCCACTTATCTTTTGAAAAGACATGTGTCTTTGAAGACACAATAACTTTGAGTGCTTATGTTTTTAAATATTAGAAACATTTGCCCTCATATTCATGTGGGATAAACATTCCAAATGCCCCTTTTTTCATAACAAAAATTGACAGTTCTTTTAGAGCATAAAAAAAATCATTTGCTCAACATGTAAGTGTATTTTCCCTCTCCTTATTACTAAGCCACAAGAGATCAATTTTGAGTCTCATCATGCCCTTGGTTCATGCTTGCTTATGCTCTTCATGGTTCTTGCATTGGAGATGTTGAGTATCATGATTTTTTGATTTGGGGACTAGAGTGGGGTTGTTCCTTTCTTTTGCATGGAGATCTTTCTAGATTGTTGTTCTTGCACTATGGAATTTTCTCACCTCCTTACTATGGATCTCCTCATCATGCCTTTCTTCCCTCTCTAAAGATATCCTTTGCCATGGAACTCTACTCCTCTCTTGCTGTGGATGTTTTGAATGGGATCCCACATAGTTGTGGTAGTTTTTTTACTACATAAAAATGATGTCTTCTACCAACTTGAGACTCCTGAATAGGGCCACTTCTTTGACGCCTCTCTAAATAGCTCCCTTGCTCCTTCATCATAGTCTATAGCTCCTTTGGATGACTATAAAGTGCACTCAAGTAGCATTTAGCCATAATAGAGAGATCTTCCATGAGATCCCTAAAAAATATTCAAGTGGGAATATGGTTCACTAATTCAATCAAGAACTCCATGATGTGCTCACAATATAATAAGTATGCTTCATCTACTAACATTCAATTCTTTTATAGTCATTTTTTATTATTTCCTCTTCTTCATTGGGCTTCATTTTAGGTATAACCTTTGAATCCAACATCTCTAAAAATTCTTGAATTAGCATTGGCAAAAGTTTCACTTCCAGTTTATTACAAGGGTGAAAGGAATCTCCACATTTTCTTTCTTCTTTAGCTTCTTTCTTGACCATTATCTTCCATTTTTTTATTAGCTGAGGATGTAGGTAGAACTCCATCTAAAAATAACCCTAAGAAAGATAGTGCCATAGCTGTAAATGTACTAGCTTGAACACTATTCCTTGTACCATTTGATCCTCCAAGCTCTTATTGTAGACCACATTAAGTTCCTCCAAGTATCTATTGCTGCTATTAATTTGGGCATCACTATATGATCCATAATGTTATGGAGTACCAATGCCAAGAACCCTTTCATCCTTATACGTCTTCACAAGGCAACAATCAAACACTTTATATAACTTTGAAAATGTCACTTAAAACTTATCCATCTTTGAAATAATTTAGATGCCATTCCCTTTGAACCTTAGATATGATGATGATAGCATTGAGGGGATAAATCATGTATGGATGATTTCTTCTTGAAAAATGTGTCTTCATAGAACAATGACTATTATTATAGATGATGGGAAACTAGAATGGTGTTAGCTTTACATCGCACTCTCATTACTATAATCACATTTGATCCTTGAAATGCCATATAAACTTGGTGAGATCAGTCGGGCCCTAGAATGGGTTTGACTATTTTTTTTTCAAACTAAAATAATTGATATCTCAAACTAATCAAATGAATATTTGACACTATCTGGAATCAAATTCAAGCACTGAATCATCATTTAAAACTTGTTTACCCTATTTTCACAAACTATGATTTTTCTGATAAGAGGGCTTGTAGGCTAGCGTTGAAAACTAACCAAAACAAATAATTAGGCTTTGAAAACTGACATGCAGATTCTTCAGTCCCCATTCCTTCACCCTATTAGATCTTGTCTCATTATGAGTCTGGAGTCAAAATATATTGACCATCAAAGTTGCCCACTCAAAACTGCCTACAAGCAATTATGTTAGAAAATAATAAAATGTGTTGGTTTTGGCTTCAAAAATAGGGGAAACAGATACTTGGGGGCTTGAAAATTGGGGTATTAGTTCATTGTCATGAGGAATATATGAAACTATGATTTGGGCTCATGATGAATAATTGGGCACATTTGGCAGGCATGTGAAGTAGGGTACTTAGAATTGCAGAGCTGGAAACATCAGCAGGATATTTATTTTTGCAAATGGAATGGACTTGGAAAAGTGTGTAGATGGATTCATCAAGACTTGAAAAATAGCATACTTAAAATTTTTTTAGAGTGAAACATAGTGGTACAAACTATTCAGTCTCATCTATCATGAATTTAGAGTTATGATATCCTGAATAGGGGTACCGATCAATCTGCACTTTTTGACACCAGTAAAACTTCACAAATTGCATTTGGAATCACATTTGAAAACTAATCAAATAGATTCTTCATAGGCTCAAAACTAAAAAATAAAAGATGTTTGACCTCTAGAATACAATACAAAAGGAAATTTCTCATTATGGTCAATTGGTTCAACATTATTATCTGTCAAATAGGGCCTCCCAAAATTTTATGAAATATGCATCAGCATGACAGAGATAAGTAACCAACTTCAAGGGATTTAAAACATAGATAAAACATATGAAATGACTCAAAATATGAAACATAGTTTCTGTGATATTCATAATAAACATTCCCAAAATGAAAAGTCATGAAACATAACTGGGTGCAAGATATCCAAATGCAAACTAGGCCTCTTGTTGCTGTTTGACACTTACACAAAAATGCAGAACTGAACATTGCTCGAAATGAAACTTCATGGAATGAGTTGGAAAAGAAATTTATCATTAGGGGACACATAAATATGTTGAATAAAAGGTGTTAGAAACATAAAACATCTCTTAGGCCTCAAAATGACAGTTGGGTACACATGCATTAAATGCACTTATATGGGCTCAAAATGACTCAAAAGCTTAACATGGTACTCAAAATGAGAATTCAATTTTGAGTCCCATCAAGTTGCACCCTTGTCAATTATGAGCTAAATTACACTTTTATTGAAAAATCTTGCTTGGCCATAGTTTTTTCTTCTCAAAAACTATGTCACCATCTTCTAATACACAAAGTTAAGATCATATAAAAAATTGACCCTCTCAAGTATCTTCTCAACAAGACAACATTAATAGATAGATTGGCCAAATGGGTAATGATCATGAGTGAGTTTGATGTTGAGTAAATTGATAGGAAAGATATACAAGGACAAGCCATTGTTGATTAATTGGTAGATTCACCCATAGAAAGCTCAAACCCTATCCTAGCAAACTTTCTAGACACACACATTCTCTAGCCAAAACCTATTCATATGGAAGTTTTACTTTGATGGTTCCTACAAACACCATGGTTTAGGTGCCAACATATTGTTTATTACACCTCTAAAAATCACCATCCCCAAGTCTTACAAACTATTCTTCCCATGCACAAACAATATGGGAGAATATGAAGCATTGGTTTTGGGTCTCAAGCTGGCATTAGAATGGAAGTTAACAACACTTGAATTCTATGGGGATTCTCAATTGGTCATCAATCAAGTTACAGACATGTATCAAACTAAAGATGATAAATTGTTACCTTATAGGCATATTGTTGATACACTTAAGGAATTATTTGTTCATATTACTTTTGAACAAATTCCTAGAGACAAGAACAAGATAGCGGATGCCATGGCTACCTTGGCCTCCTTGCTTCAACTTCTAGATCAACATGAGCAATATGAGTTCTTAGTGGAAGAGGTGGTTCAACCTATTTTTATTCAAACTAAATCCCACATTATTTTCTATTTAAACAACCTAGAATCCCCTTGGTATGACTTCATTACCACCTATATCTGTGATAACATTATCCCTTCTGACCTCTCATGAAACAAAAAATGCAAATTCATCTGACAGACCTTGTGATACACTTTGATGGCTGATATGTTATATATGAAAGGTCTTGATGGTACTTTATTTAGATGTTTGGGAAAGGATGAGTCTAGGGTCTCTTTGCAAGAGGTTCATGAAGGTATTTGTGGGTCACATTCTAGTGGATTCACATTGGCAAAGAAAAATCTTAGAATGGGCTATTTTTGGCCAACCATGGAAAATGATTCTATTGACTATGTAAAAACTTGTAAAAAATGTCAAATCCATGACAATCTTATTCATGCATGAGCACAAGAAGTCAACCCTTTAGCTACACCATGGCCATTCTATCAGTGGGGTTTTTATTTGATTGATGCAATACACCCACCTTTCTTCAGTAGACATAAATAGATCATTATTGCAATTGAATCTTTCACCAAATGGGTTGAAGCAAAACCACTCGTAGACTCTACTAGAAAACAAATCTCTTCATTCATATTGGACCATAACATTTTTTAGTTTGCATACCTCATGCCATCCTAATGGATAACACATTGTATTTTAAAAATTAAATAGTTGACAAGTTATGTGAGAAGTTTCACATTATACACCATTCATCATCAATCTATTAAATCCCCAAGGCAATGGCTCACTTATACTAGTAGATATTGGCACTTTTGGTCTCCTTGACTCTTTTCATGCCCCAAAAAGGCCCTAATTATCTCCATATTCCAAAAAATCCCACTCACATCCTCCTTTTCCTTCCACTGCATAAAAAAATGTCAAAAATATTCAAAAATTATCCAAAATTGTCAAAAACATTCAAAAAATATTGAAAATATATAAAACAACCCAAAACTAAGGCCAAACAATAACGAACTCATCCCAAACAGGTTATTTTTATTTTCATAAATTATTATTTAATTTTTTTTCAATTCGATGATCCATTGATTTCACGTTGAGCTGGTGTTCGTCTATAATTGCTACTTCTTCGGGATAGGTTTGTATACCTCAACTGATTTTATATGAAATCAATGGTGAGGTCCACTATATTAAAAAATATTTAATGTTTTATGGTATATTTTATTGCCCTATTACCTTTGACAAAAATAATAAACAAGAGCATCCATTTATTAAGAAACAACATAGTTATGTCTTGAAACATCTCATTGGGATTTGGAAAATTTGGCACAATGCGAATAGTGGAAAAGGTTCTATTGGAGTCCCATCCCTCCTTTGAAGAACAACAACCCCAATGGATTTCTAGTCATATTTATGTTTCAAAGACCACAATTGATCTAGCAACCTTTCAACAAAAATATCAATGCTATCTCGAAAGGCCCAGATATCCATTAGACTCTTTCATCGTCATCTAACAGGGGCTCAGAATAAGTAGGCATACATTTGAGAGACCACAAGGTCCTCAAGCACGCTTTTCAATCTCCAACACCTTTTTAAGGCCCCATTAGCACCTTTTCAGGCTCCAATGCCCTTTTCAAGGCCCCATAGCATGCCTTAGTCTTAAGAGAACTATCAATGATACTAGTAGATATTGGCACTTATAGATAAACCCTGCCTTATGGGCCTATAGAAAAAGTATTTGAATGCCTACAGGTGCCACTCCTTTCTCCTTGGTTTGCTACAGTGAGGCCATTCTTCCTTTATAGGTTGAGATCTCATCTTTGAGAGTTATCCTCCATGATATCTTATTAGATGAGGACTATAGAGTGGCCCATTTAGAGAAGCTATAACTCTTAGAAGAACATCAATGTACAATGCATGATCATCTCAAAATGAATTAGAATTGGTTGTCTAGACACTACAAAAAAAAGGTCAAACCTCATATCTTTCAAATTGGAGACTTAGTTCTCTGGGAAAACCTTGAGAATCAGGAATCTAGAGAGAAGAAAGGAAAATGGGAGGCCAATTGGATTGGTCCTTACATTATCACAAAATCCTTTGTGATCGACACTTAAAAACTTTTAGATTTTGATGGAGAGGAACTAGCAAAACCCATCAACAACATCCATCTCAAGTGGTTCTATGTCTCAAGCTTTGAGGAAGCACATTACTAAAAAAATCAAAAAACCAAAAATCCAAAAAAAATTAAAATAAAAACAAATCTGGTGCAAAAGGAATGAGAAATACCACCTTTGGTTTCAAAAGAGTGAGATAACACCTTTGAAATTTCCTAAACAACACAAGTCCTTCAAAGTGAAACTCCAATAGGACATGACCAAACAACCCTCTCTAAGACAATTTTTTCTTATTTGTGGCCTTTTCACTCTATCTCACCTCACTACCTATCAGAGTTGAGTTAATTTCACACATACCCAATTGAGAAACACTTGTGGGTTATAGTTCAATGGTTTCTTGGCATTAGACATAGTTCATAGTAGTGTAGATAGTCAGAAAAATAACAACAAAGGGAAGAAAAACAACTCAGAGGACACATGGAGTCCAATTATGTTCTAAGATATCACATACATGAATTGTAGGAAAATCAATGCACAACTCAAATATTTTCCATGACCAATAGTTCCCAACATCCATTTTAGCCTTCATCAAATCCATTTGAAGTCCCAAAAATCCCTTTTCACTTCCATTATCTCAAATGTAGCTCTCCAAGTCCACTTTTAGCCTTTTTAGCCCACTTTTGGTCTCCCTGACTCTTTTCATGCCTCAACAAGGCCCCAATTATCTCCATATTCCAAAAAATCCCACTCACATCATCCTTTTCCTTCCACCGCATAAAAAAATGTCAAAAATATTCAAAAATTATCCAAAATTGTCAAAAACATTCAAAAAATATTGAAAATATATAAAACAACCCAAAACTAAGGCCAAACAATAACGAACTCATCCCAAACAGGTTATTTTAGTTTTCATAAATTATTATTTAATTTTTTTTCAATCTGATGATCCATTGATTTCACGTTGAGTCAGTGTCCGTCTATAATTGCTACTTCTTCGGGACAGGTTTGTGTACCTCAACTGATTTTATATGAAATCAATGGTGAGGTACACTATATTGAAAAATATTTAATGTTTTATGGTATATTTTATTTCCCTATTACCTTCGGCAAAAATAATAAACAAGAGCATCCATTTATTAAGAAACAACATAGTTATGTCTTGAAACATCTCACTGGGATTTGGAAAATTTGGCACAATGCGAATAGTGGAAAAGGTTCTGTTGGAGTCCCATCCCTCCTTTCAAGAACAACAACCCCCAATGGATTTCTAGTCTTATTTATGTTTCAAAGACCACAATTGATCTAGCAACCTTTCAACAAAAATATCAATGCTATCTAGAAAGGCCCAGATATCCATTAGACTCTTTCATCGTCATCTAACAGGGGCTCAAAATAAGTAAGCGTACATTTGAGAGACCATAAGGTCCTCAAGCACCATTTTCAATCTCCAACACCTTTTTAAGGCCCCATTAGCACCTTTTCAGGCTCCAATGCCCTTTTCAAGGCCCCATAGCATCCTTTAGGCCCAAACACATTTTTCAAGGCGTTGTTTCACCTTTTTTAGCCCCTCATAATGCCTCTTTAGGTCCCAACACCTTTTTCAAGGTCCTATTTCTCCTTTTTAGGCCCAAACATCTTTTCCAAGGCCCTGTTTCATCTTTTAAGGCCTAAATGCCTTTTTCAAGGCCCCTCTAGCATCTTTTTCAGCCATCAAAGGCTCCCATAGACCCAAGCGCCTTTCACAGGCCCCGCAAGTGTCTCTCTCAGTCCTTACCTAGAGAAAAACAAACCTTTGGCTGAAAATCTTGTCTATAAAAGCTATCTATATGTACAAAATTATGCCTTACAATTCATGGTTTGGCACTTCCTACTTTTTCCACCTTGGACACCATGACTCTCCAAATGTTACACAAGTTTGTACTCATCTTTCATTGAAAGCCTACACTGACATTCAATTCCCACACATAAGTGAAGGTCAATCTTCCTCTAAACACCCCATTGTTCCCACTTTCATGGATATTGAAAACCTTCCACATATTCCCAAAATACCAAAAGATCCAAAACATATCCACAAAATATCAAAAATAGAAATATGACAATATTTATTTGACATTCAGTAACATGAGTACTAGTTATCCTTTTACTTTCCACTAAAACAACACACTTTTTTATTCTATTACAATGATAATGACAATATTACATTCAAAATAACAATTGACGAATCATTTATTCTGGCCTCCCTTTAGAAGGTGGTAGGATCAGATTTTTGATTAGGGACATTTCCATAGACCCAGTCCTAGAGGATGAGACCCTTGGTGTCAATCCTCCTCGCACCAAAACAACATACATGGGAATTATAAATCTTCTACCACAAAATTAAGTGTTTAATATTTTTGTAAATTCCCTATCTATGAACTGAGTCTCTCATCGCTTCTCATTGGGGAGTGATTGATGATAAATCCTCATATAATAGGTGGCTTCCTAGTGCAATTTTGCAGTCCATTACATATCCAAAAATACATTCTCTACCAGCTTATTTTTACTTGGTATAGTGATCACTTGTTGAGCCATATCTCACTTCTATTACATCTAATCAGTCGCCATTCTCTAGCACTCCATATCCACTTTCTCTTTATTCAATTGCTACTATAACTGCCTCACCTTTGACTTGCTCAATGCTAACTACTCTTGCAACTACAATGACATGGTGTTTGATTCTGTAATTGCCTCCCTAAAAGACTTAGACTACACTTGTAATAACACTAGTTCATTCTACATACTTGCCAAACCCACTTGCACCATTCTCAATGACTCCTATAGTCTTTGCACTCATGATCACTCCACCTACGAACCCACATTATTTCCCTCTACTTGTAACTATTCCACTCACAGTTCCACTTCCAACGAACACACTCGAGACCATTCTAAATCACCACCACCTAGAACCGCCTTGCTTCTATTTGCACCCCATCCTCATGAGATTTCTCCATCAATCCTAACAAAAAAGTGACTTCCTACTTTGCATTATCCAATCAGACTCTCTTCACAACTAACCTTCTTTGTAAATCCTCCACTTCACTTGTTTCTTGCACTCTGCCCTCTTTCTTTGGCTGTGGCTCCATCACACTCAATCCACCCTCCCCCTCTTTTGTCAAATTTTGCCCTAGAATCTTGATGCCAATCAATTAATTACTACACTTGTCACCTCACTCATACTAACAAATTCTGCCACTCTCTGAGCTTTTCTCATTGTCTTCTCTAGAGAGTCCATCTCCCCCACTTCTATCACTATTTCTAACATGCTCTTCATTACCTTGAGCATACTATTATCTACCTGTGTCATTAGTTCATCACCCAATACCAGGTACAATGCCTATCGTGCTGTACTCCATGACAACATTATCAACACTAACAATGGCATTTCTTCCACCCTAACTTTCAAACCCTCAAGTTGTGCTTGCGCTAGTCTCACATGATTTGATTCATCCCACCATGAATTAATGCTTGAAGTTTAGATTGATACACTAGTTCCCTAGAGGTCCACGTAATTCATTTTTCTCTCCATCGTTGCCTCACCCATTCTCCCTAGCTAACATCACCCTCTTGTTACGATTGATTTGGTGAGCTCGACATGCTTTCAACCACCAAATTACTAGACCTTTCAAAATAACTGAGCAATTGTGTTATCTCCTTCAATGTGCTTCCTTTTGTGCACATATTTCGTCATCTATTTATAGCCATCACTCACCATGCCTTACAATTTTCTTGCCTTGCCACACATCTATTCTCTATATCCTGCTGCACCAGTACCCCATTGATGCAGCACAAGGCAACTGGTAACCCAAAATGAGGTGATCTAGAAACCAACAAAAAAAAAGAAAGAATAAGAGGAATGAGATTTAGATCTAAAGAGATAATATTTCATATATTCAAATTAATAAGTTTACCTCCAAAATGCCTAACTGTATGACCTTTCGGGTTGCAACCATTACAAAGAAGAATACATCTTTCAAAGAAGAATCGATCGACTCAAATGTGAACTTCTATCTCCAAGCTACTCCACGCTAAGACTCCACACTTCCAAATTCTGATTAAGACTCTACCCAAGATCCCTTTCAATACTTGCACATCCATAAGTTGACCTATTACAAATTACCAACTAAATAAACCATGACATTAAATTCATAACCAAGCCACAAGTTGGCTCTCAACAAATAGTAAATACCCATCACAAAATTAAATATGTGCTAGGTGGGCCCAAACTAGAACTAGACATAGAAAACAAATACTAGCACTCGACACATACAGGATCATTCGACACCAATGAGGACACTCAACACACAAAGGAACACTTAGACAATACTAGATAAATTAGCACACATTGCAACTCGGTAAACACAACAACTTTTAAAACACTGCATGCTTGGCTAACATTGCAATCGATCAACTTGACACTTGAAGGATAACTTGGTCAATACTGGCAGAATAAATGGGATAATATGCTAACCAATATGTTAACATGATGGTGGAAAACTTCAACTTGACAATGACTAAAATTTACTCACACTCAAAAATTGCTATAACTCAACAAAAACCAACATAATTATTGGGATAACATAACGGCCAGGATGCTCTTGCATCACCCATACACTTGCTCCTAAGCTTTGACATTCAAACACCCTGATCCTCACCTACACATATATTCTACCTCAATCGCCATATTCCCATTGCTGAATTTCCCCTGACACATCCACCCTTTGTTACCAAACTCCTACAATAGTTTCATCTACAAAGAATTGAACAAACTTGACACTATTGCACACAACTATCAACACTACTAGTCCACAAATAATTTTTTTTCCTACTATTTTGAGCTTCTAGTACCTCAATGATGTACTTGACTAGAGATACAAGGATGAAGCCATGATATTTTATTTGCCTTTGGTTTTCATAGTTTTTCTCTAGTGATCCCTTGATTTTAAGCATTATTGGTGTCCACTTGTAAGCACCTCCTCTCGTCTAGAAGGCCATGTGTACCTCAACTAGTTTTGCATGATATCTTAGGTGAAGTTTTTTATCTGACATTTGTCAGTTTGCATGCTTGTTTTCATTTACTGTGGCTATAGTTTCTATTCTTAATGGTTGCCCTATATTTCATGTACATTATTTTTAGTCACAATTCTCGGCATGATACAATATTCATATCACCATAGTTGAGCTAGTGGTGATTGTACTATGTCACTTTTTATTTAGGCACTCAATGATGACATTTAATTTGCATCTCTTTACCAAAAGTTACAGTTAGCTACATTTATCTAGTTTTCATTTTATCTTGGGTACCTTACAAATAAATGGTTGGCACATAAATTAGGATTACACAAGTAAGCATACACAACATCATTCAACAAATTGGCAACACAATTCGGGATTGATTATCAAATGGCAGACAACAACATCAACATCGAGGCAAGCTTTTAACACTCAACTATATTTGTGGACCTTGTCTCATCACAACACCACAACCATGCATTGCACTTCATTATCCCATAATATTCCTTCCACCTATTGCATTGTGTGACCTTCAAATCTCAAACAATTCTAGTCACTATTTCCTTATATCACATTTCATTCCCTCATATCAATTATTGCATTGTGTGACCTTTGAATCTCAAATGTGAATTTACATATCTTTACATTATTTCACCCCTAGTATCATTTTTATGACATTTCTCATTACATCCTCATTTCATCCATTACAATTCCTCATTTTCATCTTGTTGGTCTGAATTTTAGCATGTTGGAAGTCCTTTGTTCAGGAATAGAAAATTCAGATTCTCTCCTTTAATGGTGAATAGGGTTTCTAGAAAATTCATCCATTTGCTACCCTTTGAATTTTTTTGTGAAAACCCTACATTTCACTCCATTCTTAAGTGGTCAGGCGAGAAATGTTTGAATTTTTAAATCAGGAAAATATTTTGTGTCTTTTATCCTCTGTGCCCCCTAGCTACTTTTCCTCTCAAATTCCCCAGCCATCCTATCTAAATAGATCCATAATTGTCATTTCCTCGCTATGAAAATATGGGCACTCTTTATGTATAGCAAGGTAGTGAGTGCCAGAAAGTTATAAGACGAGACCACAATTTGAAGACACGGTAGTCGAAGAATTGTTTTTTGACTGATCATTCAGTCACAGACACCTGGCAAGTACTGTCAGAACAAGAAAATGGACCCAATGGAAGTAGTCAGAAGTCGACGCTAGAATGATGGTTTTTTGATGTCTCGCTACCTTGATATCAAAAAATTTGGTCATCTCATAGTTAGAGAAGTAGCGAGGTGCTGAGAAATCAAAACATGGTGGCCTCAAAAATCATCGACAACCATGGTCTGACCCGGTGGCATAATAGGCAATAACTATTGTGTTAGAAGATTTTGGTAGGAGCGATAATGATTTGTGGGTCATTGTGCTTTCCAGCACCAATTTTTGTAGAAGATTTCCAGAGCTCGCTACCTTGCTATCAAAAAAAGTTGACATCTCATCGTTAGCAAAGTAGCGAGGTGCTATGAAAATCAATAGCTAGCGAGACCTGAGGCAACGTGGAAGGCTAGCCAGGCTCAAGGTAAAGTTTTATGGATTGCTAGCGGTGTAGATTTACGTATGTCAGTAGTGCCTTGGACCGATACAACATTTAAGAGATCCCAATTGTTAGATCAAGTTTAAATCAATGATCCTTTCCATCTCACTATAAAAAGTTGCACAAGGTTTAGTCTATGTGACATAGTGAGCATGGAGCCCACCTCCTTTCAGGGTTCTTGGTGCATTTTCTCCACCTTTGATGTAACCTCAGATCAATGGTCGTCGCTGTCTCGCCATAAAGATTTGCTCAAATGATACGTATAGAAAGATAATGACTAGGGGCCCACCACTATCTTCTAAGCAGTATAAGCAATATATCATTTGCAAGATCAAGAATGAATCGATGGCTATCGGTGTTTTGTTATGGCAAGGTTCTCATTTTTTATGTATGGAAAAATAGCGAGCTATTGACACATGTCCTTTGTCACTGGTGGGTCCAGACAAAAGCACCATTAAGGAAAGAACTATGTATGTGGGAAATTCTGATTGGATCGATTGATCGACTTGTCAAGTGGAACACCAAGTTGTCTTTCTCTATACCCCATGATCATATGATTTTAAAGATCAATGACGTAGTTTTAAATACGAAAGATGGTGGCACTCTGCATATTAATGAGATTTGAAAAGTTTCGTGTGTGAAAGAAAAAATAGAGTGTAACTTATAAGATTTTCTCAGTTGCACCTTATGCGAATAAAGATTTGAAGTCTTTTCTGAATAGGATCTTTTATTAAGAGGATTGTGTAGATTTTGGCACGAGTGCCAAATATCATAAAAGAGCTACAGATAAGAGATTTCCAAGTGAGAATTTTACTTTAGTCTCTGAAGTGTTACAGTCTTGCATGGTGTAGCAGAAATGGCTTGAAAGAATTCACTAACTCTTAGATTGTGGATAGCAAAGGGATTACTTGACAAGAGTAATTGGATCCCTAGTGTTTCTTCCTCTTGAATTGGTTCAAGTTTGTTTGAAAGGTGGTTTGCGGAGAGGAAGTTGTTTGTCTCATATGTCAGTATGTGGAATTTTGATCGAGGAAGACTAGTAATCCCAGGTGTTTCTATGGGTTGTGATCAAGCTACTAAGGTAATGAGGGGAGCAAAGAATGGACTTGATAAAATAGAAACCTTGTCAATAGTAATACCTATCTCTAAGGAAATTTTCAAGATGAAACACTTCAATGCCATGGTAGCAGAAGTATGTAGGATCCTATGCAGAGTTTGTAGAGAAGGTGAAGAAGATTTTATACCCATGGGCTTCATGCGAACAGTCCCTCTGACTTTTTATTAGTACCCATCTTTTTGTGTCAATAGGTGAAAATTTTTGGTTGAAAGTTGGTTTTGGATGTAGACATGGTTGGCTAAGAAAAAATTTCTCATTTTGTTATATTTGATAGCCACATTATTTCCATACTCGAGTGCTATTTGTTAAGGGTCAATCCCATTATCTTAAGGAGTTGTGTTAATCAGCGAAGAGTGGGAAGTAGGGGTGTTTCTCCCAGTACCATAATAATGGTAAAACCAATGGGTTCAAGTTAGTTTGCAATCATCAAAATAGATTTGGTCAGGGACAAGCTTAGTAGTTACATATACGACAAAATCACAGTTGGAGCTAAATCAGCAAAAGGAGGTGATAGACAGAAGCCCGCAAGAGAATATTTGGCTCGCATAATTTCCTATTAATATTTTTCTTTTCGAACAAGTGTATGCATCTCCTCCTTGTAAAAGACCCTTGTCATTTTATCTTAGCCTGAAGCTTGTTGCATCTCACACTATATAAGTGAGATCCCAGGGCTAGAGAAAGGGTCTGAATTCTAATTTTCTAAGTGATACTTAGTCTATTTTTGGTCGATTCTTTTGAGCAAATTGGTGGTGTATTTTCTATATCAGATCTTGAGAATACATGAATATAGAATGATCTATGTTTCTTTCTGAGAGTCATTCTGAGTTTATTGTAAATTGTTTACAATTTTCAAGGAAAATGAATAGAAATTATGAACTATCCTCATATCAGTTCTTTCTAAACTTTGTCTCCTTTTGATTACTTGGTTATATTGATGTTGTACGAGTAAAGGCTTGTGTAATTGAATGCAATTCAGTTAGGTTGTATATCTATTTATCACTACTGTTAATTCAATGGATTAAGTAAAAGCTTTGATGAATGTGATAAGATTGCTGTAGTAGTGGAAAGGATTTTGAATAATGAATTCTGATAAGAACTACTTATAAAATTTGTTCTAAGGCAACAAATTAGATCTAAGAATTTTTTGTAGACTCTAAACCCCAATGGATTAGGCACTGATCAAATTTGATCTAGCTGAAAGAGAAATATGTCACAAATGGTTGTCAAAAATGCAAAATTAAATCAATTTTACTTTTATTTCTTGTAGATCCTAAAAGTTGGCCAGTACTTGTTTGCATGGAATGTTTTAGCTTTAGTTAGCCACTATTGCTGAGAACACCTGCAAATCTATAGAAGAATTTTTGGCCATATCTGCTATATGGGATGTGTTTATCAAGTTATCAAAGATTGTGTATGTATTTGGGGATTTGAGACGAGAATTAGAATGAAACTAAAATAATCCTCATACAATTTTCCCAGTCTTGTATCATCCCTGGGTATACCCACCCTATTTTTGCAGAGCTAGAAAAGTAGAAAACCACCTGTGGTTTTATTGAAGTTGGGCCCAAATGGTTTTGCACATACAATTGCTAATAAGAATTGGCTAGTCTTTAGATTGTGTGAGTATTGTCATCTTGGTATTAAGTATTTTTGTTGCTTAGTAGTTTTAAAACACCAAAAAAATGGTGAATCTACTGGGGACTCTATGAAGAAATTCATTGTTAGCATTACTGGAATCTCTGGTATAAACAACAAGGTCATGAAGTGTTTTCCATTTCTTTGCTGAAGATTCATATCCCCCAGTATGTTTTATCTAGTTGCAGTAGTATTCTTCAAGATTGAATGCAGATTGTGTTGCTATTAAATGTTATTTTCAATCAATTCAATTGAATGTGGTTTTTAGAGTACTGTTGTAATTTCAGAGTTAGAATGGTCGAAAAAGGGGTTTCTCTCTTTACAGTGTTTTAAATTCTACAAAGTGACAATTTAGATCTGTAGTGTTACGAATCGTGTTTTGAATCTTTCTCACAATAGTGAGTGGCAACTCTATCTAAAGGATCTCTGAATCAATGTAGATCAATTACCTATAATTGTCTTCAAGAGTTTTCAATTGAAATAAGTAGATCTGAAAGTTATGTAAAGTTTTAAGAAAGAAGAAGAGAGTGCATAAGTTTCTGACCAATAAGCCTGGAAGTGTTGTTTGATTTGCTATTATAAGACTTTTTAATGATAAAAAATGAACTACAACTGTGATTTCATTTAGTTCTCCTCAAGGAGATGGTGAGTCTATAAGGTTATGATTAGTGGTGTGAAGATTTCAGATTAGCACTAGGCCAATCAACAGATCGGTGGTTTCATATAGCAACACTTGAGGTATTCCATTTTCATGGTGTTTTTCTTGCCATGAAAGAAAGCAAGTTTTACATATGTGTTTTCTATCAGGAGAAGTCTCAGCACTAAGAAGAGGAGAATAGTTTTAAGGATTTATACACTTCATTAGATCAAGTTTTAGTCGGTTGTATTTAAGTTTGTGAAGTGTGTTTGGAGTTGAAATTGGTAGAAAGTATTTTCAGATATGCTGCAAGTTATGAATCTAAGTATTAAGGGTGAATGAGTTTCATATTTTGGAAAGAATGTCAAGATTCATTTTCACCTAATATGTAGTTGGTTAATGAAATGCCTGTATCTATTTCTACCAAGCGGTATATGCCATTGTGTTTCAATGGTATTCATGATTTCCTAAATGTCATTCCTTATGATATTAGAAAAAGTTTGCCTAGGTTCAGTAGAAACCATCTTGCTTCAGCTAGTCATCATATTGAGTTGCTCATTGATTTGATGGGTGACTATGAGATTACCCATGAGGATGTGCACATGAAGTTATTTGTTCAAACCTTAGAAGGTGATGCTAGAGATTGGTTTTCTTTCCTACCAACATGTTCTATTTCATCTCGGGGAGAATTGCATTCTGCCTTCATGGAGCAATTTGGAGAAAAGGTAAGCATATCTGATTCATATGACAAGTTCTTAAAGATTCATATTTAGAGTGATGAACTTGTCTCTCAATTTAACATTAGATTTACAAGATTTTTGAATGAAATCCCTGAGAATTATAGACCTGATGATCAAATGTGTTTAGCAGTGTATTTTGATGCATTAGACAAGAAAATGAATTATCTATTAAGGGATAAAGAACCACAGACATTATATCAAGCTTTTGTGACCGCTAGGGATATTGAAAATAATTTGAGGTACAGATTGACTAAAGGTCACGTTTCTATGTACGACTATTGGTATAATGTATTTGAAAGAAAGGATGAATGTACTGTTGGTGCTTCAATTTCAAATAAGCATATCAATACCCCTATAGTAGGTTTTAATCAAATGGAGAATTTAGATTAGAATATGTATATAGGTAAGGTTAGCCTGGTTACAAATGAAAATATACATGTTCATGATGCTATAGTAGTAGGATGTATCTCAGACTTTGAAAGGGTTCAACAATGTGTTGATATTGTAGATGAAGAATTAGTTGCATTAGCAAGTTCTTATGATATTGATTGTATACATGATTCTGTTGCTAATAAAGTTGCTGCACCTAGATCTTAGTTTTGTGCAAGTAAGGAAGCTAAGAGTTGTCTACATGATCATGAGTTTGATATTTTTGATCTGACATGCCATGGAAAGGTGATACAAAATGAAGAATATGAATCACACTTGTCGCAGTCATAGTCAGAAGAACAGAGTTCACATGTTTGTAGTGTCTCAGCAGTAGATGGTAATATAGATTCACTTGATCAGTTAAATAGGCAAGAAATGATTTATCTTCTTCATAGAGTGCATCATGTTGAGAACATTATTAAATCTAAATTTGAAAGACAATCATATCAATGTGAGTATGATGAAGTTGAAAGTCATGTTTCAACTGATGATAATAAAGTTGCTGATTCACTGTATTGTGAAGAGAATAACGAGAGAGGTTACTAGAGTCAAGAAGAGGACAGTGCTAGTGTGTTTTCATCTTCATGTGAATCAGATGCAAATTGGGAAGAAGAAATCAATGACATAAGTGAGTACTCTTTTATCAGTAAAGGTATGAATTCTTCTTTTGAATCTAAAAAAGAAAGTGCATCTCAGTTTTTGTGTTATACAAATCAGTTAGCAAATGAAAAATATGAAAGTGATTTATCCACAAAGTATGAAGATAAAGAAATGGTGAAGCCAGTTGATGCTAATGAGTTTGAATATGAAGATTTTAGGGAAAAATTGTCAGGTGTTTTTATATTAGACAGTAAAGATTCAACGTATAGTGAGATGTTTAGGAATGAATTAGGGTCTATTCATAATAATTATCCTAAACAAGCAGATAAAGAGGATGAAATTATGGACACTATATGTTTGGTAGAAGAAATAGAAAGGATGTCTTCATATAGTTTTAACTTTTCTTCATACATTGAAAATTTCCATGAGAGTAAAATGGGTAGTGAATTTAAAGTATATGATAACGCTTTATATGATGATGCTTGTGAGGATGAGTAGCTCATATTTTGTCCTGAGGTTCAAAAGGGATCAATGCATGGAGTCATTAATTCATTGTTTGAAGAAGACATGGAAAGTCCACATTCAACTGAGAATGAGTTTAATGATCATACATTATCTTACTGTTGTGAGAGATCAGATTGTTCTTCTTCCGGATATGATAGTGAAAGTATTGATGAGATTGCATCTTATGAAATTGATAACAAGGTGTTTGATGAAGATGTTTATGAAAAATAGTCTGCACCTTGTAATGAATTTTATGATAAATATTTTGATGAGATGACTAATCCACTTGCTGATCTCAGATAATCATTTGAAGATCTTAGAATATTTTTAGTTTCTGACATTGATGACATGTATAAGTACCAGTCAGATTGTTCTTCAGAGTACCAATCAGATTGTTCTTCAGAGTACCATCCAGATATGCACAAGGATACACAATTTGAAGGTATGAGTGATCCTCTTCCTCAAGTTGAATATGAAACTTTCATATTCGATATTGATAGCATGCATAAGTCATTCAATGGAGAGGATTTTCAGTTTGATATTTTTGAGAATGCTGATTAGAACCTTTATAATGAGCAAGTGGTTGAAAATGAATTTAGTGTTTATATGCATTATCAAGGTGAAGTTGTAGTTTTAGTTTTACCAAGAGAGTTGATTCATGATGCTAAACTGATTGGTGAAATTGATAAAAGAAATATTTTTAGTTTACCTCATGCATGTTCAGATGAGAATTAGATTTATGACGGAGGTAATAGTTCTTGTTGAATTTTGGTGGCCCAAGGCCATCGTTTATACATAATCTTAAGTGGTAGCTTCTTTCTTTAGGAAAAGCTATCCGAGAGAAAAATTTTGGGAGCCTCTATGTGGTCTGCCTCTCCCAAAAATTTTGAGCCCTCACTCAAATATGGAGAATTCAATGTCCCCAGAAAGAGCCATTGTTGGTCTAAATTTTAGCATGTTGGAAGTCCTTTGTTCAGGAATAGAAAATTTAGATTCTCTCCTTTAATGGTGAATAGGGTTTCTAGAAAAGTCATCCGTTTGCTACCCTTTGAATTTTTTTGTGAAAACCCTATGTTTCACTCCATTCTTAAGTGGTCAGGCGTGAAATGTTTAAATTTTTAAATCAGGCAAATATTTTATCTCTTTTATCCTCTATGCCCTCGAGCTACTTTTCCTCTCAAATTCGCTAGCCATCCGATCTAAATAGATCCACCGTTGTCATTTCCTCGCTATGAAAACATGGGCACTCTTTATGTATAGCGAGGTAGCGAGTGCCAAAAAGTTATAAGACGGGATCACAATTTAAAGACACGACAGTTGGAGAATTGTTTTCTAACCAATCATTCAGTCATGGACACTTGGTAAGTACTGTCAGAACAAGAAAAGGGACCCAATGGAAGCAGTCAGAAGTCAGCAACAGAATGATGGTTTTTTGATGTCTCGCTACCTCACTATTAGAAAATTTGGTCATCTCGCCGTTAGCGAAGTAGTGAGGTATCAAGAAATCAAAACACGGTGGCCTCAAAAATCATCGACAACGATGGTCTGACCCGATGGCATAACAGGCAATAACTATTGTGTTAGAAGATTTTGGTAGGAGCGATAATGATTTGTGGGTCCTTGTGCTTCCTGGTGCAAAGTTTTGTTGAAGATTACCGGAGCTTGCTACCTCACTATCGAAAAAAGTTGACATCTTGCCATTAGTGAAGTAGTGAGGTGCTATGAAAATTAATAGCTGGCAAGACCTAAGGCAATGTGGAAGGCTGACCAGGCTCAAGGTAAAGTTTTATGGATTGCTAGAGGTGCAGATTTGCCTACATAAGTAGTGCCTTGGACCGATACAACATTTAAGAGATCCCAATTGTCAAATCAAGTTTCAATCAATGATCCTTGCCATCTTGCTATAAAAATTTTCACAAGGTTTAGTCTATGTGACATAGCAAGCATGGATCCCACCTCCTTTCAGGGTTCTTGGTGCATTTTCTCCACCTTCGATGTAACATCATATCAATGGCCATTGCTGTCTTGCCATAAAGAGTTGCTCGAATGATATGTATAGCGAGATAGCGACCAGGGGCCCACCACTATCTTCTAAGTAGTACAAGCAATATATCATTTGCAAGATCAAGAATGAATTGATGGCTATTGCTGCTTCTCTATGGCAAGGTGCTCATTTTTTATCTATGGTAAAATAGCGAGTTGTTGACACGTGTCCTCAGTCACCGGTTGGTCCAGATAGAAGTGCCATCAAGGAAAGAACTATGTACATGGGAAATTCTCATTGGATTGATTGATCGACTTATCAAGTGGAATGCCAAGTTGTCTTTCTCTGTACCCCATGATCATATGATTTTAAAGATCAACAACGTAGTTTTAAATATTGAAGATGGTAGCACTCTACATATTAATGAGATTTGAAAAGTTTCGCGTGTGCAAGAAAAAATAGAGTGTAACTTATAAGATTTTCTCAGTTGCACCTTATGCGAATAAAGATTTGAAGTCTTTTCTGAATAGGATCTTTTATTAAGAGGATTACGTAGATTTTGGCATGAGTGCCAAATAGCATAAAAGAGCTACAGATAAGAGATTTCCAAGTGAGTATTTTACTTTAGTCTCTAAAGTGTTGCAGTCTTTCATGGTATAGCAGAAATGGCTCCAAAGAATTCACTAACTCTTAGATTGTGGATAGCAAAGGGATTACTTGACAAGAGTAATTGGATCCCTAGTGTTTCTTCCTCTTGAATTGGTTCAAGTTTGTTTGAAAGGTGGTTTGTGGAGAGGAAGTTGTTTGTCTCATATGTCAGTATGTGGAATTTTGATCGAGGAAGACTAGTAATCCCAGGTGTTTCTATGGTTTGTGATCAAGCTACTAAGGTAATGAGGGGAGCAAAGAATGGACTTGATAAAATAGAAACCCTATCAGCAGTAATACCTATCTCTAAGGAAATTTTCAATATGGTACACTTGAATGCCATGACAACAGAAGTATGTAAGATCTTGTGTAGAGTTTTTAGAGAAGACGAAGAAGATTTTATACCCATGGGCTTCATGTGAACAGTCCCTTTGAATTTTTGTTAGTACCTATCTTTTTGTGTTAGTAGGTGACAATTTTTGGTTGAAAGCTAGTTTTGGATGCAGACGTGGTTGGCTAAGCAAAAATTGCTCATTTTGTTATATTTGACATCCACATTGTTTCCATACTCGAGTGCTATTTCTTAAGGGTTAATCCCATTATCTTAAGGAGTTGTGTTAATCAACGAAGAGTGGGAAGTAAGGGTGTTTCTCCCAATACCATAATAATGGTAAAACCCACGGGTTCAAGTCAGTTTGCAATCATCAGAATAGATTTGGTCAGGGACAAGCTTAGTAGTTACATATATGATAGAATCATAGTTGGAGCTAAATCAGCAAAAGGAGGTGATAGGCAGAAGCCTGCAAGAGAATATTTGGATCACATAATTTCTTGTTAATCTTTTTCTTTTCGAATAGGTGTATGCATCTTCTCCTTGTAAAAGACACCTGACATTTTCTCTTAGCTTGAAGCTTGTTGAATCTCACACTATATAAGTGAGATCCTAGGGCTAGAGAAAGGATCTAAATTCTAATTTTCTAAGTGATACTTAGTATGTTTTTGGTCCATTCTTTTGAGAAAATTGGTGCTGTATTTTCTCTATTAGATCTTGAGAATACATGAATATAGAATGATCTGTGTTTCTTTCTGAGGTTCATTCTGAGTTTACTGTAAATTGTATACAATTTTCAAGGAAAATGAATAGAAATTATGAACTATCTCCATATCAGTTCTTTCTAAACTTTGTCTCCTTTTGATTAATTTGTTATCTTGATGTTGTATGAGTAAAGGCTTGTGCAATTGAATGCAATTCAATTAGGTTGTATATCTATTTATCACTGTTGTTAATTCAATGGATTAAGTAAAAGCTTTGATGAATGTGATAAGATTGCTGTAGTAGTGGAAAGGGTTTTGAATGATGAATTCTGAATGATGAATTCTGATAAGAATTGCTAATAAAATTTGTTGTAAGGCAACAAATTAGATCTAAGAATTTGCTGTAGACTCTAAACCCCAATGGATTAGGCACTAATCAAATTTGATCCAGCTGAAAGAGAAATATGTCACAAATGGTTGTCAAAAATGCAGAATAAAATCAATTTTACTTTTATTTCTTGTAGATCCTAAAAGTTGGCCAATACTTGTTTGCATGGAATGTTTTAGCTTCAGTTAGCCACTATTGCTGAGAACACCTGCAAATCTATAGAAGAATTTTTGGCCATATCTGCTATATGGGATGTGTTTATCAATTTATCAAGGATTGTGTATGTATTTAGGGATTTGAGACGAGAATCAGAATGAAACTAAAATAATTCTCAGATAGTTTTCCCAGTCTTGTATCATCCCTGGGTATACCCACCCTAGTTTTGTAGAGCCAGAAGACTAGAAAACCACCCGTGGTTTTGTTGAAGTTGGGCCCAAAAGGTTTTGTACATACAATTGCTAATAAGAATTGGCTAGTCTTTAGATTGTGTGAGTATTGTCATCTTGGTATTAAGCATTTTTGTTGCTTAGTAGTTTTAAAACACCAACACATCTCATATTCATTCTTATTCATTTTGATCTTTTTTTTTTTGTATCCACTTCACTAGTTCATTTTAAATTTTTTTCTTTCATCACATTTCATTTTCATCATCTTTCACAGATTAAATCTTTGCTCTCTCTTCTTATCATTTCCTTCCATTTTTGACCTTCATCTCATTTGACTAGTTTCAATCTTCAATTTATTTTATCTTTGGTTTTTATCTCACTCCATTATCATCACCATATCTATCTTTTCATTACATTTTTATATTCATCCTCATTTCATTCTTCCTCACTTGATCATATCTTAAGCATCTCTCATCATTGTTCATTTATTTTCATGACATCATTTAAAACATTTTCATTAACATCTGTTCTATTATTCTATTCTTCATATTATCTCATTACATTATATTTCATTTATCTATCACATTACATTTTATTTATACATCACATTTCATTTCATTACACTTCATTTAGTTTCACCACACTTCATTTCATTACCTTACATTTCATTCATGCACTTCATTTCATTTCATTACATTTCATTTGTACACTTCATTTAACTACATTACACTTCATTTACTCATTACATTATATTTCATTCACTCATTAAATTACATCTCATTTCATCATCACATTTCATTATCCTCATGTCATTACATTACATTTCAGTTCATGATATTTCATTTCATTACACTTCATTTAAACATCAAATTTCATTTCATTCCATTTCATTTTATTACATTTCTTTTATACATCACATTTCATTTCATTATATTCATTTATCTACCTCATTTCTTCATTCACTATCCACATATCACATTATTACATTGAGCATCTATACGCTATATTAATCATTTACGTTACATCAACATCTAAAAGGCTCTCCTTGCAAAAGTTGGATGGAGATTGGGAGAAGGATATACTAATTGGTGTAGTATCATGAAAGAAAAATATCTCTCAAACTCCCTATTCTCCCACAATCTGTTTAATAATGATCTCTTGGGAGGTTCCAAAATTTGGATGAATATTATTAGAAGTAGGGGGCTACTAAGGGAGGGGGTAAGATGGATCTTGGGTAATGAGCACTATTGGTCTGAATTTTCACGTGATAAAATTCCTTTGTCCAAGTATAAAAATCCAGATTTAAATCCATTAATGCTGAATAGGGTTTCTAGCTAAATCTTCCATTTTGTTAGCCTGTAAATTTTTTTGTTAAAACCCTATGTCTCATTCCATTTAAAATTTTTTTGGTGCGAAAGTTTAAAAAAAAGGGATAAGTGAATATTCTTTTCCTGCCCATTTTGAGGTCGTGGTTTAGCCCTTTTGTAAGAGGTTTTATCTCACCATCAGATCTTAGTTGAATCTACGATTGTCGCATACTCATTATAGCAAGATGCTCAAATGTTACGACTAGTGAGGTAGCGACCATTGGATAACTATGTTGTAATACTAAAAAAATGAAGTCCAACATTGAGAATTGTGACATTATGACCACATGTTATGTTCTAGGCTTGTCAGTTTTTAGAAGAAACACATGTGAAAAAACTCAAAAATGGTGTCACTGGAGTCCAAGTCTCTCCGATAATTTGCTAAGTTGCTATCAAAAAATCCATGCGACTTGTCGGTGGTGACATAGCGAATGCTCAGATTTTGCAAAAGACGGTGCTCTTTTAAAGGTTGATGTGATCGCAAAAAATTCCATGCAAACTTATAAATATGCACGACTGCCTTTTCTGACACTAGTATTAATTGGTAAATTTTCAATCAATGTGTGTTTGTTCTCCATCACCAGAATTGAGAATACATTGAAGGTCACTATATCGCTAGTCAGAATAATGCCAATTTTCTAGTAGCGACATAGCGAAGGCCTGATCATGAAAAAAGATGACATTCTTTTATAACAAGCAATTATTTTGAGGATCCTGAGGAAAATATTGTGCAAGCTTTGCTTTTATTTTAATGCAAGTTTGTCACTCAGAGTTTTATTTCCTAGCATTGGTTTTGATGTTTACTAAGAGGTTGCTGTATCGCTAGCTGGATAGTTGGTAATTTTGTCGGTAGCGATGTAGCGACTGATCGAAAAGTGGTGATGTAATAAAAAATCTTCAAAGGTGGGCCCCAAATGAGTGACATGATAAAGCTAAATTATGCAGATCAAATTACACGGTGGCATCCTACTGAGCATCTATAAGCCAAAAAATTTGGATTTTTCAGAACTCTCTATATCGCTAGTTAGGTAGTTAGTATTTTTTTCGATAGCGATGCAGCAACCCGCCTGAAAATCACAAACATGACAAGGGCAAGAACATGTGATGTCATTAAGAGATTAAAAAAAATACATATGTGTGCCAGTGTGTTGAGCCAGCTCAGTGATAGTAGTACCTGGACCTACTCCCCATGTATAAAACATAGAAAGAATTTTGATTGTCAGATCAAGCATGGATCAACAATACTCATTAAATCGCTATGAAGAGATGTGTGAAGATTATGTATAGCAAGTTAGTGAGCAAGGGACCCACCATTTTTTTCTTAAAATTTGTTTCAAATATCTGCAACATGATCAAAACAAAATCAGTGGTCATCGCTAGCTCGTTATGGAAAGGTGCTCAAAAGTTATGTATAGCGAGTTAGCGAGTTGATGACATGTGTCCTTGGTCATCCGTGGGCCTAGTTTGAAATGCCAACATTGAAGGAAAGGTACAGATGGAGGCAATTTATTAGTTTGACTTCCAATGTGCTAAGGAGAACATTGAGTCAGCCTAGTTTTCATTCCTAGATTGTAGGATTTTTCAAGGATCAACGACGCAAATTTAAAAGGAAGTGTGATGCTACTCTATTTTTCTATTTTGTGCATTTATGATGAATGAAAGCTTTGCATGTGGGAGAAATAGAGTATAATATAGGAGATTTTCATTAATTCCAGTCCCATGCAAACAAAGATTTCATATTTTTTGAGCACAAGAACTTGTTGATCATATTGTGTTAAGCCTGGTAAAGACGTGAAATGATTCCTCATCTGTTTGAGAGCAACTACAGAAGTTCAAAGAAGAATAAGTCTAGCAAGTCAAGTAAGTACTCATATATAACCTCTGTGACATTCTAGTTCCTATTATTACAATCAAGATGCCTCCTAAGAAAGCATTTTCTGGGCAAGTTAATTATATGGATAGGAATGTCCACGATGATTTGTTAGAATTACTCCTAGAATCCACTATAGAGCCTGCACAAGTTAAAAGGTTAATTTCCTTAAACCCTAACCTAAAAATTGCTGATGGCTTATATGAAAAGGGGAATTTGGTTAGGGATGCAATAATTACTCAAACTAGCTTTGTTTTGTTTAAAAAGTGGTTTTCAGAAAGGAAGTTGTTTGCCCCTCATGCTAATATTTGGAATTTTGATTTGGGAAAGCTAGTAGTTCCAAGTGTTTTCATGGATTATGATTTGCTAGAAGCCATTGCCAAGAATTATGACCAAGCTATTAGGGTTGTGAGAAGAAATGATGGAGTGCCTTTGGTCTCAATTAGCCCTAAAGAAATTATAGAGGTTTTTCACCTAGAACCATTGTCAGATTACCATGTGCCAATCAATTTGCAAGAATTAGAGAATGAATACAAAGAAAAAAGAGATGTAATTAGGGGAGGTGTGCTAAGGAAACACATTGGTACTATAGGAACTTTTCCAGTAATTACTGTAGCCTCTAGAGAACCTTTCAAGAAGAGTCTTTTCACTTCCCGGGCTGTAGAGATATACAGGACCCTGTGCTATGTTTTTGGTGAAGATGAGCAGGATTTCATGCCCATTGGCCTTATGTATATGATGTTTCAAATTGCTTCTTTTGATGTAGATGTTATCTTTGATTTTTCCTCCATTTTGGCTGAAGAAATTCACATTGGTTTAGTTGGAATTACGAAAGGCAAAGTGGAGAAATTTTTTGGCCACTATTCTCTATTAATGCATATGTTCTTGTTCAAGGGGGTGACATATTTTGGTAATGAGATGGAATTGAATAGAGAGGAAAATGGGGAAGTAATGCAAGTCTAGTTGTGGAGTGTAGAAATGACTTGGGATGCAAATAATGCTAGTTTTGTTAGATTTGATAGGTATTTTTCTTCTAAATTGAGATGCCTCATATTGAGTGACAATCTCATAATCCCTAAGGTACTAATGAGTCTCATCAGGCCTATGGATAGCCCCCATAATTTGAAAGTTTCACCTAATTGGGGAGATATCATCCCTTACTCTGTTTCTACTATTTTCAGAATTTATGATTTTAAAGGGAGTCCTCATGTCTTGCCTTACCAAGTACCTTTCAAGGTAGGAATGGATGAAGTTTTGTGGCAACTAGGAGGAGTAGAAGAAATGTTTTTGTTGAAGAGGCAACTAGGGTCAATTTTCCCTACCTGCACAGTGGCCCATCAGTTTGTGATTACCAAAGGGGGTTGGCTCTTTTTGCATAAAATTTTGGATCAGTATATGATGACTGTCTCCCATCCCCATTTTTGTGATTCTGAGGGATTTTTCAATCAAACCTTAAGGCATAGGATTAAGCTGGGATAGGTCAAACATGATTCATATTATCCAAAGGACATTATAAGGAATAAATTCTCATTGTAGGAACAAGAAACTAAAAAAGAAAAATGGAGAGTTTACTCTCGGGTCCTAGAATTCATTCATTGTTTTGATCAGAAATATAGTCCTTTAGATAATGCTAATATAGAGGCTGATAGAATAAATAATCTCATGAGTAACTTCCCTGAAATAATGCAAGCTAGGAATGAGAAGAAATAATTTTTTATTGATTCTTATCCTGATAAGGCTAGAGAAGTCATAAGGAGGTTGGCTTTCACTCCTAATATAGGAGCTAGTCAAATAATTATACAGAAGAAGCCTGGTTACACTATAATTAAAAATAAAAGGGGTCCTGTAGATAAAGGCAAACAAATAATGGGATCCACTAGTACAACCCTAGAGGAGAGACCTAATGAGCCTAGTCCTAAGAGGCAGAAGGTAATGAGAGAAGAGAGGCCCCAAGTTGAGGAATATTTGCCCACTTAATCACCTTTGAGGATTGGAGAAGAACAACTCACAGGTGAGCAAATTGAGTAGATGGGATCACAGGGAGGCATTTTTATTACTCAAGTAGAACTGGATGAAGGTAACCCTCTAGAACCTCCCCTCCCAAGTCTAGACCTAAAAATAGCTGACTATAGAGGCAGGGAATTGGACCTTGTGTTAGAACAGGCAAGTCATCAATTTTTGGCTGATGACAATTTTTTGAAATCTAGGGCTTTTTAGTAGTTTGCATGGAGGGCAAACATGAATATTTTTGAGGAGAAATGTAAAAGGGTGAAAAAAAAGCATCTAGAAATGGATGAAGCTACCATCCAGAACCAAACAAAAGAAGAAATGATGAAATAATTTCAGAATATAAGCCCTGAGGATGGAAGGCATATGGTGAAGGCATCTAACATTTTATTGTTACCAAATTGGGATATTGCTGATGCCTTAGTTTTTAGTTTTTTTTCAAATAAACTGACCTTGCAAGATCAAAATAAAGGGGACTTTCAAGGCACTACATTCATTGAAGATCAAGCTACATTGGTTAGCTGGTCATTGAGAAGAGGATCTAGAGACCCATCATCACAACCAGGTGAGTCTGGATTGATGGGAAGCATAATTGTGAGAAAAGTTGTTGATACCTCACATGTGTAGGCAACACACTGGAATGTGGATTCTTCCAAGTTTCTTTTGGCCATTGCTAAGAAGGAGGAGCAAACTATGTTTGAATTACAAAATAAATATGAAATAATTCTTGAGGCCTATAACAAGGAGGTAAAAAGGAGAATTGAGCTTGAAGACAAGCTAATGGGGAAGTCCACTAAGCCAAGAATAACATACCCACATCCTCCAGTTGAACCCTTCAAATCCACCTCCCTCATAGAAATACCAGATACACCCCAAAGGCCACAGTACTACACTACTAAGGATTTTGAAGAAGAAAAGGGTAAACTATGGGCCTTACATGTAGAGCTAGAGTCAAAATATGACGATAAACTAAGAAAAGCTCTCACATATTTGGGGGACAAAGTTGAATGACCACTAATCCATGATCAGTTGGCTAGGGTGATTAGTATCTGGGAGGAGTTGAAAGCCAATGATGAGGCTCTAAAGCCTATTGTGAATAAATGGGTAAGAAGGGAGAAAAAAATGAAATTTTTGTGTTTCTCTGTCATAAGGGGTTCTTATGATCAAATTGAAAAAACCTTTGACATTGTTTCTGATCTTGCTGATTTTGACAATAAAAGGATTCATTTACAGAGAATAATAATAGGCTACTTGAACAAATATAAGAGCCAAAAATTTAGTTTGTTTCCTTGTGCCCTAGATAAAAGAAATAATTTGAAAAACAAAGATGAATGGGTGAAGGAACTTGATGATATTTTTTGTTTAAGGATGAATATAATTATAAATGAAACAGGGCATGCATGGTGGGCTACCACAATGGAAGAAATGGTGAAGGCCCAAATATTCTTTGATTCTTTAAAATAGGAATTTTTTGCTATTAATAATGAAGTTGAGTATGTGTTAAAAAGACAGAGAGATATTTTGCAATTCAATTGGCCAAATGACACATTGTTTGACAAGTGGATGGTAGAAATAGCTCCTAGTGAACAATTTGATGAAGATGAAACTGATAGTGATGAGGTGCAAGGTGAGGAGATCCAAATCATTGACACCATCACTACTCAAGCCCAATTGGAAGAAGAAGACAAGAATAATTAGTCACTTTTAGTTGCAAGCCTGGGACCACAGGATGCTGATACAACCGAAGAAGAGAAAAAGGTAGAAGTTACTCCCACCATATAGGATAAAGATAGTGAAAACCCACAGGTGGAAGTTAATGTGCCATCATAAGAGAAAAATTCATCATTGGCTAATTTGGAAATTTCATACAAATAGGGATTAGAATAATAGCCAACTCAGCAACATTAGACGATGTTATAGAAGTTGACCCACCAAAAAGAATGTTTTGATTTGGATATCTTCTGTTACCCACATTTTTGTCATTTTGTGATAGGTGTATGTAAATATTTCTTGTAAAGGATACTTATCATTTTCTCTTAGCTTGAAGCTTGTTGCATCTCACACTATACAAGTGAGATTCCAGGGCTAGAGAAAGGGTTCGATTTCTATTGTGTCTAGGTGATATACTTAGTTTATTCTCGGTCCAATATTTGATCAAGTTTGTGATGTATTTTCTCTGTTAGTTCTTGAGAATACATGAATATAGAATGATCTCTGTGTTTCTTCTTAAGGTCATTCTGATTTTACTACAAATGTATACAATTTTCAAGGAAAATGAATACAAATTATGAGCTGTCCCCATATCAGTTCTTTCTGAATTTTGTTTCCTTTTGATTACTTGGTTATCTTGATATTGTATGAGTAAAAACTTGTGCAATTGAATGCAATCTAGTTAGGTTGTATATCTGTTCATCACTGCTATTAGTTCAATGGATTAAGTAAAAGCTTTGATGAATTTGATCAGGTTGCTGCAGTAGTAGAAAGGATTTTTTGAATGATGAATTCTGATAAGAATTGCTGATAATATTTGTTGTAAGGCAAAAAATTAGATCTAAGGATTTTTTGTAGACTTTGAACCCCAATGGATTAGGCACTGGTCAAATTGATTCAGCTGGAAGAGAAATATGTCATAAATGGTTTTCAAATGCAGAATTATAATTAATTTTACTTTTATTTCCTATAGATCTTCAAAGTTGGCTAGTACTTGTCTACATGGAATGTTTTAGCTTCAATTAGCCACTATTTCTCAGAACACGTGTAGACCTATAGAAGAATTTTGGCCATATCTATTATATGGGATGTGTTTAGAAAATTGTCATGAATTATGCATGTATTTGAGGATTTGAGATGAGAATCAGAATGAAACTAAAATAATCCTCATACAACATTTTCCAGTCTATAATCATCCATGGGTAATACCCACCTTGGTTTTGCAGAACTTAAATAGTAGAAAACCACCCTTGATTTTGTTGAAGTTGGGTCCAAATGGTTTGCACATACAATTGTTAATAGGAATTGGCTAGTCTTTAGATTGTGTGAGTGATGTCATTTTGGTATTGAGCATTTTGTTGCTTTGTAGTTTTTCAAAAACACCAATAGGCACAAAATAAGGTTTTGGAAATATAGCTAGATGAGAGGGAAACTACTAGTTTATAGAAAAGTCAGAAGACTAATGGAAAATTGGAAGGAGGTGATAGGACAACGAGTGGTGGATTATATTGACCAGGGAAGAAGGTGGAAGAAATTGCAAAATGATACGTATTCCCAGGAGGATATTCAACTCCTTAAAGAACTGGAAGAATTGATGGAAGCAAAAATAATCTTAATTCTAATTCAAGAGGATAAAGTGGTATGGGACTTAATGCCTAGTGGAGACTTTATAGTAAAATCAGTTTACAAGCATCTATGGAGTACAAATTTGCACTCCCTAATATGGAGTAAAGTTTGGATAAGCAATCTCCTACCCAAAATTAATTTTTTTTGGTGGACCGTTCAGCATGGCAAAATTTTAATGTTGGACAATCTGAAAAAAGGGGTTTTATGATACCAAACAGATGTTATCTTTGTAGAAGACAAGAGGAGAGTATCTCCCACCTGTTTCTAAAATTCTCATATACTTTAAAGATATGGGAGTTTGTTTGGGGAAAATTGGGATTATGTTGGGTGTTGAAAGATAAGTCAATTTGTGGAAAATTGGGATTGTCCCTTCTATCACCCTAAATTGATACTTCTATGGAAAAGTGTTCCTCCTTATATTTGCTGGCACATTTGGAAAGAAAGAAACAATAGAATCTTTTGGGAGGAGGAAAAACCACATGAGTTTGTGATAGGTATCATGAAGAAATTGTTAAAGGAAAATATAATGACTACTAAATGCAAGCTACCAAAGGAAGAACCAAGTAGAAAAGAAAAAAAAATAGCAGAGAGATGGGGTATCCAAGAGGGTTTCAATCATTTTGATAACTCCAAAGTCTTAAAGAGATAGAAAAAAATATGGGCACCACCAACCTTAACACATCTAAAGCTAAATTTAGATGGTGCTACAAAAGGGGGTATATGAATGGAAGGTGGTGTGCTAAGAGATAGAAATGGAGATGTGCTGCTACTATATTTTGGGAATGTTGGAGGAGGAAGTAATAATCTACCTAAAGCAATGGCTTTGCTCTAGAGCTTGCAATTGATAAGGGAAATGCAGATAAAGGAAATAAACATAGAAGGGGATTCCAAATTCATCATTGATTTGGTGAAGAGAGTCTCTAAACCTAGCTAGAATATCCTAAATGTTATTATGGATACAAGACATATTGTAGATGGGATGGAGAAAGTCCAATTGCAACATATTTATAGAGAAGGAAATAGGGTGGCAGATGCTGCTGCCGCCATGGGTTTTGAATTAAGGAAATTGACATGTTGGAGAAACTTAGAAAATTTAAAGGAGGAAATGAAGGCCTTGATTGGAAAGGAAGGAAGAAAAAGTTAACCATGATTTGGAAAATAATGGTTAGTGCCAATTTTAGCAACATTACACCTGGGAAGACAAAATGTGCTAAATTTAATGAAAAGTTTAAGGGGAAGTTGATAAGAGGGTATCGTACTGATTGGATAATAAATAGGGGTGATTTGAGGTGGCTTTTATTTCACCATAATGGTAACACAAGGAAAAATTTGAATTACTTTCTCTCTGAAAGTACAAAAGTTTTCAGTACCAAGACTGTTAGTGCAATTGGGGATGTGAGAATAATAATGCTAAGTATGTGTGAATCGCATTATAATTTTGATTGGGATTTCAAAACAACCCAAAAACTAGTTTAGGAGATGATTAAAACCCTTGTTAAAGTTAATATAGTATTGTTGTGATTTTGGTGATCAATACTTTCAAGAATCTCGACGGTAAGGAAATTCAAATGTAAATTGTTGAGGTTGGAGGGTTAGAAACCAGTGAGGAGGAGATGGGTGGAGATTTGAATAGACTGAAACCACTGAAGATTGAAAAATTTAAAGACAGAATGGAAACCTGGTTTCTATTGAAGGAGGGGGGATTTCTTCCCTATATGTAGGTGATGGTGGGATATGACAAAAATTGTGCACTCCAATTTGTGAACAGTTGGAATGAGTGCAAGGTCACAATAAATGGAATTAAATTCCAAGTTAATAAGGAAGTGATTTCAATGGTGACTAGGCTATCCATGAGGGGGAAAAATGGTGGAAGGTCACAAAAACTGTGGATGAGGCTAGTATGAGCAACTTCTTCAAAGAGAATTTAGAACCAGTGAATTATAAGGGAGGATTCAGAAGGGACGAGCTTCTGACTTTGTGGGATGACATCTACCTGGTGATTATGAAATACCTTACGCTTGAAAGTAGGTTTGGAGTTTACTACTACTATCACTTTCCATTGCTCAATCATTTTAGAAAAAGGGATTTCATTTCTATTCCATTTTTTCTCTTACATTCTCTGGAGGATATGGTTAATGATGTTAGGGAAAAAAGGCGTAAGGGTCTAAATTTTACCATTATCCACCAAGGTCTGATTTTTAGGCTCTATTAGCTCCACCTCACCCTTTGTCCCCCTAGGGTTATAGTGGTCAATAACCAGTGCCAAAATCAAAATTCTCCCTCGAGTACTAGCACAGTTACCAAAATCTACTCCCTGTGGCCCTCCCCCAACAAAGAGGCTAAAAAAAAGAAAAAAAACTAGATTCAGCTATAGAAAAAAAGGGTTGTAAAAAAATTAAGGTTGAAAAAATTGTTGCGGTGGAAATTGAGGAGTCAGAAGAGTAGGGTGGGTAAGGGTAGGTGAAGGTTGAGAAAGCTAGCTAAATCCCAGGCTAGGTACAAGAAAAAATCCAAAAGATATAGATTGGAAGAGGAGGAAGAGGAGAGTTCTAAGAGAAAGGAAAGGGAGTTGGAGGAGGAAAATCTCTATGATTCTAAGAGAGATAAAGAGGAAGGGAAAAAAGAGAAGTGAAAACTTGATGGATAATTCCTAGGCATTGGCTAGTAATACCCTGTCATCGGCTGGTAATGACATTACCACTGAGACTCATGTTTCAGCTAGTTTCACCCTTTAGCCCATAAATTTTTGTGAGGATAGTAACAAAGTGGACACTTCCCCCATCACTATTTCCTCTTCGATTAAAGAAAAATGTAATTTTTTTATTAATCCTCAAGTTTTGCAAGATGGAATTCAATTGACAAAGACTAATGAGGGACCTGGAAAGGTTCATAAAGATGGGAACGAAAAAGAGGAGGAATGAAATGAAACAATTGCACTGCTGGAAAAAAGAGTTAGAACCTTGGAGGAGGGATTTCATTCTTTCTCTAAATTTGCACTGAAGGTCACCCATGTAGTGGCTACCAACCTCCAATTGCTAGCACATGAGAAGGATGATTCGAGGATGGACATGAAAGATAATAAGCTCCTCTACAAGTTTCTTGCTGATGATTGGGCTTGGGTCCTTCTAGCTAGGAAAGGAAAAGAAAAAGAAAAAGAAAAAAAATTGAATATTTTTAAGGGATTTAAGGTTCCTAGTTTTTGTTTGTTTTCTACTGCAACATAGTTGCTAGTTTACTGCTGTTACTAAGACTTGGGTTAGCCTATTTAAGCCAACAATTTTTATTCAGAACTTTATAGTGTGTTTAAGCTCTATAGTTTTTGGCTACTATGTTTGGTTATACGATCCTAAACTTTAGTTGGTTAGTTTATTATAGACTTTTGATAGGTTGGCTTTCTTATTATTGGTGGTTTTTGGTTGTTTTTGTCTATGTGTGTTGGTGGCACCTTTTTAAATTCTATAGGTGTTTGCTGGTAGTGTGCTAGTTACCAATTGTTTTGTATGGGCCAACCCCCTTGTTTTGGTTGCTTTTTATTTCTAAAACATCTACAACCATCATATAAATTAAATCACACATGCACATATATATATATATATATATATATATATATATATATATATATATATATATATATATATATATATATATATATATATATATATATATATATATATATATATATATATATATATATATATATATATATATATATATATATATATATATATAACATCAGATCTATAAAGTCCATGATATAAGAAGTGCATAAGTCCAAACATCAAAAAACTTGAATAGTCATATATCAAAAGATTGAATCACCAAAATCAACATCAAATGGTCAATACCATCAATGATACATATGAAAAGCCAATAATAGTGCAATACAACATGATACATAGATCAACCCTGTGTCTAACCACCTCCATCATTTGTATGTGTTTGGTTGGGAGGTCCCTACTTGTTGAGAGACTCTTCTCATCTCGAGGAGCTTGCTTTTTCGCATATGTCGCTAGTGCCACAAGACTTGAGGTTGCCATCTGAGCTATGGTAGCCCCATCTATCCTCAGGTGTGGTGGTCAAGATTTACTATAGTGGAAAATATTCACCAAATGGATAATATCACTCATCAGGGACCCTAGATTTGGTGATTTTTTTGGTACTTTTGGGGTGGCGACATCGCCTGCAATTTATGAAAATTGGGTCGCATGCTTAGACCAATCACCAATATTGATATATAATAATTTTTAATTTGACAATGACTTCGCCAATGAAATCTAATCTTTCCACATGGTAAATTAAATGGTTTTGCCCACAACATTTGAGGCATGTCTTAATTGATGGTCACATTCATCAACCTATGGTAAAACTTTAAGTTAGGTTATATGTAAATTACATATATTTGACAAGTGTCTCTATTCTAGAGACTTTCTAAGGACCTTTTTATCCATCTAATCTTTGGCCTGAAATAGATTATACTATGGACAAGTGTCATTATTTGGAAACTTTCTTTGAAACTTGTTGTATTTTAACTTTTTAGCTCAAAATGGGATTTAGACCATCAATTTAGGATCATCTAACAGTCATTAAAAAAGGTTATTGTATCTTGGATGATATAATTTTATGGTTTCTACATATTTTTGCTTTTGGTTGCGATTTTTTGAAATAATAAAAAGATTCACCATAGTTTTACAAAATTTTCATACGTTAGAAAAAATCACCAATAAAATTAATTTTTTTCCTATTTTGAAAAAAATTGCCAATTAAAATTAAAATTTCCCCCCTAAAATAATGTTGGATTCGCCATGATTTTATATAGTTTTCCAAAGGGGGGTTTCTTAAAGTTATCCCTAGTGGTGGTACTAGAGGCCTCAGTGTCATCATAGCTATAAATGCTTGTACCATACTCATCAACTCAATCATCTATGCCTCCATATAACTCATTTGAGCCTCTATGTTTGATTACCCAATTGGTCTATCTAGCAGTAGCTGCCCATGTTGCACTATTTGTTGCTGCCCCTATGGCTGTAAACCCTATGTACCTAGGATTAAGACTTGAATCTGTGGCGTCTACAACCAAATAAACTACACATCATCTGGTAATCTAGCCCTACACCACTACCTGTACCCCCTCTCATAATCACCCCACCTTAGCCATGGATCTCTCTAGGTCTCTCTACTACAACCCCTCTTAATCTTTGCATTGGGCTTTGTACACTAATCGACCACTATGGTAATACTACTACCTGACCTTACCCTCTATATCTCCTCCATACCCTAGCTCCACCTTTAGCTCTGCCTCTAGATTGACATCGATCCCTACCTCTCCCCCCTCCACCCTCATCATCCTCATCCTCCCCTTTGCTCGTGATGTAGGAGCATCCTAGGTGTAAGAGAAATTTTGCATCACCCAAAAATATTTTTATTTTAGTCTTTTCTATTTTAATAAGGACTAGTAGACATGGTGGTTACTATTTATGGGAACTTGCTATTTTTAGTAAGTTTTTCATATGAGCTTGAAATGTTCTCATTTTCTATACGAAGGTTCATTTTAAAGTTGTAAGCCTACCATAAAAATATTATTGCTCAAGCATAAGTATTAGAGAAGTTATTGCAAATTTTTGGTGGAAAAATTTGCTAAAGAATCTTCAGGCTCATTGTTGGAGGCCTTAGAGTGCCTGGATGAGGTCTAGAAACTTAACGAAAGGGCACTAGAGCAATTCCAAGCCTATAGATTAGGAGCTAGCATTTTTGAAAAGTGGTTATAATAGCCAATCAGAGAAATGGTTCGTGAGTTATGGCTTTTAGAAGTTGGGCTACCAAAATTTGTAAAATAATTTCTCAAAGATGTATCTAGCCGATTCTATGTGTATCGTTAGGGTCTGTCGGTCCTAAGTATTAAGTTTGAGCATCTAGAACCTTCTTGGATTGCATACAACCACCTATTTAAGAAAGGCATGAATATTGTCTAGGATAGCTCTGGGTGATAGTTGGCAACTTGTCTTGCAGATTGTTGTAATGAAGGCATCCATGTGGGTTAGCATATTGTACTTATGAATTCTATAATTCCACATTTGTGGTACAAATAAGAAGTCCACAGTTTGTTCTCACATTTTTTTATTATTTTTATGTTTTTGTTATAAGTTTGGCATTATAGTATTGAAAGTCCACATTTTATTCTCGCATCAAGTGAGGATCCTTGACATTGGGTCTCTCTTTCCTTAGAATCTAGACCTGATTTCTAGATACCGAGACCTATTTTGGAGCCTTGAGACAATCCTAGAGGTTTGTGCACTTGATCTTTATGGGTGCAGTGTGTCCTTGAATAATTAGGGGTTTAGTCCACTGTTAATGGTCTAATCAGGGGTGTAGTGCACCCCTTGTGAAGCCATATTCTGGCTTCTTTCTTTGAGTCTCGTGTTCAGCGATGTCAGGGTGTTAACTTCTATGTCATTCAACCTACGAGAGTTAGTTAATTCCAAGATCTATATAAACTCGACAATCACAATGAGCAATTGCATCCACAAGCTCTAGCTCTCAAGTGTTCAAGTCTTCAAGCATTCATTCAAGCATTCCTCCAGTAAAAATTGAGGATTCAAGGATTCAAGAAATTAAAGGATTTTATCTTCAAGATCTTATTAAATCCATTAAAGATCCTTTTTTGCATCTTCTACATCCATTTATCTTCATCTTCTTGGTCCAAATCCATTGGTGAAGTAAGCACATTGCATTCAATTCAAGAGATCCGACCTTTTTAAGGTGAATTTATACATTTACTTTACATTTGTGCAATTTAAATTATTTCAATTCAAGGTTAATTCCTAAACTAGGGTTTTACTAAGGCAAACCCTCCATTAGCACCAAAAATACTTTTTATTGCAGGTTGAGAATTTTGAACTGATGAACATGTTATAGATTGGAGTACTCTTTTTAGCTTTCTTTGAAATTGTAAAATTAGAATAAACATCACATACCTTTCATCAGGGTGGAATTGCACCCTTACTATTCTAGTTTTCCCTTGAAGATCCAATTTGCCTCTGATAGTTCGTTGAAAGAATTCAAGGTTTTATCTATTGCACAATTTTAGGCCTAGATATGACAACTTCAACACATTTTGATTAGAACAACAAGTACAAATAGATCTCAGATGTGTGTTCCCTTTCTTCCTTAGTCTTTTCAGTATATCTACATGTATCTAGCTTTCCTTACGCACACATTGAGGGTTTTAAAAAAATTAGATATCTTTAATTTCCTCTATTCTTCCTCTATTGTTCATTTCGTTAGCATTAATCTCTCTAGACCAAGTTTTTTAGAATCAGGATTGAAAGAATTCCTTTCCTTATATTCTCTCCTTCTATATTCTATACTTCCATATATCTATATAGATTATGTGATAAACTTGGGTTTTCTTCTTGTAGTCTTGCTCATGATCATATTTCTCTCTCTTCATCTCTCTTTCTTACACTTTTCCATGAGTTTCTATGTAAGATCATATTCCATCTAAAATGGGTGGTAAATATGGAATAAAAAATTGTATACCTTGGTTGAGCTATCCAATTCCATGGTCACTTCACACTCAATTTAGTGTATGTTTCATTCTAGAGTGCATAGAAATTCATCATGCATTTAACTAATAAATTAATAAATATGGTTCCTTTCTTATTTTAATTTCTCTATGGGCCCTTACTTATAGGCACACCCCTTTAATTATTTCATCCATTCAATCATCATTTGAAACCATAGGCCCTATTTTATCTTGCATGGCTTTTGTATATTATCTTGACATCACACCTTTATTTTATGCATATGTTTAGAATCCCCATATCAAATTAGACCCTTAATAAAAAAATCCTAGATTTGTTAGTATAGGGTGATTACGTGGGTAGGGGTTGGGTTGGGCAGTCCCTAACCTAAATATGCTTGTAACCTTAATATTTTGACCTAAAATTGAATTGAGAAATACTAATTTTTATTTTAGTAGGATCATCAAATCCATGCTACCTCCTTTGGGTTTCAAACCCCAAAATGGCTAGGTGAGGTATATAAGTAAGGCTAACTTCTTCATTTTGACATCAATCCACATCCAATATAATCATGAAATCTTTCATTCACGTTTAAGTATTCAATCATATCAATCATTCAAGATCTATAAATTTCATGCATATTTTTAGAATCCTCGTATCAAATTATACCCTAAACTAAAATTGGGCACAAATTGGTTGGTATAAAGGTATGTGACAAGTTGGGTCTCCCCTAACCTTGATATTTGGGATTGAATAGAACATCATTCATTTTATCGTAGTTAGTTTCTTCAATCTACATTGACCTCTTTTGAGTTTTGAAGCTTTAAATAGCCACATGAGGTGTATAAGAAAGGCTATCTCCCTTATTTTGGCTTCAATAAACATATAATCTAATCAAATGAAACTATTCATTCAAGTTCAAGCATTCAAGACATTTTATTCCACCATATTCTTCATTGTGGCTAGATTAACAACCATCATGCAAGCATGTATTTTGTGATTTCCTTTGAGGTCTTTGTGGAGTCATATTATTGCATCAAAAATTTTGATCTCATTTCAAGCTATGACATATCATCAAGCTATAAGACATATTTACCTCAAATCTAGCTACTGATTTATATTATAACACTTTGATCTCAAGTACATTTCAATTCAATATCACAACTATTTCTACAACTAGTGTTTGATTTGGGAAAAACCCTTTCTACAACATGTTTCCCTAATTTTTTATGTCCAAATGCCAAGTGGAGCCTCTATAAAATGGGATAGCAATAGAGTAAACTAAGAGCTTTAGTTTGATAGTTCATTACAATTTGCAAGCTCAAAGGTGATTGGTCGCACCCCTAATGTATTGGTTGTCCCTAACCCCGCTAGTCGCCCCTAACCTCCTATTTTGGATTGAATTTTGGTTTTCTGGTTGTTCATTATTCTCTCTTCCCAAATATAATCCTAATATTGAATTCTTAGTTTATTGTATATTTATGAATATAGAGAATAATATTCTCTCTACATCTAACCCAAGATCTTGCATGCAATATCACAGTTATCTTCCACTATACCAAAGTATTATTCTATTCACTTTGTTTTTCTCATTTAATATTGTGATTATAATTTTGGTTTATGCAAATGAAAAATACCAAGTTTTATTTATGAAATTATTTTAATGTAGTACAATGATAATGATTTCTATAATCATGTGTACATTTTTTTTATTGACATTAAGGTCAATTTGTCTATTAGTGACTCAACACTTAGTCAATTGGTTACATTGATATCGAGCTACCAAGCTTATCATTCAGTCTACAGCATTAACCAAGTGATTTGGTTTTTCCTGAGCTACGTAGTCAGAATACAATGTCTACAAAGCACTTGAGTCAGTTTGTAGTGTTTGTCGAGCTACACAGTGTTTACCGAGCTTCAGAGATAAAGTTCAGTATAAACTACACATAGTAGAGGCTACCAAGCTATTTAGTGGAAGTGGAGAATATCGTAGTGTTAAACAATGTCTACTGAGCTCACAGGGTTAATGAAGTGGATCTAATGTTGTCTAAGTCATGTGTTGTCAATTGAGTGATGTAGTTGCTATCAAGTTTCTCAAAGTTCACCGAGTCACACAGTGCTGACTGAGTTCAAGCTACTTCGAAGTGATTAGTATGGACTAAGCTTCAAGTTCAACCAAGTGGCAAAGATTTTTGAGAATTGACAGTGTTTTCCGAGTATCAGAACATCACCGAGTTTTTTTCAGAACCTGAGTTACAACAATTGGTTTAAGGTTTAGGATTTAGGGTTTGCTAACTTTGTGAATTATGATGAAATTGGTTTTGTAGCTAACTCTAGTAAGTTGTGATTTGGATTGGTATATATGTAATACATTATATCATATCCAAACAAGATAAATGAGATGAGATGAGATGATGAGAAGAAGTGCAAATTAAGAAGGCTACAAGCAATATGAGGGACAACAGAGTTTTATCTATCATAGTCAGGTGATCATTGCAATACAAGGAATCTCAACCAACAAATTAGAGTTGCAGATAAGAGATCATCCACTGGTTCATCCTAACAAGTATATTAGTTAAACCCCCTAACAGGGTAGACTTAACAATCTTTTCTAAATCTCTTAACCGAGTGTATACTTCATTGTATGTTTGTAAATCCTTTGACAAGGTGGACCTCACAGTCTTTATTGATTCTAATAGGGCAGATCACCAGAAGTAGTCAATTGTAAGCCTTAACATGTTAAATTTATACTGTAGTACTAAAGCTTGTGGGTATCATCCCCACCCCAGTTTTACTAACTAATTGGAAGGTTTCTGGGTTACCATATCTTGTGTCAAAGTGTTATGAATGTTTATTTTCTTTCATTCTTTCATGCATGCAATTAGATTAGAATATTATATGAAGGATTAATTGGTGAAGTAAGTTAAAGTTTTATTGGTTCCTGATTCACCCCTCCCGTCTCAATAACCTTGCCTACCTTATATTTCCAACATTTGTAGGGTTAGATTTATGGAAAAAGATGAGAAAATTGAGGTCTATTCTCTAACAATTATCTTTTAAATATAGTTTACTTTATTAGTTAAGTTACAACTTAATTTAGTAGATGCATGTTTCTTGGAATTTTTATATGTGCATTCGATAATGGGAAAATTTTATAGAAGGAACAAAGTGCAAGCACTACACCTATACTCTTGTAACACACTCATATTATCATTGATATAAATAAATATGCCAACTTAATTTATGATTTAGAATCATCATGTACACGTTGACATTATCTAGCCTCATACCTATCCTCCAATAAAGCTATCCTTGGTGGCTTAGAACTAGTTCCTATCAAACTCCTATTCTAATATTGGATGCAATTTTCATTGTAATTTTGTTTTCTAAATATAATCACTTCTAAAACCCCATTTACCATAATGAATGCCTAACTTTGCATTCCTTCACCTAACCCCATTGCAAATAGTGGCCATTTCTAATAATTTGGATGATTATTTTTTGAATTGAACATTTAAAAATGCCTAAACAAAGGCAACTCTAGGGCACTCTATGGTCCATGATCACATCTTTAAACATAAATTGAATATGGAGAATTAATAAAAATTAAGGAGCTTATTAAGATCACAAATACCCTTGTACTCAAAGACGCTGAGCTTTGATAAGTGTTCCCAAAGTTCACTATTTGATCTAATAAACTTTTACTAAAATGAAATTAACATAACTTAGAATTAATGCTAGATGTAAATATGATCATGGTTTCCATGCCATGAATTGAAATATTGATTTATAAGATTTAAAAGAAACATACATTAGAAAAAATATGTATTTAAAATAATGATTTTTTTAGAAGCGTAACAAAAAAATAATACTATATTACAATAAACTAAAACATGAGTAACCTACTCTTTTCAATTTAATCTCTTTATATGTCTTACACTTGATTAACTCATTGGTATTATTCTAAATTGAATTTAATAATAATAATTTCCAATTCACACCAATTCAAAAATATTTACCCATGACTTAAAATTAATAATGTTATGATTGGATAAAGCAGGATAGGGCTCAAAACCATACAATAAAACAAAAAGAAAGATTGTCAAAGTAAAATCAAGTAAAAAATGACAGGAAGAAAGGAACTCACAAGAAGTGAATTCAAAAGGATTTTGAAGGGATCCACAACCACATGGACCCAGGGTCCAATGATTACAAATTTTTTAAATTTTTTTAAAAAAGGGATTTAAGTAGGAACCTCAAACCAATAACCAGAGAATACTCCTTGCCCGTAAGAAATGAGGGACAGGAAAATGAATGGAGAAGGACACCAACATAAGAAACAATAACTCCGGTGACTTCATAAGGCAACAAAAAACCTCCAAAACTGAACGGAAAAGATAGACATCAACAAGAAGGAAATAGGTGTAAGACCCGACAAATGAAAAGAGGGGAAAGTCTCTCTGAACATCAACGAGAGGAAAAAGACAACCAATAGAATGCCTCCAACCAGAAAAAAAACCTGTCACCAAGCAACCGAAAGGGAAATATCCCCCACAACCACTGAACTCTTCTTATCAATAGCAACCCAACTCCAAAGGATGTGCCTCCACCTCAATAGGAGCTTTCACCTCAAAAGGAAACTTAAAAGAAGAAAAAAATGAAAAGAATACAACATCCACCTCCAAGAAACTAGGTGAAATCTCACCTCCAAAGAGAAAGACTCTCCCTTAATAAAAGTCTTGCAAGGAGATAGGCAACCATGGAATACCATTAGAAAGAAAAAAGAAGAACACAAGGAGAGGGGAATTCCTTCAATTAAATCTAGCTTCCAAAGGCCAAAGCCACCAAAGATCAAGGAGGAGTTTAGATCCACTTCCAACCCACCAAATTGAGCAAAAAAGATAGGGAATGATTGAATAGTAGAGGAGAAGAAATAGATCCAGTAAGGCACAATAAGAAACACCACCATCAAAGTAGCACACAAGGACTCCTCAATCACCAACAAGATAACTTAGAAGTAGCCAAAGGCAAGACGATGTCTAAGAAAAAAGGGACAACCCTCACCAAAATGATAAGTACCCTAAGATCCAAGTGACCAGATATGAACAAATGAATCCCCAAGGGAAGATGACTCATTGTAGAAGAGAAGTTTGACAACCTAGAAAGTAGTAGGGAAATAGAAAACCTTAGCGTCCAAAACCATTCCATCCTAAAACAAAGGCCCAAAGCATCATTCCTGGTGGCTATCCAAAGCTCCCGAACAAGGGCACCAACAACACCCAAAAAGGGCAACCACAAGGCAATGGGGAAGAGGCCCCAAGCCCCCAACCAACAACCACAAGGCACCCTTATACACCAAAGGAAAAACCAAATGTGCCACCAAAAGTGCAAGTCAAAAGATGGTCACCCACACAACCACAAAGCCAACACAACCTGCCCTACATATCCATTTGTGTCACACTCATCCCCAACAGATTCCTCCAACTCCTCTCTACTGCCTAAAATCTTAGCTCTCCCACTCTTGCTCTGACTCTCGCTCATTGCGCTATGAGATTTACTTAAAAATTAATAATGTTAATAAGGTGTCAAAATTTCAAGTTAATATTTTTAAAATTAATTTTGTAAAATTAGAAATTATAATATTATTTTTAACTATTCATTATAAGAACAACAATACTATAATTAATTTTACAAAAATACAAGTAAAATAATATGTAAAGACACTTTCAAATTATTTAATAATAAGACATTTTTACATTTTAGAGTATAATATAAATATTATTTTTAAACTAAATTATATACAATTTTTTTATATGAATAATAAATACCATAATTTAAAATTGGCAAGACATTGAATAGATGAGAATAATCTATTATTGCCCTTACATAAGTATTTTGGAAAGCAAACTATTAGGACTAAAATTAAGATGTTAACATCTCTAACCTTTAATCCTACTTCTTTCCCACCTCCATTTTTAGCCTTCATCTTAAGTAAAAATATATTAGTTGTTGTCTTTTTATGTAACGAGTATATTAGTTTATTCATAGAAAGGGATTATTCATCAAACAAAAAATATATTAGTTGTCATTATATATTTTAGTTGTTATTATGTTTATTTTTTTGATTTAGCTTATGATTTTTTCAACTTTATATTAATTGAATTAATTTTTACTTTTATAAATGTTATATTTCTTATAACGTAGAAGGAAACCTCCTAAAAAAATATCTCTATAATACAAATTTGTCTGAATCAATCATTTTAAATTTTTTTATTGAGAAAAATTCAGAAATATAAATTGACACTTTATAAAAATAATGATTGTTTATAAAAAGAAAAAAAAAAATTATTTTAATTAGTATAAATTAATAGTACAAGTGAATACATTAATATAGAATGACAAATTCCATTAAAAAAAACTCTATAATTCCCATCTTAGACTGCTTTATGAATCTCAGCAATTCCCCAAAACTTACATTAAATTTAAAGTATTAAATGGTAAATGTAAAACACATGAGCATTAATATGAAGAGAAGGATGTGACAAGCTGAATTGCATTATTAATGATAAAATCAAAGAAGAACAATCCAGTCCAATAACATTTCCTCACCTGCAAACTAAAAACATATTCTGATAATCAAAATGAATCCATATGACTCTTATTTTCAGATCTACAAGCACAACCTTCCATCCAAGTTCCATCTAATGCATGAATACAATTTCAGCAGACAAGTATAGCAAAGATAATTCCCACCAGAATAAAAATACATCCATTCAAGCTCTGCTTAATCCCCAAACCTGCAACAACTCACAAGACAATACAAGTTTTGGATATAAGCACGTTCATGATCAAGAAAAATAGATTGCAGGGCGATGAGTGATTTCAATTACTAACCACGGCTTGAAAGGACAGGAGAAGGAGCAGGAGTAGAAGCATGATCATGGCCTTCATGACACTCAATCTCCTTAAGAAGAAGAATGGCACTGATTACAATCACCGTCAGAACAAGTTTCAGACATTTAATATATAATGCCATCTTCCAAGAAATATTATCCTTCTCTTCTAATGGAGGGAAGATCTTTTGGACACCCGCTGCATTGCAAAAGAAATGGAGAAGATGTGTACATATGGAAATGAATTAGGGCGGAGGATGTTTATATATTATTTAAAAGAAGAGAAATATATTAGATAAGATGGCCTACACATTGCATTTGAACAGTGTAAAAGAGAAATGTGAGAGTCAACTCAAATTATAAGCTACTTATGGGGTGAGAGCATCATCCACATGCCCCACCAATTGATTTTAAAAAAGGGAAAAAGCCTGATAGAGTGCAATGGAAAGTATAAATGTATTATTTTACTTGTACTTCAAATAATTTGAAAAAGAAGCAAGGGCAACTTGTAAGCTTGTGGAGAAGGCACAACAGGCTAAACAACTAGAGTTGGAAGTGTGAAGTAATGGCAACAATTTTTTTTTAGGATGAAGAATAAATGGATTTATTAAAATATTATTATAATTAAAATATTTGTAATAAAAATATTAATATATTTAATAGTTATCATGATAATTATTTTTTCATGTTAGATCAATGATCTTAAAATTATTTTTAAATACTTTATTAAATTCTTTGATTAGGTCAGTTCATAGAACACAATCTTATTAATTGCAATGATGAATTTGAATTCATAAAAGTCAGCCTTAATAATTTTATCCTAGATCTACAAACTTGCTAAACTAAGAAAATTGATCTAACATAAATATGAGAATCAAACAAAACACTTTTATCTTCTTAATTACTTTTCCTATTTTAAATAAACATACTTATCCAATTTATCATTTCTTCTTATATTTAAGAACCTAAATTGATTTATACTTATTATATATATTATTAAATTATTTTAAATTACACTAAATTTCTTATATATTTAATGAATAAAATCAAGCATAAGATCTAAATGATTTTAGGGGGAAAGCTCATATGTTGACAATAAAACGGTAAACAATTTAAAGTAATAAGTCAAAAGTTAAGTATGTTAATTCTATCCAAGAGAAGCGTAAACCTATCTCAATATAGTTGGATTTGGATTACTCCGCAACTCATTATTATTACTTTTTAGTTTTGTTTATTAAAGTCAACAAAGGTTGATGAATCACCAAAAATTTTATATTTTTTTTCACCCCATAAAAAATGGTCTAACCTCCGTAACGTACTTTTGAAAATCGTATACCTTTGTAGTACAAACATTCATGAAGCACGCAATATTTTTTTATTCAAAGCCCAGGTTGAAAACTCCACTTGAAAATTAACACTATTGAGGACGATTGCAGATGTATAAGTACGTACTAAGCTTAAACAACACATATTAATCATAAAACAAAATAATGATAATAATAATAATAATAATTTTTCAAAGGCTTATAGATGTTTTGATAAGTACATCTAAAATGATATATGGAAAATTTCAAGGTTATTTTAATGAATGATTTTTCATTCTTGAGTCTTGACCTCATCTCTTATGGTCCAGCCCAAAACTTGATCTTTGGTGGGCTCATTAAGAACCTTTCAAATTCACCAACAGAGCTATTGACATTTAAAGGTTTTTAATTTTGTCAAATTGGTAGAAAACAAGTGCATCATAAACATGTTCAAGATGAATAAGACATACAAATATTTAGTGATAGTGGTATGAAATTAATCCGATGAAGCTCTATAAAGGTAGACACACATAGTTTTGGAAGTGAACTTTTGAGCTAGCTAGCGAGAATAGGGATTTGGTTGTCTTTAATTTTAGTTAAGTTCAGTGGCAAGTTTGATTTTATTGACCAAACATTTATGATGGTGGTGGATGCAAGATTGAGCACAACGAAGATTGCTAATCCAAGAGTTTTCATGTAGGAATGTACAACCCTTATGGGGAGCTATGCTTATGGGGACCTAATTCACTAAGCAAATAAATTCTTGGGATTTTAGAAGTTGATTTTTGATGTTTGGAGGGGATGGAAAAGGGAAAGAAGGGAAAACATAAAAGCAATTGGACCAAGAGAACATGGCAGAGATTTTATGAAACTTTGAATCCTCCTTCATGAGTAAAAGGAACATGCAACCCTAAATATGAGCACATAACATCACGTACTCTTCATTATTGGTGATGCAAGGAGGATCAAAAAGCTAGGGCCAAAGGCACACCTAACTATCAAGTCACCTTGCTGAGTAAACACAATAGAAGAAAACAACATAGAGAACAACACCCAGGAAAGAAGAAACAACAAATACTTTATTGATTCATTCAATTATCAACATACATGTCCATTTGCAAGCCTTCTGGGTTGTGACCAAAAGATTTAAAAAATCCCAGACTACAAATTTTTTAAGATCCTTCATTCTAGTTCCTCTAGCTTCCTAGACTTCACACTTTTCCAACCTTTAAGCCTCTTGCCTAACCTAACCAAAACACCCTATTTCTACTTGCCAAAATGACTTATAAAAGTTTCTAGATCATTACATAATAGAAGACTGACCTTAAAATGGTCTGCACACATCCCAAGGCAAGATCCTTACATTAAATTCATGACCTAAATTAAATACATAAGTCAGCTCACACTAGGAACCAATCAAAGACAAACTCGATCAAAGAAGGAACCAAGCATTAGAAAACATCAGGTTCACTTGACACATGAAGGAACACTTGGCCACCAAAGCACTCGGTCAATATTGGGAAACTTGGCTAACACTAAATAACTCGACCAACATTGAATAGCTTGGCAACTATTGGAACTCGGCAATAATAGGTAGAATGAACAAAGATGAGCAGGATAGCAAGGCAACCAAGGGCACTCTTACATCAAACAACTAGGGTTGAAAGAAATGATTCCCTTGAATCATTGAGATGTTAGAACCTGAGCTGAATCCAACTCAAATTGAGAAATTCATGTAGCATCTTCAACTGGTCTATTCTTCCACTTTACCAAATATTCATAGTAATATTCTCCTCTTGTGATTTTACCAATTCTTTGATCCAATATTTGTTCGACCTCTTCAATCTGCTTCTTAGGATAATCATTTGGTATAACAACTTCATCATCTGTCACATGATACTTATGTAAATCAACAATATTAAATATAGGAGATATATCCATGCCATTAGGTAACTTAACTTCATAAGCATTACCACTATCAAACTTCCTCAAAACTCTACAAGGACCAAACTTCTTCATTTTCAACTTACAGTATGTTTTGACATGAAATCTACATTTCTGTAAATGAACCACCACCTCATCACCCACTTCAAAAACATGATGTCTCCTAGACTTATCAACATTCTCCTTATACTTTTGATTACTTTGTTCCAACTTCAATTTCACTTCCTCATGCAAAGATTTCATAAAACCAACAAATTCCTCCCCTTCAACACTTCTCTTCTCTTCACCAACGACATTCCTCAAATTTGATACTCCTCTAGGCTGCATTCTAGTAACAATCTCAAAAGATGTTTTTTTAGTACTCCTATTCATATAATTATTATATGCAAACTCAGCTTGTGCCAATACCATATCCCAATTACTTGGTTTATTTTCAACTAAACATCTCAACAAATTACCCAAGCTTCTATTCACAACCTTTGTCCATCTATCTGTGGATGGAATGTAGAACTAAAATTCAACTCAATATCCATCTCCTCCTACAAAGTCCTCCAAAAGTAATCGACAAACATAGATAATACTTCTTGGTAATCCATGTAATCTAACAGTCTCTTTGAAGAAAATCTCAACAACATGCACATCATCTGATGTCTTCTTACATGGTATGAAATGTGCATCTTAGAAAATCTATTCACAATAACAAATATGGAATCATACCCCCTTCCCATCTTAGATAATCCAAGAACAAAATCCATATCGATGTCACTCTAAGGTTTCTCTGGAAAAGAAATAGGTGTATACAATTCAATATTCCAACTTACTCCTTTTGCAACTTGACAAGTTCCACAACTCCTTACGAAACTTTGAACATCCTTATACATATGTGACCAATAATACTTATCCTTAAGAAAACTTAATGTCTTATCAACTCCAAAATGTCCAGCCAATCCACTACAATGTATTTCCTTAATCATATTAGCTCTCATTGATCCTCTTGGTATACACAATTGAATTCCTTTGAACAACATACTTTATTGAATAAAATACTCATCATACTTACCCAATTGACTTGATATATATGGTGCTCTACACTCTCTCCACACCTTAGAAAAGTCAGGGTCAGTATCATACAACTCCTTCATTTCATCAAAACCAAGAGCTCCAACCTTCATCTTGGTCAACAAAGAGCATCTTCTACTCAAGGCATCTGCAACTCAGTTAGTGACTCCACTTTTATGCTTTATCACAAATGTGAAACTTTGCAAATATTCAACCCACTCCATATGTCTCTAATTCAACTTATGTTGACCTCCCAAATATTGTAAAGCTTTATGATAAGTATACAACACAAATTCCTTAGGAATCAAATAATTCCTCCACTTCTTCAAGGCTTGAACAATAACATAGAACTTTGGATCATATTCATAATGCTTATTTTTAGCATTATTCAACTTCTCACTAAGGAACACAACATTTTTACCTACTTGACTCAACACATCTCCTATAACACAACCACTTGCATTACATTCAAATTTGAAACACCTTATTGAAATTAGGCAAAGCCAATACAGATCAACAACCTTTTGTTTCAAAGTCTCAAAATTTTTATTAGCTCCATGTGTCCACTTGAAACCCTTTTTATCTCCTCTCATAGTCTCAGTCATATCATTGACAACAAAACTGAAATTCTTTATAAACTTCTCGTAGAAACTATCCAACCCATGAAATAATCTTACCTCACCCACATTCTCAAGTGTAGGCCATTCAAAAATTGCTTTAACCTTCTTAGGATCCATTCTCAAACCATCAACTGAAACCACAAATCCAAAATACACAATCTTCTATTGCATAAAGGAACACTTTTTTAGATTAATCAACAACTTCTCCTCTTTTAGCCTCTACAATACTTGTCTAATATGCTCAAGATGTTATTCCTTAGTCTTACTAAATATCATAAATTCATCCAAATAAATAATCACAAACTTATCCAAAAATATTTGTAGAACTTCATTCATCAATCTCATGAAATTACTTGGTGCATTAGTCAAATCAAAAGGCATAACCAACCATTCATACAAACCATATTTTTTCTTGAAAGAAGTCTTCCATTCATCACCTTCTCTCATTCTGATACAATGATAACCACTCTTCAAATCAATCTTGGAAAAATAGTTTTCTCTACTGAAAAAATCCATTATGTCATCCATCCTTGGCATAAGAAACCTATATTTCAATGTGATCTTGTTAATAGCTCTAGAATAAATACACATTATCCATTCTCCATTCTTCTTAGGTGCCAATACAATAGGTACAACACATGGACTCAAACTTTCTTTGATCAAACCTTTTCGCAACAATTTTTGCACTTTCCTATTAAGTTCCTCATTCTCAGTAGGTGTCAATCTATATGGTGCTTTATTTAGAAAATAGATCTAGGAATAAAATCCATAAAATGAGTTATGCTTCTTACTTGTGGTAAACCATTAGGAATATCTCTACAACAATCTCCTTGCATTCAAATTCAATAAATTTTCTATTTCTACTAGCACTTGACTAAAACTAATAGTTTTTGCGGTCACTCTGCCTCTACTATCTCTTGTTGCTTAGCTAGTACTACCACAACTTAGACCTCTAGGAGTTATATCAAAATAAACTTAGTTCTTTTTCATTTCTTTTTCAAATTGCTTTCCACTAACTATGCTGATGATACTGCTAGGTTTGATAGTACTAATGGAACTGATGGGGCTGCGATGTTCCATCACACTCTTTTGGTGGTGACTGCACACTCATTGTTTGGGCCTTGGATATTGATAACATTGACAGAAGGCTCTTTCTCAGATATACAACCTATGAGGCTACCATAGTCTATGTAGGATGAAATGTGGTCATTGTTCTTCTCATGCTGTTGGTTTGGCTGGCGATTGTTGGTGTTGTTGTTGTTGGTTTGGATGGCTGCTTTTCTTGGATTGTTGTTGTTGTGAGGAGGAAAGGCATTTTGATAAATTTGTAAGCCTGCATTGGGTGAGGTTTGGGCACCAACTGTGATTTCTTTATGATCAATGAGGTCTTACACATAATCTTTCAGTTTCATGCATCTGAGGGTGTTGTGACCTTTTACCCTATGAAATTTGCAATACTCATTGTCTCTGTACCATGCAGCTTTGGATTGGCCTGGGTCAATCTGCTGGGTAGGAGGAAATTTGATGAGGTTTTCGTTGGCCAATTTCTCAAAAATGACATCCAATGGCTCACCAAGGGGTGTATAGTTTTGAGGTGTAGGTTGGAACTTGGGCTTTGGTCCTATAGCTACATTGATGGCATTAGCTTGATTGTTAGACCCTTGAAAGTTGGGCTTTGGATTGTGGCTTTGAAAGCTTTGCTGAGTCTGCTATTGGTTGTTGATAGCTTGTTGATTGTTTGGTTGATAAGGTGGGTTGGACTGATTTTGGGAAGGACCAACAATATTCACATGTCTGGTGTCAGTGACGCCATCTGTTGCAATGTGCTTATTTTTGTTCCAATACCTAGACTTTTCATTAGAATGTGTTTGATTTTGGTTAGCTTCCTTGTAAATCTTGACCACATCATCTTTAATGAGTCCTTGCTCAAGGATCATTCCTTTTTCTTTGATATCTTTGTAGGTCTACAAACAGTTCATGGTCATGTGGTGAGCCAAGTTGGGATGGGCATTATCAATAAACATTTTTACCAAATGGTGCTCTGGCAAGGTGCAAGATATGCAGGTGGTAAGGGCTTGCCATCTTTGCAAATATTCACCAAGACTTTCTCCACCTTTTTTCTTGGTGTGGACAAGATCAACCACTGATAGTTCTGTCTCAACAAGATGGGCATATTGGGCTACAAATGCCTCAAACAATTAAGCAAAGTTTTTGATTGTACCATATGGGATTCTATAAAACCATTCAAGAGCTGGTCCAACTAAGCTTTTGGGAAAGAGGCGCAAGAGGAAGATGTCACTATATGCCACTTCTTGGCAGTGCATGTAAAATTCTTTGATATGTGTGATAGGGTCTCCTTTTCCTCTAAATTTGTCGAACTTGGGTATCTTAAAGTGTTTGGGAAATGGTGTCATGGTAATGGATCTGTCAAATGGGTAAGGACACACATTCTCAAACTTGAAGGTTTTTGGATCATTTCCCTCCTGGATGTTCTTCAAAGCTGTCTTCATGGCTTCCCATAATGAATTAATGGGTGATGGCTGTGGTGCCTCTACTATAGGAGCACTCTGAGGGAGATATGTGCTGAATGGTGCAATTCAATATGGATGGCTTTGAGGTATGGGCTGGTAGGGATTGTACATGGCTTGGGCAACTGAATGGTGGATGATGGGTTGCTGAGGTGGAGGTGGCACATATTGCTGCATGTGTTGTGAGGCTTGCTGCTGATATTGGATTTGAGGTTGGGATTGAGGAACATAAGTTGGCTGTGGGATAAATGGATTTCTTTGTGGAGGTAAGGTATAAGATGGTTGTGAAGCTTTGAGAAAATATTGGGGAGCTTGTGGAACGTGACTTTGGATTTGAGGAGTTTGACCAATATATGTGGGCTGTGCCCCCATTTGGGAAGGTATCTGCATGGAAAAAGAGGCCAAGTATTTGGTGGTTGGTGGTGGTGGATTTCCTCCTAGAAGTGGCATAGAAAAATAGTTGGTAATAGGAGGTAATGGATTAGTTGGTGGTGGAGGTGGTGGGAATTGAAAGCTTGGGAATGGAACTGATGGGGTTTGATAGCTTGGTGGCTGGATTTGAAAGCTTGGTAGAGTGGTGGCAGGAGCTTGGGTCACTTGAGAGCTTGGTAGAATATTGGTAGTAGCTTGTGGGGTTTGATAGCTTTGTGGAGTGAGGGTAGTAGCTTGTGGATTTGTGGCTGATGGCACTAAGCTCCAAGGACCTAGTGGAAATGATGGAATTGTGTTATGAGCTAAGGTAAACAAGCTGGGGGTGATGAAAGGTTGATTACTTGGCCCCATGGGTGGCATCCCTATTGTATATTGTTGATGTTGGCCAAAGATGCTAGCACTGATTTGGGAGATGGGTGGATTTGGAAGGCTGGGTTGGAGAGTAGCAACAACAATAGTGAAGGGAGTTAATGGTGAGGTGTTTTCGGAAAAGATAGTTTGGAGTGGAGTGGTATGGACCAATGGTGGAGTGGTGGTAGCTAGATTGGTTTGCAAAAGGGAGATTTCAACTTGAGTGGAGGCTGGTATGTTTGGGTCTATTGGATCATAAGGGGTGGGTTGAGGCTCTTCTTTTGGTATATACAAAGGATGAATTTGATCATAAGAGCCTATGGGTGGTGGCAGCTTCCCAAACAGAGGGTGAGAAGGATCTAATCAGGGAGGAGGTCTTCCAAAATCGAAGGCTCCTACGTTGTCCCTCTGAAAGTTTGCCATGTTTGTTTCTTTGTTCTTGTCTATAATGGCGTTCACCAGTACTACATTTCCTGGTTGGTTCATGAAAAGTTCAATGTCAGTAGGTGATGGTATAGCATTCTCTGGGCTGAAGGATGGTTGAGTGCTCAAGGGGAGTGATGCTATTTGATCCAAATGATAGGGCTCCATTGTTTCCTTCTTCTTCTTGGATAAGCGAGTGATGAGTGGCATGAAAATGTTCCTAGGGATGAGATGCAACAATGCTGATGGATGCAAAGGGGGAAGGCTTTTCTATGCAAATGATTTCCTAGGCTGAGGCAAAGCTATATGACAAACCTAAGGAGGATTGGGTTGGGGATTCTAATCTTCAAAGATATGTTGCCAAAGCATGAAAGGTCTGCTTTCCTATGTGCAAGCTTGGTGGCGATTGTGTCAACTTAAGGATAGACTGATGATCCTTTAGGAAAAACACGAGATTGACCACTTGTGGATCTCAACCTTTAGCTCAAGGTGATGAGGGATGACAAGTGACAAGGCTATATTACCCTAGACAAATCTCTGTCAGAGGGATAACCTTGGTGAGGTTGGTGGATCTGCAAGATGGTAGGAATGGCAGACTTTTGGCAAGGTGACAACAATTTTGAAGGCTTGGATGTGAACTTTTTGATTGCTGGCTAGATGGTTTGGTTCTAAGGAAAAGAACTAAATGAGATGGATGAGCTAAAATACTTAAAGGGATAACCTAAAATGGCTGGCTTTCCTAGAAAGATGACTCTAAAGTGAAGCTTATGCAAGAAGATGTGGAGAAACAAGGGGGTCTAATCATAGAAATCATGCCTAGTTGGTAAGGCATAAGTAGGGTTAACTCCTAAATGTTTGCTAAATCTAACAATGTGATCTAGCCAGGCATCTTGACGGGCTTCATCGGTAGCTTTGTCTTCTGCTTTGTGGAGTTTGGCAATTCGAGGGCTTGGTGTTACTTCTTTTCTCTTGGCTGAAATTTCTTGGTATACTTGAGATGGATTGAGTTTGGCTTTGTGAAACTTCTGTTTGGGTTTGGGTTGTTCTGACATAAATTCCTGAATCTGCTTGGCTTTGAGAGATCTTGATTTTTTTGCTTCAACTTGTTCAACTTCTGAAACAAGCAGTGACTACACTAAGTGTGCCTTAAGCTAGGATTGACCAAGTTTGGCAAACAATCATTCAACAATTAAAAGATCAAGCAATAGATAGGAACAACTAGATAGAGGTTTTTGATTCTCAGAATGTGATACTTGCGCCAAGGAGTGTGTATGTTTTACAAATGTTTCGATCAGTCACTTCAAACATATTAACATCCTAGATGGTTGTCTGTAAGGCTGACAGTTGGTTTAGCTAGGGAGTCCTCGATATACCCAAGGTACATGAGGCCCAAATCCATAGATGAAACCAAAACAATGTCACACAACCGAGAGGAGTGGTAACCCACTTCTCCTCTTTCACTTCTCAAGGGTATAAAGTTCCTTGAGGCTTAGCCTGAGTGATAGAATTTTGATTCCAAGAGAGGTGTCTTTGGATTCACCTCCCGATCTTTATACTCTGCCAAAACGCTAGAGTTGAGGTCATCCCTCGAGGTGATGAAATCCCTGAGTAGGCTGCCTAATAAAAGAAACAAGGTTTTGTATCCTAGTCTTATGCACCCAAAATAGCCTCAAAAGATGACAAGGGAATAGAATATTTGGATGACCTTGGGCTAAAAACACATTTGTTCTTTTACCAACTGATTCTTATGTGTGCTGATCTAGACTTTGCAAGCACTCATGTCTAAGATACAATATTTATTCTAATTTTGAAGCGTCAACAAAAGTAAAATCGATCGAAGAATGCAAGCAAGAAGAAGAGTTAGGGTCAACAATAAAATAAACCCGCGTGCCTAGAGGCCCTCCACATCAAGTATCGATTGATTTTCTTTAAGGCATTCAAGATTGAGTGTGATTTTTTTTTAAGCCTAAAACAAAGATGTGTGTAAAGCTCAATTTCAAGCACGCGCCCGAAGGCCCTCCACGTCAATATTTGTTCAATTTTTTAATGCCCAAATGAAGTGTTAGCGAGACTAATGTGCATTCAAGAAATTTTTTATCTTAGAAAAATCAATAAAAACTCAAGTGAGTGGAGTTTGATTTTTGTGGAGCACTTAACACCCTCTTAGGTAGACCCATCCCCATATATGATGCTGATATTGCAACCAATGGTTAGAATGATGGGTGATTAAAGAGGGTGAGTACAAAAAAAAACTCAGTCAAAGTGTCTTTATTTGTTTTTATAACTTAGAAAGTTTCAAAAATATGGATTCTTTTTATGCCCCAAAAGATGAAGTGTGATGTATGATAATGATTATTTGATCTATGGAATTCAAGATTGGATTTGTTATGCATTCCAATGAAACCAAACAAACTTGATTTTAATCCATGGCACTCAAGAGTGATTTTAGTGACATGCATTCAAAGACGAGTGTTTAAACATTCAAGTCCTTTCCTTCGAGCATTCAAGATTGAGATTTTGCATGTTGTTTTAAGAACTTTGAAGTGCTTTGTTTTAACCTTAGATCATTCAAGATTGAGTTTGTTTGAACTGAAATTCAAAGAGGAAGGAATGGGGATGCTTTTCTTTCCAATTTAGATCATTCAAGATTGTTTTTGACTCAAAAAAAATGACTCTTTGGACTTTGGTTTTCATTCAAGATTTTGTGTTTTAGTTTGCATGTTTTAAGCCCAAAAATGATATTCCTAGATTGTTTTGATGCATGAAAAACCTAGGAAATATTCAAGATTTTGCAACAAGACATTTGTTTGGAACAAATAACAAAGCTTTTAGGACAATTTTGGCAACCATTTAGGACTCTTAATTTTCATGAGATTTTAAAAGAACTTTAAAATATTTGCAAATGAAGTTCATTTTATCCCTGATTGATGCTTTGAGTTTGATTTAGAATTTTGTGTGCACTTAGTGTTGATTTTGAACCTTTTGAAATGGAAACTTGAAGTTCTTTTTAAGTTTTCAAAAACGAAGTGTTCCTAACTTTGCATGAATGCATCTAAAACCTTGATGTTGCAAGGATGCAAATGATTGGATTGATTTAGTTTCACTTGTTAAATTTTTTTTTTTTTTTTTGTAAATTTTTAGTTTTTAATGGATTTAAGTATGATTTGGGGGTTCATTTTAAGCACTAAAACAAGGTGTGTATGATTTTGCTTCCTTAAAAAAAATGGCCAAGATCCCACAACAAGAAGAAGAAGTAGACGGAATAGAAGAAGAATATAGACAAGAAGAGGAAGAAGAATTTCAAGTGCTCCGTCCACCTATAAGCTTGAAAAATCTGAAAACACTATGAGATAGACTATGAGTTCCTTTGTCTTCTACATGCTTATGTGGACCTGCAAAACTAATTTATACAATCCTACCAATCACCAAATATAAGATATTAGCCAAATTAGCATTAAAAAAAGCACATAAAAATGGCTATAAAACTAATAAGAATGATCCATGCGGGGTCCCACCGGGCGTGCTAGAATGTTTACACTAATTTAGTATGCAAGTAAACACTTAACTTAATGAAACAAAAGCACTAACATTAACTAAATTAACATAAACCTCACGATAGACAAAGAGAAGCCATTAAATGAGAATATGAGCCATTAAGGGGCTCTCTCAATGAGATTGTTCTCTTGATTTATAGATGTGTCTAATGTGGATATGGATTTAGGATGTATGCTCAAGGTACTCAAACTAGCTTCAATGGATTTTTGGAATTTGGATGTGGATGGATGGATTTTTGATGTAAAAACTTGATCTCAAAAATGGCATTATGGCTTTACTTCATGATCAAAATGGCATTACTTTGTTACTATGGGTGATTGTTTTAAAATGGCTTGGGAGAGGATTCCTTAAATAGGCAAAGGGCTTGAGGGATCAAGAGCTAGGATGCAAGGATGGGAGAAAGCTTATGGAAGGTTTAGATTGAATGAGAGGAGAGCACATAGATTGTGCTTCCTTACAACCAATCAGGGAGTGACACATGTCACAGGGTCATTGGTTAGAGCAAGAGGGGTTGACGGGTCAACAAAGGAGGTTCAAAGCTCATAAAGACCCTCATAATGGTTTGTAAGAGCAATGAATGGGCTTGTAAGAGTCATTTATGATTTTGTGGGCTTCATAAAGTTTTATGGTTGGGATATTTGTGAGAGAGTTGAGATATTTTGACTTGGGTTGGATTAAGAAAGTCTTAAGCTTGACTTAGGAATGTGAAAATGATTAAAGCTTGGATTAGGCTTGGGTTAAGATTAGATTAGGCTTGTTAGAGATGGGCAAGTGGATGGCATTTAATGAGGGTGGGTGAAGGAGGAGATATTTGTTGGCTTTGGCATGGGTTTGCAAGTCTTAACCCATGTTTAGGCAATGCGACAAGGTTGGGGGGGGATTAGGATTAGGGTCAAAGATAAAGATTGACATCTTCTAGAAGAGTCTAGGCTTTGGATGAGGATGAAGAATTTCTAGAAGAGTCTAGAACTTCCTAGGATGAGGATAAATAAGGTTTTTAGGAAATAAATAAAGTTTTATTTATTTCAAGGGTTTGGGTTGAGGAGATATTTATTAAAGTATTTTTAATAAACATGAGGATTAATATTTAATCTTAATTAGATATTTTGAGTTAGGATTAGGGGTAGGAAATGATGGGATTAGCCTTTAATCAAAATTAAAGAAGGATTAGAAGATTTTGGAAGAGGTTAGTGGTCTTAAGGAAATTGGCCAGGTTTTGGGCAAAAAATAAATTATTTATTTATTTTGGGATTTTTGGTCAATTTATTAATTAAATAATTGATAAATAAAAAAATAATATTTAAATAAGATTTAAACATTTTTGGGAGGGATTCCTTAATTAAATATTTTAAATTAAGATAAAGGGATATAATGGCATAAAAATAAATAAATAAATAAAATAAATAAATAATTAATAAATGATGATGTCACTAGAGACTTTTTCAGAAAATAAAAATACTTTATTTTTTAAAGGATTTAGGTGTCTAAAATTACAATACACACTATTAAATGTGACCTGGTTAGATGATTTAATCACTTTATTAGGAGTGGCCTTATAAGAGTACTTTAATCATTGCATTTATAATGTCACTCTAGTCAAAGGATTTACACATGTTGTTAAGTCTTCAAATAATTGTTAGGTCAACCTCTATTAAAATAATTTCAATACAAACTATTTACATTGATAAGAAAGAAAATGGTAGGTTTGATCTGTGTGATTACAACTCACTTTTTCTAGTTCAAATCTTTGTTTGGTCCTTATGCTGGTTCACTGATAAGCCTTTCAATGTCATCTCTAATCTTGATCTGCTTGGTCACCCTTCAACCAACTAGTCCACTCTTCTCATCAACACTTAAGCCTTCTCCTCTAATTTTCTTATCAACAACCACATCATATCTAAAAGCTTTCTCCTTTAACTTTTCATTCACACACTTGTGTGCTTCTGATCAACCTTTCTCTGTATGCCTCTCTTCACATACAAACTCACTCATACACACACTAGCTAGGCTCGACTTGGCTTGACTAGACATGGTTGGACATCACATCAAATGATAGATTTTTTATGTCTTTAAATAGGCAATTCGTGCTTTACCATTTTTTACATCCATAATAGATCTTAGGGTTTATGATAAGATTCAAGTTGATTTAATGTATCTATTTATCTTCTTGATCATCCTCTAGAAACTTCTCTAGAATCTGCCTATTAGGTCTTTACCTAATTACCTCCTTGAATTTAATGATCCAACTCATCAATCTTATCTTCAACACATTTTACATCTCTCAAGAAATCAATTAAGTTAGCTTGATCTTACAATTTTTTTGAATTTTGTTCTCTTACTATCATTTGACAATCTCTAGATTTTGATACTTGATCAACACTGAAATACTCGGTCTCTATAAAGCTTCTTTCTTGGCATCAACTAACTTTCTTAGTCAATGCTAATGCTCGATCAACACTGGATTGTCTTGACACTAACTATAGCTCAGTTGACACTAGCATTAATCAACACCCCTTAGTATTTTTCTCTTTTTCTCAGCTTAGGTTAGCTTTCTTAACATAAACAATTACTTTTCTTTATCATATTCTATCTAATCAAATGTCCATTGCAGCTTCCTTTTCTTAACTTCAACCTTTCCTCTAGGTTCTATAGTTAAGAGTAACTTCACAAATCCTCTTCATCAATCAAATATATATGACATTTAGATTAGGTAGCAATATGTCTCAACCATAGATTTGACATCAATGACAAAACAACAATTGTTCCAATTGTAAGTTAGCAACACTTTCCACTCAGTCCTTCCCTTCTCATCAGTTTTAAATTTAAAATGTTCTTTATCTTACACAGAATAATCTGATTTTCCACCTTCTTGATAATATCTACCTCCATCTCCCTAGAATCTACCACCTCTACCTCTCTATATTTGTTCATGCTTCTTTGTTAAGATGTCAGGCAAACTTTCATGGCATATTGATATGCTTCTTCCATTCTTTCTAATTTCAAAAACAATTATCTCATCTTGAATTCCATATCTTAAGTCATTCAGGTATCTTGAACCTTTCTCAACCTCATCATCCACATGTACAGATTTGATGTCCAATATATATATAATTCTTCGGTGTACTCCTTCATGGTCATGTCTTTTTGTCTCAAATTTTGCATCTTTCTCAATGAGCTAACTTGATAATGAGCAAGAAGGAACTTCTACTTCACCTTGTTCAACATTTTCAACCAAGTTTTGATTTTCTCCTTTCCTCTTCTCTGTATATTAGTTTGTAAATGCTCCCACCATAGTGAGGCACAAACTTTCAACCTGGTAGTTCTACAACCTTCACTTTTCTATTATCAAGAGTGTTTTCAAACTCAAAGAACTTCTCCATATCAGAGATCCAATCCAGAACATCATTGGTGTCCAACTTTCCATCATAAGGAACAATTTCCATAATAGGATTTGAAAGTGTGCTAGATAATACTATCAATAATATTTTCTCATCTTGGTATTCTTTAGGTTCTGGATGAGGGTTTGATGAAATTGGTTCATCACCACTCACATCATCAAGATGCACTCCTCTCCTCTAGGCTATCTCCATAGTATCTAATCTGGCTGCAATTTTGCTGAACATATCCATAATAGCAGTGCCAATATTTCCTCTACCTCGAACCACCTTGACAAAAATGTTCCCACAAGATCGTAACCCTTTGTAAGTTATAGGTCAAATCCATAGATCTTTCATGCTACAACCAAATCCAACTTAGAGTTCTACACAATCTAATACCCTCAAGAATGAACCACAAGATCTAATACCACTTGATGCAAGGAGGACCAAAAAGCTAGGGCCAGAGGCATACCTAACTATCTAGTCACCCTATTGAGTAAACACAATGGAAGAAAACAACATAGAGAACAACACCCAGGAGAGAAGAAACAAAAAATAATTTATCGATTCATCAAATTATCAACATACATGCCCATCTATAATGCCTTTTGGGTTATAGACAAAATATTTACAAAATCCATCACTTCAAATTTTCATAGATCTTTCATTCTAGTTCTTCTAGCTTCCTAGACTTCACACTATTCTAGCCTCTAAGCCTCCTACCTAACCTAACCTAAACACCCCTATTTCTACTTGCCAAAGTGACTTATAGAATATTCTAGATCATTACATAATAGAAGGATGACCTTAAAAAAATCTACACACATCCCAAGACAAGATCCTTACATTAATTTTATGACCCAAATTAAATACATACGTTAGCTCACACTAGGAACCAATCATATACAAACTTAGTCAAAGAAGGAACCAAGCATAAAAAAAAATCAAGTTCACTTGGAACACAAAGGAACACTTAACCGTTAAAGCACTTAGTCAATACTGGGAAACTCAACCAATATTGAATATCTTGGCCAACACTGAATAGCTCGGCAACCAGTTGAACTTGACAATAATAGGCAAAATGAAAAAGATGAGCAAGATAGTAAGGCAACCTAGGATGCTCTTGTATCAGTTGGAAAGATGATAGAATGAAAAAGTCAGACAAATATAGTGAAAAATATTTATCTCTTCCCATGTGAATCACCTATTAATACCCACAGGAGATGTTCTTACGTTCTCACTAATTCAACCATTCTATGTGGATTTTTCTCACCAAATGATATAGTATAACCCCAAATCATGGACTATTATAGATGATACAAAGAGTATTAATCATGGTTCAATTATGTGAACATCTATGATAAAATTATAAAAGTAAAACACTATAATGAATAATAGCTATGTTCATTTAAAAATGACAGAAAGTACACAATTGAAGTAAGCAAACAACAAAGTAATATGCCTTCTTCTATTGATTAACTGAAATACAAAGATAAGGTCTGCAAATGAAACTACAATTATTTTGATGTGTTCTTCTCTTTCAAAGAGGTTAACCAAAGAATCCAAAACTATATTTTTACAATGTCTCCATAAGCTTATATAGAATATTTCATTGAATTGAACCTTGTATGTGCAACCAAAAGGGGTTTTACAAATTTTCCATGTGTAGATATCATGATAGTATTTGTTAAAATTTATTTGAGTGTGTTGATCCCTACATCATTATTATCATTTCATGCATTACATATTCAAATAAATTACATATTAAAAAAGTAGACTAAGCACTACAATTTCTATTATTGAAGCTTTATGATATTCAATCTCTAAGTGCCTCAAATTTTGACATCAATTGACAAGAAATTCTAAACATAGGGAAAATACTTCCACATTTTTCCCAAAAGTTAGACCCAACTTCTTGCACTTACCCCTCTCATTTAAAAAAAAATTACTCTTGATACCTTCACCATATTCCATCGAAACAATGTTACTATTGGAATTACAAATGGGAAACATATACTTCTTCCGGGGGGGGTGGGTGAATCAAAAGTTCAAACTTTAGCTATTAAAACTTTCACCATTTAATAGATGCATGTAATATATGAACTGAAAATAACATGAAAAGTAAATGCATCTAAAACATGTAAGCAATTGAACACACACACACACACTTAACACCATATATGAGTACATAGAAACCCTCTGAATGAGAAGGTAAAACTAGGGTGGTGATGAAACCCACAAATCTTCACTATTATAGCAATAAAGTGTAGCCAATTAAGGTTACAATGGTTTGACCACAAAACATGATCTACCCTGTGAAAGGCCTGCCTTGTTAAAGGCTTACAAAGACTGTTAAGTCCCACCTTGTTAGAGGATTTCAACACCTTGTTAGAAGTGTGCCTAGCTAAAGGACTTCAAAACATCCACTTGGAATGTCACCCTATTAAAGGATTTATTACAACCTGTTAGGACAACTCTACCTAAGAGATTTAACTAAAATCACCTGTTAGGATGTTTTAACATAGATCTTGTGATTGGCTTTGGTTTCCTGATTAAAGATCAAATCTATAAAATGTCCTTCTTGATCCTCTTTGATCTAATATAACAATTGCTATATCCTCTTGTTCTTTGTTCTCCTCCAACTGATTCTACAATTTACTCTCACTACTAAGTCACCTTGAATGCTTTGTGAACAAATTTGATCATTCACCCCTTGTTACCTCCTGTAACATGATCTCTTTCACTTTCTTGATTCATTCCTCACTTCATCATATTTGTTGGGGCTTCATCTTCCTCATAAAGAATTTGGTGGCTTAGGGTTAGGTATGAATCTATGGTCAAGATTCATTCTTTTTGCCACTTAATCCTTCTTATTTTCTGATTGGCTGCATGCAAACATGTAGAGATTTTGCAAATAGATTTGTCCTTATCTTTAAAGAATCAAAATCAAACCTTATGTTGGCTTGAAAAAAATTTACATAGTTGTTTGTGCAATCACAAACAAATATGTCCAACCTGTGTTACTCAACACTTGAAGTTATTGATGCTTAACACATACTGCAATTCTATTTTTGACTCGACACCTGAACTGCTTGGCATCTACTATTTACTTGACACTTGAATCACTCAGAATGGTCTATCTACTTAGCAATTTAGTGACTTGGCACATGAGTGACTCAACACTCATTGCAACTCAACACAGTCTTGTATTTACATATTATACTCGACATGCATTACTAGTTTGACATAAACCAAGTAAATGTCTTAAGTGTGTTGACACTCAATTTTCAAAACTAATATGAGATCAACAATTTGCCCCTTTGACATGAGTTTCAAAAACACTTAACTATACATAATCAATCTAATCTTCTCGAGTATAACATATTCACAACTTGGCTTATATACAAAACTTCAAAATTTTCAAAATTTTGCAATAACCTATATACCTCAAAGTTTATAACTCCTCCCAAGTTAATGTGCCTATTTTGTATCAAAGATTTGTTCTCCATTATGAGTGGGTTTGTCTTTGCTGACTGATACTCTTTGCGTTCAATGTATTTGCAATTGATGCTATGTCTTTAGCTACTATCTGCTTTGATCTATTTCTTGTTTCTGCATTGTATATCATTGGGGTCAAAAAATGATTAGCTATTAGCTCCCCCTTTGTTCATGCTTCCTCTTTTGCTTTATTCACCTTTCTCCTTCAATGGGGTCAAAAAATGATTAGCTATTAGCTCCCCCTTCCTCTTTTTCTTTATTCACCTTTCTCATTTTCATTATTCTTCTCTCTTTGGTTTATCTCTCCTTTTACTCTTTATCTCCCCCTTTCTCTTTTACTCTCCCCCTTTTGATTATTTTATCTCCCCTTTTTTAACACTTATGTCAAAGGGTCTATGCACTTATAGTGTATTTGTCCAAAAAGGGTTTGTGGACTTCCATAATTATTTCAGAGCTGCATCCCAATTGTCACATGCAACATCTAGTGAGTTGAGTTGGATTGCCAGCTTGACTAGTAGGTGAACTAGTCCATCTGATGTAGAAAGATGAGGATCTTTCTTTAACAAAATTTCTACATATCCTATCTCTTTATGGAGTATTTCCATATGTGGGGTGAGGGAGGCTTGAATTTGTGTCAACTTGGCTCTTATATAGCCTCTTCTACTGTTAACATAACTAGTTGACTCTGTGATTGAAGCAATGTGTGAAAATGCTTTTCACTTTGAGCAAGGTTTTGAGGTAGTTGCATACCTAATACATTGAGATTTCTCTCTAGACTCAGAATTCTATGTCTTGTTTCTTGAGTGAAGAGTGCTAGGTCACATAGTTTAGTGTACAATGAGAAAATATTCTCCAGTAACTTCTTCACATCTTCAACCTTTGTGGTTAGTGCAACTTGAGTAAGTGCAATCTCACTAGATATTTTCTCATTTACTTTACTCTAGAATTTCTTCTCTAACCACTCAAGAAGTTTTGTAGTTGTATCAATATCTTCATTATTGACCTTTTCAAAAATTTCTGACAATTGTTCCAACAAAGGATTTGATTCTTTAGGTGTAGGCATGCTGAATGCATCTAAGAATATTTCATTGATGTCTTGTAATACTTGCCTTTGTCTAAATTCGTTTTTGAGTATTTCTTGGTATTTCTTCTTTTCTAAAGCTTGTTGCAATATGTTTATTTGTTCTAGTGTCATTGTTGCATAGTCAAACTGAGGTATCACTATTTCTTCATCTAAAGTTACATCACCATAGTAAGACCTGTCAACTTTTGCAGAGATTGAACCTGGTGTTAAAATTTGTAGTGGTATAGCCTTTGTGCTCATCTTTTGAAGGATTTTTGTAGGCGTGCTTCATGTTCATAATATTACCAATGCTTGAATAGCTTCTTGCTCCTTTTTCTTTAGTGTATCCTTTCTCTCTTTAGATTTTCTCTGGTCAATCACAATGATTGGACTTGCACCTTGTGGTTGTGCTATAGGTATAGATGTGTCTATCTATCATATTTTCTCTATTTTTGTCTCATTTTCCTTGTCTTTGGTAGTTTTCCCTTGCTCAATTATGTCTTCTTTGACACTTGTGTCAACCTTGATATATGTATCTTTAGTTTTTTGAATCAAGGGTTGATCACTAGTAGCTGAAGGGATGGAAGAAGGCGGTTCTTGTGTATTCACCTTATCCCTTGCAATGTTAGCTACTACCTTCTAAAGCTCATCTACACTGACCAATACTGGATTTTCACATAATCTTGCTTGTAGTGTAGATTGGTCAAGAATCTTCTTCAAATCTTCTGTAGTTAAATAATTGATGTTATGAGTTGAACTATCAGGAACATCATTAATAGTTATGGTTTCTGCAGGTATACTAGTGTTATGAGGAGGACTCATAGTTGGCATTTGTGTGTCTTGCACACTCTGTTCTTCCTGTTGCTCTTCATCTATAGCCATTTCTTCATCTTCTTTTGTGTCTCCTCCTTAGCATTATCCTTTTATTTATCTTCCTCCTTGTCATCCTCCTTATCATTATTTTCATCACCATTATTTCTTCCCTCAAAGGGATCTTCTTCTCCTTGTTTGACAATTGTCAAACCATAAATCAATTTCCACATTTGAGTGGATTTCTTCACAACATCTTCAATATTTTTCTAAAGAATGCTGAATGCCCTGTATTTTGGTGCAAATCTTCCACCATATTTCTTGTTGGCCTTGATAATCTTCCCTTTTGATAATTCTAGAATTACTTGGGCTAATGTGGATTCTCTAATTTGTTTCTCCAGGTTTAAACAATAATGCCATTTATTTTCAACAATAGTATATAATTCCTTTGGCATAGTGTTATCTAATTCAAGTGGGGTGTTCTTGAATTTAGACATCATTTCATATATTGATTCTTCAATCAAATTCTTCTCTTCTCTACCAAGTTTTTCAAAATTAATACTTTTCAAACTAGACAAATCTGCATTATTTATAACATTTTCATAGGTATTTTCAAGATCAAACTTTGGTGGATGACTTAACACTCTAAATTGGCTTGTATCCTCAGATTTTGTCCTCTCATCATCAGTTTCTGGTTGTGCAATATATTTCCTTCTCTATTTCTTCTGCTCTGTGCCTTCTTGTTCTGTAGCCTTAGCCTTTTCTTTGGCCTTTTCTATGGTGGCCCATGTGCTTTCCCTGGTTGTTGGTGTTGTTGGCTTTGCTGGGCTTGGCTTAGTAATCTTCTTTACCTTTGTCTTTGCCACAAGCTATGCCTTGTCCTTTCTCTTCTTAGGTTTTGCTTGTACTAGTGCTTCCTCTACTTCCTTGACACCTTCTACCTCTTCTTCATCCTTATCTTCTCCCAATCCATGGGTTAATGTAAGAGGTTCTTAAGCTTGTTCCTATTCTTCCTCTTCATCATCTTCTTCTTCACCTATGCCTTCACCAAATATGGCCTTTAATTTCTTCACCAATTTGTCTTTCTTCTTCAATGTGGAGGCTATCTTCAACTCCATATCAACTTTGGACTTCATGAAATCATAGTTTCCAAATATTTTAGCTAATTTATCAATTTCTTTAGCAAGAAGGGTAGTGATGGTAGCTGAGGCTTCATCAACATTAATCTCATAGCCTAAGGGTTTTAGCCATCTTACCCTAGGTATGAAAACCTATACATATGTATAGTTAATATCAACAAGAAAGCATATGTCATTGTAATAATATTCAACTAATGAAACATGTATTCTCATCCTCTGTTCATAGACTTCTTGAAGTCTTCACAATAGTTGGTCATGATAGTTTAAAAGTTATCTCCCATTTTCTCAATATACTCACTAACTTGAATTGCAACTGATCTGGTTGTCTTCCAACTCACCTTGCCAAAAGATGGGAATTTTTTTTGAACATAGAAAGATATGAAAATTAGTATTGCTCCAAACTTACACTATACACTCTTGGTTTTTCTAATGGCACCTAGGTTCTCCATTATCTATTGCAATTGTAGTTCAGCTAGATCATAGGTATGATCCTTCTTTACAATTTTGTAGCCCACATCTACTACAATGAAGGGTACACTGTTTAACTTGCTTGATTGATAAAACTTATGAGAAATTACCCTTATGGAAATGTCAAGTAGTGGGTTTGTGATGGTATCAATAGTCTTTCCACATTTTTTCCATTTGGCTCCTATGTTTTTCTTAATGACCTCCTTTGAGTCACTTCGTCGAGTCTTCAGCTGATCTAGGGTTACAAAATTAGTCACCCTACGAACTATTCTCTTTGAAATTTTGGTGGGACCATCTTCCATCCATAAGCATCCATCATTTATTCTACTCAACACTATCTTTATCCATTTTTTTTGAACACCATGGGAAAATCTAGGGCACGGGTCAAATCTTTTCTTTCAACAATCTTAAATTCTTCTTTTAGAATGCTATTGTCACACAATTTTTCATAAGCTTGCCTTATTTCCATGCCACCTATTCCTCCTATCTTGTAGTTGTAGCATTTTTTGACATCTTGGACCATTATGACCTTTGGGGGAATCATGGAAAGTGCGCTTGACGAGTCTTGCTTATAGGCAACATCTATAATTGCTCTAAAATTTGGCTACTTTACTTCATTGCTAACTAATTGAACATTCAAAACTTCTTGACCCTCTACATTCCTTGAACTGGATGCCATTTGACAAGATAGGGTTTAAACAAATTTCAAACTATGTGACTCAGCTTATGAAGAATACCTTGGAAATTTGATGAACTGGTTTTGGATCATCATTAGAATCTATGCAAATTCTTCAAACTTGGTTTTTGAGTTGCCTTTTTCTCTCCTTATATTCACTTGAATTTGAAATAATGAAAAATGAGTGAAAATTGACCTTATACCCTTCGAAACTCTATATTTAATGCTTAATGCTTGTACAACTGTAAACTCAACATCAACATGATTTTTGTCTCATTCGACATCTAATAACATGAACATCACTTGAAAACTACTACAAGCTCAGCCTTAACTAACTTAGTTTCATAGCTCAACACTAACTAGTGTTTTACTTGACATTCACAGAGAACTTTTCATGCTCGACAAGATCATGAAAACTTATAGATTTAACTTGAATTTTCTACAACTTCTTGCATCTTTTATTCATGCTAATGTAATCCTTTTTAGTACTTACTTCTTTTAGAACTGATGTATAATGCAACACTTTAAGTATCAGTTCCACATACCTGTTGTTTCTTAGTTTAATGATGTGTGACCACTTGACCCATTGGGTGAAGTGATCCCTTCTCTATTTGATATACTGCAACCTTCCTTCTTCTTCCATGTCTTATTCATCTCATTCTTGATGTGTTCAACATCTGCCTTGCCTTTGCCTTTATCAAATTCACAACTTCATGCTTTGGACCTAGTTGGACAATGTTTACTAATGTGACCAATCTTCAAACAGCTTAAACATGTAGTTTGACTCAACCACCTCTCGTAATTACCATTGAAGTGAGTCCTAATGTAGTTTTTAGGTACATGTCCATATTCTTGACAATAGTGATAGCTATATCTTGTATTGTAATCATAGTCATAAGAATTTACATAGCTTCTTACCTTTGTTGGCTTGCTTGATGACCATGTGGTGTTGGATCTGCATTCAATGGCTCTATGTCCATACTTTTGACAGTTGTAGCAATATCCTTCAAATTTTGGTGCATGCATGGTTCTAGTTTTGCATTCATGTGCTTGATGACTTTGTTTATTACACTTATAACAGTGGACCATGTTCTTATGTTTAGCATTTTGATTTGTATTCTTGCTTCTGCAGACATTAGCGTTATGTCCTTTCTTTCCACAATTATGAAAAGTAGGTTTGGAATTCTTACCTTTGTTGTTCCTTTCCTTAGCAACTTTGGATAATTCTCCTTCTTTAGTGCTTGTGTAGCCCAAAACTGATGTATCTCTGTTGGATCTAGGGGATCTTAGTAATTTTTTAAAGTACTTGATGGCTTCATTTGGCTTGTTGAAACTTTCAACAAATTCTTTTTCTCTTTTCAGGTCATTCTATAGTTGTTCATTCTGCAACTTCAATGTACCTATCTCAATGTCTTTGACATTCAACTGATGATGAGCATTCATCATTTGGATTAAGGTATCCAATTGCATGTTTGAGATCTTGGATAGCTCTGTTGACTTTTATTCCAATCTATTTGCTAAAATTCTTTTGTCATCTTCAATCATGGCCTTGTCTTCTATAGATTTCTTCTTTTGTTCAGTCACCTCACATAGCAGTATAGCTTTTGATTCTTGCTCCAACTTGAGATTTTTGATTTCTTTAGCTTGTGTTCTATTCTTCTCCATTAGATTTGCAATTGCTATATTAAATTCACTGGAGTTACCATCTACAAATAGATTTGTGGTGTCAATCCCTTTGTATTGTGTGTCATTTTCTACTATGGCAATCTCTTTCCTTCTCTTTAGGGAACTTTCCAAAGCATCTCTGGCTTCATTCAGTTGATGTAGTATAAGATGCATCTCAATCTCTTGGTTCTCAATGGTCTTTCCCAGTTTGTAGACTTCCATTTCAAGATCTTTCTTCTAAGCTACAAAGCTTCTTCTTTTGAGAACTCGGCTCTGATACCAATTGTTGGAATTACAAATGGAATTTTTTTTTTGTTTTTTTTGGGGGAGGGGGGGGGGAGATGGGTGGTCGGGGTAGGGGGTGAATCAGAAGTTCAAAATTTAGCTATTAAAACTTTCACCATTCATTAGATGGATGTAATATATGAACTAAAAATAACATGAAAAGTAAATGTATTTAAAACATGTAAGCAATTGAACACATGCACTTAACACCATATATGATTACCCAAAAACCCTCTGAATGAGAAGGTAAAACTAGGGTGGGGATGAAACTCACAAATCTTCACTACTGCAACAATAAAGTGTAGCCAATTAAGGTTACAATGGTCTAACCATGAAACATGATCTACCCTATGAAAGGCCTGCCCTGTTAAAGGCTTACAAAGACTGTTAAGTCTGACTTTGTTAGAGGATTTCAACACCCTATTAGAAGTGTGCTTGGCTAAAGGACTTCAAAACATCCACTTGGAATGTCACCCTATAAAGGATTTATTATAGCTTGTTAGGACTACTCCACCTAGGAGATTTAACTAAAATCACCTCATATGATGTTTCAGCATAGATCTTGTGATTGGCTCTGGTTTCCTGATTAAAGATCAAATCCAAACAATGTCCTTCTTGATCCTCTTTGATCTGATATAACAATTTCTATATCCTTCTATTATTTGTTCTCCTCCAACTAATTCTACAATTTACTCTCACTGCTAAGTCACTTTGAATGCTCTATAATCAAATTCGATTATTCACCCCTTGTTACCTCCTATAACATGATCTCTTTCACTTTCTTGATTCATTCCTTGCTTCATCATATTTTTTGGGGCTTTTTCTTCCTTATAAAGACTTTGGTGGCTTAGGGTTAGGTATGAATCTATGACTGAGATTCATTCTTTTTACCACTCAATTCTTCCTATTTTCTAATTGGCTGCATGCAAACACATATGGATTCTACAAATAGATTCATCCTTATCTTTAAAGAATCAAAACCTAACCTTGTGTCAGCTTAAAAATGGTTTACATAGTTGTTTGTGCAATCACAAATAAATATATCTAATTTGTGTTACTTGACAAAGCTTGAAGTTACTGATGCTTAGTGTATATGTGACATTGGGGGCCTCTAATCCTCACATACACTTCAACATGGTCATTACTTGTGTGAGCTCATCCTGAAATAAATATTGTATTTTTTATTCAAAAAGTCTAATAGAGTGACCTATTGCCTTCTAACTAGAAGGATTATGCCTTTGCTCTCAGAACAAGAAGTGGGCAACCAAACCTCTAGAATGAAGGATTTATGTAGCTAAATGAAAGTGCAATTAATCTAGATGAGAGATGCAATTATTAATCTAAGAAAAGAATACGCATAGTATGCTAAATGGATGCATATTTAAAATCTAAATGATATTACAATGAAAGAAATAAAGCTATGAAAATGTGAGAAAAGTGAGTAAGAATTTCAGCATAAATTTGACACAAATTCCAAAATTCATCCTCTATAATGAGGTATAGAGAGCTTCTTTTATATAATCCAAGAGGTGATCGATGGTTGAGATTAACCAAAATAGACGGTCAAGATTGAAGAGGAGAGCCAGTCATAAAGGTAACTTCCTCATGAAAAGGGAGTTAACTAGTTGCTTTTGAGTGATGAAAGGAATTAACTGAGTCCTTTTTGAGTGATAAAAGGAGTTAACTGAGTCCTTTTTGAGTGATAAAAGGAGTTAACTGAGTGCCTTTTGAGTGATAAAAGGAGCTGACTAGTTGCCTTTTGAGTGATAAAAGGAGCTAACTGGTTCCTTTTTTTGAGTGAATATTTAATTTAATAAAATAGAATATGACCTCATAAATGGGTAACTGTAACTAATTGAATAATTAAATTCAATAATTAAAAAGAGGAAATATCTTATTAAATTAAATGTATTTAATTCCTTTGTATATTAGCTAAAGAGGTAATTTTAATTTAATTAAAGTAGAACACTTATAATTAAATTAAATTAAATCAATAGGTTTGTGTAGCTAATTTGAGTCAATATTTAGGAATTAAATAAATAATATGATTAATGAAAATTATGGATTTCTACATTTGACACCTAGGTCAAGTAGTGATTATTAGAATTAGAATTGCCTAGTAAAATAGGACTTAGGAATAGTTGAATAAACCAAAGTTGGTTAATATGGCAATGTGCCAATTTTGGGGTATTACATTTTGCCCCTCTTTGAATGAATGTGTGAGTAGCACATTCAATTCAAAGAAAATCATAAAGCATGATGTGAAGATCAATTAATGAGATTGGTTCCAAAATTGATGACATAGAGACCAATTGATAAGCTTTTAAAGATTATCTCCCAAATGGAGATTAACCTTAAGGAATCCAAGCAAAACACTTAGATACTTGAATTGATAAACATTTAAAAAGTTTTCTCCAAAATGAAGCTTAACCTTTAGGGATCTAGATAGAACACCTAGATACCAACATGAATAAGCTTTTAAAGATTATCTCCAGAATGGAGCTTAACCCTAAGGAATCTAGATAGAACACCTAGATACCTAAATTGACAAGATTTTAAAGATTATCTCCAGAATAGAGTTTAATCTTAAGGGATCTAGATAGAACACCTAGATACCTAAGTTGAATAAGCTTTTTAAAGGTTTCCTCTAGAACAAAGCTTAACCTTTAAGGATCTAGATAGAACACCTAGATATCTAAGCATAAAAGATAACATGATCCAATCATGAGTCATAAAATCATCTTCAAAATGAGGCTTGATCCTCAGGAGTCAGGGTTTAGATTGTACTAATACATGTCTATCAAACTTTGACTAGAAATGTTATAAGATGTGATCAGCTAATGAAAATATGAGATAGATGACAAATGATGCCAGATAGAGGGGAACAAGATGCCCCTAGTGGTGAGAACATAAGACAGAAACAAGATGCCCTGAGCAATGAAGATGCCTCAAGTGATGAGGACATAAGATTCAGATTGAGTTGAATTTCAAATTCAATGATGTAATCATCCTACCCCCTCGAGAGTGAAATCGAAAGATGACACACCAAAAATGTGATGTAGCACAATATGTTAAAAGATATTGAAGAAATCTAAGGTTCAAAAGAACATAAAAGAGATCAGAATGATTAGAAGAAATATAGAAGAGATTAGTACGATCAAAAGAAATATAGAAGCCAATTTGAAGAAATCTTGGAAAATTTGAAGAAAGAAAAAAAATGGACTGCACAAGCATTCAATCAAGCCAGTCCCAAAATTTTAAAATGTGATTTTGAGCTGTTTAAGCATGTCAGATTTTGAATTTGATCTCGAAAATGGATTCAGATCAGTCAAAGTAGCCAAGAGGGTGATTAACAAATCATTTGTGTAGTCATGATGAAACATGATACTTTGAAGAAGCTGACAACCCCACATCACAAAGAATGCAAGTAAATCTGTAATCAAACCATGTGCTTATGCAATGAAATCTTATGGTAGATACAATCTTAAACTAGATGCAACCCTAGGTCTGGTTACCAAGCTTTGATAATTATCATCACTGAGCGTATGGTGAATCTCAGATGTCATACAATCCCCACTAACATTGCAATCATAGGAATATGATTAGGACATCTGTTCTAGTTTTGTTGGGTTTAAATGTAAGCATTTGAGGCACAAGAAGCCAGAATGACAAGAACATTTGTCCCTTTTAATATAGCAAGTGAACATAAGCATCAAAGCATAAATGCTAGGATGACTAGAATATTTTTTGCATGCAGACACACCAAACACATGAGAGATCCCTCTTATGCTAAGTAATCAATAAGTATTCTACCCGCAATGACCCTTGTGTTTGTAACCTAAGATAGAAGTTGCCATATACACTTGTAGTGACCCATATGTTCACTTAGCAAGATAAGTATCAATATTTACTGTAGCATAAAGAGTTCACTCCAACAAGCATGGAGAAGAACCAACCTCATTGATTTATCTATATAAAAGGAGTCGAGGTACAAATGACCATCCAATACAAGATGGAGGCTCTTATAGTGGACACCCCATTTATATGTATGCCTCAGATCATTGGAACTAAACCAAAAATAGAAAGCAAAGAAAGGATCATGCCCCCAATCCTTGCTTCTTTAGTCAAAAAATGACATCATTGAGTTGCTCGAGGAGACATGATGAAGCAAAAATGAAACAAACCAAGAAAATGCTCATTATATCTAAACAAGTATGTCACTTTGAGTTCATGTTTTTGGGATTGATGTCAAGTGTCATTGTTTAGAACATAGATGAAAGAAATCTCTTTAGTACGGTGACAATAGTAGACAAATGCAGATAGAACGACCAATGACTAAGGTCAAAGAGGAATCTTCAATGTGAAGAACCTAAAGAGGACTGAGTGATAGTAGATAGACACAACTAGAATGGTTGGTGACTAATGGAAGAGAGATCTACCATTAAGGAATCTCAAAAAGTGACATGAACGATAGTAGGTAGACATAGTTAGGGCAATTGGTGACTATCACGAAAGAGATTCTATGAGGATAATCTTGACAAAGAGTGACACTAGAAACAATAGGTAGACACAACTGAAACAACTAGTGATTGTCGCGAAAGAGATTCTAGGAGGAGAATCTCAACAAAGAGTGACACTAGCGATAGTAGGCAGACACAGCTGAAAGAACTAGTGACTGTTGTGAAAGAGATTCTAGGATACTGGAGAGTAGTGCCCCTGAGCTATGATGAGAGTCAATGCATGGATACATAAGCAAAAAGTAGTAAACTAAAGTAGGAAACCAACTATATAGGAAGCTAGAAGATGCACTACAAGATGAAGCATTGGGAACAAGAGGCACATGTTTGCCAGGTTTTCACCTTCTTGGCAGGGCTTTTATTTTTTTTGCTACCATGATGCCTATTTCCAGGTTTTCACCAATGGCACTTTCTTGTTTTTCAATTTTTTTGTGTATTTTTTTTATTTTTTTATTTTTTTGTATTTTTGACAATTTTTTTTTGGTATTACCAAGGTTCCTATTGAAGGGTTTTCACCAAGATAATGATTTTTTTCAGGACTTTTTACAATTTTTAGATTTTTTCAGGATATTTAGATATGTAAATAGAGCTTCTAAGATTAGATCGGCTATAAAACCACTTTAGGTGGAGAGTGTTGATAGGTTCCTTGAGCACTTCTCCCCCTAATGTAGAAAGCTAGTAAGAACTAGATCCATACATTGTAGTAATTATGTAAAGACCAAGCTAGTTCGGTTCAAACTTCCCATTTTGGACCCATTGTTGTTGATTCTTAGGATTCTCTCTCAGGACAAGATCACCCAGTTGGAAGTCACATGGCTTAACTTTCCTATTGTAGCTTCTAGACATTCGTTGCTGATAAGCTCACAGATGATCACACACCACTTGTTGATATTCATCTAGTAGTACTAGCTCTTGAAGCCGAGCTATTCTATAATCTTCATTAGTAATAAGGCCTTTCATAGAAATTCTTAAAGTAGGAATCTCAACCTGTATTGGAAGCATAACATCTGCTCCATAAACCAAAGCAAAGGGCATTGTACCCATTGGGGTCCTGATGCTTGTCCTGTATGCCCATAAAGTTGGATGAATTTGGAGGTGCCAATCCCTTCCATAGTTGCTAACTGTGTGATGGAGGATTTTGAGGATCACCTTGTTGGATGCCTCTACTTGACCATTACCATGGGGGTAATAGATAGAAGACCAATGTTGTGTGATTTTGAATCTTTTGCATAGTTCCTTGAGGTCTTTGTTTTTCAACTATCCTCCATTGTTAGTAATGATGGAGGATGGTACACCATACCTACATATGATGTAGTTTGTGATAAAAAGAGCTATAGTTTTTCCATTTTCTATTGTGAGGGGTACTGCCTCTACCCATTTTGTGAAGTAGTTTTTAGTTGTAATAATAAAATTGTGTCCATTAGAAGATGATGGGTGAATTTGACCCACCAAGTCGAAGGCCCATTGTTGAAATGGCCACATTGTGGTAGATGGAATTAGCTCCTTGGGTGGAGCATGAATTAGATTCCCATGGAGCTAGCACTGCTTATAGGACTTGGCATACTTGATTGCCTCTTGCTCCATTTTGGGCCAATAGTAACCAGCTCTAATGAGTTTGTGAGCTAGTGTCAAGCTATTTGAGTGGGATTCGCAAATGCCCTCATGAACATTAATTAATGCACATTTGGACTCTTTGGATTCTAAACACCTGAGGAGTGTTCCATCAAGACCTCTCCTAAACAAGTCATTAGTAATAATCACATACCACAAAGCATTATGGATAAGGTAATGTTTTTCATTCTAGGTTAGACCGTCCAGAATGGTTTGGTTATAGAGATAGGAGTAAATGTGATGGTAGTGAGATGAGTCTTGTGCTACAATAGAATAGATCATCCTAGAATCAAGGGTATCATTGACCAGGTAGTGTAATGCTTTCACCAGGAACTCATGTCAGAGATTGTTGTCAAGCATCTGTAGCAAGGAGGCCAAAGTAGCCATTGCATCAACCCCTTTGTTATTTGCTCAAGGAATTTTCTGGAAGGTGATGTGCACAAAATACTTCTTTAGGTCATCAACCATGTGTTTGTAAGGGATCAATTTCTTATCCTTTGTTTTATACACATCATTAACTTGGTTGATTATGAGCTAGGAGTCCCCAATGATATCTAACTAATCAACTCTCCATTTAGTTGCAATCTTCATGCCATTAATCAAAGCCTCATATTTAGCAATGTTGTTTGTACAAGGAAAAAAAATCTTCTATGCTTTGGGTAATGAATATCTCTATGCTGTTATGAAGAGTAATACAGCTCCAGATCCCTGTTGTGTGAAGGACCTATCAAAGAACATCACCCACGTTTGGTGTGTGAGTGTCAGAATTGACTCATCAGGGAAATCAATGTTCATTAGGAGAAGACTTTGCATAGGTGCATCTACTAGCTGATCTACAATTACTTGTCCCTTGATAGCTTTTCATTCAACATACTGAATGTAAAACTCACTAAGTATCATGATCCACTTAGCCAATCATCCCATGAGAGCTACCTTACTGAGCAAGTACTTTAGTGTATCTATTTTAGCCACCAGCCACATAGTGTGGGCAAGCATGTAGTGTCTCAACTTTTGGGAAGCAAAGACAACTTCCAAGAAAGCTTTCTCAATGATGTTGTAATTTTTCTCATAAGATATTAGCATGCTACTAAAATAATAAATAGATCTCTCCTTGTTATCATTGTCCTCTTGAGCTAATAAGATTCTCGAAGATGTTTTAGTTGCTAAAATGTACAAAATCAAAGGCTTCCCGTAGATAGGAGGCATCAAGATTGGTGGATTAGCAAGATATTTTTTTATCTATGTCAATCTTTGCTCGTAATCCTAACTCCAGTTGAATTTCACACCCTTATGTAAAGTCTTTGTAAAAGGTTGTGATCTATTTGCCAATTTTGAGATGAACCTACGAATAGATTGAAGTCTTCCTTGTAGACTTGTCATCTGGCTGATGTTATGGGGTGGATGCATATCCATAATTGCTTGAACCTTCTCCAAATCCACCTTGATTCCTTTCATAGACACAATGTATCCTACTAGTTTTCCTGATGTGACACCAATTGCACATTTCTTAGGATTGAGCCTGAGATTGAACTTTTTCATGTGATCTAAGATGGGTCCCAAATCTTGCAAATGAGTATTGCATTTTTCACTTTTGACCAAGGTATCATCCACGTAGTCCTCCATGGTCTTATGCATCATGTCATGGAAAATTGTAGTTACTGCTCTTTGATAGGTAGCACTAGCATTTTTAAAGCCAAACGACATTACATTCTAGTAGAAGGTTCCCCATGCACATGTAAAGGCAATCTTTTCCTAATCTTTTGGTGCAATTTTGATCTAATTATAACCAGAAAACCTATCCATAAGCGAGTACATCTCATATCCAACTATCATGTCCACTATCATATCAATGTTGGGAAGTGGAAAATCATCCTTAGGACATGCTAAGTTGAGAGTGCAGAAGTTAGTACAAACTCTGATATATTTATCATGCTTGGAAACTTGAACAATATTAGATATTCATTCAACATAGTCAATTGCATGGATGAAACCAGCTTTCAAAAGCTTCTCCAATTCAACTTTGACAAGTAATGCAACATGAGAATGCATTTTTTGAAGTTTTTGTTTAATTGGTTTGACCCTTGGTGCAATGGATAGATGATGCATAATGAGATCAGGATCCAGTGCTGGCATGTCAGAATATGTCCAAGCAAAATTTATCTTCTTTTCTTGGAAGAAGGAAATGAATTCTTCTCTTTATTCTAGAGATAGTGACTGTGCCATATGTATCAGGTGAGGATGCTCTTCTGTTCCCAAGTTGATTGGCTATGTTGGTTCTATCAACATCGATGATATCTCTTGAAAGTGATTGGGAAGTGCATCAAATATCTGATTTGGAGGCACCTTAGAGAGGTTTTCACCATTGGATAGGTCTTTCGTTTTTACTTTTTTGGGTTTTAACACTACCACAATGTGGTTTTCACCATCGGACCTTCTATATTTTTTCCTTTTAATTGTATGACTAAGATATTTGATGTTAGCTTTAGTCATGTTGACACTCTGTTCATTGGTGGAAGACGTTATAGGTTCGACAACATTCAGGTAGCAGGCAAGAGCATAGTCATTTTGGAATGTGGGGACTTCACTAGATGCATTAGGATTCTAGTCTATAAGCTCGAGATATGTGAGTGAAAGAGTAGTGGCAGGTTCGATTGCATTCATAGTATAGTCATTAAATGCTTGGACCAGCAATTCAAGACCTAGAGAGGCATTGTCCACAAGTGTGTTCAAATGCCTTTGAGAACTAACATCATCAACTGAAGACTCAAGGATACTAGTTGGATCAAACCTATTTGACCTATCCCTAGATGCTTCACCCACTTTGAGTTGGTTTTCATAGACATGAACTTGGTCAATATCTTTATCTATAGTTGCTTCTGAAAAGGAGTCAAACTCATATTCTTTTGAATTAGTGCTACATGGCGACAGGCTATAGAATTCCCCAACAATGATAGGAACATACTCTCCTTCATCATCTGGATTTTTGCATAGGTACTCAATATGTAACACCTAACTAGACTTGCCTTCTTCTGAATGGGCATGGTGTGGATCAATATTGTCTTTAGAAGAATCACTAGTACCATCCATAGTGCTAACATGTGGCACAAAGTCATCTAGCTTAGCAAAGAATTTAGCAAGATCATGAGGAATAGGATAAGGATTGTAGGGCCCATTTGCTATTGCACCAAAAGCCATGACTATTAGTGAACATGGAACACCACATTATTAACCACCTGTGGGCAGGGGAGTGCATCACATCACCCAACAATCTCCCCCTCGATGCGCATACCAGGTACTTACGTGTGTCAGGAAGGCATTGGGGAGATTTGAACCCATGACCAGGCCAAAACCAGGCTCTGATACCAATTGTAGGGCCCATTTTCCATTGCACCAAAAGCCATGACTGTTAGTGAACATGGAACACCACATAATTAACCACCTATGGGCAGGGGAGCATGTCGCATCACCCAACAAGGATAAGGATCCTCATTGTTAGTATTATCTTCTTGAGTATTAGACTCAGCTTGTGACTCATTTTCAGATGAACTCTCAGGCTCTAGTATTAATTTTTTAGCCCCTAAATGGAAGCAAACCTTCTTAAAGCCTAGACCAGATGTATCTCTATTTCTTCAAGCTATTGCTTTGATAGGATCAACTAGATTGTTATTATTGCACCTAATAGGACTAGTTCCCTTATAGCCAAAGTGCTTCATGAGTCTAAGACCAAGACCATACTTTTTAGGAGTGATCTCACGAGGTTGTTTTATTAAGTCTATTAGAGTCTCTTCTTTGTAAAGCCATGCATCAATGGCTCTATTTTCACTTTCATCTTCTAAGGGAACTGTAGCCTTTATAAAAGTGTAATTATACTTGGTTTGAGGTGTCAACACAAATAGCTTCTTTACCTCAGATGGTCTTCCATAATGATGGGGAGACTCAAGAAGAGATGTTAATGACAAAATTGGTTTGATATAGTACCCACCCATGCTAGTTTCTTCCAGGTTGACTAACTGCTCAATTTGTTTTAGCTTGTTGTCATGATAATCAATAGATTCCTTATTAGCGGGGACAAAATTCTCAATAGCTTTGAGCATATTGTAGGTGTAACTAGTACTAGCAGGAATAGTGACTTTAGAGCCATGAAATGGGAATTTGATGCATTGATGGTATGTGGAGGGCACAACGCACATCTTATGTATCCAAAGCATTCCTAGTAGAATGTTATAAGCCAATGGAATGTCGAGGACTTGAGAAGTGACATCCCTTTCTATAGGATCGACACAAAGGGGCAAGACCACAAGATCGAGAGACTTTCATTCAACTTCATCATATGCTTTGATAGTAATCTTGCGGCTATGATCAATAGAGTCCTCAGAGTAATTTAATTGTCTAAGTAGAGCAGTAGAGACAATGTTTAGCCCAACACCATTATCAATGAGTACCCAAAAAATACATGTTTGATGTATCATGACCTCAATGTGTAGAGGCTGATTGTGTGGGTGACTTAGTGAGTTACCATCCTCCTTAGAGAAGGACATAAAGCAGGGTGAGGTTAGGTGACCTACCATAGATTGAAATTGCTCAAGATCAAGATCTTGAGGAACATTTGTCTCAGTGAGGGCTTTGTCCAGAATCTACCTATGAGCAGGCGAGATTTTAAGCAGCTCAAAGATTGTGATTTGAGCATTAGTTCATTTTAATTGATTGAGAATGCTATATCTAGTTGCTACTAAATTTGTCGTGAGTTTTGCATGTTTTCCAAATGGACCAGCAAGGGTTTTGTCTTTATGTTGTTCAAGATCAAGAGTAAAAGGTGTAGGGCCTTTGAGTACCAACTTGGCACGAGAGTGTGTAACAATATTGGCACAGTGTTATGAAATTGTGTTGTCTATTGCATTGGAAGTAGGGCCCCTCAAGACAAATGGTGTCTTGGGTTTAGTGGTATCTTGCTTGCCCTTAATGGTGATAATGTCATAGTACTCAAAATCCATAGGTTCAACCATGTTGATCACATTTTTATTATTAGAGTATGCGTAGTTGACCTTCTTGTTAGGTTTTGGTTTTGAGCTCTCTCCTTTTTCATAAGCTAGGAAGGGCTCTTTGAAAGCCTTGTGATCCAAGTTCTTGTTATGTCCATCGACCACAATGTCAGCATCATCAATCAATCCTAGACTTTGTGACATAGGTTTATGTAGTTGCTAGTTTTGTACCCCTTATTTTGGTGGTACTTGTAGAATGAAATTTCATTCCACCTATTGGCGCTTAAAATTGCATTCCCATTTTGAGCATCCATTTGAAATTTTGAGAAAGTCAAGCCCTATGAATGCCCATATTTGAATGTGCACTCAGCTGTCCTTTTGAGGCCCTTAAGATGTTCAATGGCTCTGACATTTTCCATTCAGTTTGCCTAAGCTTCCCATGATGATAATTTGTCATTCTGAGTTATATGACAAAGTCTTATTTTGAACAAATCCTAAAATCTGTTTTCTACCCCATTTAATATGTAGAGTTCAGTCAAGAACCTTTCCTTATACAAATCCACCAAGTCCTTTGAAATCCTTTAGCCCCTCTCATTTTCTTACTCAGAGCATGCCCTTTTAAACCTTAGGCAAATTTGAAATAATGTTTTGATTAAATTTGCTTTAAGTTTAAGGTAATCAGGGTTTACACCTTTTTAAATCCAAAAAGTTGCTTTTCAAACTTACCATGCAAGTCTCGATGATCATAGATCTTGTTCAGATCGATGGACCATGCATTCCTGCATTTTCAAAATGCGAGGCTGTTACAAAATGCGGGGAAGCACAAAAAGGGCACGTAGCACAGTCTGATTACGTGGGTCCAAGATTTTTCAAAAAGATTGACTCACCGTTGATTTTGGTTGAGATCATCGGATGCCGCTTGCCCGCATGATGAAGATGAGCATGACTTAAATAAAGCGGGCAAGTGCATAAGTGACATCTGTCCCTTATGAAGACACAAGGAGATGTTCGTACGAGTGTAGAAGACAAGTTATGAACATCGTTGATCTGTTTGAGATCGACGGATGAGGCATTCCCATATTTTCAAGATAAGAGGCAGATAAATATTGCAGGCGTGCCACTTTGCAACGCGTGGCATAGTGGGACCAAAATGCGAGGAACTAACGATGTCATGGGCACCGAAGGCTTGAATTCCATGGTCAGGCTTGTCAGAACACGTGCAGTAAAATGTTTTTTCTCATTGGTCAGGATCATGGTGATGGGCTGCCTATTTTTGAAGCTCTGAATCACTATCGATCTAAGCCAGCATTTGCCCACATTATTTTATCTCTGTATGATTTTATAATGCAGGTAAAAGGATAGTGAACCCGTGTCAAAATTAACCAAATCATGCCATTTTGAAATATCACGTGTTTTGTGATAAAGGAACAGTGCAATAGTTATTCAAAAAATTTTTCATCAACCATCGATCTTCTCTAAATCGACGAAAGGCGCTGGCTCGCTATATCAACCTGCTCGCAAGATAAGAAATGCGAGAGTGCGCAAGCCTGACATGTGGGGTGGACTTAGGTCATTGATTCATTTCAAATCTGTGGTTCTTGCATGTTTTCATTTCTTAGAAGCAAGAAGCGCGCACTAAAAGATAAATTGCACACATAGCTAATTATGATTGGGTTATTTTGGACCAGCTTGCCTAGTGGATTTTGAAGCCGTCATGCTCACATTTTCAACTTATAAGATCTTCAAGATCGACGGTGAATATTTTACTATTGAAGGTGGTATCATTATGCATATTAATGAGACATGAAAACCTTCGCGTGTGAAAGTAAAGAACAGGGTGTAACAAGTGAGATTTTCCCAATATCAACTTGTGCGAGTAGAAATTCGTGAGTCATCTCTGAACGGAAAAATTACTGCTAGGATTGAGATAAATTTGGCACAAGTGTCAAGTAGTTGGCTTAAGGATAAAATGCAAAAGTTACAGAGATAAAAGAAAAGGCTTCAGGTAAGTTTGAATACCAAAGGCTCTGCATTTTCCAGTCCTGGTGATTTATTCAAAAGATGTTTCTAAAGATTTCACTAAGTTTGAGGGTATTAATAGTGGAAGGATTGTTCGTTAAGAGTAGTTGGTTCTGGGACACTAATACTTTGAAAAATGATCTATTTATTTTTAAAGGATGGTTCAGAAAAGGGAAATGGTTAGCTTCATATGCCTGTGTATGGTTTTTTGATAGAGGAAAGCTAGTAATCAGGTGTCATAGTCAAGTCACCAAGGTGATAAGAAGAACAAGGAATAGACTTTGTAAGCTAACAACCTTTTCAGCAGAAACATCATCTTTTAAACAAATTTTCAAAGAATCTTAGTTTGATGCCAGGGTAGCAGAGATATTTGAGACCCTGTGCATAGTTTTGGAAGAAGGTGAAGAAGATTTTATACCCTGGGGTATAGTCTTTTTCAATTTTTGTGCATGTCCCCCCTTCTTGTGTCAATAGATGGAAAATTTTGGCAAGAAGTCAGTTAAGGAAGCAGACGTGGTTGGGGATCAGAGCATCCCTATTTTGTTATTTTTAATAACCACATTGTTTTCTGGCTTCTGTACTGCATGCTACGTAATGATTCTGTTATTTCTGAAGCCTGGCATGATCAATAAAGAGTGGGAAGTAAAGATGATTCTCATTCAGTAGTCAACTTGACAAAATCCATGGGCCTAGGTTGGTGCATATTTGTCAGAGTTGATTTTGTCATTGATAAGGTGGTCTTAGCAGTTGCGCATACAACAAATCAGTGGTAGAGCCGAATCAGCAAAAAGTGGTAACAGAAAAGAAGCTTACAGGAGAATCTTTGACCTACATGATGTTCTGTTAATCTTTTTCTTCTTTCTTCTGTTACAAACTTGTGATATCTTTTGTAAGGGACACTTTTCAGTTCTTTATGCCTGAAGCTTGTTGCATCTCACAGTATTTAAGTGAGATCCCAAGGCTAAAAGGGGGGGGGGGGGGGGGGGGGGGTGGTTTGGTTGGTTGGTTTTTTATTCTTCCAATTTTTTAGAGCTCTGCTCAGGCTGTGAAAGCCACATACCCAGCATGTCTTGTATGAACAGCATATGGATTTCGTAGATAGTTCTGATACAATAGTGTGATCTTGTATCTTGTTTTATGCATCCCAAATGTACTTATTTCAAGGAGATCAATGCAATGTGCGGAAGGTTTTGAATTTCAATATGACTCTGTCTCCTTTCTTGTTGAGTTTATAATGTTATATGTTCAAGAAAAAAGATCTTGAATCTATTTGCGATTGTTCGGTTGTATGTTTGAAGTTTGCTTGCCTTTGACTCAAGGAGTCATGTAATTGTTTGTGGTTTCAGACAAGGTTGTAGATTCAATTAAGAAGGATGTGATAAAGTATGGAGTTATATTGGATATTTTTGTCTAATTCATAAGGTGAAAAAACTGAACATGACTATATTAACGTATGCCATATGTTGATTGATGTTCAAGGATGCATAATTCTGGAGTGTAGGATTGCCCTAGTGGATAAGGCACTGGTCGTTTGTAGGGTCATTAAAGTTTTTGCTGCATATTGAACATGCTGTCTTTCCTCAATATAAATCAAAATTTTCCTTCATGTTGAAGTGGGCATAAAAGTTTTAACCCTCACTCAGTTTATGAATAATATCGGTTTGCATCTAGCTATTGTAGAATCTATGTTGTTTCATAAACCACTAGGAGATATTAAGGGTTTTTTCTACTTTTCTAGATCCTAAAAGTGGTTATTGCACTGGTCGCATAGTCAGATCTAAAGAGGTTCACCCGCCTAGGTTTTGCAGAGCCTGAAGAAGAAGAAGGGTTATGCCTTATAGTTGGCCCTGTGTTTGAAATGATATATTGATAATGGGAGTTAGCTGCCCCTAGATGTGTCATATTCTCATGGGGATAATTGGAAATGGGTAACGTTTTCAAACACCAACACCACCATGGTGGGCATGGTTGCGAATCATAGGGACGAGAGTTGTCCAATGGTGAAATAAGCTTGTTCTATAACAAGGTTTCATAAACCACATCCAAAGTTTCACCTAGAGGTGTATACTCTAGTTTAGGGCATGTAGCCCATGAGTTTCTTGGTCTATTCTCAAATGTCTTGTTGTCAGGAGGAGGTTTCTCAGTATTCTTGGCTACATTGAGACTATCCATGAGATTAAAGGCTACCTTAGCAGGCTTAGGAGTTACATTTTCAATAACCTCATCATGTACAATTTCTCAGTTCTTGTTGATGTACTTGGGGTTTGTCCTTGTTAGAGGTGGAGCCTTGTTTTGTGTCCTTTCAAAAAGTAAGTTCACCCTTCTTGACCATGAATTCCTCTATGCGGATAGCCTATGTGACCATGTCTTCAAAGGTACATGAAAATTGAAGTTGGACTCTATACCCAAAATCAGGTAGAAGGTTATCCATAAATATGTCAAGTTTCTCTATTTCTAGGATTTTGCATGAGTATTTAGTATAAAGTTGTCTCCACCTCTAAAGGAATGTGAGAAAAGGTTCCCCAATCTTTTGCTTAAGATTATACAAATCTTGGATGTTAAAAGGGTATTGAATGTTATGAGAATATTGTTGGACAAACAAGTTGGCAATTTCATCAAATGTTTTGATACTAGGAGGCAAGTGTGAAAACCACTCCATAGCTAGACCACCTAGACTTCTTGGGAATAAATGCATGAGATACGTCTGATTATGCATAAATTCTATAGACAAGGAACTGAATTCCTACAAATGATCTTGGGGATCAGTAGTTCCAAAGTATTTATCATATGTAGGTAACTCTACTCCTCTTGGAAAAGGAGGCATGTCTATGCTCTTGTCAAATGGAAATGGACAAAGAGTGTCTAAGGTGTATGTTTTCATGGCTTTGTCTTTCTCATGCATCATCTGAGCCAGTTGGTCTTGCATAATTTTTAGATGTTTTTGAATTTTGGAAGTCTTAGTTTCCTCTTCAAGTGTGATGATAGTTTCCACATTGAAATGATGGGGTAGCTTAGCTCCCTCTTGGGTAAATTTGAGAAAGTTTTTTTCTTTCTCTTCATTGAGCAGGATTTCCATGACCTTTTGAAAGTTTTTGTCTTTACGACACTTTGTTATGTGTTCATGAAGTATTTCCACCTCTTCCTACTCCTCATTGATGTCATGGTTTTTTTCTTTGTCATTCCTAGGCTGGTCTTGGTTTCTACTATGTTCACCATATTCAGGTTCATAATCAACCATTGTTGGAGTGTGTTTAGTTTCAATATGTTGTGATTGGAAAGGTCCTTGTAGTATGTGTTGTAATTTTGTATAAAAGATTTTAGATGTGTTGTTTGGAGATGTGGGATCTTTGCTAGTTTCTAGATCCTCTTGATACAAGGAATTCCTAGTTTGTTGCAAGTTTATAGAGAACATTCTACGAACCTAAGATGATTTGATAGGTGAGGGAGATCGTGAAGATTCCTCACTAGATGAACTAGAGATAGACTGTGTATGGACTAAAGAGTGACCTCTTCTACAATTAGTACCCCTAGCTTTATGTCATCTAGGTCTTTAGGGATAAAACACTTTTCCACTTCTTGTTGCCATAGCCATAGACAAGGACAAAAAGTGAAAGCTTAAACAAGGACCACACTAGAACATAGTCTCAAAAACAAAGCAAGATAAGGGTACTGTATACTAAGGTACGAGTCATCTGAGTAATGGCTAGAATAGCCAAAGATGATGACTATCGTGACACGGAGTATCACAAGCACCAAAGACCAAAGACAAAGTGAACAAGAGACAAGACTAGTTTATGTGTAGGTCACAAGTCATTAGCTAAGCAAGAAGCCACTATTTGACATTATTTGTAGACAGAAAAGAGGTAAAATGCTGTAAATAACCAACCAGATTTAGAGCACAAGTAGATACTAGATTTTGAAGAAATTTTTGTAAGTTTTAGACTGTTGTGGATAGATTGTTGGTTGTTTTGAAAAATTTCAGATAGGCAGTAAGACTGTTTTCAAGTTTTGGACAGCATTTTGGTTTTTGAACAAGACAATTGGTTTTCAGATAAACACAGGAAGCAAGCAGTAGTTTCAAACAACCCAATCGAGGACAAAGCAACTTAGAGGGGTAAGGGAGTCTTGATTTTTAGTTTGTTTGAAAGGTGTAGATAGTGTTTAAAGACTCAATAACAAACACACTTTTATCCCTAAAATTGAAAATTGGTAGAGAAGGCAAAACCTTTATCCCACAACTTATGTGCATGTGTGCACCTCACACAACCATGTCACCCCCTAGAGGGTACCTATATTTTTGGTGTATTCAAGGGGCTCAATAACATATACACTAAATAAACACCCTTTTGGCAGGGGTCAAGTGCATATACCACCTTCCAACACCTAGTTGCTTGCCTATGGTGAGTTCTACAAGAGAGATTCTTCCCCCTCCTTGCACAAAGATTATGCCTCCTTTCAGAGGTGAACCAAGTAGCAAATAACTAAGAGGTTTTTACTTGGCTTCCATTCATACTAATCCCTAATGGCTTTGTAAGAGAAGTTGAGGCCAGCAACCCACACTAGCATCTGTAAGTGCACACTCTTGACTAGCAAGATTGGGGCTAACACTGACTAGTGTAGTTTACAGAGCCTCTTCTTGATATGTGATATTAGAATGAAGAAGAGGAAATTAATATGGCTTTGGAGTCTTTCGCTCAACAAAGCTTCTTTATTATAGTGAGGTGGAATCTTTGGCAAAAGGAGTGTGCTCACTTGGGTCATTCTCGGAGGTTGGATCACTCTGGCAGGCCCTCTAAAGGATTGACTCAGACTGGTGGTTTAGATCTAAGGGTCAAAGTTTATAATTTCCCTAAAGGGGAAAAAGCATACTCCTCTACCTTGTTTCCTCACCCAAACATGCAAGACATGTTAATCACTAAGTTAGCTTAATCGATCCCACCTTGTCCTATTCCAAGACTTTGATCCCCTAAAAGGAAATCATCATCTCTTCATTAAAGGTTTCATTTGGGAGAACCACTAACTTTATTTCCTCCCTTGGATGACATCTTTCAGAGTATTTTAGGTTTCTAATTTACCCTTGGTCATGACCTCTAAGTGGTAAAGAGAATACTCCCCTGTTCCCCTGTCTTGCACCCTACGAAGTTCACAAGCCCTGTTTATACTATGTGTGAAAAGTAGTAAAAGAAGACACAATGTTTATGTGGGTTTGAAACAAATCTTCATCATGCATATCTTTGACAAGCATCTTGCATTCACATAGTTAGTATATGTTTGAAGTGTTTGGATAAAATGTATCTTTGTCAAGCATCCTACAAACCACTGTTAAGTTGTTGAAAACCAGAAATTAGAAACAAAATGCTTCAGAAAACAACATTACTCAAATGGAAGCTTAACTATGGGAAAATAAAATTTAACTTTTTTTTTTCAAAACCAAAACCTATGAAAAAGTCAAAAGTCAAAATTTGAAAAATACTCTTTTTTATTTAAAAAATTATAGATTTTTCAAAATGTCCTGCAAACCACTGTTAATCTACAGAAAAAAAAATAGAAATCAGAAATAAAAATGTTTTAGAAAACACCATTACTCAAATACATAATGATAAATCTGAATTCTAAATTCTAAATTCTAAATACTGTATTTTGCATATGCTGTTGCAAGATTTTGTGAAAGATCATGCACAGGCCTACACGAGAAAATGACATGCACCACGTGAGGAAATGCACATTTATGCAATTTTTTGCATGAGAAAGTGCAATGAAGGAGGTGAAATCCTCAGTTCCTCATGTGAAAATGAGATTTCTAGCATGAAAATCTAGAAAACAACATGGACAACTGCAAAAATTTGGAAAATAGAATCATAAAAAGTGTAGAAAACAGAGTAAACGAGGCCAGAAAATTTAATTTTTCCTACCCCATGGTGGGCACTAGAAATGTAAATGTGAAATTGGGGGCCTTTGATCCTCACATACACTTCAACATGGTCATTACCTGTGTGAGATCATCTCGAAATAAATATTGTATTGTTTATTTGAAAAGTTTAATAGAGCGACCTATTGCCTTCTAACTAGAAGGATTATTCCTTTGCTCTTAGAATGAGAAGTGGGCAACTAGACCTCTAGAATGAAGGATTTATGTAGCTAAATGAAAGTGCAATTAATCTAGATGAGAGATGCAATTATTAATCTAAGAAAAGAAGAAGCAATGTATGCTAAATGGATGCATATTTAAAATCTAAATGATATCACAATGAAAGAAATAAAGCTATGCAAATGTGAGCAAAGTGAGTAAGAATTTTAGCATAAATTCAACCCAAATTCCAAAATTCATCCTCTATAATGAGGAATGGAGATCTTCTTTTATAGAATCCAAGAGGTGATCGACGACTGAGATTAATCAAAATGGACGATCAAGATTGAAGAGGAGAGCCAGTCATAAAAGTAACTTCCTCATGAAAAGGGAGTTAACTGTTTGCTTTTGAGTGATGAAAGGAGTTAACTGAGTCCTTTTTGAGTGATAAAAGGAGTTAACTGAGTCATTTTTGAGTGATAAAAGGAGTTAACTGAGTCCTTTTTGAGTGATAAAAGGAGTTAACTGAGTGCCTTTTGAGTGATAGAAGGAGCTGACTAGTTCCTTTTTTTGAGTGAATATTTAATTTAATAAAATAGAATTTGACCTCATAAATGGGTAACTTTAACTAATTGAATAATTAAATTCAATAATTAAAAAGAGGAGATATCTTATTAAATTAAATGTATTTAATTCCTTTGTATATTAACTAAAGAGGTAATTTTAATTTAATTAAAGTAGAACACTTATAATTAAATTAAATTAAATCAATAGGTTTGTGTAGCTAATTTGAGTCGATATTTAGGAATTAAATAAATAATATGATTAATGCAAATTATGGTTTTCTGCATTTGACACCTAGGTCAAGTAGTGATTATTAGAATTAGAATTGCCTAGTAAAATAGGACTTAGGAATAGTTGAATAAACCAAAGTTGGTTAATATGGAAATGTGCCAATTTTGGGGTATTACACTCAACACATACTGTAATTTTGTTTCTAACTTGGCACCTAAAATGCTTGATATCTACTATTTACTCAACACTTGAATCACTCAGCATGGTCTATCTACTTGGCACTTGAGTGACTCAGCACATGATTGACTTGGCACTCATTGCAACTCGACATAGTCTTGTATTTCCATATTATACTCGGCATGCATTACTAGTTCGACATAAGTAAATGTCTTAAGTGTGTTGACACTCAATTGTCAAAACCAATCTGAGATCAATAGTTATAATGTCTCTTAGTATTCAACTACTTAGATAGCTTCACTTTTGCATTTCATTCATAGATCTCTTTTGAATTTTTCCAAAATTCATAAGTAGTCTTCAAATAAATAAATTTGGATAGTTTTGATTTAGATAAAGCACTAGTAATATCATACCTTTCCTTTTTTTTCTCCTTATATGATTTGATCTTATCTCTTATTTGCAATCTATTTTGAGGGAACACATGTACCATGTCTCTGCATGCTTCCAAGTCTTGTGACCTCCAACTGATACTAGGTAAACTTTCATATGATCTTTTCATGGAGTCTAGTTTGATCCATCAAACATAAGGATATTCAGTTTGTGTACCATCAAGTCTACATCAAGTAATCAAGCTCCACACCAAAGAATCAAGCTCTAATACTAATTGTTGAACAAAAAAAAATTGGGAGTGGGGTGAATCAATTATTCCCATAGTACACACTCAATATATGTCAATTAACACTTAACAAATGTTCACTGCTACTTAAGATTTGTTGGTTAAAGAACACAAATATATTATCATAAAGATAAATATGAAATAAAAAATACACCAATACAATGAAAACCGGATTTTATATGGAAAACCTAATTGGGTAAAACCATAAAGAAGCTAATTTTCATTAAATAATAACACCAATGGTTAAGGTTACATTAATTAGGTAATTTTTTACAACAAGGACAACTTCTTGAACAAGAGGTACTACCAATAGGCTCATTGAGTAGCTATGCCCCAAAATATAACAAGGATCACTTCTAATAAAATAAGGCTCACTACCAATACAATAAGGCTTACTTTCAATAGAATTAACATGACATTAAAATAAAATATACACATTCACAGATACACATGCATCTTGAAATGATTTAACATATACATACCAAACTCTAGCTATAAACATATTGACCAAAACTAATTTTAAATAGGACACATTTCCTCAAGAAACACAATGAACCTCAAGCATACCAACATCCTACCCTGATCATTAGTGCTAATGGATATGACAAACATGCTAGAAAAACTTATTGGGATAAAAACATCAACACTTTCCAGAAAGGATTAACCCAAAACATTAGCTCCATGTGCAACACCAAAATGATCCAAGAAACCACTGATGCATGAAATAATAATAAAATAAATGTTTATTAAAATTTCATGAACCATACATGAAGCACATCCCATAGGTAAGAAAGATAGTCAATCCATAATTAATCAATATATGACAATTGCTAGAAACCCATCGGTATGCAACCATAGATGCACTGGAGGTTGAGACAACTTGATGTTGATATCAATTACAACTCTCAACATCACATTATAAATGAAAATGGAGGACTATCTTTATGAGAAGGATTTATGGTAGCCATTACAAGAAAAATACAAGAAAGAGGCATCTATGAAAGATGAGGACTGAGATATTTTGGAAAGAAAAGCACTTGGAAGTTTGTGTTTATGCTTGGCATAATCTATGACATTTAATATTACAAAATAAAAGATGATGGAAGAGTTAATGCTTAACCTATCAAAGTTGTACGAAAAGCCTTTTTCTTAAAACAAGGTATTTCTCATGAAGTGTTTATTTAATATGAAGATGGTAGAAGGTGGATCTGTTGCTTTCAAAAGATTCCTTCATAGTAGAAAAATGTTTTAAAGTTAGAACCTTATATCTTTTTACAAGTCATATTGTTCCTTTTACTTTAAATATTTTAGAGAAAAATTCATCTAATGTCTAGGAACAATTGTTGTAGTTGAGCAGGGAGAACACATAGTTATTGTAGATTTTGAAATAACACTATCGAACAATAGATTTGGGTACATGAGTGAGAAATATATGAAATCACTTCCCTCAAAGAAAGTTTTATCAGGTTTGAAAAAAATTATTATGGATTTCTATGAAAGTTGTGTGTATGGAAAGCAAAAGAGAGCTAGTTTGTGAAGAGTGGGAAGGAAAATAACATTAAGAATTTAGAGCTTGTGCATTCATATGTATGGGAACCAACTCATATATCTTCCCTTGGTGACTCTCACTGTTATGTTACATTTATTGATGGCACAACTAGAAAATAATGGGTTTAGTTCCTTAAATATAAATTTGATGTATTTGTAACTTTTATGAAATGAAAATTCTTGGTTGAAAATGATATTGGTAAAAGGATAAAATGTTTGAGATCTAATAATGGTGGTGAGTATTACAATAATGAATTTGAAGATTATTGTTCCACTAATGGTATTCGTGGATAGAAAACTATTCCATAGACTCCACAAGAAAGTGAAGATGTTGAATGCATGAGTATGACAATAATTGAGCATGCAAGGAGTATGAGGTTGCATGCTAGGATGCCCTTAAACATATGGGAAGAGGCTATCAATATTGCTATATATTTTAGCAATAGAGGCGCCTCTACTCGCTTGGGATGTGGTATTCTAGAGGAAGCATGGAATGGTAAGAATGTGAGGTATTCTTTTCTTTGAATCTTTAGTTGTGAAGTAGTTGCACATATAGACTATGAAAATAGAACCAAGGTGAAACCTAAATCAAAGTAATGTGTATTTTTTGGATATAGAATTTTGGTTATTGGCTTTGGAATTTTAAAAACCATAAAATTGTAAGAAGTAGGGATGTCATATCCAATGAAAAACTGTTTTACAAAGATCTAATGTAGTATCATGAGAAAAATGCATGTGTAGTACTAGATGATACTCCAAAAGATGATGTTCAAGTAGTTCCTCATGCTCTACAATAGTAGCAACAACAAATACCACACACACTAGTGAATAGATGGTGAACAAGGCTAAGCAAAGCTATAGAACAATTTTCTTCATCTTTGTACTCTATTTTATTAATAGATGTTGGTGAACCTAAATGTTATGATGAAGCTACACATGTGGATACAAAGATTCAATGAGAGTTTGCAATGATAAATGAAATGGACTCTTTGTTGAAAAATTGGGATTGGGATTTATGTAGTAGGTAAAAGGGCTTTATAAAAAAAATGGGTTTATAGGATGAAAGAAGAGAATGAAGGTACTTCATAAAAGGTTGAAAGTCAGGTTAGTTGTAAAAACATTTGCATAGAAAAAATGAATTGAATTTGATGAGATATTTTATCAAGTTGTTAAAATGAGTTCTATTCATACTATTTTAAGTATTGTGTCCAAGTTGAAGATTTTCATTTGGAGCAGAGTGATGTTAAAACAAATTTTCTTCATGGTGATTTGGATGAAGAAATATATATCGAACAACCATAGGGATTTGAGGTCAAAGGCAAGGAGAACTTAGTATGCAAATTAAAGAAAGTTTATATGGCTTGAAACAAGCACCTCGACACTGGTGTCTTAAATTTGATAGTTTTTATGAATGAACATGGTTGCACTCAGTGTCATTTAGACCATTGTGTTTATTTTAAGAGGTTGGATGATAAATACTATATTATTTTATGGTTAATATATGTTGATGATATGCTTGTAGCTAGATCTAACATAGATCACATTAAGGGATTAAAATAATAGTTAGTACACTCATTTTATATGAAGGATTTGGGTGCAACAAAACAAGTCCTTGGTATAAAAATTTGTAGAGATAGGAAGAACATTAAATTAACTCTATCTTGGGCTGATTATATTGAGAAGGTGTTGCAATATTTTTGAATGGAGAATGCTAAAGCTGCCAGTACACTTTTTCTTGGTTATTTGAAATTGACTAAGGAGATGTCTTCAAAGACACACATATAGGAGGTTAAAGTGTCTAAGGTACCTTATACTTCAGCTGTAGGAAGTTTGATGTATACCATACTATGTACTAGGCCATATATTTCACATGCAATGGGAGTCTTTAGTAGGTATATGAGTCATCATTGGATTGAGCATTGGAATGAAGTCAAATGGATTCTTAGATATTTGAGAGGAATATCTAGTAAGTTGATGCATCAAATTCTGAGTCATAACTTTTGACTCGGATGTGGGTTTTGGCTGAAATTTTGCAAGCAGTTACATGAGGGATTATCTGGATTGCTTATGGAGCTTAGCTCAATAGGTGGCAATTCTGAAATTTTTTTGGGAGCTCAAAATATCATTCTTGGCCTCCAAAATTGGATTCTTGTGTTGTTTTTCCATCTTTTTAGAAATTTGTTTTTGTAATAAATCTAAAATCATATTCTTGATTTCGTAGATTAGTTAGCAATTCATCTTTCCTTAGTTGGGGGCTTTTCTTGGGAAAAATCAGGATTTGTAGGATAGGTTTTGAAAATTACCAAAAATGAAAAAAATTATATTTTTCAAAAATTATCAAATATGGTAATTTTTGAAATTGTAATAAGTAGCTATTTTCTTTCATTTTAGAAGTAGAGTCAAGTTGGAGAAGTTTAATGAAGAATCTTGTATTCTAAAAATTTGTGTTTTGTTAATATTTTTTGAGTTATTATTTTGAAGGGGTTTGGGCTACCATCTCTTCTCTTAAATGCTGCCTTCCACTCATCTCCCTAGAGAATACAAATCTGGTGGTAGCCACCTTAAAGATCAATCTTTTTGAAGTACTTAACCCCCACTAATTCATCCATCATATCCTCTATTTGAGGAATAGGAACCAATACTTAATGGTAATATTATTAAATGCTTTGCTATGGGTGTACATCATAAGTCTTTACACTTTGTGGGCCCTACTATTGATTTATAGGGCTATGTTGACTCAGATACCAAGAGGAGTAATACATGATATGTATTTAATGTTGATGGGATTATAGTGTGTTTAATTTCTCAGTTACAGAAGGTGAATGCTTTATCCACTACATAGGAAGAGTGTGTTGGTGCTACAAAGGCAACCACAGAGATGATATGACTTTAATTTTTCATGGAAGAGTTGAGGAACCCATAGATGGATAATTATTTATTTACATATAGATAGAGTGTCATTCATCTTGTAAATTATTCAACTCTACAATCAAAGAAAAATAGTTGCGATACCATTTCATTTGATAAGTTTTGGATGATGGACAGTTAAAGTTAAAAAAGATACATACAGATGATAATCTAACAAATATATTTACAAAGGAAGTGACAAGCTAAAAGCTAAAATGCTCTCTAGCTTTGGTTGGTCTTCTAGGATAAAAAAATAAAATGAAGAACAAAGTCAAGGGTAGTTTTACATTTGTATGGGAGCTACAGGTTTAGTAGTTTTGTGATCAATCTCCAAGTGAGAGGTTATTGATGTAGAGTTTGATTAGTTTCCAAGTGGGAGATTATTATGGTGTGGACCTTAATTAGACTCAAAGGTTAATTTTGCCTACTTCATTTGACATGATTTCCCCTCATATTTTTCTATGGGCATTTTGGGGTAGCGCCCCTTGTGTGGTCCCAGGTAAGAGCCCCATGAGCAGTCCTTGTCATGGTATAGGGTGGGGTTGAGGAGAAACACCTCCACGGGGTTATTTGGGGGAAACACCTCTAAAAGCTCAACTAAATTTTTTATTGTATAAGGAATTGAGAGCTATTTTCTATTGGTCAAAATATTCTAGCCCTAATTTTGTAAGTGGAAACAAGCTTGTATAAAATATCTTAGGGATAGGGATTTCATAATGTATGATGATTTAGTAGCTTCTTGCGATGGTATTAAGCTATAAGGGATTATAGATTGTGATAACTGGATAATAAGAATATTAGACTTTTTGTTTGATGGACGTAGCCTAGGGATTGGGTGAACCACATTAAATCTTTGTGTCTTCTATGCTCTTTTGTTGCTTGAACCCATCATGTATCATGATAGGGAGCACACTTGGGGCTCTATCCCATGAATTGAAAGGGGTGTTTCTTCTTGACCCCCAAAACCCCTATAGACAAATATGGGGGGAAATCAACCTGAATGAAGTAGGGAAAAATTAACCTTTGAGCCTGATTAGGCTCCACATAACAACATATCTCCCTCTCTCCCTTTATTGATACTTCCTTCCCCCTCTCCACTTCCCTTAAATCACCCTAGTCCTTTCTCATTCTCTTCTCTCCCTCTCTCTTTCTCTCATATTAATTCCCTCTACCCCTTCACCCTAATTGAGTCATCTCTTTCTCTCTCTATCTCTATCTCATGAACACACCTATCTACCTATCTCTCGATTTTGATACTTTCCTTTACCCCCCTCTTTCATTTGAATTACAACCTCTCTCTCTCTCTCATACACACACACACATGCATGTGCACATGCACACAAACACACACATTGTCTTTACTCTCTCTCATACCTCTCACCATTTCTTCCTCTATTAATTTATTGATACTTCCCCCTTTCCCCCACCCCGCAAACTCTCTTTACCCCCTTCCCTTGTTGATACTTCCCTCTCTCCCCCTTTTGAACCCTCCCTCTAATTAACCCCAACTCTCTCCATCACCCATCCACCTACATGCACCCTATCATCCTCCCTTTCTATTTTAATATTTCCATCTCTCCCCATCCCTCCCATGTAGGAAGTTTGATGTATACCATGCTATGTACTAGGCTAGATATGACACATGTAGTGGAAATCTTTAGTAGGAATACGAATCATCCTTGGATTGAGCATTGGAATGAATTCAAATAGATTCTCATATATTTGATATACTTTGGGGGCTCTAATATTGATTTATAGGGCTATGTTGACTCAGATACCAAGAGGAGTAATACATGATATGTATTTAATGTTGGTGGAACAATAGTGAGTTGAATTTCTCAGTTATAGAAGGTGAATGCTTTATCCACTACATAGGAAGAGTATGTTGCTACTACATAAGCATCCAAGGGGATGATATGACTTGAATTCTTTATGGAGGATTTGGGGCACCCATAGATGGATAGTTATTTATTTACATATAACTAGAGTGCCATTCATCTTGTGAATAATTCTTCTCTACATTCAAAAAAAATAGTTGCAATACCATTTCATTTGATCAATTTTGGATGATGGATAGTTAAAGTTGAAAAAGATACATATAGATGATAATCTAACATATATTTTTACAAAGGAAGTGACAAGGGAGAAGCTAAACTCCTCTCCAACTTTGGTTGGTCTTCTAGGATGAAAAAATAAATGAACAAAAAAGTTGAGGCTAGCTTTACATTCGTATAGGAGATATATGTTTAGCAGTTCTATGATCAATCTCCAAGTGAGAGGTTATTGATGTAGAGTCTGATTAGTCTTCAAGTGGGAGATTATTATGATGTGGAGCTCAATTAGACTCATAAGTTAATTTTCCCTACTTCATTCAGCATGGTTCCCCCCCATATTTTTCCGTGGGGGTTTGAAGGTAACGCCCCTTTTGGGGTCCTAGGGAAGAGCTCCATGATCACTCCTTATTGTGGTATACAATGGGGTTGAGGTGCAACACCCCTATGGGGGTATTTGGGGAAAACACCTATGAAACCTTAACTAACTTTATTATTGTAAAAAGCATTGGGAGCTATTTTCTATTGGTCATAATATTCTAGCCCTAATTTTGTAAGTGGAAACAAGATTATTTAAAATATCTTTGTGATAGGGATTTCATAACGTATGATGATTTAGTTGCTTCTTGCGATAGTATTAAGCCATAAGGGATTACAGATTGTAATAACTAGATAATAAGAATATTGGAATTTTTTTTTGATGGATGTAGCCCAAGGATTGGGTGAACCACATTGAATCTTTATGTCTTGTGTTCTCTTTTGTTCCTTGACCCCCCCATGTATCATGATAGGGAGCACATTAGAGGCTCAATCCCATGAATTGCAAGGGGCATTTCTACTTGACCCCATCTTGGGGGCACTTCCCACAAACCCTTATTGACAAATATGGGGGGAAATCATGCTAAATGAAGTAGGAAAAAATTAATCTTTGAGCCTGATTAGGCTCCACATAACAACATATCTCCTTCTCTCCATTTGTTGACATTTCCTTCCCCCTCCCCACTACCTTTAAATCACTCCACTCCTCTCTCATTCTCTTCTTTCCCTCTCTCTTTCTCTCATAGTATTTCCCTCCACCCATTCACCCTAATTGAGTCATCTCTTTCTCTCTCTATCTCTATCTCATGAACACACTTGTCTACTTATCTCTCCATTTTGATACTTTCCTTTATCCCCATCTTTAATTTTTATTAATACCTCTCTCTCTCTCTCTCACACACACACACACACATTGTCTTCACCCTCTCTCATACCTCTCACCATTTCTTCCTCTAATAATTTATTGATACTTCTCCCCCTCTCCTTCTACTCAATAAACCTCCAACTCTCTTTAGCCCCTTTCCCTTGTTGATACTTCCCTCTCTCCCCCATTTGAGACCTCCCTCCAATTAACACCCACTCACTCCATTACCATCCACCTACATGTTCCTATCATCCTTTATCCCTCTATTAATACTTTCATCTCTTCCCATCCCTCCCATTTTTTGTACTTTTATTTCTCTCCTTTTGAAATCCCCTTGATCATCTCTCTATCTCTTTCTCTTCTCTCTTATTGATGCTTCCCTCTCCCAAGCTGTAGAGACCTCCCAATTATAATCCCACTATCTCTAAACCCTCTCTCCCTTTTTTGCTATACCCACCCATACCCCTCCCCCATATTTACCCACTCCTCTCTCACAATCTATTCCTCTCTAACTTTTTTGATAGATTTTACATCACCTCATCTCCTTCTACTCTCTAAATTTTGAACCCATCTCTCTCCCTTTGTTTATATTTCCCTCTCCCCTTTGGAAACCCCCCATTTAACCCCCTATCTCTCCTTCTCACCCCTCTTTGTTGATACTTTTATCTCCCTCTTCTACTCCTTCCCCCAACTACTCTCTCTCTCTCTCTCTCTCTCTCTCTCTCTCTCTCTCTCCATCTCCCCCTTTGTATATATTTCCTCCTTCCCCATCTCCTCTTTCTCCCTAATTTCTCATTATGTATGTGTTTTTGGTTCTTTTTGTAGACATAAAAAATATCCCCATGAAATCAAAAAAATTGTCTATTAACTAAATGAATATCATTTATTTAGTTTATTCACTAGCCTCTTCATCCATTATTAAAATAAGTATTCATAATTATTTATCCAATTCATTGACCTTTTCTATCTCTAGATTAAGTTAATTCTCATTTATTTAATTAGATATTTACCATATCCCTTTTCTTATATTATGCAATAAAATATTTATTTCAATATTATAGATTCACTAATCCCATCTTTTAATTTCCACCAATTATCTCCATTTACATCTATCAACTCCACAACAGTTGAACATGCAACAAATGAAACTTGTCTTTTCATTTGACTTTTCCTTCTAAAGTCAACATCCTCTACCTACCAATCCATTTCAACCTCTCCATTTACTAATTTTTCTTAATCTTTTTGTCTCTTATTTTCTCTTATATTATCCTTACCTATTCTTTAATCCTAACCACTCCTTGATTTTCATTCAAGAAGTTTTTGAAATAAGACTTTCTCTTCACATTTGAACCCCAATTCTCTAACTATTTAGATAACTAAATATTTTGTGAGCCTAAAATTTTGGAGAAATCATGTCCTTGCATAGTTCTGATGTTTCCTAAATTTTGGAGAAGGTTATATGTGTTAGCGTAAATAATTATTATTTACACTTAAGTTTACTTAGGATAAATGCATTATTGATTATTTATTAGGTTAGAGACTTAGGAGTTTGATTACCCATATAAGTTGTTATGTTGACAACATAGGAGTAAGAAACTCTAATTTAGCACATGGTGTCTACAACACTAGAGTTTGCATAATTAACTAAGTTGTCCTGTAGACAACACAATTGTTTGTATTCTTAATTAAGCACACGGTGTCTACAACATAATTTTATGTAACACACCCATGTTATCTTATCCTCTCATCATCGCACTAACTTCTATGCTCAATGGAGGATAATCCACTCTTAGTGGACATGTGCTTAGTTGTGAGGCTTATCATATTATTGACTCCTAGTTAGTCTAGAGGCTTTTATATTCAGGCACTCCTAGTGTACTTGTACATCAATTCATTTTCATATTGTTATTATGATCATGCATCATTTGGTCAATATTGTGCTTGTTCTTGAGCTTCTTGATCTTGGCATCATTTTTCCCTAAGGAAATTTTTTACATGTTATCAGAGCCATAGAAGTTTCATTTCATAGCCATTGGAGACCATTCTTGCTTTACCTCTCAGAGGGCCACCGATTCAAATCTAGAGCATTGTAGTCATTGGGAGCATCTAGAGCCAAATCAAACCTTGCCATTGCATTCAAAGCATCAATTTGGTGAAATTTGACTATAAATTCGCCTACCCTAGGCAATAGCCAAAATTAAGGCAATTTTTTTTTGCAATCTAGCTACCGAAGGCCCAATCTGCAGAATTTGGTGTGATCATTTTCAGATCTATTTAATTTATTTTTCAAATTTGTATTTTCTTTGCAATATTTTTTCAAATTTTCAAATTTTCATATTCTATATTTTTGGATCTACAATTTTCATATTTTGTTTGAATTTTTTTGGCCTATCAGGCTTGTAGAGGAAAATTTTTTGTAGGCACTTGGTGATCAAATCCCAACACCTATAGAATTTCATGGTGGCATATTCCTTATTCCATTTAAACTGGCAATATCAACTTTATTCATAGTCTGGTTGATCGGTGACCGCACAAACTTTGGCACATAATCTGACATAGCACATACATGGCATATTACAAATCAATGGTGGCTTTCAAGCTAGAATACCCTTCGACGATCGGAGCTTTTAAATAAGGGAGATTACACCCCTATAGTGTATATGGGACTAACCCCACACCACTGCCAACAATGCAAGCCCCCTGCCGACAACAAAAGCCAGGCGTTCCCTCCTTTGTCAAAGATTGAAGCTCCCATCAGTGACTCCAGTATTTCTAGCCCCTGTTGCTCAACACTCTAGAAACCACAAACTCTACCGTCGGTGATGTAAACCCCTCCATGTGGCATTCCCATAGCCAAACCTTGACACAATGGTAGACACATAGTCACTGATGCGATCCACCAACACAATAGACATCTCGTCCATACATAGTTAGCAATATACATAAGGAAACATCACTTAGCCATGGAGAACTACCACATAAGTAGATCCATATACCACACAATAGTCTGTATAACTAGTCAACTATTGATGTCACTATATGGATCTACTGTTTGACTATCACTAGTAGGCCAAATTATGCTGCTATGATGATTGTTTGGATGTTAAATTTAAGCTCACAATTTTTTGATTAAACCCCTCACCATATTCAATTTTGATTTGACAGTTTGACTTTGGGAGGCCATATCTTAGTCATTTGGACTCCAAATTAGGTTCATTTTTTTTTGATTTGGGCTAGAATTTTCTAAATTTTTTAGTGGTGCTATTATTTTCTAGTTTTGATGCATGGATTTGTCAAAAAATTCAGTTTTTGGTGACTGTATCTGTCCAATCCTACATTTTGCAACTTCAAATGCTCTGTACAGGCTCATCTGGACTCCAAATCATGTTTCATTTTTTTTAAAAGTGAATAATTTTTCATCTACTTTTCCAATCCATAATTAGATTATAGGTTTGTGTGGACAAAAATACCACATTCAGAAATAGGTCCTTTCTTTGCATTGTGTTGCTTCAAAATTGTTGTATTTCTAAGCTACATTGTAAAGTTCCAGATTTGAACTCCAAGAGGAGGTTATAAATAGTAAATCAAATGCATAAAGAAAATTGTGGCATGAGAGATTTGGACATCTCAACTAGAGATATCTTCAAAAGCTTAGCAAGAAGAACATGGTTAATGGTCTACCTCAACTCTAGTTTTCAGAAGGTGTTTGTTCAAGTTGCCCACTTGGGAAAAATCTAGAAAAAATGTATGACAAGGGGAAGTCTTGGAGAGCACAATGTGTTCTTGAATTGGTTCATAGTGATGTGGCAGGCCCATTGCCAGTGCCATCATTTGGCAAGTCTTGCTATGCACTCACCTTCATATATGACTACTCTCACTTTAATTGGGTCTTCTTCATGGATCATAAGAGTGAAGTATTTAAAAAATTTCTCAACTTTAGGCTCAAGTGGAAAAGTAGTTAGAAAAAGCCATCAAAGTTCTTCAAACAGATAATGGGGGGGAGTATGTGAACTCAAGAGTAATAGACTTTTGTACTCAAGAGGGAATTGACCTTCAATATTCAGTACCATACACACCATAGTAGAATGGTTTTTTTGAAAGGAAGAATAGAACCCTCAAGGAGATGACCACTTGCATGCAACTAAACATGTCTCTTGATCAAGTCTTTTGGGATGAAGCAATGAATTGTGCTAACTATATCCAGAATAGGAGCTTTGGATGGTGTAACTCCTTTTGAAGCTTCAGAGTCTTTGGCTATCTCGCATGGGCACAAATACCTCCACAAAAAAGCAAGGCATTGGAAGCTCAAAGAAAAACTTGCATCTTTGTTGGATATGCAGACTCACATAAAGCCTACAAGTTGATGGATCCAGAGACACATGACATATTCTATGAGAGAAGTGTAATTTTTTAGGAAAGTTGTCCAAGCCTTACTTCTTCAGCTCCTCCTTCCTCCTTCCTTGCAAAGAGTGAAAATTATAACAATGACTTGGAAGATATTCATCCCAAACCCAAATAGAGCCATCAACAAGTTGAGATTGAGAATATTCCTTCTACATCTTCTTCCACTAGACCTCAATGGGCTAAGTAGATATTGGATGTAGTAGGACCATTGGTAGGGAATCCTTTAAATACTTGGAGGACAAAATCACAACACAACTCACTCCCACATGCTTATATTGCAATTTCTTTAGATCCACAATCATTCAAAAAAGCATTAGGGATTCCAAAATGGGATAGAACAATGGAGGAAGAATATAATTCTCTTATGAGAAATGACACATGGGACTTAGTCTCTCTTCCTAAGGGAAGAAAATTGGTTCGGTGTAAGTGGATCTATTAGACCAAGTTTGCAGTAGATGGAAGTGTTGATAAACATAAGGCTAGACTTATTACAAAAGGTTTCTCTTAGGTACCTATCATTGACTACACTGAGACCCTTGCACTAGTTGCAAAAATGAGATCCATTCATTTGACACTAGCTATAGTAGCAACTCAAAGATGGGTTGTTCATTAGATGGATGTGAAATGTGCATTCTTAAATGGTGATCTTTATGACGAGATTTATATGGAGTAGCCACATGGATTCATTTAGGATTCTTCCTTGGTTTGCATATTGAAGAAATCTATCTATGGACTTAAACAAGCTCCTAGAGCTTGGTATGCCAAGATTGATTCTTTCCTTCTCTCAGCAGGGTTCACCGGATGTCATTCTGATTTGAATGTCTACATTCTTTAGAGGGATGATTCTCATTTGCTACTTGTACTTAATGTTGATGATTTGATCATTATAGGGAGCACAACATCCATCACTGAAAGTGTCAAGGCTACTTTGCAAGACATGTTTTCAATGATAGACTTGGGTCTCCATTATTTCTTTGGTATCGAGATACATCAATTTTTATTAGGGATCACATTATCAAAACCCAAGTATGCTCTTGATATACTTGCTCAGTTTTGCATGAGTGATTACAAGGTTGCACCTAATCCCTTTCTTTTAGGTGTTAAGTTAGAAGCAAAGTGTCCCAATCCACTTGTTGATGTTACTTTGTATAGATAGTTGGTTGGAAACCTCATCTACTTGACACATACATGCCTTGACATCTTATTTGTAGTTGGCATGGTTTTTTGCTTCATGCAAGAGCCACATGAAATTCACTAGAAGGCAACCAAATGCATCTTGCACTATATTCGGGGTACACATACACATGTGATATGTTATGAAACTAGTACTAGACTCCAGTTAGTGGGTTATACAGACTCAGACTATGCACAGGATCTTGATTCTTGCAAGTCTACTTCAAGATATATGTTTCATCTTGGTTCTGACCCCATTTTTTGGTAGAGTAAAAGAAGAATACCATTACTCTTTCATCAACTGAGGGCAAGTATCAAGGAGCTATCAATGTGGTGACAGAGGCTATTTGGTTGCAATAGATTCTGAAGAAGTTTGGTTTTGATCTACCCAGACCCACAGTCATCCATTTTGATAATCAGTGTGCTATTGAAATCTCAAAACATCTAATGCAACATCGGCGCACCAAACACATTGAGGTTCATATGCACTGCATTAGAGAGCTGATTCATGAGCAGGTCATTGCATTGCAATAGTGTCCTACAAAGCAGCATATAGTTGACATCTTCACCAAACCCTTCATAGAGGTCAAGTATCTTCATTTGCAACATCTCTTGGGGGTGAGGGATTTTTCACTAGGGGGGGTCACATGAATCTTCTCTTCTATATTGTACATCTCTCTTTTTGGGGGAGGGTTTTTCCCATGAGGTTTTCCCTCTTTCTCCATTTTTAGAGAGATTGCATTTTATTGCATTTCATTGCATTGCATTTGTACTTGGGTACCTAACATGGTCTAGTAGCTGGGACCCATTATGCATTTCATCAAAGCTTTTGTGAGCTTAAGTGCATTCCCCTAAGTTACACTTAAGGGGGGGTGTTAGTGTAAATAATTATTATTTACACTTTACTTAAGTTTACTTAGGATAAATGTATTATTTTATTATTTATTAGGTTAGACACTTAGGAGTTTGCATACTCATATGAGTTGTCATGTTGACAACACAAGAGTAAGCAATTTAGCACATGGTGTCTACAACACTGGAGTTTGTATAATTAACTGAGTTGTCATGTAGACAACATAATTGTTCACTCTCTTGATTAAGCACATGGTGTCTGCAACATAATTTTTTGTGACACACCCATGTTAGCTTATTGCACTAACTTTTGTACTCAATGGAGGATAATCCACTCTTAGTGGACATGTGTTTAGTTGTGAGGTTTATCATATTGCTGATTCCTAGCCAGTCTAGAGGCCTTTATATTCAAGTACTCCTAGTGTACTTGTACATTAATTCATTTTCATATTGTTATTATGATCATACATCATTTGGTCAATATTGTGCTTGTTCTTGTGCTTCTTGATCTTGGCATCATTTTGCCCAAAGGCAAATTCTTACAATATGTGCCTACACATGAAAAAGAATAAGAATGACTATTTTGCCATATAATTTGACAACTTATGTTTTTATTTTTGGTTAATGTCATTGAACATTGATCCATATATTCTTATGGTTTTAAAATATATTTTTTATATGTCAAAATTTAATGCATCTCAAGATTTATGGTCTAATTTAGGTCACATATGATGTTATAGTGATATAGTAGCAGTTTGTAGTCCAATGCTTTGCATTTCTATGCATTTACATGATCTAGTTTTGTGGCTCTAAGTACATGTTCTTTATGTGACAATATGTTTTTCATCCACAATTAATATGGAGGCCTAGATTTTAAATGTGTTTAGCTTCCGTACATTGATAGTTTTATTGTTTGGGATGTTTCAAGATGTTTTTGTGCATGTAATAGTGTGGGATGAGCATGGTTATGTTTTGGATCAAGAAGAAGATATGAAAACTTGGAATTATCACTCACTCATATTGTCTCCCTTAAACATTCTTTGGAGATTGAGTTTGTAGTTGAGAGTTTATTTGTTACATGCTACATCCTAGTAGGGTGACCTAATATATGTTATTTTTCCTTATAGTTGATCTATAAAGGAATATATCTTTTGAAGGTGAATGGATGAGTTGTGCATAATAATATATAAAGTACAATGAAGCACACAAAACTACACATGTGTAGAAAAGTAGAGATGAAATTAGGTACAAATGTATGAAAAAAAAACTATAATTAGCATTTCAAAGGATTTGTTTCTAATTATTTTAATTAGTATAATTATAACAACTAAATATAATCATTTGATTTGATTTTTCCCAAAAGAAAGTGATCTTTAGTTACTTTTAAGTCCTTGTATCATGCTCTAACATTGTCCACCTTAATCTTCCAACCTATATCTAGAGCAATGAGCTCCTTAACCTTTGATCTAAAATATTGGAATTATTTATTTATATAGTGAGTGCTATTTTAATTTTAGTTTTTTCCACATTGGGTTGTCTATAAGAGTTCACTACAAATACTTCTAAGTCCATATTTTCAAGAATATACTACATAAAGGGAAAAATCCCACCTTTTTCTTTCTCACAAATAATTGGCATATCCTATATATAAAAATATTGTACATAACATGGATCTTAAGAGGAGAACTAGTAAGTATAATTTTTAATTAAATTTAGCATTAACTATGTTAGTTTCAAATTCAAATTTAGAATTTTGTGCATTATAAGAAAAACTTTAGAAATATATACACACACACAAACACACACACACACACACATATATATACATACATATATATATATACATACATATATATATATATATATATATATATATATATATATACATACATATATATATATATATATATATATATATATATATATATATATATATATACATACATATATATATATATATATACATACATATATATACATGTATACATATATATATGTATACATGTATATACATGTATATATATACATGTATACATATACATACTATATATATATACATATATAGACATGTGTGTATATATATATATACATGTATACATATTTATGTATATATCTATACATGTATGTATATGTATGTATATATAGATATACATATACATACATACATACATACATGTATACATATACATATATATATATATGTATATATGTATATGTATGTATGTATGCATATATGTATATAAAACAAGATAAATGACATAGGATTATTTTTGAAAGTTTTAATTTAAATATTAGCAAGCTAATTACTAAATATGTATTCAAAATGCATAAATATGTTGAATACATGTGAATTATTTTATAGTTTTTATATTTGGAAATTTGTTCAACTTTATGATCTAAAAAATATGATCTCCTAGAATACACTAATTGCACAATTTACATGAAATGGATTTAATTAAAAGGCTTAAGGAATTTATATGAAATAAAATTGGTTAGTGCAAATGTAGGCCATGAAAGTTTTATTTCATCATTACACTTACACAACATAGTAAAAATTTACATAAAATAATAACTTTGGAATTATGTATTGATCTATCAAAGTATAATGCAAGATAGATTTCTTTTAAAATATGTTGTAATTCCAAAAATACCCTAGCAAGCATGTATATAAAATTTAGAGACACACAAAATAGTACAAATTTACATAAAATAGGAACATTAGAAAAATGTATGTATTGATCTATCAAAGTATAATGGAAGATAGATTTCTTTTAAAATATGTTGTAATTCCAAAAATACACTAGTAAACATGTATATAAAATTTAGAGACACTTAATTAAGACAAAAAATGTTCTCTTTAAGCATTTTATCTATGCTTGGCCTTATAAGTCTTTGGGGGAATTATTTCTAATACATAGCACTATAGTTAGAACGTATTTAGTGGGAGATAAATGCTACAAATTATATTATTTCAAATAAAGTATGTAAATTTAAAATTTATTAATGAAACACTAGATTATCTATTTAGATCAATGTAAGATAAATATTAATGAACCATATTTAAAGGTTAAAAAGGTGTAACTTTGTTACTATCCATCATAGTAGGTACAACTTTAAAGTGTGACAAGGTTTCTGTATATGAGCAATGTTAGTATGCTAATAGAAACCAAATTTAAATAAAGCTTCTACAAACTAAACAAAATTCATAAACTTCAAGATAGACTAAGATGAACTCTCAATTGAGAATATGAGCCATTAATGAACTCTCTCAATAAGAAGCTCTCTTGTTGAGTAGCTTTATCTAAATGGATAGGATGTATGCTCAATATGCTTCCAAAGGCTTCAATGGATGATTGTGGATTTTTATTGTGGATAGATGGCTTTAGTATGGATTTGGTTCTCAAAATAGCATTATAACTTTACTTCATGGATTGTGTTATTTTGCAAAGGGGAAGGATCCAATTTATAGGCAAGAGGCTTGAGGGATTGAGGGCTAAGATGCAAGGATGGGAAAAAGCTCATGGAGGGCTTAGATTGCATGAGAGGAGAGCACATGGATTGTGCTTCCTTACAAAAAATCAAGGAGTGACACATGTCACATGGTGAGAGGATGGAGGAAAGGGAAAGGATGAGTCAACAAAGGAAGCTCAAGGGATAAAATCTTCATAAAGACCCTTCATAAGTGCTTTGTAAGAACATTTATGACTTTGTGGGCTTTATAAAGTTTTGTGGTTGAAGATATTTGTGAGAGATACCATGAAATTCGAATTTGAGGGTTTAGGGGGGTTTTAAGCTTGCTTAGGGTTGTAAAAATGATTAGAGGAAGGGTTAGAGATGGCTTAGGACTAGGCAAGTGGATGGCAAGTGGATTGCAATTAATGAGGGTGGGTGAAGGAGGAGATATTTGTTAACTTTGGCTTGAGTTAGCAAGTCCTAACCCATGTTTAGGGAATGTGACAAGGTTAGGAGGGGATTAGGATTAGGTTTAAAGACATCTTCTAGAAGAGTCTAGACTTTGGATGAGGATAAAGACTTTCTAGAATAGTCTAGAATTTCCTAGGATGAGGATGAAGACTTTCTAGAAGAGTCTAGAACTTCTTAGGATGAGGAAAAATTAGATTTCTAGGAAATTAATAAAGTTTTATTTATTTCAAGGGTTTGGGTTGAGGAGATATTTATTAAAACTTTTTTAATAAACATGAGGATTAATATTTAATCTTAATTAAATATTTTGAGTTGGGATTAGGGGTAGGAAATGATGAGATTAGCCTTTAATCGAAATTAAAGAAGGATTAGAAGATTTTGGAAGAGGTTATTGGTCTTAAGGAAATTGGCCAACTTTTGGGAAAAAAATAAATAAATTATTTATTTTGGGATTTTTGGTCAATTTATTAATTAAATAATTAATAAATAAGGAAATAATGTTTAAATAAGATTTAAACATTTTTGGGAGGGATTTCTTAATTAAATATTTTTAATTAAGATAAAGGGATTTAATGGCATAAAAATAAATAAATAAATTAAATAATTAATTAATTAATAAATGATGATGTCATCAGGAATTTTTTAGAAAATAAAAATACTTTATTTTCTAAAGATTTTTTAGGTGTCTACATTTTTCCCCTCTTTGATGTGATGCCGCAAGTGGCATGGCATCAAAGATAAGAAAATAAGATGCCCAAGGCTAGAGCAGAAGAGGAGAGAATGGACTGTGAGATGCCCCCTCAAGAAGGTAGCGGGGAGAGAAAGCGAGGCTCGATGGCTTCTTGAAAAGTACAAGAATCTCGGATGAGCAAGGAAACTCAGATTGGCAAAGAGAAGGGGCTGAATTAGCTCAAACTCTCACTATGGGAGAATGATAAAGGGAGAATCAGAGGCACAAGAGGAAGCAAGCTTAAGATCTCAGGGATTGTAGAGGATGAAGGAGTGGAGCGCTATAAAAAAGAATCTAGGATAGGGAGATGGATGAGGGGATTATAAAGCTGATGCAACAGGATTTCAAAGAGTCAGATTGGTGGAAGATGGGTTTCGGAGATCCCTAGGACTAGGATTGTGGATCTCGAAAGATGAGGCTTAGTGGATTGATTTGGATTGGTGGATCCCTAAGACTAGGATTGTGGATCCCTAAAGCTAAGAGTGATGAGTGATTCAAAGAGATACTGATGCATAAGCTGGGGTAGGCGAGAAAGATGCTGGATATGGATGGGGGATAATGGAGATGAAGGAAAACCATTGAAGCTTTTTGAGCGGGGGGATACTTCAAAGAGAAGTACCACCATGTAGTTGAGCACTAGATTTGCTATAGGACTATTGGTTAATTGCCAAGGTTACCAAGAACATCAAGGCCTTTTCACCAACTGTCTAGAGGACTGACAGACTGAATCAAAACAAACACGCAAGGATTGTCCCAGCATCACACATGAGTCCTAGAGGAAGCAGCGTGGAAACGACACTGGAGAACCCACAAGCAGAAAAGAAAAACAAACGAAAGACCTGATCAAGACCTTACGCTCTAATTGCCCCATTCGTGGCATACCATGATATGGAAGATCGTGGCAACCTTGAGGAGGGAACAAGGAGATTGCTTGGAAAAGATACTTCAAGACCCAATAGGGAAGAGTCCAAATCAAAAGAAAGCGAAAATCCAAAAGAGAACCATTTGCCAACGAGATGGGTAGGACGAGGTACTAATGGACCAAGATCAGACATGAGGAAAGCTATATCCTGCAAGGACCTATTAGAGAGCACCTAAGCTGGTGGATTTGGATGAGTGATGCGTCTGGCAAGATGAACTAAGAAAGATAATACTTTGGTGATAGAAAATCTAGCTAAAGGATGCATTGGAATAGCTAACCAAGATGTGCGATGGGTGCAAGATGCTGATCAAGGAAGAACCGACACGAACGCTGGATAGATGCAATGGTACTAAGCTAAAGAGGATGTACAAGCTGACAGACCAAGATATTTACAAGTAAGCTAACCAAGATAGTTACAAGCAGGCAAAAGCTCAGGATGATAGGATAGCAGGATGGTTCGATGTTGTGCAAGATGCGAAAGCTAAGGGTGGGGTGATAGCAAAAGATATGGATTTGGCAGGATGCATCCACTAATGATGAGAGATTTTGTGACCAAGGATAGCTAGACGAGCAGGATGAGATGGCTGGATAGGATGGTAGATAGCTAGGATTATGATGGATATAAAGAGATGACATTGGGTTTGCATGAGGATAGCCTAGAGCTAGATACCAATGACAAGGGAGGATGGAACAGACAAGATCTCCAAGGAATATAGTGCCCCCAATCAGAAGATAACATGCAGAAGGAGGTCTTATGATGGATGTGATAGGATTGAAGCTAGGATGGAAAAAGCTGAAGGGGCTAGGGAGATGGATGATAGCTGAGATGATTGGCTGAAGCCACATAAGATTAGTGGATGGTGTGAGATGGAAGCTGGAGGATGGAGGATAGGTGGATAGATTGGAAGATGGAGGTGGATGTCAAGAGATGACCAAAAGCATGAGGGTGATAGGCTAAGCTGGGGATGGCAGGATTACACATGATGCTTGTTTGCCAAGTTTTCATCATGGTACTTGTCCAAGGTGCTTGAATTGCCAAGTTTTCACCAGTGGACGCTTTATTTATTTATTTATTTTTTTGACTTTTTGACTTTGGACTTAGCTGGAATGATTTTGGCTTTCTTCAGCTATTTTGGCTTTATTGGGATTTTTCACTGGCTGTTGGAATGTTCAATTTTGTTGCTAGCTGTTGGTACACCGGATGTGTGATTTATGCAATAGATCAGATTAGATGGGATTGATGGTAGGAGATGGAGGGATGAAAATGCTGGAAAGGAGCATGAGATGGGGATGCTTGCAAGAGCAACATTGGCAGATGTTGGGATGGGTGTGAAAAGAGCATATGGGGGATAGATGGTAGATGCGGGCGTGATGGAGGATTTGTGGAAGCGTGCTTGGGGATATAGGCACCCAAGATGGAGTTAGGATATGGGGGACATGAGTCACTAGATGGGGGATTAGCAATGGTGGATGCCATTATGCATTGGGTTTCAACTTTTTTCTTGGGGATCCACATGGTTTTGAATTTTCTTTTCATAGGCTTTTGCATTGTTTTGCATTCTTTGATTGGATTTTGCCTTTTCGGAGTATGTCTTTTAGAATAGACATATGATTGCCTAGGATGTGGATTTTTAGCTTTATGCATTTTGAAGTTGGCATTTACATTGTTGTGGTAAGCTTTGGGAAGATGGTTAGGAGAAGCTTTGTGAGATGGAGAGGATATGAAAGAGCATGTAGGGGGATGATGATGGATGATGTGCCCTGATATGTGCCTTTGTTGATCTTGCATAGAAATGGATGGAATAGGATTTTTATGATGGCTGATAGGAGGATGGAGGATGGTAGATTTTGGGACATAGGGACCCAAAATGGATTTAGCGGATGAAGGGGGGATATGGTAGGTTGTTTTGGGTTGCAAAGATGGTGGAGGGGGGATGACATAAGATTTCTTGAAGGAGTGATGGGAGGCTGGCATGGTGGGCTTGGAGATAGGCTTGGTTTGGGGGTGTGGTGTACCAACACTTTTAGATGGTGAGCCTTTGGATACATATCCAAGACCATGAAATCCTAGATTTTTTTGTGCAATAATAGGCTCTCTGATTCCTTGCTCTTGTGGTCCTAAACCTTGACCTTGATAATGCCATCGATTGAGCATTTGAACAAGCTGAGGAAACTTTTTGCTTGCAAAAAATGGTAGAAGTGATTTATTAGGTGTATTGCAATGGGGAGATACTATTCTTAATTCTTCTGCTGAGAGAGGGCCACCGTGGATGAATGTAAGTGAACCAAGAGGGTAGATTATAGATGGTGGAATAGCTTGGATAGGTGGTAAGATGGAAGCATGGAGCGGGGGAGATGGAAGGATAGGATCTTGATGTAGCTGGTGGGATGACAAGATATCTTGTAGTGGAGGAGATATGGCTTGAGGTTTTGGAGATGGAGGAGATGGTGACTGCACTATGGATGGAAGACATGGTACGATGATATCTTCATTTATGCTTTGGGGGATGTCAACATTCTTTTGGGTAGGATCTTGATAGGATTGGTTTGGACTGGATGGTGCGATAGGAGGTGAAGGGATGGATTCTTCAAAGGCAGCAGATGGATAGATGGGAGATTCAGTAGTGGAGATGGGTGAGTAGAAGATGGATGCATAAGGGTCATTACGAGAGATTTGGGAAATTCTTGTAGGCGATGTGGATAGGATTTGGTGGGATTTGACAGGTGGTGGGATTTTGATGCTTGCGGGAAGTAGAAGGATTTTAAGCAATTTGATGGATGGTATGGGGATGATAGCTATGGGAGATGGAGGTGATATTATAGATGGGGAAGCTTCATCACTGACTACTTCACATGGTTGGATTAGATGACATGGCTTATCGACTATTGGAGGCAACTTTTCTTGTATTTCCTCTAGTAGATTCCTTGGAGACTTGTGTGTCGAAGGTGGAGGTGGATTGACAGGAATAGCTAGTGTGATGGGGGTGGAAGATTGGAAGCTTGGTTGATGGGGTGATGGAGGGGAAGCTGGAATATCAGATGGCATGACTAGATAGTTTGGAATAACTCTTGGATTTTGGGGGATGCTTGGGGGAATGTTTCTAAGGCTTTCAATATACCCGTCATAGTCAACAAGATTTTCATCATCATTGGAATAGGAGGCGGCGGGAGCAAGGATAATGCGACCAAACACATCATGATAGGATTGGTACTTCATGCTTTGATGATGAGTTTGATGGGGATGGAGTCTTGCATATGGATGAACATGGAAGCTCATGGTTGGATTTGGATTAAGCACAGATTTTGGATTGGCTGATGAAAGATTTCCTAGGGAGAGTCAAAGCTGTATGACAAACCTAAGGAGGATTGGCTAGAGATTTTTGGCTTTCTTGTGGGTGGAAGAATTCAAGGGTATGCTATCAAAAAGTGAGAGTTTTTCTTTCCTATGTGCAGGATTCATGGTGATTGTGTCAACTTAAGGATAGACTAGTGATCTTATGGCATGACACGAGATTGACCACTTGTGGATCCCAACCTTTAGCTCAAGGTGATGAGGGATACAAGTGACAAAGCTGGATTACCTTAGACAATGCTCTGTCAAAGGGATAACCTTGGTGAGATTGGTTGATTGGTAGGATTGATTGGATAGCAAAATCTAGCAAAGTGACAACAACTCTTTAAAGGCTTGGGTGATTTTGGATTGGGTTGCTAGCTGGCTGGGGGGATGATTTGGATGGACTTTGGATTTGGGATTTTTCTAAGGCAAAGAACTAGATAGATTCGGTTGCATCGGGGGAGCTTGGATGATTTTTTGATAATGCAGTGACTACGCTAAGTATGCCTTGAGTTGGGAGATTTTTGCTTTTCTGGGATTTCGACCAAAATTGGCAAACATTCATTCAAAAGCTATGAACAAACAAGTAGACAAAAGTTTTGAGCAAGCATGTCAAACACACCAACATCTTAGGAAGCTTTCTACAAGGATGAAATTTGGTTTAGCTAGGGAGTCCTCAATATACACAAGGTACGTGAGGCCCAAATCTGTAGATGAAACCAAAAATATGTCACACAGCCGAGAGGAGCGGTAACCCACTTCTCCTCTTTCACTTCTCAAGGGTATAAAGTTCCTTGAGGCTTAGCCCGAGTGACAAAATTTTGATCCCAAGAGAGGTGTCTTTGGATTCACCTCCCGATCTTTATACTCCGCCGAAACGCTGGAGTTGAGGTCGTCCCAAGGGGTGATGAAATCCCCAAGTAGGCCTCCTAAAAAGCCAAGACAAGATTTTGGATCCTAATCTTATGCACCCAAGATGGCCTCGAAAGATGACAAGGGGAGAAAAGACTTGGATGATCTTGGGCTAAAAAACACGCTTGTTCTTTTACCAACTGATGCTTAAGTTTTCTGATCTAGACTTTGGAAGCACTCATGTTTAAGATACAATGTTTATTCCAATTTTGAAGCATCGACAAAAATAAAATTGATCGAAGAATGCAAACAAGAAGAAGAGTTAGGGTCAACAAGAAGGTAAACCCGTGCACCCGGAGGCCCTCCACGTCAAGTATCGATTGGTTTTTCTATAAGGCATTCAAGATTGAGTGTGAGTTTATTTTAAGCCCAAAACAAATGTGTGTGAGATTCGATTTCAAGCGCGTGCTCAGAGGCCCTCCACGTCAAGATTTGTCCAATTTTTATGCCCAAATGAAGTGTGAGCGAGATTAATGCGCATTCAAGGAATTTTCTAACTTAGAAAGACTACTAAAAATCCAAGTGAGTGGAGTTTGATTTGCGTGGAGCACTTAACACCCTCTTAGGTGGACCCATCCCCATAGATGGCACTGAGATTGCAACCAATGGTTAAATTGATGGGTGATTAAAGAGGGTGAGTCCAACGAAAAACTCACTCAAAGCATTTTTATTTGTTTTTATAACTTAAAAGATTACAAAAATGTAGATTCTTTTTATGCTCCAAAATATGATTATTTAATCTATGGCATTCAAGATTGGATTTTTTGTTTTAATCATGCATTCATAAAAAAAAAAAAACTTTGATTTTAATCCATGGCACTCAAGAGTGATTTTAGAAACATGCATTCAAAGACAAGTGATTAAACATTCAAGTTTTTTCCTTTGAGCATTCAAGATTGAGATTTTGTGTGTTGTTTTAAGAACTTTGAAGTGCTTTGTTTTAACCTTAGATAATTCAAGATTGTTTTTGGACTCAAAAGTAAAAATGACTCTTTGGACTTTGCTTTTCATTCAAAATTTTGTGTTCTAGTTTTCATGTTTTAAGCCCAAAAATGATATTCCTAGATTGTTTTGATGCATAAAAAACCTAAGAAACATTCAAGATTTTGCAACAAGACATTTGTTTGGAACAAATAACAAAGCTTTTTAGGAAAATTTTGGCAACCATTTAGGACTCTTAGTTTTCATGAGATTTTTAAAAGAACTTTAACATATTTGCAAATGAGGTTCATTTTATCTTTGATTGATGCTTTGAGTTTGATTTAGATTTTAGTGTGCACTTAGTGTTGATTTTGAACCTTTTGAAATGGAAACTTGAAGTTATTTTTAAATTCCCAAAAATTAAGTGTTCCTAACTTTGCATGAATGCATCTAAAACCTTGATGTTGCAAGGATGCAAATGATTAGATTGGTTTAGTTTCACTTGTTAAAAGATTTTTTCTTTTTTGCAAATTTTTAATTTTTTAATGGATTTAAGTATGATTTGGGGATTCATTTTAAGCACTAAAAAGAAGTGTGTATGATTTTTCTTCCTTAAAAAAAAAATGGGCAAGATCTCCCACAAGAAGAAGAAGAAGAAGTAGATGGAATAAGAAGAATATAGACAAGAAGAGGAAGAAGAATTCCAAGTGCTTTGTCCACCTATAAGCTTGAAAAATCTGCAAATACTATGAAATAGACTATGAGTTCCTTTGTCTTCTTCATGCTCATGTGGATCTACAAAACCAATTTATACAATCCTACCAATCACAAAAACAAGCAAAATTAGCCAAAATCAGAAAATGACATACAAAACTTGACTAAAAAAGCTAATGAAGATGACCCATGCGGGGTCCCACCAGGCGTGCCAAAATGTATATGAGCAATGTTAGTATGCTAATAGAAACCAAATTTAAATAAAGCTTCTACAAACTAAACAAAATTCATAAACTTCAAGATAGACTAAGATGAACTCTCAATTGAGAATATGAACCATTAATGGACTCTCTCAATAAGAAGCTCTCTTGTTGAGTAGCTTTATCTAAATGGATAGGATGTATGCTCAATATGCTTCCAAAGGCTTCAATGGATGATTGTGGATTTTTAGTGTGGATAGATGGCTTTAGTATGGATTTGGCTCTCAAAATAACATTATAACTTTACTTCATGGATTGTGTTATTTTGCAAAGGGGAAGGATCCAATTTATAGGCAAGAGGCTTGAGGGATTGAGGGCTAAGATGCAAGGATGGGAAAAAGCTCATGGAGGACTTAGATTGCATGAGAGGAGAGCACATGGATTGTGCTTCCTTACAACCAATCAAGGAGTGACACATGTCACATGGTGAGAGGATGGAGGAAAGGGGAAGGATGAGTCAACAAAGGAGGCTCAAGGGATAAAATCTTCATAAAGACCCTTCATAAGTGCTTTGTAAGAACATTTATGACTTTGTGGGCTTTATAAAGTTTTGTGGTTGAAGATATTTGTGAGAGATACCATAAAATTCGAATTTGAGGGTTTAGGGGGGTTTTAAGCTTGCTTAGGGTTGTAAAAATGATTAGAGGAAGGGTTAGAGATGGCTTAGGACTAGGCAAGTGGATGGCAAGTGGATTGCAATTAATGAGGGTGGGTGAAGGAGGAGATATTTGTTAACTTTGGCTTGAGTTAGCAAGTCTTATCCCATGTTTAGGGAATGTGACAAGGTTAGGAGGGGATTAGGATTAGGTTTAAAGACATCTTCTAGAAGAGTCTAGACTTTGGATGAGGATAAAGACTTTCTAGAATAGTCTAGAATTTCCTAGGATGAGGATGAAGACTTTCTAGAAGAGTCTAGAACTTCTTAGGATGAGGATAAATTAGATTTTTAGAAAATTAATAAAGTTTTATTTATTTCAAGGGTTTGGGTTGAGGAGATATTTATCAAAACTTTTTTAAGAAACATGAGGATTAATATTTAATCTTAATTAAATATTTTGAGTTGGGATTAGGGGTAGGAAATGATGAGATTAGCCTTTAATCGAAATTAAAGAAGGATTAGAAGATTTTGGAAGAGGTTATTGGTCTTAAGGAAATTGGCCAACTTTTGGGAAAAAAATAAATAAATTATTTATTTTGGAATTTTTGGTCAATTTATTAATTAAATAATTAATAAATAAGGAAATAATGTTTAAATAAGATTTGAACATTTTTGGGAGGGATTTCTTAATTAAATATTTTTAATTAAGATAAAGGGATTTAATAGCATAAAAATAAATAAATTAATTAAATAATTAATTAATTAATAAATGATGATGTCATCAGGAATTTTTTAGAAAATAAAAATACTTTATTTTCTAAAGGTTTTTTAGGTGTCTACAGTTTCAATCTAGATGCATACTCATCATTATCATAATCGATAGATGAAACAGGATCAACATGAAAAATATGGAAAATTAAAGCAAGTATGTCTAAAAGGAAAAGATTCAAAACAATCAACTCAACGAGGGTTATTTATCTATTATAAAATAATATCCTCATATAGAGCATAAACTATCATAAGAGCATAAATGATGGAAGGGTCATGTGTCATAGTAGAGAAACATTTCAAAAATTTCAAGATAATATGGACATGTAGGAGGAATTTTAGCATAAAGATAAAAACAAGATGAAATAATGAAACAAAAAATCATAAGAAGAAACATAAGCTAATGAATGATCACAAAAGAAAACAATCAAAACCCCATAAAATTTTGATATAATTTTCAATACATAATTAATGATAAATCTATTAAGGAAAATAAAAAATATTTTGGTTCATAAAAAATAAAAATAAAAAGAATCACAGTATAAGAATTAGATACTATAATTAAATAAATACAAGAACTCATTTTATAATTAGACTAGATAATTGAGTTACAGAAAACTTATGTAATAGACATATGAAAATTGAATTAGAATATTATGTTCTTAGATCTAGGATTGGATAAATAATGTTGATGTTGTTATGTAATTTGATTCATCAACATTATAAACTAATTTGCTCATGAGTGTTTGAGCCATCATAAGAACAATAATCTCAAGCCTTGTGAGTTTTACCTTGCCCACCACAAACATGCTCAAATAGATAAAAAATACTTGACAATGTTTTTTTTGTAAGGCTATATTCACCTTTTGGTATGTGGATATATTAAATGAATTTCCAAAGATGTCATTGATGTACATGCTAATTGATTATGTGAATATGTTTTCCTAGGTCAAAAATCATGGTGAATTAAATTAAAGACAAAGAGGAAGATATGAAAGTGTCTTATATGATTATGCAAATGTTTGATATCTTTATTGTTCTTTCATACATAATGTATATGGTAAGTGTTCCATTGCCTTCTTGCCTAGTCTTACATGTCTTATCTAGTATACATTTAATGTCCTTATATACCATGACATAACAACTTGTCAAAAGAAATGTATGTTTGAGTTTTGAACATGAATTTGAATATTTAAGACTTTTCATGTGCTACTCTAGATTAACTTGAGTCAATCTCAAAATGATCTAAAAGGACAAGATAGTGAGGTTGAAGTAGGGAGAAAATGTATGAACATCAATGTAGTAGGATTGGAAAATGATGAACAATAAACAAATGTATGTATACTAATGCAAATAGAATTGAAAAGGAATCAACTTGTCCAAAGAAATGTACGTTTGAATTTTGAACATGAATTTGAATATTTAAGACTTTTCATGTGCTACTCTAGATGAACTTGAGTCAACCTCAAAATGATCTAAAAGGACAAGATAGTGAGCTTGAAGTAGGGAGAAAATGTATGAACATCAATGTAGTAGGATTGGAAAATGATGAACAAGAAACAAATGTATGTAGACTAATGCAAATAGAATTAAAAAGGAATCAACTTGTCCAAGATGAGTTTTGAACATGAATTTGAATATTTAAGATTTTTCATGTGCTACTCTAGATTAACTTGAGTCAATCTCAAAATGATCTAAAAGGACAAGATAGTGAGCTTGAAGTAGGGAGAAAATGTATGAACATCAATGTAGTAGGATTGGAAAATGATGAACAAGAAACAAATGTATGTAGACTAATGCAAATAGAATTAAAAAGGAATCAACTTGTCCAAAGATGAGTTTTGAACATGAATTTGAATATTTAAGATTTTTCATGTGCTACTCTAGATTAACTTGAGTCAATCTCAAAATGATCTAAAAGGACAAGATAGTGAGCTTGAAGTAGGGAGAAAATGTATGAACATCAATGAAGTAGGATTGGAAAATGATGAACAAGAAACAAACGTATGTAGACTAATGCAAATAGAATTAAAAAGAAATCAAACCACTAACCAACCTAACACTAGAATATGCCACTTGTCAATATATTAGTATAATAAAATACTTCCATAAAATTAACACAAATCTACATAGGAAATACAATAGATATATAAATTTCAGCTCTCCAAAATGAGAAAATTAATATATTTGAATGCCTAAACGTATAACTCTTTTGACCCAACTCCGAGTTAATGCATAATCAGTAGATACGTAAATACAAAACAAAAGTTTTAACTTCTTAAAAGAGAATACCAAAAACAAAATGGTACATAAAGGGCCAATTCGTTCAAAATGACACCGTCATCATATTAGGTTTAGTCAGATTGTGAGTTCCATTCCATAAGTGTGGTCCCTTACACACTAGTAGGGGAAGCAAAAACAGAAAGAAACTCCTTAGTGTGCGGAGCACAACAATTAGTCAAAAGATCATGCTTGAATCTGGGCACAACTTTGATCATAAAGCTATTGTAAAGGAACGACAGGAAAGGGCCATGTTCATGCAATTAGGTCACAGAAACGACGTTTAAATAAATTCAATGCCAGAAAGTGAGAAAATCTGTCACACAGGGTTAAAGTCATTCCACGCTGGAGAAAGTCATTCACTCAGCTAATGGCAGAGCTATCTTGATTGGACCATGAACATATAATGCTTTTCACTTGACGTGAATCTCATTCCTACTTATAGCCAGAAGAATAATTTGTAACTTAGATAAAGGTTTAGATGGAAGCTATTCTTAAACATTGCTTATGAAGGATGTAAAATAAATAAATCAATTTAAGTATTTAAATGGATAAAATGTATAATTGTAACAAGAATACAATTCTATTTCAAGAACTATTCAATTCATTGAAAATCCACTTCTACTTTACTTCCCTGGACAGCTATATATATGATCATGAAGTTCAATAGTTCATCAGATTCTCAGCTATTTTTTTCGCACATTTGAGTAGAGAGAATAAAGCGGTAGTATAAGTGTTATACCCGTATTAGTAATATGGCGAAGATTCATATTGTAGTGTGGGTTAATGTTTTCTTTTTGCTTCTGGTTGGAATGGAGATATGTAGCTCAGCGAGACTTCTTGTAGAGAATAATGGCCACGATTTCACCCCACAAATGTGGAAAGCTGATCAGGCATTGATCGAGGTGGAAGACATGAAGTCCATGAGTACCTCTGGAAACCCTAAAGTGAAGGTTTCTAGAGTTCTTGAATCAGCTCCCACTCCCGGACGCGGCCACCATTAGGTCATCTCATATGTTTTTGGTATTAGAATAAATATGTGAAGTTTTAGAATAATTACATGAAGACACTACCTAGCATGGTAGATTCAGATACAGACCATTGGATATTGTGGCATATGAAAGATTGAATCTATCTTTCTTTCAGTGTACTTGATGTTCAAGGCAACGTGTTTGAATTTTAAATATGAATACAGAATTTATATTATTAAAAGGTGTAATGTAATTCATTACAAAGAATGCTTATTAATCTATATTTATGTAAAGCAGACAAGATATATATATATATTTGAGTATAGTTTTTGTTTTTGTTAAATTAGTTTAAATCTATCATTAAAAGGTGTAGTGTCATAGTTATGGTATATTAGATTTGATTACTAAAAGTTAATGTGTTTTTCATCATCTATTTTATTTATATTTTGAATTTTTTATTTATTAGGTTATACAGTTATTGAAAATGAAAAAGTTATGTTTGTGATCTCATTAATTCATAAAAGTTACTAAAAGTGAACTTTATATATATATTTTTAGTATAATTGTTTACATTATATTTAGAGAAATATCATAATCCTCTCTCAATTTTAAGAATGAATAAATTTGTATATTGTTATAATGGTATTAATCTAAAAAAATTAAAGATTATTTATTTGATTAAGAGTCATTCAAGATGCAAGAGTTAATGAATATTGGTACTTTTTGACTTACTAGTACTTGTCGGTAGGCTAAGTACTATTGTGATACTTTTTAAATTTTATACTTTAACCAGTGATTAAATTTTTTGGTTTCTACGTGTTCAAATTAATCATTCTTTAAATTTCTTTATCAAACTATTAAATTGCATATTATAGATGCAAGATTTTTAACTTTACAAATTTTTATAAAATATTTTCAATTTGATTGGGTTACCTCTTATATTTGGCTGATAGATTTTAAAACTAATTCTTTTTAGGATTGGTTTTTTTTATTAAGCTAATGTGATTCATATTTATTCAATATTTTTTAAATATAAGTAGTTGATTTATATTTTTATATTATATTTTCTTGTTATATAATTTTTGCCATTCAAAAATACTAAAAATATATAATTTATATTATATAATTGTTTAAGTTATATTATTTTATATTATTATAATAAAAATATTACTATTTCATATTATAATTTATTTATTATATATTAATAATTATATTTATTAATAATTTTTTTAACATGCTATATTTATATAAAAACTAAAGGCAAGTACTAAGCAAATATATGGCACTTGTGAAAAATAGGAGTCTTCCATTATTTTTTTATATGATATGATGTAGTTTGCATCAAATTTGTGTCAACTTTTTATGTCACACATGATGTTAAACCATCTTTAATTATTTTGGTAAAACTACAATAGATTATAAATTTAGTAAATGACAAATTTTAGACATAACTTATATTGATTATGCATTAGATTTAGCCTATTTGGTTATATCAAAAATAATATCAAGCCTACATAAAATCCCCCAAATTTGACCATTGGAATGATATTTAATGCACTCACTACTTAAGATTAGTATTCTAGTATGTATTCTATAATTATGTAATTCACTTTCCTTTCAATTATTGACTATAAATTTTATAAGAATATAAAAGGGATATAAATTATTTACTTAACATTTTTAATGTGTAATTAGATAAGAAAGGTGTGTCCTTGTGTGGTGGATTGTCAAAGAAAGAGAGACATGGTGTTGTAAATAGATGATAACTTTTTCATTTATAACCTAAATTTAGGTTGTAAAAAAGACAAGACATATCCTAAAAGTAAATTTAAAAGGATTCCTTAAAAAAGAGAGAGATAAAGCCATGGTTTCTCATTAACTACACTTCTACATAGCCAATGATTATTCTATCCAATAGTGCCTTTATTGGACATTTCAATTTCTCATAATTTTTTGATACTGTTTATGAATGAATGAACATTTAGAAAACTAAAAATTTATGAAAAAATAGTTCTTTGTGATCATATATCTCCTCTATCCACTCTCATAAATAACTAACATGTTTGGAATCTTTTTATATCCATTCAAGGTGATATTAGTTTCATCTATTTGTATATAAAATGTAGATACCTATATTTCTACCTACAATTATCAACTAAATTTTAATCACCAAATATGAATTACAAAAAATATCAACCCTTTCATGTGATGTTATAAATTCAAATGGCTAGTTACATCTCTTACTTAAGATTAAATGTTCTTAATGATAGATGATAATAAATTAAGTCTAGATTTCATTAGTTGACCATAAAAAAAACTCTACATAAATTTCAAACCCTTTGATCTAGGAACTTATTTCTTACAAAATCAAAGATATTTGAGAGGGGAATAAGAGCTTGAAAAAAAGAAAGTGTTGAATTATTATATTTTATTTGTTAGAGTAAATAATGGCTAGTATCTAGTCAAGATCTTGAACCTTGTACCTATCTAGTGAGGGCATATATTCACACAAGTTAACATAGCTTGGTCCTAAATTTTATTCTAGAGGTTAGTTATAATTGGACTATGTTCACCTCATTTAATTTTAGCTAACTATAAATTTTATAATTACATGAAAAATTTGATGTTTGTACCGAGGTAGTTTCCCATCCTATACCTACCCTTGCCTATATTTGCAAGGTTCTTGTACATGTGTAATACAACCCATATTTCATATCTAGATATACCAAGGAAAAAACTATTGGTTTTTTATAAGGTTGACCTCAAGTACTTATAACAAAGAAAATATACATCAAAAACCAATATTTCTTTTTTGTGTGCTTTACTATACATGTCATCTATAATATATTTTCAAATCAGAACAAAAAATGATGATTTGGATATACTTGTTTGATGGGAACTACACCCTATATTTTTTGTAGTTAAAAAAATGAATAAATTCTTACTCAATTTTTTAAAAAAAACTATAGGTATAAAATTCATCCAATTTTACACATTTCATCATCTTCAAATTTTGAAGACAAATGTCATTTTTATGTCATAAAAGTTGAACAATTTGTGTTTTGGGATCCTTTTTCTTTATAAAAGGTGGCACAAGTTTGTGCTTTTACCTAGAATTAATATATTATTATATTTATTTTATATTATTTTAGATGGTCATGCAAATAAAGGGAATTATTTGAGTGACCAACATTATTTGAAATTAATTTACCGAAATTGGAGGACTAATTTGATAGTAATCACTCAATATTCAAAGATACTAAAATGAAAAAGAATAGTATTAATTTGAATCTAATTTGTAAACTACTAAAGCTTAAAATAATAAATAAATTTAAGAGGAAAAAAATTTTCGTTCATGAAAATGTGTTCTACTTTTTAGTAAAATGTAGCATGGTGTCAGGTGTGCATCCTTCAATTTCCCTAGTTACATTGAGTATTTGTAAAGGAACCTTGATAATTTTCTTTTCTAGAAGACATGCAACATGATCCGTTTGTTTCATTCTAAAAAAGCTTGCACCATGACCAATCTTTTGGAATTCTTTAGCGTAACTGAGGAGGAGGAGGTTTGGGGGGGGGGGGGGGGGGGGGGGTGGTGGAGGTGAATTAGTTATCTAAGGTCTAGATGTACACATAAAACTTTTTAATGCTTAGTAGACCCATATCCATAAAATGTTATTATGCATGCATCCATTAGATCATACAATACATAAACTTTGTAGGTCACTATTCTAGGTCAAAACAACTTTTTAGAATTGTAAACATGAAACATAATAGATTCAATAACATATTTGACACAAGGATTTTCTGTGGAAACCCAATTTGGGAATAACCACCAGTAATATGCTACTAATTCTCACTATTTTGAAATGATGCCCCATGAAAGGCCAACCTTGTTAAAGGTTACAATACACTATGTTCCTAACTGTAACTTGGTTCCTGAATGCAACTTGACATTCATTGTATGTGACTCGACAATCATTGAAACTTGCTATTGATTTGCAACTTGATTTACAACATCTTCATCAATAGGCATACCTTCATTAAAGTATACAAAATATTTATACTCATAGGTTCAACCTTATGTACCTCTATATATTCATCAAATTTCACATTTGCACTTTTCAAACTTTGTTAGTATTAGTATTTAAACACCTATAAGATTTACTTCTTATGGAATAGCCAAGGAATATACCTTCTTCACTTTTAACATCTAATTTACCATTCTTGAAATCCTTAAGAATATACCACTTTCTTCCAAATACCTTAAAATATTTGACATTGGGTATCCATACCATAATTCAAAAAGTGTTGAATGATTACCTTTCTTGACTTGCACATAGTTCAAGGTATAGACAATTGTACTTACAACCTCTCTCCAATATTTCAAAGAAACATTCTTCTCCATCATGAGTGTCCTAGCATAGTCCATTACAGATCTATTTCCCCTTTCAACAATCCCATTTTGTGGAGGGGTCCTAGGTGCAGATGTCCGCCTTTTGATTCCTATGTCATTATAAAACATATCAAACTCATTTAATGTAAATTCTCCTCCTCTATTAGATCTCAGACATTTCAAGCTTTTTCCTGTCTCCTTCTCAGCTCTAGCTAAGTACCACTTAAACATTTGGAAAGTATCAGATTTCTATTTTAGAAACATAACTATTATCAAACAAATAGGATAATGTACTTGTCACCTTTTTAACTTTGCACATCAATTGGTCCACACAAATCATTATGAATAATATCCAAAATTTCTTTAGAGGTGGGAGTCTTACTCTTAAAACTAGATTTTGTCATATTGCCTAACTGAAATTGTTTGCAAATTATATTGTCAGGTTTATTCGATTTACGCAAACCTCTGACTCTTTTCATGCTACTGATACTCACTGTTAGAAATACTTTAGAATAATTGAGAGGAGGGAGGGGGGTTGAATTAATTATTCAAGGTCCTAATGTCCAATTCAAACTTTTTACTAAGTGTAGTGAGCCCATCCAACCATTCATTCAACTAAGCTTTAACTTTCCTATTCAACTAGTTACTATAGATCAACATGCAAACATAACACATAAAGAATCAATGCATAACATAGTGATTTATGTGGAAACCCAATTTGGGAAAAACTACTAGTAACATGCTACTCAATTCTCACTCTTCTGAAGTGATGCCTTGTGAAAGGCCTACCCTATTAAAGGCTTACAAAACACTGTTAAATGTGACCTTGTTAGAGGATTTATCCACCTTGTTAGAAGTGGTCTAGGTTAGAATTTTTTAGAACATTCACTTGAAATGGCACCCTATTAAAGGATTTATAAATGGCTATTAAACCAACCTAAGTCCATAGGATTTTCATGTCTAATACAATTGCTAGAGAGTATTAGAAAATCTTTGACCTAATTACAACATATAACTTAACTTGTAGATTTCAAATCACTCTTTAGCTCTTCACATTGCTTGGCCTTCAATCTCTTGCAGTTCTAATAGCTTGCCCTCCTTTCAAGCTTAGTCTCCTTGAGTCTTCATGCTTAATGTACCAGTGTAATCATCATTCTTTGACCACTTGTTAAAGTAGACACTCTGTACTCTTCCTTCTCCTAGATGTCTTCTCCTTGACACCCTTCTGACCACTTCACAATATTGGCACTTCAGCAGCAAAAACTTCCTGGTCTATGACTCCTTAAATAGACGTCTTGGAGTTCCTTTCCTACTCAATTCTTCCTTCTTTTAATTTCAATTCTTATGGATTAGGTAGGATTCATTGAATCTAACTCATATTTTGTTTCCTCTAGAAACTTCTTGAATAATCCTTTTGAATTTTCCCAAAAATGATTTACATAGAATTTTGTGCCACCAGCTCATCATCCTTATCCTCCAACTAGTTCACAAAATTCAAGATAACAACTATGTTAGCTTAGATTTGGAAAATCTTTGCCATTTCCAATAATGCAGTAGCTCGACACTATTGAAATAGTGGTGCTTGACACATACTGTGTTACTCGACATCAACTACATTTTACTGATGCTTGGCACCTGAAGTTCACTCAACACCTACTAAGATTTTCTGATGCTCGACACCTATTTTATCACTCAACACTTGATATTCACTCAGTACACACTAGATTTTCCTTTTTCTTGGCTCCAACTAAGAATTGTCTCGGCTTCAACTAGCTTGCTCGACACCCACTAATGGATTTAGTTTAAGCTTTGCAGTCAACTTTATTACAACTTATTCCTCCAATGTTTCTAAGTGTAGCCAACCTCTGTATCTTTGAGTATGTTATCAGTAGATCATTTAATCATTGTCTTAATTGATCCTTGCACTTCATTAAAATATCATGACTCAACCTTTCCCTTAGGTACTCTTGTTACATCTTGTTGATCAAATCCTTTTCATCAATCAACTAAGTGATAGTACTTGGATCTTATAAGAAAATATCATTCCTACACATAGCAGGTTTGACATCAATGAAAAAAAAATGATTGAAAACATTCTTTTAACAAAAATCTCCCTCTTTCAATCAATCTTCTTCATCAATGATCTTTTCAATCAGATTTCCAACACTCACTAAGTTATTAAATTTAACATGACATAACCTTTTGTGCCATAACCTCACATCATTAAATTCTACAACAAGACAAGTAGCATCATTCATATCAATATAAAATAGATTACCTCTAGTTTGATCATCTTTCCCAAATAGTTTCCCATAAGTGTCATAGATCTTAGCTATCTTCTTCTCAAACTCAACTTTGCAACCTGGAATATTCTATTGTGACATACTCAAAAAATTATAGTTAAGTCCTTCAACATAATAAGCATTGTCATACATTATCTATTCTATGAGTTTGATAGATCCTTTTCTTTTTATCAGATAGGGTGAATCATTACCAAACCTTACACCATTTCCCTCACAATATTTTAGGGTAATAAAATTACTTTTATCTCTAGTCATGTGATGTGAACACCCACTATCAATGATCCATCTATCCCTCTTGTTCACATAAGACACCAGTGTAGTCACTTCATCCTCATCAGAATCATCCTTCATTGCAACATACACCACTTCATCATCATGGTCCTCAAATCCATCTCTGGTTTCCTCTTCAACAATGTAGCAAGACTTCTTGCCTTTGTCTTTGTAATATTTTCTGTCCTCATCTCTTTTACTTTTGTATTTTTTACCACTTCTATTGTTCTTCTTCTCTAGACATATAGCAAAAATATGAGCAACCTCATTGCAATTAAAACATATGATAGGTAACTTACCTTTGAATTTTCCTTTGCCTCTATGAAATCTCCTTGCTAGCAGTGCTTCAATCTATTGTACATCCTCCTCATCTGTATCACTATCACTAGAAACATACTTTACCTTTTTCTTCTTCTCTTTATGTTCCTTTAATAACAATTTAGCTTTGAAAGTAGATTCAATGTTCTCAGATTTGAAGTTATCAAAATTAGAGAGTTCAAAGGTAGTGAGCCTACCTACCAAACCTTCAAGAGTTATAGTAGAACATGGGGGTAAAAGTACTAAACTATGTCACCTTTCATGCTGACTAATCATAACAACTGAATTTGAGTATTTCTATTGAAAAATCATTTTTTCTCAAACATATGATCTAGATAAATTCATTCTAACTAAGTTATATATGGTATCACACTTTTTCAATTAGAAATGTCTATTAAATGCATGTTTTATACTAGTTTGTATCCAATTACTAAAGAAATAAAATTATTTTAGAAAATTGTCATTTCAATAACTCTTACTATTTTTGTGATATATTTTTAGTAAAATATAAGCACCATTTTATAGAGCTCAAAGTCAAGAATATTTTCATATAGAGTTTATAGAGTTTAAATTAGATATAGTATATTGTAATTAAAAAATTCTACAAGCACATATTTTAATACTCAAAAAGATGTAAATTTTGAGAAACAAAAAATATTAAATCATATCAAAACAATTTAGAAATTATATGGCATTCTAGAGGAGAAAGTCCTCTTTCAGAATGCATAATTTTTCTTTTGGTTAGAATAGATTTTTTTTGAAAAATGTGGTGGGAGATGAAAACTATTGATTTTAGGTGAGTTGAAATTTCAATCACTTTAAAAGAGAAAATATAGGTCTAAAGTCAGTTTTTATTTTTTATTGTTCTAGCTATATGTGTTATCTATAACATAGTATGAGTTCAAATGAAAATAAATTTATTTCAATATAGTATTGTGGTGGGAACTAAACCCCTATTTTTTGGCATTTTTCAGCAACTAAAAAATTGTTTATAAAAATTAGGAAAATATATCATTTCTTATTCCAAAAAATTATTGAAAATTATAATCTTAAACTTTCAAAATTTCTACACATTTCATTAGTTTACTTCATTTTCAAATTTCAAATAATAATACTAGTTTTATGTCATTGAAGATGAAGAGTTAGACTTTTGTTATCTTTTTCCTTTACAAAAAGGTGACATAGGTTTGTGCTTTTACCCATGGTATATATCTTAATTCTAGTATGGTAGAAACTCTAATAGCATAGATGAGTAGAAGTGTTCTCAATACATTTCTTAATACAATATCATCATCTATCTTACTAGAAGCTCCTATTATAGCATTAACAACATCTTTTATTCTAGAGCAATATTGAGAAACATTCTCGCCTTCTTGCATCCTCATGCCATTGAACTTACCTGTACAAGACTTTGAGATTTGGTTCTCAAAATATTTGCATCTCCTCCATAAATGGTGTGAAGAGCATCCCACATTTTTTTCACTATCACAACCCTTGATGTCATAAAACTCAAAATAATTTAGTGTAGAGGGGTAAGTACACCAAGTTGTGGTGCCAAAAGGGGGGTATAAGTGGACACCATTTTCCTAAAATCAGCAATTTCTAAAATTCAACAAGAATTTGAGGATAGTTATGCTCAAAATTTAGAGATACGACAAAAACAAAAGTCATAGTCATTTGAATCTAGTTTCTAAACTACTAATTTTTTTTTCAAAATGGTTTAGTTTTAGGTCCTCAAAAAATGGGGCCACAAAAAGTGGTACTATTTATTCCAAAAAAACATAACACAGTACAAAGTGTGGCCCCACTAAAATTTTAACTTTTTTTTTGAAATTCTTTAATCGCTCTAGTCAAAAGTTAGTTAACACTATGTAGTTTATCCCAAAATTTTAGGGTAATTTTATAATGTGTATTTTTTTTAATGATTTTTTAAACTAAACACATCCCAAAAATGTGAAATATCTATGTGCTCCCCCTAGAAATAATTGAAAACTAATCTAAAATCAAGGCTTTTTTTTTCAAATGCGTAGAATGGAGTCTAGTTTCTAAAAAACTAAGTTGTTGCAAAATTTGATGAATGAGCTAAAATCTATAGCCCAATTGGTACATGGTGGTTTTTGACAAAAAATGAACATACATTCAAAAGAATTATAGATGAAAGGCTTGAAACAGTTCAAATTAAAAATAAATTATATGGTTAGATAGCTAACACAGAGACCTATAATCCCATGTAACTTGATCTTATCGATACCCAACCACGAGGAATCTTGAAGGAGAGCACACAAGAAAAATCAATCATTTTTTGTATGTTTGTTGGAAAACACATCTCAGACCTGTTTATAAACTCCAAACCTTTGTGTTGGATCTCCAAGACAAAATCAAGCCTTAGGCTTGGTTTTAATGCAAAGCTTTCAATAGCGTGTGTGCCCTGTTGTGCGCATGTGCTATAAGAACCATTTGAATTCTTAGTAGTGTGTGTGCACTATAGGGCACACACACTATTAAGGCATAAATTGCAAAGCAAGACCAAGAGAGAGCTGGGGGGGAATGGCTATGTGTGTTTGTTTGTGTGTGAGAAAGAGATAGAGAGAAAGTAGGGGATGGGAGAGGGGAGAGAGTACATGATGGGAGAGAGGAAGTGAGAAAGAGTAGGGGTGGCAGATAGAGTACGAGATGGGAGAGAGAGGAAGTCTAAGAGAGTAGGGGTGGCAGAGAGAGTACAGGATGAGAGAGAGAGAGGAAATGTGAGAGAGAGTAGGGGTGGCAAAGAGAGAGTATGGGATGGGGGAGAGAGATTGAAAGTAGGGGATGGGAGAGAGAGGAAGTGTGAGAGAGAGTACAGGTTGGGAGAGAGAGATATAGAGTAGGGGATGAGGGAGAGAGAGTAGGCAATGGGAGACGAAATGGGAGAGGGAGAGTGAGAGAGAGGAGGATGGGAGTTCATGTGTGTGAAAGAGAGAGAGTAGGGAATGGGAGAGGGGGGAGACAGAGTAGCTCGAGAGAGAGTAGGGGATGGGAGAGAGAATAGGCGATGGGAGAGGGAGTGGGAGAGGGGGAGAGAGGGGGGATGGAAATGTGTGTAAGAGAGAAAGAGATAGAGAGTAGGGGATAGGAGAGAGTGTGAAAATGTGTGAGAGAGTAGGGGTAGCAGAGAGAGAGTAGAGAGGGAGAGAGTGAGAGTGAGAGAGAGAGAGAGTGAGAGTGAGAGAGAGTGTGAGAGTGAGAGTGAGAGTGAGAGAGAGTGAGAGTGAGAGTGAGAGTGAGCGAGAGAGAGAGTAGGCGGTGGGAGAGGGAGGGGGAGAGGGAGAGCAAGTGAGAGACAAAGTAGGAGATGGGAGAGGAGAGAGGGGGGATGGGTGTGTGTGAGAAAGAGAGAGAGTAGGGAATGAGAGAGGGGAGAGAGAGATAGAGAGAGAGTAGGGGATAAAAGAGAAAGAGAGTAGGCAACGGTAGAGGGAGTGGGAGAGGGAGAGAGAGGGGGGATGAGATGTGTGTAAGAGAGAAAGTAGGGGATGGGAGAGAGTGTGAGAGTGTGAGAGAGAGTAGGGGTGGTAGAGAGAAAGTGAGAGTAGGGGATGGGAGAGAGAGAGAGAGAGAGAGAGAGAGAGAGAGAGAGAGAGAGAGAGAGAGAGAGAGAGAGATTGTAGGCGATGAGAGAGAGAGAGAGGGGGAATGGAAGTGTGTAAGAGAGATAAAGTAGGGGATGGGAGAGAGTAGGCAGTGAGAGAGGGAGTGCGAGAGAGAGAGAGAGAGAGGGAATGGAAATGTGTATAAGAGAGATAGAGTAAGGGATGGGAGGGAGTGAGAGAGAAAGTAGAGGGAGAGAGAGTACTTGAGAGAGAGATAGTGGGCGATGCAAGAGGGAGTGGGAGAGGGAGAGAGAGGGGGGATGGGAGTGTGTGTGAAAAATCTAGAGAGTAGGGGATGGGAGAGGAGAGAGAGAGGGGGGGCATGGGAGTGTGTGTGTCTGTGAAAGAGAGAGAGTAGGGGATGGGGGAGAGAGTAGGTGGTGGGAGAGGGAGTGGGAGAGGTAGAGAGATAGGGGAAATGAGAATGTGTGTAAGAGAGATAGAGTAGTGTATGGGAGAGGGTGAGAGAGAGAGTAGGTGGTAGCAAAGAGAGCTCATATAGGATGGGAGAGAGAGAGTGAGATTAGGGGATGGGAGAGTGTGAGAGAGAGTAAGGGATGGGAGAGAGAGAGTGAGACTAAGCGATGAGAGAGAGTAGAGAGGGAGAGAGAGAACTTGAGAGAGAGATAGTAGGAAATAGGAGAGGGAGTGGGAGAGGGAGATGGAGAGAGATATGGGATGGGAGAGAAGAGAGTGGGGGGATAAGTGTGTATGTTTGTGAAAGAGAGAGAGTAGGGGATGAGAGAGGGGAGAGAGAGAGTAGGGGATGGAGGATAGAGAGTAGGCTATGGGAGAGGGAGAGAGTGAGAGTAAATGATGGAAGAGAGTGTGAGAGTAGGGGATGGGAGAGAGTGTGAGAGAAAGTAGGGAGAGGGAGATAGAGAGAGGGGGATGGGAGTGTGTGTGATAGATCTAGAGAGTAGGGGATGGGAGAGAAGGGAGAGAGAGGGGGATGGGAGTGTGTGTGTCTGTAAAAGAGAGAGAGTATGGGATGGGAGAGATAGAGTGAAAGGATGGGAGAGAGTGAGAGAGAGAGTAGGGGGTGGCAAAGAGAGAGTACGGGATGGAAGAGACATAGTGAAGGGATGGGAGAGAGTGAGAGAGAGAAGGGGGTGGAAGAGAGAGAGTATGGGATGGGAGAGACAGAGTGAAAGGATGGGAGAGAGTGTGAGAGAGAGTAGGGGATGAGAGAGAGTGTGAGAGAGAGTTGGGAATAGGAGAGAGAGATTAAGAGTAGGGGATGGGAGAGAGAGAGAGTAGAGAGGGAGAGAGAGATAGTAGGTGGTGGGAGAGGGAGTGGGATAGGACAAGAGAGAGGGATGGGAGTGTGTGTGAGAGATCTAGAGAGTAAGGGATGGGAGAGAGAGAGAGAGAGAGAGAGAGAGAGAGAGAGAGAGAGAGAGAGAGAGAGAGAGAGAGAGAGAGAGAGAGTAGCGGATGGGAGAGAGAGACTAGGTGGTGGGAGAGGGAGTGGGAGAGGGAGAGAGGGGGGATGGGAGTGTGTGTAAGAGAGAGGAGGGGATGGGAGAGAGTGAGAGAGAGAGAGTAGGGGATGGGAGAGAGTGTGAGAGAGAGTAGGGAGAGGGAGGTAGAGAGAGGGGGATGGGAGTGTGTGTGACAAATCTAGAGAGTAGGGGATGGGAGAGAACAGATAGGGGGGATGGGAGTGTGTGTGTCTGTGAAAGAGAGAGTAGGGGATGGGAGAGAGTGTGAGAATGTGAGAGAGAGTAGGGGGTGGCAGAGAGAGAGTACAGGATAGGAGAGATAGAGTGAAAGGATGGGAAAGAGTGTGAGAGAGAGTAGGAGGTGGCAGAGAGAGAGAGTATAGGATGAGAGAGACAAAGTGAAAGGATGGGACAGAGTGTGAGAGAGAGTAGGGGATGGGAGAGAGTGTGAGAGAGAGTTGGGGATTAGAGAGAGAGAGTAAGAGTAGGGGATGGGAGAGAGAAAGAGTAGAGAGGGAGAGAGTGAACTTGAGAGAGAGATAGTAGGTGATGGGAGAGGGAGTGGGAGAGGGGGAGAGAGAGGGGGGATGGGAGTGTCTATGAGAGATCTAGAGAGTAGGGGATGGGAGAGGAGAGAGAGAGAGGGGGATGGGAGTGTGTATCTATAAAAGAGAGAGTTTAGGGGATGGGAGATGGGGGAGAGAGAGTAGTAGATGGGAGAGAGAGACTAGGTGGTGGGAGAGGGAGAGAGAGGGGGGGGATGGGAGTGTGTGTAAGAGATAGTAGGGGATGGGAGAGAGTGTGAGAGAGAGTAGGAGGTGGTAGAGAGAGAGAATGAGATGGGAGAGAGAGAGTGAGAGTGAGAGTAGGGGATGGGAGAAAGTGTGAGAGAGAGTAGGGGATGGGAGAGAGTAGGGGGATGGGGGGGAGAGAGAGAGATAGTAGGTAGTAGGAGAGGGAGGATGGGAGTGTGTGTGAGAGATCTAAAGAGTAGGGGATGAGAGAGGAGAGAGGGTGAGAGAGTAGGCAGTGGGAGAGGGAGAGTGAGAGAGAGAGAGTAGGGGATGGGAGAGGGGAGAGAGAGAGTTTAGGGGATGGGAGAGGGGAGAGAGTAGGGAGAGAGAGTAGGGAATGGGAGAGGGGAGAGAAACTAGGGAGAGAGAGAGAGAGTAGGGAGGATGAAGATTGATGTGTTTTCACATAGTGCATATGTGCTTTATAGTGCGTACATGCTATAGTGCGTACACACTATATGAAATCACCTAAAAATAGTCAAAAAGAAACTTTAGGGCCCATTTCATCCATTCTCTACTTTTGGTCTGTTGTGCACTTTGTTATTCCGATAGAAATCATGGGTTTCAACATCGCAAACACTATTTCAACACTTTTTGAAGCTAGCAAACATCAAATTCAATCATTGGATACACATTTGAAGACTTTTTGAATATTTCTTGTATAGAAAAGGTTAGTGCAATCCATTTTAAATATTGTTTCTTGATATATAGATACAAATTTGATTATAATTTGACATGTTGTTTAATATATAGTGAATTCATTGAAAATTGAATGTTTGAATGAAAAGTTATTTCAAAATGGTTAGAAATTTGACAAGTTGTTTGATATATATATATATTGTGTATTCATTGAAATAATTATAATTTTTATATGTATTTGAATAATTTGGAATTTACACAATTTAAGTAATTCTAATGTTTGAATAATTTGACATGTAGAAATCATCATCATGCCAAGGAAGAAACCAAAAACTCAAACAAATGAAGATAGGGAGAGAGATTTGGCAATTTAAAGAGATAAAATAAAATTACTACGTGAACAAAAAAATGTGCAAAGAAATAATGAAGAATTGACTTTCAAAGAGGATCAAGAACCACCGATACAAAAAAACAAAGAGGAAGAATTGGAAAGACAAAGAGAATGAATGAGATTGTTACGCTCAACAAGACAATTGAATTGTGAAGCTACACCATCTTCCAATGTTGGAGTCATATCGTCTGCTACACCATCTTCCAAAGTTGAAGTCATATAATCTTCTCATGTTGAAGAGATAGTGATTTGTAGATCTGACAATATACACACTTCATCATGTCATGTTGAAGGCACAACATCAACACAACAAGTAGGTGATATTCCATCTTTTGCATCTTATTGCCAAGGCACATCATTTTCGGTTCAAGGTACACAGTACACTCAACCTTATGTTGATGTTCAAAATTTTGAGGCAATTGAAGAGATTATAACACCTTCTAGAATTCATTTTAGAAGACCAAAATATTTGATTGATATTGATACTAACATTTTGAAATCAATGCCTGACAAGATTAGCAAGCGTACTTGTCAAAAAAAAGTTAATCGTATGTGGAGATTATTTTTTGAAGAATTAAATATTACAGGTCAATGCCAATTATTTGTTGAAATGATGAGGAATTTGAAATTTAGGCCTATCATGAAGATTCTTGGGCTAAGAACAATGGATGATTCAAATGAAAAAAGCATTGTAAAGAATCTAATGAGTGCTTATGACAAAGTGGGTTCTAAATCGACAAGATGAGTGCACCAAAGATAGTAAAGAATCTAATGAGTGTACCAAAGATAGTAATATCACAAGATGAGTACTTACATCAAAAATAGTAAGTAGCCAAATGAAGAAAGCTCGACTCATGAGAAAGACAAGCAAAACATTAAAAATTGGTAGAGGTACTCTAAGGAGAGCCATGCTAAGGTGTGAGAGATTGGAAGATCCAACAAAAAATTAGTTATGGACATTTAGCAATAGACTATCGCGAAAGGATAAAGAAATTAGTGAAGCTTTAAAATCATTGATCGAAGATTTTTGGAAAAATAATACACGTGTTTCCCCTAATCAAAGAGATGTTGTAAGAAGGAGGATTGGTAGCCAAAATTGTGACCCACATGCGAAACATTTTTTGGACTCAACTCGGACACAATTATTTGTAAAATTTATTGGTATGTATCCTCAAATTCGAATAAGTCAAAGATATTTTGAGATGGGTAAAAATTTTTATGTGAAGATAAATCACACATGCACAACTTGTTGTTGTAGGATACTTATTGAATTTTCTAACCATTTTGATGTTTTTAGGCATATATGCATATTTTTGCATTCTTAGTTTGTTTCGTAGGATTGTGACATGAATGAGCCACCAAGATCTTCAAGGGAATTCATATCCAACATTTTATATGAAATAGGGGATGGCTAAAAATTTTACAAGACATTATGCTTGGATGGTACATGTTTATTTTTTGGTTCTTTGCAACTTTTGTTGATTTGTCAACATATGGATAGTACACATGCAATTAAAAATGAAATAGTAGATTACAGAAAATTTAAGATAGTGACATATGCTCTAAAAGATGGGAAACATGGTAAAAAATGTGATTTATTCATTGAAAAGATTCTAGTGTATGAGTTCATGAAGATTTTTCGTGAAAAGATTATTTACAAGTATGCAAGACATACCCATAGAGCTCGATGGCTAGATTTGCAATTCAAGTTGTGCAAGGATACATTTTCACTGGATACCATTGTTTCAGTTGTAGATTTCATAGAGAACTACACACTACAACCACAAAATGAGGTGTAAGCAAAGTATTATACTTCTCAATAGATTTCCATATTTGTTCACATAAAATTCATGCATTCACCTACACATACAAAGGATGACATGAAGATTTTGAGGGAGTACCATTTTTACATTAGCTATGATCGATCACATTCTATGGAGTTCGTACATGGTTCTTTTCAACTATTTTATGGATATTTGGCTAATAGGGGCATAACATATCATCAACACATTATTTGGTCAGACAATTGTGCATCTCAATTCAAGAATGCATAGATGTTCTATTGGTTGAGCAGGATGCACAGGTTGTGTAGAATTCAATATATGGGGAATTTCACAAAGGTTGGTCATGGTAAGGGAGAGCACGATGGTGTAGGCACATGCATCAAAAGAGCCTTGGCTCATGAAGAACTAAAGTAAAAAGATGGAGCAATATTGATAGATGCAAAATCCATCGCCCAATGGTGTAATGCTATAATGGGTCTAGGTAAGGAAGGTTACACTAATATCAAGATTGTTGCACACTAATAGGATCTAGTGAGTTACACTCTTTTAGAAACTTTGATGCAGGTTCATGGAGTATCCACACATGAAAAATGGTATGCTATTGTCCATCATGTGAGAGGAAAACTGGGATGATTGTGAGTCAATTGAATGGGTGGACAAATGGGATATATAGGTTTTAGACCCAATTGACACCTATTGTCCCCCACAAGCACTATAAATGGTAGAGATGGATTTGTCTATTGACTTTGACCACTTGTCAGATCTAGTGCAACGTGGTAATATATATATATATATATATATTTATATATCTTTGTAATTTCAATATGTAACTTTATAACTTTTACCTAAGTATTTTTTGAATTAATGATTGTATTTTGTACATTTGTCACTACAAGCCATGTTTTTGCTGTTATTGCACCTAAAACAATGAAGAAGGGACAGATTATTATTTGTGTTGTATACATAACATTAAACCCCTTACTAAACACAAAACATTAAACAAAAATCATATTAAATAGGGACATTAAGAAGGGACCTTATTAAACACAAAACATTAAACAAAACTCATATCTACCCTTTGAACCGCTTACATGACTCCATTAAGCCCATTTTGGCTTATATTGCTAATGTTGGCAATTTTACAAAACATTGCACTTTTAGTGCCTTTTACATCTTTTAGAGGCTTTGATAGCCTTATTATATTATTCAAGACATTTATAGGTCTTTTCTATCCAGCCCTAACCTAGGAGGAATCCAAATCCATTCCTAGTGACCCCTAGGTAACTTGTAGTCTCAATAATGTCATTAAGGCTTACATTAAATCTTTCATTATAATATGATCAATCTATGATTAAAAAAAGATCACATGTCCATGATTAAACTCATTACAAGTTTTAATGACCTTAGAAGTTCATTTGTCTTCCAATCCACCTAAGGATTCATCAATGTCCCAACTGCTCATCTTGCCTCCTACTTGTGACCTTGGTGCTCCTACACCAGTGTTGGCCAACAATTGGAAATTTATGTTATCGATTGAGCTACTAGATCTTGTCATTCTCAATTGGAAAATTAGTCTTGTTGATCCAAAGGTGTGGAGTTCAGTGGGTTAAGCCTTTTGAATGATTATTCTCTGATAAAAGATTGAGTGGGTTGGGTCACTGTTTTAGTTACACTTAAGGAAGATATAAGGGCATTGTTTCAAAGCAAAGGGATAGTTAGTTGTTTCTACATCAAATAATTGGTTGACTACTAACCTCTACATCATTTAAGGTGCCATCTCTACTTATAATTGAACAAAATATATCATTCACTCTCTACATAAATGGTGAAATAGTTCACTTTCACTCACCCTTATATCTTCATACTTCCCTTAAAGACCCTACAACTCATATTGCTTAACATACCTATCACCATTACAAATAGCTTCTAGCTTTTTCCATGCTTCATGGGTTATCATTTATCCATAGATTTGAGAATACTCTATATTAGACAAGACAATAATCAAATATTAACTTTCTATTATGCATATAAAATTGGCTTGTTGTCTCTGCTATCTCGTACTCTTCCTAGGATCTCCCATAATTTCTTGAGTATCCATACACCTTTTTTTAACCTCATGGTTCCTATTTCCAACTACAGAGGATGGAATATCAACCTCTATATCTTCTTGATGCATTTCATGTTGCACTGGCTTTTCCATATTTTGTGAATCCTCACCACATGATCCTACTTTGTACTAGTAACTATACTTAAGATTTGATGCCTTTGACTTGGTCGATTTATCCTTGTAGCTTTTATTAGCTACTCACTTTGATCATCTAGTAGAAAATATTTATACCTTCTAAATGTCTTTTCCTCCATGAGCTTAACATCACATTTGAGTATAACTCTTCTAGTGTTTGGAAGAAAATTCCTATATTCCTTTGAGGTTTTCCTATACCCAAAAAAGTACCCCATATCTATAGTTAGATCTTACTTAGTACATGTGTATCACTTGTAATATGAAAATATATCAAACTTCCAAATATATTGAAGTGACTAACATCTAGCTTCTTCCCTATGAAAGCTTCCTTTGGTGTCATCTTCCCTAGCATCTTGTGTGGAGATTTGTTGTATGTGTATACTATTGTACTACATGTCTTTTCCCATAGGTAACAAGGCATGTCCTGGTCATGTAGAATATAACACTTTCTACCTTATATATAGAATGATTCTCTCTCAACAACTCCATTCTACTATATATTATAAGGAATATTTCAGTCTCTTTTGATTCCTTCCTTGGTATTCCCTTTGTACTAGATAAAGAACAACCTCAAATCTAGTGTCACTCATTAGAAAAGATGCTTTTGTAAACTTCCAAAAAATATCTTTTACATGCATCATAATGATCTGTGCTTATCTCTAGAATACATGTCACTCTCTCTTGAAGAAATTTAAGTTATTCATGATGAATAAGGCCCATCCTCCTATTCCATATCTCTATAAGAAAATGCTAATGGATCAGCATTAATTCATACAACTAGACACTTAGCAAAGGGCCACACTATCTTTTCATTTCTTTAGACACCCTTTAACCACTTCTTAAAGATTCCAAAAGATCAAACTCTGACTCTGTTCCAACACCAACTAATGCCCACTTTGAGTCACAGACCTAATTGGCTAGATTAGGCTAGGTTACAAAGGAAGTATGAGTACTACCAATCAGTACATACCAACCATACCAAAATTTCACTACTACCAATCCGTACAGGCCGTACAAAATTGAAACAATAGAGAAAAAGGCAAAAATTCTAAGTTTTATTCAATTTTTTCTACTCATTGGTAAAGTTGATCACATATAAGTATAGATATCTAGTATGGTTGGGTAGCTTTGTGAACATTCTTTCTATTGCACTTGGAATGAGGTTCTAATTCACTCTACAACTCAAGATATTCCTATTTTACTAATTGTTGTCCCCATTTTGTGCCATTACCTAGGGTTTCATCTATTTTCCCTCATATCTTGAGATTCCACCATGGAAAATTAATGAACCCATGTGGAATCTGAGTTAGGAAAATGTTTTTTATGTTCCTTTTGATTTTAGGTCAAAAGAATGAGGATGGAGAGAAAAACTTGATGCCCTAGGAATGCAAGATCCATGTGCATGCTAGAAATTCGTAGCAACATCTTCCATAACTCGCTATAGAGAAGGTTTCGAGGCTTGAAAATTAGTATGTGATCATCTTACATGATCCCCCTCATGTTAAAATTTTTGGTTTTAATTTTATCTCAAGGGGTAGGGTACTTCCTTTGTTAATGGATGCCTAAATGCCTACATTCCTAAGTGAGCCTTAAAAAACTTAGTTGCTGCATACTTCTCTTGAGATACCAAGGATTTAGTATGTTGTATAAAACCCAAAAGGGTATCGAATTCCATGATTCTTTTCTTTGGGTTGTGAGGAGATGTTTGCGATTTTCCATGTTCAAGGCTACAAGCCTTGTCTTGAGTTTGTGAAGCAACTAGCTAATGAAAGTTGCACAGTTTGAATCTAATGTTGGATTTATGTTAGTTTGGACCTAAATAGACTCTTTCCATGCTTGGAAGCCACCTAGGGTCATTATTTTTATTTGTGGGGTTTTGTGTCAAATATGCCTATGGGCCACTTTTTAGGCATAAAAATGAGCAATATAGGTGATTTTTCAAGGAAAATTTTTTTTTTATGTTTCTTAGAAGGTTATAAATTTCCTTAGGGTCATTAGGTTAAGTTTTAGGCATCTAGGAGTTAAGATGTCAAAAATTGCAAAAAATTGCGAAAGTTGTCAAAGCAAAATTGCAAAAATCTTGACAACTTTGCAGGAGTTTGGGAATTGGTAAAGGGATAAGCATTTGAAAATAAGTTATTTTAATATTTCCAAACCTTTTCTAATTCATAGAATTAGAATCAAGTAAAAAATGTAAAAATTGCACTTTTTGTGCAAAGTTGCATTGTTGAAAGTTGTAAAAGTTGCTTAAATTTGCAACTTAGTGGAAAAAGGGTCGTGGGATTGAATTTTCTGCTCCATTAGCTCTAGGTAGCTGGGTAAACCCTATCCCCAATCTGGTCCTATCCCCTTCAGTGCTTGAATGTTCTTAGGCACGCTGAACCGAAATGTCCCTAAGGGTCACTAAATGCCATAGGGCTGCAATCTTTGATAGGGCATATCCCAGAGCTCGTGCAAGGTATGGATGTGATTCTAGTTTCTATAGGACCATGTTATGGAGACTTACAATAAAATCTCTCACTTTTTGGAGATCACACTCCATTTTCATTTTACGATGCCATCTCGAGTGATGCTGAAACTTGTAGTGTTGGCTAGTACAAAGTTGCCAACTGCCAAATCTCTCTCACCTTTCGTCGTGGGATTGAACTGTTTACTTTGTTAGCTTTGGGTGGCTAGGTAAACCATATCCCCAACCTCATCCTATCCCCTTTAGTGCTCAAACATTATCGGGCATGCTGAACTGGAATGTTCCTAAGGGTTAGTAAATGCCATAGGGCTGCTATCTTTGATGAGGCATATCTCAGAGCTCGTGTGAAGTATGGATGCAATTATAGTTCCTATAGGACTGTGTTGTAGAGACCTACAATAACCTCTCTCACTTTTTGGAGATCACATTCTGTTTTCATTTTATGGCGCCATCTCGGGTGATGCTGAAACTTGTAGTGTTGGCCAGTACAAAGTTGCCAACTGCCAAATCTCTCTCACCTTTCATCGTGGGATCAAATTGTCTATTCCATTAGCTCTGAGTGGCTAGGTAAACCCTATCCCCAATGTCATCCTATCCCCTTTAGTGCTCAAACTTTCTCAGGCATGTCAAACTAGAACGTCCCTAAGGGTCACTAAATGCCATAGGGCTGCGATCTTTGACGGGGCATATCTTGGAGCTCATGCGAGGTATGTATTTGATTCTAGTTCCTATAGGACCATGTTGTGGAGACCTACAATAACCTCTCTCACTTTTTGGATATCACATTCTATTTTCATTTTAAGATGCCATCTCAGGTGATGTTGAAACTTGCCGTGTTGGCTAGTACAAAGTTGCCAATTGCCAAATCTCTCTCACCTTTCATCGTGGGATCGAACTGTCTACTCTGTTAGCTTTGGGTGGCCGAGTAAACCCTATCCCCAACCTCATCCTATCCCCTTTAGTGCTTGAACATTCTTAGGCATGCCGAACCAAAACATCTCTAAGGGTCACTAAATGCCATAGGGCTGCAATCTTTGACGGGGCATATCTTAGAGCTCGTGCAAGGTATGGATGCGATTCCAATTTCTACAAGACTATGTTTTGGAGACCTACAATAACCTCTCTCACTTTTTGGAGATCACACTCTATTTTCATTATACGACACTATCTTGGGTGATGCTTAAACTTGCAATGTTGGCCAGTAAAAAGTTGCCAACTACCAAATCTCTCTCACCTTTCATCATGTGATCAAACTGTCTACTCTGTTAGCTCTAGGTGGCTGGGTAAACCCTATCCCCAACCTCATCCTATCCCCTTCAGTACTTGAACATTCTTGCGCATGCCAAACTGGCATGTCCCTAAGGGTCACTAAATGCCATAGGGCTACGATCTTTGACGGGGCATATCTTAGAGCTTGTGCGAGGTATGGATGCGATTCTAGTTCCTACAAGACCATGTTGTGGAGTCCTAAAATAATCTCTCTTTCTTTTTGGTGATCACACTCTGTTTTCATTTTATGATGCCATCTCGGGTGATGCTAAAACTTGTAGTGTTGGCCAGTACAAAGTTGCCAACTACCAAATGTCTTTCATCTTTTGTCGTGGGATCAAACTGTCTGCTCTATTAGCTCTAGGTGGCTGGTAAACCCTTTCCCCAACCTCATCCTATCCTCTTTAGCACTCAAACATTCTTAGGCATGCCAAATCAGAATGTCCCTAAAGGTCACTAAATGCCATAGGGCTGTTATCTTTGATGGGGCATATCTCAGAGCTCATGTGAGGTATTGATGCGATTCTAGTTCCTACAAAGCCATGTTGCAGAGACCTACAATAAACACTCTTTCTTTTTGGAGATCACACTCTATTTTTATTTTACGACGCCATCTCAAGTTATGCTGATACTTGCAGTGTTGGCCAGTACAAAGTTGCCAATTGCCAAATCTCTCTCACCTTTCATCATGAGATTGAACTGTTTGCTCTATTAGCTATGGGTAGCTAGGTAAACCCTATCCCCAACCTCATCTTTTCCCCTTTAGTGCTCAAACATGCTCAAGCACACTAAACTAGAACATCCCTAAGGGTCACTAAATGCCATAGGGCTATGATCTTTGACATTGCATATCTTAGAGCTCGTGCGAGGTATGGATGTAATTTTAGTTCCTACAGGACCATATTGCGAAGACCTACAATAATTTCTCTCACTTTTTGGAGATCACATTCCATTTTCATTTTATGATGCCATCTCGGGTGATGCTGAAACTTATAGTGTTGGCTAGTACAAAGTTGCCAACTGCCAAATCTCTCTCACCTTTCATTGTGGGATCAAAATTTTTGCTCTGTTAGCTCTAAGTTGCCAGGTAAACCCTATCCCCAACCTCATCCTATCCTCTTTGGTGCTCGAACATTCTTGAGCATGCTGAATTGAAACATCCTTAAGGGTCACTAAATGCCATAGGGTTGTGATCTTTGACAAGGCATATTTTGGAGCTCGTGCAAGGTATGGATGCAATTTTAGTTCCTAAAAGACCATGTTGTAGAGACCTACAATAACCTCTCTCACTTTTTGGAGATCAAATTTCATTTTCATTTTATAATGCCATCTTAGGTGATGCTAAAACTTGCAGTGTTGGCCAGTACAAAGTTGCCAACTGCCAAATCTCTCTCACCTTTCATCGTGGGATTGAATTGGCTACTCTGTTAGCTCTGGGTGGCCGAGTAAACCCTATCCCCAACCTTTTCTTGTCCCCTTCAGTGCTCAAACATTCTCAGGCATGCCAAACCAGAATGTCCCTAAGGGTCACTAAATGCCATAGGGCTACGATCTTTGACAGGGCATATCTCAGAGATCATGCAAGGTATGGATGCAATTCTAGTTCCTACAGGACCATGTTGCGGAGACCTACAATAACCTCTCTCTCTCTTTGGAGATCACACTTTATTTTCATTTTATGATGCCATCTCTGTTGATGTTGAAACTTGTAGTGTTGGCCAGTACAAAGTTGCGAACTACCAAATCTCTTTTACTTTTCATCATGGGATTGAACTATCTACTATGTTAGCTCTAGGTGGCTAGGTAAACCCTATCCCCAACCTTGTCCTATCCCCTTTAGCACTCAAACATTCTTGGGCACGCCAAACCAGAACATCCATAAGGGTCACTAAATGCCATAGGTCTACGATCTTTGATAGGGCATATCTTGGAGCTCATGCAAGGTATGGATGTGATTCTAGTTCCTACAAGATTGTGTTATAGAGACCTACCATAACCTCTCTCATTTTTTGGAGATCACACTCTATTTTCATTTTATGATGCCATCTTGGGTGATGCTGAAACTTGTAGTGTTGGCTAGTACAAAGTTGTTAACTACCAAATCTCTCTCACCTTTCATCATGGGATCGAACTATCTACTCTGTTAGCTTTGAGTAGCTGGGTAAACCCTATCCCCAACCTTATTCTATCCCCTTCAGTGCTCAAACATTCTTGGGCATGCCAAACTGGAGCATCCCTAAGGGTCACTAAATGCCATAGGGCTGCGATCTTTGATGGGGCATATCTCGGAGCTTGTTTGAGATATGGATACAATTCTAGTTCCTATAGGATTGTGTTGTGGAGACCTACAATAACCTCTATCACTTTTTGGAGATCACACTCCATTTTCATTTTACAATGCCATCTCAGGTGATGCTGAAACTTGTTGTGTTGGCCAGTACAAAGTTGCCAAGTGCCAAATCTCTCTCACCTTTCGTCGTGAGATCAAACTATCTAATTTGTTAGCTCTGGGTGGCCATGTAAACCCTATCCCCAACCTTGTCCTATCCCCTTCAATGCTTGAATGTTCTTGAGTATGTCAAACCAGAACGTCCCTAAGGGTCACTAAATGCCATAGGGCTGCAATCTTTGATGGGGCTTATCTCAAAGTTCATGCAAGGTATGGATGCAATTCTAGTTTCTACAAGACCGTGTTGCAGAGAACTACAATAACCTCTCTCACTTTTTGGATATCACACTCCATTTTCATTTTACGATGCCATCTTGGGTGATGCTGAAACTTGCAGTGTTGGCCAGTACAAAGTTGCCAATTGCCAAATCTCTCTCACCTTTTATTGTGGAATCGAACTGTCTACTTTGTTAGCTCTAGGTGGCTGGGTAAACATGGCTAAATCAATTTTTCTGGGTAAACATGTCAAATCTCTCTCACCTTTTGTATGTATTTCTTGATGTGCTCCTAGATTCTAAATATTAATTTGAACTCAGTTGACGTGGCTATAATGATATGTAGGCAGTACTTTACAAAGTGTTTAATGGTTATCTAATTTCAACTTATTATATGATATAGCTGACCTATATGCATATGAAGGTCCTATTATTGGTATCACCATTGTAGGTAATGAAGATCTACCATAAGACAAGGAGCTACAAGACCTCCCTCTACCATCAGTACAAGAAATTGAATGCATTCTAGACAAGAGGATAGCCAAAAAAACCAAGAGGTCTACTTACTATGAATACCTAGTAAAATGGAAACACCTTTTATTGGAGGATGCTACTTGGTTGACACTTAAAAACATTAAGAAGACTACTTTCAATTTAGAAGAACTCCTAACTAAAGGGACTTAAGTTATTTGGTCTTAGGGAGTATAGTTTTAGTTGTGTGATCGTATCTGTGGTGATTCTTACAAAATAAGTTGATTTTTTGAAGATCCTTTGTGTTATTGTGATATTCTAAATTGGTTTGAGATAGTTTAGTTTTAATTTAAAGTGTTTAAGGAAAGTTTTCTAGAAACAATTTAGGAAAAGGCTTGTTAAGAGCTCATTCCACAAATGAAGCCCTAACTTGTATTTGAACTAATGAAATTCTCTAAGATTCTAGAAAATTCAAGTAAGGAGGGTATAATTATAGATTCCTAGAGCTCAGGAAGTGTCTCGATGGAAAATCCATGTTTGCATTAGTCCCTAAGTTGAATAGCTTAGTGTATTTAGGTAGGATTGAGACCAAAAAGATTTTAAAATGTCGAATTGAATTGATGGGTGTATTTTAGTGGTGGATTTGAGTTATTTTTGGTTAGTAGAGGAGGTCTGAGGCCATGCACCAGTTCATGCACCAATTATCTAGTAATTACTTTGAAAACCAAACCTAGTGTAACCTTATTAGGTCTATGTACTTTACATGGGTTAGGTGCCACAGGAATGTAATTGGGAATCTAGCCTTTGAAGTCTTAAAGAAATTCCAAAAGGGTGTCTAAATATACCCATAGAATAGTTAGATTTTAACCTAAGAGGAATTTAAGTCTAGAAAATTAGAGTAGGAGACATACAAGGAATTCTATGATAGTCAACATTTTGTACTGTATGACAATTGGAGGGTTAAACCAAGAGTTGATTCTTGATTAGTTCAACATAAGGAAGGTGTTCCAATAGAAACTTGGGGTTGGTGAAGCCATTGGTGAAGAGTTATAGTTATTGGCTTGGAATAGGGCTAGTGTCCCTAAAACAAAAAGGTGCAAGATCTTGATAGGAGAAGTACTCACCTTGGAGGAGTTCACAAATAACCCTATCACTTTAGATAGGCCACAAAAATGATATCCTAAAGGAGTAAGATATTAGGAAGACTACAAGTTTAGTTTGGTAGATTAGGAAGAAGAAAGTTCTTAAACCCCACTTCTTGCTCAACATCTCTGCATTAGTGAGGAGGAGATAAAGAGGATAGATTGCTACATAGATATGGAAAAAATAGGAATATAAAGAGGGCGGGAATAAGAGAGAGTGAGATACAAGGATAGAGAGATATGAAATTTTTATATATAGAGAGATAGAGATAGAGAAGTAGGGAAATATAATTATAAATAGAGAAGAAGAGAGGGAGAGAAGGAAAGATGCATAGAGATAGAGGGAAACAAAAGGTGTACGTAGACATGAAGATTAAAGGAAATAAAAAGGTAGTGATAAATGAATAGAGATATAAGAAGAGGATGTATGCAAGATAAAATAGAGAGAGTTAGGGAGATACAAAGGGACATCTAGGTGGTGATATAGATTCATAGAGATCACCATATTAATACTTATTTTTCTTTAATTCAAAAAATATTGAAGATATCATGCTAGAACTCTCTTATTGATTTTGTATTTACTTCATACTTAATTTGTCTTCATTAGGTCATCCTTTTTAGGTTTAAGTGTATGTGCATACATTAATGATTATTAGCAATTGTAAAACTTGATCTTCTTCTTATGTAACAATATTTCTATGCTTAGATGAATAAACTATTTATTTGATTATATATCTATAAAATTGGTTTTTACAATGAAGGACAACCGTCTACAATCCAAGGTTTTAATTCAGCTAACAAATGGAGAGCTTCTCAAGCTATTGATTTATTTCATGGAGTTCCTAATAAATCTCAAAGTTCTCATTTAGGTGACCAACTACTAGGAGGTCCATGAATAGACTCACTAATTTTCCACTTTTGGTGTTGGGAGGTCTTGGAACATCAAAATCCACTTTGTTACCTTGTTGGAAGAAGGTCATTGCTGATCCTATAAGGGAAAGTCAGATTCTTGTCTCCCTTGGGTGAGTGGATTTTTTAATCTATTGGAAAGTTGTATTATCTATGCTATATTCATTTGGAAGTGAGTCATAACCCTTGTTTATTCCTTGTGGAATTAGGAGAATTTGGATAGTAGGTTGATTTTTTTGGTGCTTCCTTGTGCATACTCTACATCATGCCCCATCCTGAGTCCTTTCTATGACATGCAATGGAAATCTTACATGGTCCAATTCTAACTTTTTTAAATATTTAAACTATTGATTAACACTCTTCTCTCATAGCAATTTTAGAGTTGACTCAATGCATGTTTGTGCAATAATTTGTTATATGTTGGTAATACAATATATTAATTTGATAATATTTAAGATTAACCTGAATAATTAAATTTACAATTTTTTTACATAGAAAGAATCATTTATAACCATTGCATTGTACTAAAATGAATCTAATCTACACATTAACCTAGGACACCTGTATGGTTGATTATTGTTTGTATGAATACAAAGTTGGTGTAGTTGAAGAATTTGACCTTGGATAACACAAGATAACACAACTCTTGCGATCTAGTGATCCCTCCCAAGGTATTTTCCATACCACTAATCCTAATAGAAAACTTAAGACATAAAATATATTGTGAAATAGAGGGTAGGAGCATAATTATAATATCACTTTATGCATTGGGTTAATAATATAAAGGGTAGGATTTTTGCAATGTTGATTTGTAGGTAATACCATTATAGATCTTGCATTGTTACTATGCTTATTGGGGCCTGTATTATATTATCAACTATTTTATCTAATCCTCAGTGTATTTTGAATTTGATTGCTTCGATTTGGAATAAATTGGTAGCAGATATTATTTTTGTTAAGGAAAGTGTTAGGTATATTATAGTAATGGATTTCTTTCCAGGGCATTTCATCCTTTTGTGACTACCTTGGAAACAAGTCAATCTATCAAGCACCACCTCTTAAACTTTGTGAGATTGATCTTGACTGATAAAGTTTATTGCTGATCAATATTGTATCAAAAATTCAAATTGATTAGGTATTGAATTAAGCTTGATAAACAAATGAGAGAGATGAAAAACTTTAAACATGAACAAGCTCATAAATCATATGAAAATGACATATTGGAAATGATTAACTTATCCTTAAACAGTGATAAAGTTTATTGTTAATCAATATTCTAGCAAAGTTTCGAATAGATTAGGTATTGAATTTAATGTCATACATGAACAAACATATAATATAAAATGATAACCAATACTGTCACATGTACATTAAAAAACACATAATATATTATGATAACCAATAATGTTGTATATGAACGAACATAATGTCATAAGTTGAATAATGTCATACATCAAATAAATGTCATACATCAAATATAAAATGTCATATATACATCAAATGTGTATCGAATATGTCCACTGATGCCTATATATATCATGTCTATCAACTATATCTTTTCCTTCCCATGAGGGAAAGGAAACAAATCTCTCAAGGTCTTCTATTGTCATGTGGAGGGAGATGGTGGAGATGATGGGGTCCTCCTGACATGCTTTCTCATTCTCTTGTTGAGGCTCTTCTCTAACTCAAGCTGATAAAATAAAAGTAGATATGAATCAATATTTATTATATGTTGAAATCAAATATATGTACACACAAAATTAATTATTTTCTTACCACCATCAAATAGTCACTCTATAAGTCCACCTTGAAGGCTCGTGGATGATTAGGCATGATGAGACCCTACAACAATTTAAGCAATATACTCAATTATAAATAACATTAGAAATTTTGATACTAACTATTATAAACAAAAAATAAAATCAAGAAAATTATTTCATACCTCAGTCAATGGCTATGAGCTAGCCATAGCTGTGGCCACTCTACAATCGATGGATTGTCGGAGATGAGAAAGAGTGTTCGATGTCATGAGCTGCATGTCATCCAATACATGTTACATGTAACATGAAACATGAAACAAATATAATCAAATGAATTAAATTAACATGAAACAAATGTACCTGTATGTAGCTTGTATGATGTCTATGCTCTGAGTCCATAGTAAATGTTGACGGTCCTGTAGAGAACTGATGCACATGCATAATTTTTTTTTTCAATCCTTAATATGATTACTTAATAAATATATGTATTAATTTAAATGATTAAATTGATACATATCTCTAGACTCGTGGATGGGACAAAAAAAGGGGCCGGAGGATCATTGCTAGGCCTGCCAACACTTTGACCCTGAATTTTGAACAATGTCAATAGATGTTAATTAATTAATCATTCACTATACATATGAAATGTGATCAAATTAGTAAATTATAATTTTAATTTACCTATGTGTCAATTCCAATTTTTTTTTTTAGGAATTGATCAATGACGAGCCCATCATACTCACCATCTCCAACATGAGTGCCAAATGTGCATAAGGATCCGCATGAAGTGCACATGTGACCACGATGCATAGAAGGCTCCCCCTCAACTAATGGGCTCATGGAATGGATGAGGGTTTGCATCAAAGAATTAATGGTCCCTAGAGCACTGGCCTCTACATGTTCCTTCACAACTAAAGAAATAGTCACATGCTCACACTGTGGCTTGACCATAGGTTCCCTAACTACATTAGGGCCATGATGTGCTCTCAGCCTCTCAAATGATGACCCCCCACCTCTACCCTGGGAGTCTAATATATCAAAATAATAATTGGAGATCTCCCCAAGGAAAAACTCAAAATACAATTTCTTCAAAAAATACATGGGAACCTCATGATTGTTGCAAGGAGGGGCATCAAAAACCATCCACCATCTATCCCAAAAATTATTTCTAATAGTATTGTGTATGCACCAATGGATGGGGAACTATTTAATACCCTCTCTAATAGTATTTTTCTCACTGGGTTTTCTAAATAATGCATATATTCTACCTTTTGGTATTTCTTTTTTTTTAACATCTTCATATGACAATTTATTTGCATAAAATCTTTTTTGTTCATCCCTCTTAACCCACCAAATATCTAACTAACCACTAACTGAGGCTATTTGGGTCTTAATGGATTCAAGGGATGATGCCAATTGAACCTTCATTGGATTGGTTTGTCTAGATTCTTTCAACCAACCAATGAGTCCTTCTAATTCAGTTTTGCCTATTTCTATTTCATTTATTATATTTTCTTGTGTGCGAGGCAGAGGTCTTGTAATTGGTTCAGGTTGCAAAATTTGTTGTTCTTCTTGGGGAGGGTTTTGGTTTTGAGGTTCTTGTGTATTTGCCGATTGATTATTGACATTTTTTGATAAAAAATCAATTGAAATCTAAATAAATAAACAAATCTAAATAAAAATTGTAAAAACCCTACAAAGCAATATAAAAAACCTACAAAACAATATGAAAAATGTATCAAAAAATGCAAAATGAAGTTTAGATCACATAGGGCATGGGTGTGGGCATGCTTGTGATCTCAAATTTTTTCGGTGAGGATGCATATCGGCAAGGTGGGTGGTGAAAAGTGTTGTTTTATGCAACTTGCATACGTGTTGCTATTGGAAGAAGCTAAAAAAATGAGATAAAATAAATGGGTTGTGGATATGCAGCCTATTTATAAAATTTTACTTTTAAATGAGCGCATACATGCTATAGTGCATACACACTATAGCACGTATGCGCTATTCAAAAATGGAAAAAAAAAAGGTTGTCACCTTTTTGGAACCACAACTCAGTGCATATACCCAGAGACAATCTTCAACATTACTTGATTGTGTTGTTTCTTCTTTTTTCAAATCATCAGTAGTTAGGGCTCTAACAGGCTTGATATGCTCATTGATGATGGTAGATTGTGTTAATCTCAGATTGGTTTTGATATATGAGTGACAATGTACTTAAGTTATTTACTTAGTTCATCCTGAACAAGTAATACATGTTGAGCATAAGTTGTCAGATAGTATATGCTGAGCGATAGATATTTAGTATGAGCCGAGTAATTAGTAAGTGCTGAGTCACTCAAGTGCTGAGTAGATGGTATGTGCTGAGCTATTTAGATGTCAAGTGATCAATGGATCCTGAGTCATTTAGAGGCTGAGTTACAAAATTAAAGTTATAGTTGATGTCGAGCATTAGGGACTTCAAGTGCTGAGTTACACAGTTTTGACATTGTTGTTTGTAATGGCACAAACTTCTATGTAAACCATTTTTGGGCCGACTTAAGGATTTTTTTATGATCTTTTGATGATAAGGATGAATCATAATTGTGAATCCCTATCCATTACATGCATCTAATTAGAAAAAGGGAAGGGTTAAGAAACAATATGGGTGAATTACAATCATTGATCCATACCTAACCCTAAGTCACTTAGGTCTTCTTAAGGAGGACAAACCATAAACCTTTCAATGAATGCTTAAGGAGAATTAAAGAGAGTTTGCATGCACAAATAGAGAATTCAGGGTGACTAAGGTGTTATGATTTGAGTTACATTGCATAATTAGTTAGGGGAGAACAAAGGAAAGGAATCAGAAGACATCAAAGATATATTTGATTAGAAAGGACCAAGTACACATTAGTATAGAGGTGATCTGGCATCAAACATTGCTGAAACATTCTAATAGATGAATTAGTTAAATCTCTTAATAGAGTAGTCCTAACAAGCTATTGTAAATACTTTAATAGGGTGCTTACTTCATTGTAAGTTAAATTCCTCTTACTAGGCACACCTCTAATAGGGTGTTCAAGTCCTTTAATAGGGCAAGATCTAACAATCTTGTAAGCCTTTAATAGAGCAGATCTTTCATAGGGTAGATCATGTTTCATGATCAAAACATTGTAACTTTCATTAGATACACTTTATTATTGCAGTAGTGAAGATTTATGGGTGTCGCCCCCAACCTAGTTTTACCTTCTCCTTGGAGGGTTTCTAGGTAACCAAATAACTTGTGTCATACATGTGTTGAATGTTTTACTTTCATACTATGGATATATATGCTTAATTTTGTATTTTAGTTTATATGCATAGATTGTGAGATGGATGTATGGTGAATGGTTTTTGAGGTTAAAAGTTTTAAATATTGATTCACCCCCACTCTTAGAGTTTACTTTCCTATTGTATTTCCAACAATTCATACCAGAGCATTGGTTCTCTGAAAAGTAAAAGCTTTGTAGCTTTAAGGAAAGATATTGGAAATGGAAGTCTACAAGTTGGGAAAGACTATTGAGAACTAGATGATTGAGATACAACTTTCCCTACATCAGTTGAATGAAGCAAGAGATGAGTTAAAGTGATCATTGAAAAGAAGGAAGGAAATAACTATTGAAGAGAATGCCACACTATGCCAATAGATTGACACTACTGAATTGTTTGTAGATGGAAACACCAATGAATCATTTAAACTTTGTCCAATACACAAATAAACTACTAAATAGGAATGAATATCTTTTAAATTAATTAAATTGTTTGAACATCATCAAACGCAAATGTCAAAAATTTATATTCCAGTTGGATAAAAGTAGATTTGATGGAAAAGAATGGAACCCTAACTGAAGAGGTCAGAGATCTCAAAAGAGATCAAGAAGTCCAATCAGTATTGCTATGTAAAGTGATCAAGTAGAAAAAGAAAGTTGAAGAAGACAAAGTCATGATTGAAGATGACAAAAGGATTTTGACCAATAGACTAGAAGAGAATACATCAGAGGTAAGTAGGATTGCTAACATGCAATTGGAAACTTTGATTCAAATGATGATTGCAAATCATGAACTAAATGCAAAGGATATTGAGATCACAACACTGTAGTTGCAAAGTGAACAACTAAGAAATGATCTAAAAAAGAGAAAAAGAGTTTGCTAAATGTTTCAATAAACTTAGTGAAGCCATCAAGTACTTTAAGCAATTGATGAGATCCCCTAGATCCAACAATGATAGTTTTGGATTGTGTTACACTAGTACTAAAGAAGGAGAATCATCCAAATGTGGTGAAGAAAGAAGTAGAAAAGGTAAGAACTCCAAGCCTACTTGTCACAATTGTGATAAGATAGGTCATACTACTAATGTTTGCAAGAGAAAGACTACAAATCAGAATCCTAAGTAGATGTTCATGGCTCATTGCCACAAATGCAACAAACAAGGTCACCAAGCACATGAATGCAAAACCAAGACCATAAGCACAGAAAAATTTGAAGGATACTACTACAACTGTCAGAAGTATCGACATAGAGCATATGAGTGAATATCCAAGCCTAAATAGTCATCAAACAAGTAGACAAAGGTATAGCACAATGACAACTCTTATAATTGGGATTATAATACTAGGTATAGTTGTCACTATTGTCAAGAGTATGGACATGTGTTGAAAATTGCATATGAACACATTCCGAAAGTAACTACAAAAGATGGTTGAGTCAAACTATATGTTTTAGCTATTTGAAGACTAGTCACATAAGTAGGAATCATCTAACAAGGTCAAAGGCACCAAGCAGTGAGTTCAACAAAGGAAAAGTAAAGGTAGATGTTGAGAATGTTAGAGATGAGATGAACACGGCATGGAAGATAATGGAAGATTGCAACACATCAAGTTTAGATAGGATCACTTCACCCAATGGGTTAGGTGATCACACCACCTCCAATTAAGAAATAAAGAGGTATGTGTGGGAATGATATTTAAAATATTTATTGTACACTAGCTCCAAGAAATTATATATGAATAGATTATATATGAATGAAGAAAGATGCAAAGTCTTGCTAAGAATCTAGAAGAAATCTTTAAGTTTTGTCAGTTTTCATGTTACTATCAAGCATGAAAAGTTTCACTATGGTTGTTGAGTGAAATATTAGTTGATGCCAAGCTATCAAAAAGTGATATTTTTGACCAAGCTCTTAGTAGTTTCAAATAAAAAAGGAAACTTCATGGAAGTCGAGTGAGTGGAAATCTCTATTGAAGCCGAGCTTACAGCTTTGTAAGCACTAAGCATTAAATGTGAAATTTTAAGGTCTATATGATCAATGTCTACTCATTTGACATCATTTGAATTTGAAGGAGAGAAAAAAGAGAGAAAGGAAAATGAAGAATCATTCCAAGTGTTTGCAAGTAGGATTTAACAGTTGCTTGACATCATCACAATTTTTTTCAAAGGTATTTATCGTGTGCTGAGCTACATAGTTCAAATTTTTGTAAACCCTAGTTTACATAATGGCATCTAGTTCTTTAGCTCCTAAGGTTAAAGAGCGTAAAGAAGTTTTGACTGTGCAATTGATAAGAAATGAGATCAAACAACCAAACTTTAGAGCCATTCCTGATATTACTTAAAAGCAAGATCCATTTGGTGCAATTGTCTATGATACCACCTCGAGTTTTAATGATTCATGATGTGAGATGTTGCTACACATGCAAGGTGGGTCGAATAGGTGACATGGAGATTAGGGAAACCTATAGGAAGTTTTGTGAAAATGGAGCATTGAAAGAAGAATTCAAAATTGTAGAGAGAAAAGGGTTGACCCATGCCCTAGATTTCCCAAATGTCTTCAAAATTGAATGGATAAAGATAGTTTTGAGTAGAATTCATGATAATTCTATATTGTTAGATAATGGAACAATAAAGATTAAAAATAAAATTGTACATAGAGTAAAAAGGTATCCAACACTTGACCAACCTAAAACCATGACGAGTGAATCTAAAGAGGTCATTAAGAAGAATACAAGGGTAGTGTGGAATAAACGAGGAATGATAATTGACACAATCTCAAATCCCCTAATTTATTTTACAGTGAGGATTATATCACATAAATTCTATCAATCCAACAGGCTCAAAAGTGTACCATGTATTGCTATTGACATGGGCTATAAGATAGTTAAGAAGGATCATACCTATGACCTTGTCGAGTTGCAAATGCAACAGTTGTCAGAAAATTTGGGAGCAATAAGGAAGACCGAAAGTGCACAATGTATATATGGTTCAATTCTTATATGTATACTCTTTTATGTACTAAATAAATTCCCTACTTTTGGTAAAGTTACATGGAAAACAAATAGATCTATTATAGAGTAGATAGGTGAATTTATTGAGCAACTTGGAATTTTTTTTGAGTCAGTTATGACCAACTACTTTGAAGATCTCAAGTAGTCAATGAAGGAAAGAAAAAGGATACCAGTTTCACTAGTTGAGAAACATTTCAATGATGTTTTCTTTCTAGTTGACACTAATTTTACATATGTTCAAGATACTATTGCAAGGGTAAGGTGGCTAAGGCCACTAGGCTATGAGATCAATATTGATGAAGCCTCTACAACAATAAAAACATTACTTGTAGAAGATGTAGATGTTAAGGCTACTGCCTTTGGGAATTATGATGTGGCTAAATCTAAGATAATGATGGATTTGAAGACTACCACAATCATGAGAAAGAAAAACCAGATTGTCAAGAAGCTTAAAGAGAAATTTGGTAAAGGAGTAGATGACGATGAAGAAGATATACTTGTTCAAGCACCACTAGCCTTAACTCAAGGTCAAGAGAAGATCAAGCAAAAGAAGTAGAAATTGAAGAAGGTGCCAAGGGAGAAAAAGCTAGTGAAGCACCTAAGAAAAAGAAGAGGAAAGCCAAAGCCCTAGTAGCTAGCAAACCAAGGAAGGTTTCAAAACCTAAGCCTACAGTTCACACTACTAGAGCTACCACAAGAGCTACTACTAAAAGGGCTCAAGAGGTAGATAAGTCAAAAGAGAAGAGGGCTAGATCAACTAGAAAGAAAGAGGATCTTGAGAAGAGACCAAAGAGAAAGTAAATAGCTCTAGCTAAATCTAATGAAGAGAGGACAAAATCTAATGACAACAACCAATTCCAAGTGGTAAGTCATCATACTTTTTTAGATTTAGACAATATGTGTGAGAACATAAGGAATACTGCTGATTTATCTAGTCTCACACATATTGAGTTTGAAAAACTTGGAAGATTTGAGATGAACCTAGTAGAGGAGTCAATATATTGCATGATGGAAACATTCAAAAAAACTCCGCTTGAGATTACCAACTCGCTACTAAAGGAATTATCTGATAGAGTTGAGTAGAAGTGGAAATATAGTCTCAATATAGAAAGAAAAATTAGAGAGACTACACTTGCATAAGTTATGCCAGAATTGGACAGGGAAACAATGGCCAAGGTAATAAAGAAGCACACTGGGAAATTTTCACCAAAATACATGGCATTCCACATACTACTGAATGATATTAAGGATGTTGTATAGAAGATTACTCTGATTTGGAAATCATAATATGGTTTGACAATACCCAAGGCAATAATGCAAGCACCTATTGAGGTAGGTGAGGAAAAATATAAGAAACAACAAGTAACCGAGGTCACCATAATTGACACTGAGATAGTTGCACAAGAGAAAGGTACTAAGACACATGTAGAAACATATGCACTAGTTGAGGATGAGTAGTAGACATAATAGAGTGTACAAGATACACTAGTGCCAATTGCTAGTCCTCCACATGAGTTGAATACAGACATCGATAATGTAAAGATAAAGGATGTTTATGATACTATCACTCTAAAAGTCAATCCCCTTATAGAGGAACACTTGAAGAAGATACTGGTAGAATTCACTACCTAGGCTAAAATTTGTAAAAATCCTATACTAGTGAGTGTTGACAAAATTAAGAAGGCAGATAAGGCATCTACAGATGAGGAAGTACATAAAAAAGTGACATCTATAGTCCCTCCTAAATTCACATTTGTACAAACTATATTACCTACTATGTTATATCAAAGGAAGGAGATCATAACTTCCACTATCAGTACATTGGTACAAGGTACTCCACTCTCAATAAATGTAAAGGAAAATGAAAATGACAAGGATGAGATAGTTGGAGAGCATAAAGATGAAAGATAAAATAATGAAGGAACAAAAGTTCCAATAAGTTAGGTAGATACTCTTGCACCTATAGTACAAGATCAAGGTGCATCTGTGAATAAAGACCAAGCAAAGGATAAGACTAAAGAGCAAGGTATGACTACAAAACCTGAGGAGCAACTAGAAATACAAACATTGGTGAGTTTGCTAGCATCTTCTACTCCTCCAAGTCAAGCTCTTCATAGGCCAAGTATAGAAGCAATACCCCTACAATCATCAAGGCCAAATCTAGGAACATCAGAGGTAGAGGAAGTTACAACATTTGTTGATGTAAACTTGGATGAAGTGATTGAGTTGTCCAAGTTTGATTTTGCAACCATCACTAATGAAGAGATGAGCATTATTTAGGATGCTCTTACAAAGAAGAAGAACCAAGAACTTCTCAGATAGGAGCATAGGAAAAAGAAAGCTTTGAAAGATATCAAGGACATTTTTCTTGATGCATTTAGCTTGCCAACACTAGAAGCAACAAAGTGTATCATAGAGAAATTAACCAACATAGTGGAGAAGGTAAATGAAATAGACCTAATATCAAATGTAAAATTACTTGAATGGTCTAAAAGAAAGTTTCAACACAATTTTGATGAAAAGATATCAAGTGCTCTTGCACTATCATAGGTTTAGCTAGCAACCAAAATTGACAGTGTAAAGAAGGTACTAGAGAACATTTTCTCTTTGTACACCAAATTGTGCAATCCAAGACTCTTCACACAAGAAATAAGGAGAAACATACTAAGTTTGGAGAGTCATATATAGTCATCTAGCATAACTCTTCCAAAATCTCTAGTCCAGAGTCAAAAATATTTCAAGAATCTCCTAAACTCCTAGAGTCAGTTAGTAGTGTTACATACAGATGAAACAAACATTAAGGCTAAATTAATCAACATCCAGTCTATCTTGACTCCACAGAAGGAGATATTGCACAAGGAACTAGCCTTTTCTGAAATACTCATGAAGAAAGATCTGTATCTTTCAACTCATGAAGGCTTAGTTCACCTTGCTGCCGAGTTGGCCATCCAAATAAAGTCATTGGAAGTAGCTTGTGACAATTGGGATGCTTCTTTGAAAATAATGCTTGAGGTCCACAAAACATTTTTGGAAAAATACACTCTAAGTGTATAACGGTTTGACATAAGTGTCAACATGGGGAGAAATAAGAAGTATGGGAGAAATAAGAATATGTATGGGGGAGATAATATTTTTAGGGGAGTAGCCTATGACAAGAAATGGAGTACCTAGATCAACTTATGCAAATCTACTTAGTAGGAGGAATGATTTTGATTCACATACAAAACATCACAATCAACTCAGGGGGAGTTATTGAATTTTGAGGTATGACTGATGAGTCATAAGTTTTTGCAAAATTTTGAAGTTTTGTATATAAGTGGATATTATCTAAGTTATTCTTGAAAGGCTAAAGGTTATTCATGCATGACCACATATTTTTCCACTCATGTCAAAGGGGGAGATTGTTAATCTTAGACTGGTTTTGACATATGAGTGACAATATACTTAAGTCATTTACTTAGTTCATGTTGAACAAGTAATACATGCTGAGCATAAGTTGTTAGATAGTATATGCTGAGTGACATATATTTAGTATGAGCCAAGTAACTAGTAAGTGCTGAGTCACTCAAGTGTCAAGAAGATGGTATGTGCTAAGTTATTCAGATGTTGAGTGATCAGTGGATGCTGAGTCATTTAGAGGCTGGGTTACAACATTGAAGTTATAGTTGATGCCGAGCATTAGGGACTTCAAGTGTCGAGTTACATAGTTTTGACATAGTTGTTTGTAATGACACAAACTTCTATGTAAACCATTTTTGGGATGACTTAAGGATTTTTTATGATATTTTGATGATAAGGATGAATCTTAATTGTGAATCCCTATGAATTAAATGCATTCAATTAGAAAATGGGGATGGTTAAGAGATAATATGGGTGAATCAAAATCATTGATTCATACCTAACCCTAAGTAACCTAGGTCTTCTTAAGGAGGACAAACCCTAAAATTCTCAACAAATGCTTAAGGAGAATTGAACAAAGTTTGCATGCACAAACAGAGCATTCATGGTGACTAAGGTGTTATGATTTGAGTTACATTGCAGAATTAGTTAGAGGAGAAGAGAGGAAAGGAATTAGAAGACAATAGAGATACATCTAATAAAAAAGGATCAAGTACACATCAGTATAGAGGTAATTTGACATCAAGAAATAGAGTGCTAACCGAAGGATCATTTCTGAAACATTCTAACAGATGAATCAGTTAAATATCTTAACAAAGTAGTCCTAACATGCTATTTTAAATCCTTTACCAAGGTGCTTACTTCATTGTAAGTTAAAGTCCTCTTACCAGGCACACTTCTAACAGGGTGTTGAAATACTTTAACGAGTAAGATCTAACAATCTTGTAAGCCTTTAATAAGGAAAACCTTTCACAGGGTAGATCATGTTTCATGATCAAAACATTGTAACCTTTATTGGATACACTTTATTACTATAGTACAATGTCCTTGGAGGGTTTTTGGGTAACCAAAAATCTTGTGTCATACATGTGTTGAATGTTTTACTTTCATACTATGGATGTATATGCTTAATTTGGTATTCTAGTTTATATGCATAGATTGTGAGATGGATGTGTGTTGAATGGTTTTTGAGGTTGAAAGTTTTAAGTGTTGATTCACCCCCCTCTCAGAGTTTACTTCCCTATTATATTTCCAATTGATTATGCATGGTCTCCAAGACCTCCTAGGTGTAGCTTTGTTAGAATTTTCCATGTAGGGAAGTTCTCCTTGTTGAGATTGGGTACCTTTCTTTTTGACATCTTGATATTTTGCTTCTAGTACCTTCAAACTATTCCTCCTAAGAACTATAGTGTTCTGATACCAATTGCTAGAATTCTTTAGAATAACTAAGAGGTGAGGGAGGGGGCGTGAATTAGTTATGCAAGGTTTAGATGTAAAAATAAAACTTTTCAATGCTTAGTAGATCCATATCCATGAAACCTTATTATGCATTCATCCATTAGATCATACAATACATAAACTTTGTAGGTCACTATCCTAGGTTAAAACAAATTTGCAAAAATGTAAACATGAAACATAATAGATTCAATAACACATTTGATACAAGAATTTTATGTGGAAACCCAATTTGGAAAAAACCACTAGTAACATGCTACTAATTCTCACTCTTCTAAAGTAATTCCCTGTGAAAAGCAAACACTATTAAAGGTTATAATACACATTGTTAAATGTGATCTGGTTAAAGGATTTCAATCACCCTACTAGGAGTGAGCCTTGTTAGAGGACTTTAGACCATTCCATTAGAATGTCACCTAGTTAAAGGATTTACAAATGACTGTTAGGTAAACCTTAATCCAACATATTTACCCTAGACCGATACAATGATTAGAAAGTAATATTAAGGCTTGATCTGATAACAAATTACAACTCAATTGTAGATTACAAATTTCTATTTCAGTCCTCCATTCTGCTTGGCTTTCACATACTTAAGCTATGATAGCTTGTTTTCTCTTCAAGCATTCATAATCTTAAACCTTTTTTCTTTGCATACCAATTGCAATCTCTTTTGTTCGACCATTGAATTAAGCAATACCCTAGAATCCTTGTCTTTGTTATGTTCTCACACATGACAATCTTTTCTTCTGACCAAATCTTTATATAAATAGATTATTAAGATCTTTTTCCACTTAGCCACAATCAGATACTTTATGTTTAGGTGGGATTAGGTAGGATACAATGAATCTACCCACTTTTCCATTTGGTTCCTCTAGAAAATTCTTCTATAATCTTCCTTAAATTTGCTTCAAAATGGTTTACCTTGAATTTTGTGCCACCAACTCATCATAGTTATCTTCCACATGCTTCACACAATTTAGGAAAACAAAATAGTCAGCTTAGATCTATCAAATCTATGATTTAACATAAATACTAGCACTTGGCATCAATATTCTATTACTCAACTTCTATATTGTTCTTTCACTTGGCCAACACTAGTTCACTCAAAAAACACTAAAGTTTACTGATGCTTGACATCAACTAAACTTTACTCGACATATACTGACAATCACTCGATTTCCACTTATTTTCTTCTTTTCTCAACACCTATTGTTTTTTTGACTTGGCTTCCACTGATTCATGCTTGGCTTGCACTAACTGCTCGGCAAGGGTTGGTAGACACATTTCATACTTGATCTTCTTCTAGTCTTAACTTGAGTAATCTTTCATTTCAAACTCTAAGTAGATAAACAATACACTATAGTATCAATGTATTAGTCTTAATGCTTCTTTTACATACCAAATAACTCAATCTTTCTCTAGGTGCTATTTTTATCTCCTCTTTTCAAATCCTCTTCATAAATAAACTAAATGATAGCTTTCAGACCAAAAAGCAATTTTCACACCAATAGGTAGAAAATTTGACATTATTGACAAAATAATGATTGTTCAATTATAGGTTCTTCACTTTAAAACAATATTAACCACATGACATAGTGCAAGGCAGGAGAATCCACAAAGAAGATGTCCTAATCCCCAACAAATAACCACACAATGAAAACAACATAACAAAGCAACAAAAATGCAAGATCTGATACGAAATCACAACTTTTCATTCATAGATATAACTGATTACATGTAATATGCCCAACTTTAAGGCCTTTCGGGTTAGGGCCAAATAAAAACAACAATTACAATATTCATTCTACAAGATCCCATAAGATCCAACTTACAACCTCAATCCCAATCTCAACTAGTTTAGATCCACACTCTGGTAGAAACCTCCAAGGAAGATCTCAATTTGTACTTGCAAGCCCACCAATCAATCTCATTATTTTTTCATCTAGCTTGGAGAAGGGAATGAAAGGTAGATTCAAATTTTGAAGAGCTAGTAATTCTTTAGAATAATTGAGAGGGGGAGAAATTTAAAAGATTTATTTTCTTTTTGGCATTTTTGTTGGTATTAGTTTATCATCAATGCCAAAGAGGGAGATTGTTGATATAAGATTGTTTTTACGTGAAGAACCTATAATGTAATAATCATGATTTTGTTAATGATGTCAAACTTACTACCTACTGGTGAGACAATTTCTTTTTGGTCTTAAGGCTTCTTTTACATACCAAATAACTTAACCTTTCTCTTGACCATGTTATTGTGAACTCCTCTTTTCAAATCCTCTTCATCAATCAACTATATGATAACTTTTAGGCCAAAAAGAAATTGTCTCACCAATAGGTAGCAAGTTTGACATCATTGAAAAAATAATGATTTTTCTATTACAGGTTCTTCACTTCAAAATAATTTTATATCAACACATTCCTCTTACAATAAAGCAATTGATCTTCTCCTTATTAGGTTTCTCACCATTTAATGAATAAGTCAAATGATCAACTTTTGAACAAAGTAGGTTTTTGATTTTTTTTCTTCTCTCATTTTTTCTTTTATGCTTGGATATAAAACCATTGAAGCATTCTAATTAAATATTTTACCTTTAGCCACTAGAACCAATTTTCCCTACTCCATATTGAGGTTTTAGAGAATTAATCTAAAAAAGGTATTTATAGGCTGAATTTAGAGCATATTTTATTCCTACAATTTAGAAAAAGACACAATCGTTAGTACCAATCTTGGGATTATACTTAGGAAAATACATACTATTCTAATTATAATCTCCCACATTAGGATTTTGTGAATAAGTCCTCTATGGTGTCAAAATAGGAGGGAATCAACCTATGAGTTGATTCTCTAACCAATGACCTCTTATCTTGCATACAAAAGAGGTTTTCCAAGGTGGTACATACTCCATCCTATGTAGTGGAAGATTCAATATGGAGAATAGTTTTGGGACATATTGACATACATGGAGTGCCATAGGCTTCATCACATTTGTTAAACTATTTTATCATTTTAAAAAATTTTAACATATAATTCTACTTCCCATTATTACAATATGATATTCATATTTTTTTAGATACATTATCTACTAGAATTACAATAGGAAAGGTAAAATTTTGAAGGGGGGGTGGGGGGTGTGGGTGTGGTGAATCAATAGTTTAAACTTGGACCCATAAAAATTTCACCACATATCCATCTCATACATTCAATGAGTAAACTGAAATAAAATTACAAAACATGCAAATCTAAATCATGTAAACACATATAAGCAATCACACATATATGACACTAGATATGATAACCCATAAACCCTCCAATAAGAATGTAAAACTGGGGTGGGGATGACACCTACAAATCTTCACTATTGTAGAAATAAAGTGTATCCAATGAAGGTTACAATGTTTGGATCATGAGACATGATCTACCCTATGAAAGGCCTTCCTTGTTAAAGGCTTACAAAGATTGTTAGGTATCACCTTGTTAGAGGTTTCAAGACCTTGTTAGAAGTGCACTTTGCTAAAGGAATTTAACTCACAACTAAATAAGCACCTTGTTAGAGGATTTCATATAGCCTATTAAGACTACTTTGTTAAGATATTTTGACTGAAATCACCTATTAGAATGTCTTAGCTTTGATCCTATGATTAGCACTTAATTTCTTGATAACAGATCACCTCTAAACTGATGTCTTCTTGATCCTTCTTAATCAAATGTCTCTTTTCTATATCCTTTTCATTTCCTCTATTATGCTCTAACTTATTCTATAATTTAGTTTCACTTCATAACTTCTAAGTCACCATGAATGCTCTGTTTGTGCATGTAAAGTTCTCTCTTAGCTCCTTCAACACATTCTACTCTCTCTCAAGAGTTTAGGGTTTTTCCTCCTTGAGAAAACTTAGTGACTTAGGGTTAGGTATGAATCTACAGCTAAGATTCATCCATTTTTCTGCTTAATCCTTCCCATTTTCTAATTGGCTCCATGTAATTGCATATGGAATCCAACTAGAGATTCATCCTTATCCCCAAAATATCATAATTCATCCTTAAGTCAGCTCAAAAATGGTTTACATAGTTGTTTTTGACTTTACAAACAAATATGTTATAACTGTCTCATTTGGCATTTGAAGTCTCTAATGCTCGACATACACTAATCTTTCTACTATGACTCGACATTTGTATTGCTCAACATACACTATTTACTCGGCTCTTGTGTCACTCAACATAAAGTATCTTGTTGGAACTTGAGTGACTTTGCATGTGAGTGGCTCTACACTCACTGTGAACTTAGCATGGTCTATTATTTACATGTTCTTCTTGACATGTACTACTTGTTTGGCATGAACTAAGTAAATAAGTTAAGTGTGTTGACACTCACTTGTCAAAATCAATCTGAGATCAACAATATCCCCCTTTGACATGAGTGTCAAAAAAACTTGATTATGAAATGATATCCTTAATCTTATGATCATAACATATCTTAACTTGATTTAAATACAAAACTTCAAAATGTCAAAATTTTGTAAGAACTTGTATACCTCAAAATTTGATAACTGCCCTTGAGCTGATATGTCTATTCTGTATCCAAAATTTGTGTACTCCTACTAAGTAAATATGCCTTATCTGATACTCTTTGAATTCATGCTCTATTTTGTGCTTTCTCCCCCTTAGCTTAATCTGACTTTCTCTATACCTTTTCTTACTTTGCTTACTCTCCCCCATTTCTCACTCTCCATATATCTTTCCAAACTTCTTATTATTCTCTCCCAAAATATTTATCTATCTTCTTCTCCCCCTTTTTGATACTTATGTCAATGGGATATACACTTATTGTGTATTTGTCTAGAAAAGATTTATGGACATCCAATATCATTTTGAGAGTTGCATCCCAGTTCTCACATGCTACATCCAATAACTTGATTTGGATTGCTAGCTTGGAAATAAGGTGGACTAGACCATCTAAGGTAGAAATATTGGGGTTTTACTTCATTAGGGTTTCAACATAGCCTAGCTCCTTGTGAAAAATTTCCATATGGGGGGTGAGAGAGGCCTGGATACTATTCAGTTTGACCCTTATGTTGGCCTCATCTGCTATCAATACATCTAATTGACTCTGAGTTTGAAGCAATGCTATGAAGTGCTTCTCACTTTGAGCTAGATTCATAGGTAGTTTGGCACCTAATGAAGTAATTTGGCTTTCCAAGCTCAAGATGTGACTTCTCATCTCTTGGGTGAAGAGTGAGGGAATACACAATTTAGTGTACAATGAAAAAATATTCTTAATTTCCTTCTTCACATCCTCAACCTTGGTTGATAATGCAACTTGTGTGAGTGCTATATCACTTAATATTTTCTCATGAACTTTTCTTTGAAACTTCTTTTCTGACCATTCAAGTAATTGGCATTTGTGTCTAGGTATTCATTACTAACCTTCTTTACTATGTCTATCAGTTGTTCCATTATTGGCTTGGTCTCATTAGGAGTTGGTAGACCAAATGCATCTACAAATATGTCTTTGATATCATGCGGTGCTTGCTTTTTCCTATACTCCCTTCAAGGCATTTCTTGATGCTTTTTCCTTGCTAGGACTTGCTAGAGTATGCCCATTTGTTATATGGTCATGGTATCATAGTCATACTTAGGAAAAATGATTTCTTCATCAAGGCTCACATCTCCATACTATATGAATTCTTCTACCTTTGATGAACTTAGGCTTGGCACTAAGATTTGTAATGGTCTTGCATCTATGCTCAGCTTCTAAAGAGTATGACTTGATGGAGTTCTAGATACTGGTAAGGTTACCAGGGCTTGGATGGCAACTTGCTCCTTCACGTTAGATGCTAGCTCTATCTCTTTAGGCTTGCCCTGTTATGCCATAATGACTTGACTTGCACCTTGATCTTGTGTTGTAGGTGTAGATAAGTCTATCTGACCTGCTCAACTCTGTTCTTCTATAGTGGTTTGTACTTCCACTATGCTCTTCTCAACTGTATCAACCTTGGGAATTGTATCAACTAGTATTTGGACCCAAGGTTGTAGATTAGTGATTGGAGGGATGATAAAAGGTGGTTCTTGTGGATTCATTTTTTCCCTTGCAATATCAGTCACTAAATTTTGTAGCTCATCCACACTAACCAAAATAGGATTATCACAAGGTTTGGCCTACAGTGTAGATTGATCTAATATCTTCCTAAGATCTTTCTTAGTAAGGGGATTGATATTCTAAGTTGATAGATCAGAAACATCCTTAAGAGTTACTATTCTAGTAGTCTCCCTTGTGACATGTGGAGGACTAATACTTAACAATTGTGTGTCTTGCACACTCCATTCTTCTGCCTACTCTAGCTCAATTGCTGCCTTGTCATCTATTTGCATTTCTATTCCTCCTTCAGCTGTACCATTGTTTTTATCATCTTCTTCATCATCCTTCACTTCAATGGGTGCTTGTTCTCCTTCCTTGACTATAGTCAACCCATAAGTGAGCTTTCACATATGTGTGGACTTTTTCACAACATCCTCAATATTATTTTGTAAAATGTCAAAGGCTTTGTATTTAGGTGTAAACCTAACTACATATTTCTTTATAGCCTTAGCAATCTATGCCTTATTTAGTTTAGGAATCACTTGGGCTAGAGAGTTTTTCTAATTTGTCTCTCCAAGTTCAGACAATAGTGCCATTTTTGCTGAACTCTATCATATAGACTCTTTAGCCTTAAGTTGGCAATCTCTAGTGGGGTTGTCTTGAAATTTTCCATCATAGCATAAATGGCTTCTTCCACTTGATTTTTCTCCACTTTACCCAAATTATCAAAATCTACATGACTAAATCCTGATCAGTCTACATCATGTCTAACATTTCACATTAATTGTCTAAGTCTAAAAGAGGATTATGATTCACCACCTTAAATTGGCTATTGTCATCTACCTCTATTTTCTCTTCATCATACTTAGCTTGTGCTACACACTTCCTTCTTGGTATCTTTTGCTCTTGACCTCCTTGCTCTATTGGTTTGGTTTTTTCATTAGCATTTTGAGTTGTTGCATGTGTACTAACCCTTGTAGTAGGTGCAGTGGGCTTGGGCCGACTCAGCTTGGCTACCTTTTTAGCTTTAGTCACTGGTTGGGCCTTAGCTTTCCTTATCTTTGGCTTAGCAGGAGTAGGTTCTTCCGTGGCTTCTTCTCCCTTGACACCTTCAGTCTCCTCCTCTTCTTTGTCTTCTCCCATACCTTGTGTCAAAGCTAGTGGTGCTTGTGCTTTGGTTTCTTCTTCCTCTTCATCCTCTTCATCATCTTCTTCTTTGTCCTTGGAACCCTCTCCAAACTTAGCTTTCAACTTCTTCACTATTTTCTCCTCTTTCTTCATGGAAAAGGTAGTCTTCAATTCCATGGTAATTTTGGACTTTTCCATTTTATAATTTCACAATACCTTTGTAATTTTATCTACCTCTTCTGCTAGTAATGCAGTAATAGCTACAGAGGCCTCATCCACATTTACTTCATAACCAAGTGACCTCAAGCATCTCACTCTTGGTGTAGCAACTTGTACAAATGTATACTCATAAACCACAAGAAAACATAAATCATCATAATGTTTTTCTACTAGAGATACTTGTATTCTTAGTCTCTACTTCATTGAATGCTTGAAGTCTTCAAAATAACTTGTCATTAAATATTCAAAATTCTCACCTAATTTCTCAATATATTCACCAATATGTACCGCTACTAATCTATTTTTTTTCCATCCAATAGTGCCAAATGAAGAGAATGTGTTTTGTACATAAAAGAATATATAAATCAATATAGAACCAAATTTACATTGTGCACTCTTTTTCTTTCTGATTGCTCCAAGGTTATCCATCAATTGTTGTAATTGTAGCTCTGCTAGATCATATGTGTAATCTTTCTTAACTATTTTGTATCCCACATCCACAACTATACATGGCACACTATTTAATCTATTATATTGATTGAACTTTTTTGATATAACACTTATAACAAAGTCTATTGATGGATTACTGGTTGTGTCAATTGTCATGCCTCTCTTGTTCCATACCACTCTAGTATTTTCCTCAGTCACCTCCTTCAAATCATTTCTCAGTGTCTTCGGATGATCTAGGCTTGGGTAACTAGTAACCCTATGGATTATTCTCTTAGTAAATTAGATAGGTCCATTGTCTAGCCATAATGAACCATCATGAATTTGGCTAAGCACTATCCTAATCCACTCTATCTTAAACACATTTGGAAAATCTAGGGCTCATGTCAATCACTTCCTCTCAATGATTTTGAACTCTTCCTTTAAAAAACCATTCTCATAGAGTTTTTTGTATGCTTACATAATCTCCATATCCCCAATGCTTCCTATCTTATAGTTGTAGCATTTTCTTACATCTTGAACCATTCACACATTTGGTGGAATCATCGACAATGCACTAGAGGGGTCTTGCTTATAAGAAATATTAGGAATAACTTTGAAAATTAGTTGCTTAACCTCATTACTCACTAAATAAAAATTCAAAACTTCCTTTCCCTCTACGTTCTTTGAACTTGATGCCATTGTGTGAGACTAGGGTTTTTGAAAATAAAAATTGCGTAGCTCGGCTCTCGATTACCTAATGAAATCTAAAAAATTAGTATAGAATCATTGCTTAGATCTTTTGCAACTACTTGGAATGGATTTCTAGATTTCCTTCTTCTCTACTTACTCTTTCTCAAATTTGAAATGATGAAAAATGAGCTGAAATTGATCAAATACCCTTTGAAAACCCTGCAATAAATGCTAAGTGCTTACATAGCTATAAGCTTGACATTAACCAATTTCAAGCTCACTTGATATCCATTGAAATTTCCATCATTTGACAACCACTACGAGCTTGACATCTTCTAGCATTCCAATTGGTACATATAGGAAAATTTTCATGCTTAGCAGTAACATGAAAAACTTAAAGATTTATCTTGAATTTCAAATAACATCTTGCATCTTTGTTCATGCTTATATGATCTTTTTAGTACTAACTCCTTTGGAACTGATGTATGATATAATATTTGAATATCAATTGCACATACCTCTTGATTGTCTAGTTTGATGAGGTGTGATCACCTGACCCATTAGGTGAAGTGATCCCTTCTCCATTTGATGTGTTGCAATAATCTTTCCTTTTCCATCTCTTATTTATCTCATCTCTGATATGTTCATCATCTACCTTTCCTTTGCCTTTGCTTTTATCAAACTAATAAATTGGTGCCTTTGACCTTGTTGGACAATATCTATTGATGTGATCAGTCTTCAAACAACTGAAACATGTGGTTTGACTTAACCACCTTTTGTAGTTACCTCTAAAGTGTGTCCTAATACAATTCTTAGTAACATGTCCATATTCTTGACAATAATGACAACTATACCTTGTATTATAATCCCAGTTATAAGAGTTTCTATTGTTCCTTACCTTTTTTTGCCTATTTGATGACCACATGGGTTTGGATCTGCACTTAAAATCTCTATGACCATACTTTTGATAGTTTTAACAATATCGTTCAAATCTTTGTGTGTGCATGGTCTTGGTTCTACATTCGTGTGCCTGATGACCTTGTTTGTTGCACTTATGGAAGTGAGCCATGTTCGTAGGCTTGACATTCTAATTTACAATCTTGCTCTTGCACACATTAGTAGTATGTTCTTTCTTACAAAAATTATGACAAGTAGGTTTGGAATTCTTACCTTTGTTGTTCCTTTATTATGCACTTTTGGATGATTCTCCTTCTTTAGTGCTTGTGTATCCTAGTTCAAATGTATCATTATTGGATCTAGGGGATCTCAATAATTGGTTAAAGTATTTGATGGCTTCATTTGGTTTTTTGAAACTTTAAAAAAATTCCTTTTCCTCTTTAGGTCACTCTATAGTTGCTCATTTTGTAGTTTCAATGTTGTTATCTCAATGTCCTTGACAATCAATTCATAGTTGGCATTCATCATTTGACTTAGAGTATCCAATTACATGTTGGAAATCATGGTTAGCTCTATTGACTTCTCTTCCAGTCTGTTGGCTAATATTCTTTTATCTTCTTTCATCATGGCTTTGTCTTCTACTATTTTCTTCTTCTATTCAACCACTTCACATAGTAGTATAGCTTATGATTCTTGCTCTAACTTGAGATTTCTAATTTCCTTAGCTTGGGATCTATTCTTTTCCATTAGATCTACAACTATTGCATCAAATTCATTGGAGTCTCCATATACAAATAGCTTAGTAGTGTCTATCTCTTTGTATAGTGTGTCATTCTCTTCAATAGCAATTTCCTTCCTTCTCTTCAAAGATTTCTTCAATTCTTCTCTTGCTTTATCCAATTGATGTAGAATGAGTTGTATTTCAATTTCCTAATTCTCAATAGTCTTTCCCAACTTGTAGACTTCCATTTCAAGACCGGGGGGGGGGGGTGAATCATTAATTTAAACCTGGACCCATAAAAATTTCACCACACATCCATCTCATACATTCAATAAGTAAACTGAAATAACATGTAAAGCTTGTACATCTAAATCATGTAAACACATATAAGCAATCACACACATATGACACCAGATATGATAACCCAGAAATGCTCCAATGAGAAGGTAAAACTAGGGTGGGGATGACACCCACAAATATTCACTACTATGGTAAAAAAGTGTTTTAAATGAATGTTACAATGTTTTGATCATGAGACATGATCTACTATGTGAAAGGTCTACCCTGGTAAAGACTTACAAAGGTTGTTAGGTCTCACCTTATTAGAGGATTTCATCACCCTATTAGAAGTGTGCCTTGCTAAAGGACTTTAATTGACAACTAAGTAAGCACCTTGTTAGAGGATTTCATACAGCCTGTTAGAACTACTATGTTAAGAGATTTTGACTAGAATCACCTGTTAGAATGTCTCAGCTTTGATCCTATAATTAGCACTTGATTGCTTGATAATAGATCACCTCTAAACTGATGTCTTCTTGATCCTTCTTGATTAGATGTCTCTTTTCTATATCCTTTTCCTTTCCTCTATTCTTCTTTAATTGATTATGCAATGTAGTCTCACTTCATGAATTCTAAGCCACCATGAATACTTTGTTTGCAAATGCAAACTTCTCCCTTAGCTCCTTCAACACCTTCCATACTATCTAAAGAGTTTAGGGTTTTTCCTCCTTAAGAAGACTTAGTGACTTAGGGTTAGTTATGAATCTATGACTAAGACTCATCCATTTTTCCATTTAATCCTTCCCATTTTCTAATTGGCTACATGTGATTGCATAGGGAATCAAACTAGAGATTCATCCTTATCTCCAAAATATCATAATTCATCCTTAAGTTGGCTAAAAAATGGTTTTCATAGTTGTTTGTGCCTTTACAAATAAATATGTCAAAATTGTCTCACTCGACATTTGAAATCACTGATGCTCGACATATACTAATCTTTCTATTGTGACTTAGCATCTATATTGCTCGACATCCACTATTTACTTGGCTCTTGTATCATTCAACGTACACTATCTACTTGACACTTGAGTGACTTGGTACTTGAGTGATTTGGCACATTAGTGGCTCGACACTCACTATGAACTCGGCATGGTCTATTATTTACATGTTGTGCTCGACATAAACTAAGTAAATAACTTAAGTGTGTTGACACTCACTTGTCAAAACCAATCTGAGATCAACATTATCATCTTATATTCCATTACAAATAGCTACACGATGTTAAAATAAGAATTAAAGATGCATCCATGAGAATAGAGAGGTAGGTTGTATAAATGATAAATAGAATTGTAAAATTTTTGACACATGAGACTAATTCCTTTACATAAAGTCTTATTCCCCATATTATTAAAAGGTTGAAACTTTATTTAAAATTAATGCATTTAGAAGGATCTTAGCACATATTTTTCTCCTTGGTCATGGTCACCATCAATGTATATATCGTTGGAATCAATAAGATATTCGATAATAAATCTTGGATGGAAACATTTTTAAGTATATTGACCACTTGACGATGATGATATTGATAGAAAGGTTTGGGATCAAAGAATTTGGATTGAGGTTCGGACATGTCAATAGTTTTTATGGAAGTGTTAATGTTAGATAACTAAGAGGCTGGGGGGGGGGGGGGGGTGGTAAATAAGTTATGTTTAGTTATCCTACAGTCAATTCAAACACTTTAGCACTAATCCAAAATTCATAAACATCAAAACTAATAAATTGGCGATCTCATTCTACTTCATAATTAACTCTTATAATCAATTTACTTCAAATTGTTAACTCACTATTTCTGTTATTACAGAGTATCATAAATATAATTTTATCTTTTACCTAGATTTTATTGACTTGCAGTAGTAAGTAAATAGCATGAAAGTCAACTTGGAACATATCAACACTCACACATTTGACATCAAGATTTTTAAAGTGAAAACCCTGCAAAGGGAAAAATCACTTGGGACTGACAACCCAAAAATTTTACTCTTTTGAAGTGAAGTCTCCTAAGAGCCAACCCTTTTTAAAGGTTTACATAAACATTATTAGTGTGACATTGTTAGAGGATTTACACCAAAAGATCATCTCGACCTTAAATTTCTCCTTGATCTTATCTAAAGAGTGACTTGATTTAAAGGATTTATAAACACCACTAATCAATGTTACCATATAGGATTTCATAGACTTGTTGGGTCCACTTGGTTAAGAGATTTTTCTGCTAAAATTGTCAAAACGTAACAATTCAAATAATCTGTAAGGTTTAGCACTACCTTTTCTTGTTCAGATCTTTGTTCTTCTTGATCTCCTTCTAATCTCTTTCTTCTTGATGATTCACTTCTTTACTCTTTCACTTTGCACTTAGATCTTCTTGATCTTCCTTCTACATTACTTAGTTCTCCTTTCTTTTTCCAGCTTCAACAACTACACACTTTGATATTATTTCTCCTAGAATTCTACCAATGATCAACAACCAAAATTTTCTCAATCATCTCCTTAAATAATAGTCTCTCCACTTCTAGATTCTTATAGGTTTTATCACTGAACCACAATTGTTGATCTTAGATTCCTTGCATTTAGTCACTTAGAAAATAGAAATTTCATAGAAATTTGTGCTCATCCTTATCTTATTTCAATCTCCATCATAAAATATTAATTTTACTTTTCCAGTTGTTGATCTTGTAACAAACTTTGACTTATTCCTTTAAAATTCTTGAACATTCTCTATTTCCCCCATAAGTCGGCCCTAGATTTCACTTTCCTTAACTTTTTCTTACAACTTTTACTTGGTGAACATAACATTTCACTTGTGTAATACATCAGCTAGTTAACACTAAACTTTCTTGTTTAATACTAATCTTTAGCTCACTTTGCCAACTGCCCAGTGACAACTATAGTCACTTGGTGAACATTGTCTTCCTTCTTTCACGTTGTCACTCAGTGTATCTTGTAAAATAAGACTATAAAATAATCAAATCAAAATTACAATATCACTGTCCAACTCATTCGAGTGCCTATTGAATATCATACTTATCAACTTTGTTATCATCAACATACTTTCTTCAAATCCTCTTCATCAATTAAATGATATGTAACTCTTCTAAATTAGCATAATGTCTACTCAAAAAAGACTTGACATCAATAGAAACATAACAACTAATATGACTCTTTCACATACATTGATAGCATTATCTGTTACATCATCAGTTAGGGCTAACAATATCCTCCTTTGGAATTGATGGAAACACATAACATATGGTTTTACAATTTTTCTTACATACAATAATCAAATGTATGTAGGTAAAAGCAAAAACGTTGTGTCACCTTTATGCCAACTTATCAAAATGACTGACTTTGAGTATTTCTATCTAAAAATCAATTCTATTCAATCATATGATCTAGATAAAGTCATTCTAGTTAATTTATATATGTTCTCACATTTTTCCAATTGGAAATGTATATTAAATGCATGTTTTAGATTAATTTGTGTCCAATTACTAAATAAATAAAATTATTTTAGAAAACTAATGGTTCAATAACTCTTACTATTAAAAATAAAATAAAAATCTTACATGTAAATAGCCGTTTGAATGGTTGCTACTCCCATCCAAAATCTTGGATCTCCCACTCCTGGTATTGTTCAAAATCTTGGATCTCCCACTCTTGGTCCTGTTCGAATTCCTAGAGCTCCTGCTCCTGGTCTGGTTTGAATTCCTAGATCTTTCGCTCATGGTCCTATTCATTCTCTTAGATCTCCCACTCTTGGTCCTACTAAAAATCTTGGACCTTCCATCCATGGCATTCCTCCTTCTTCTACATCTAGTTCTACTGGTCACATGGGTGGTGGTGTTGTTGTTGGTGGGTGGTCAGTGGATGGGGTGCGAGTTTCCTCTGCACCTCATTTGGATTCTATATTTGGAAAGGGAGTTGGCTGTGATAGCATCAAGGTTGCTACTAGGGTTTCTGGAAATGATGGTGTGATGGCTTCTACTTCTGTAAAGGTTGCTGGAAATGAATGTGGAAAGAATGGTGCTAGGGTTTCTGAGGCTTTTGAATCTGGCAAGGCCGCTTGTTGTGGAAGTGGGAAATCTGGCAATAGTGATGTGCTAACTTTTGATACTAGCAAAGATGTTGGCTATGGAGGTAGATCTGTTGTATCCCCTTTGATCCCTTGTAAGCCTATTTCTCTTACTCTAGGGGATAAGTCACTTTTAGCAATTGAAGAATGCTTGAGGGATCTTTCCAAGGATTGTATTATTTGTCACTTTAAAGGTTTTTGGCCCTCTCTATTAGAGCTCCATGCTTGGATTTCTAAGAATTGGGATCCATATGTTACAGATACTATCAAGATCTTCCCTTTGGTCAAAGGTTTTTTCATTGCTACTTTTATTAATCCTAAGGATAGGAATGCTATTCTTTGTGATAGGGTCTTCTTTTGGGAGCACCACTTTCCTTTAATGGTTAAACCATTACATCCAAATTTTGATCCTCAAATGGAGTCTTTCAAAATATCAACTTGGGTAAGGCTACCTAATCTTCCTCTTCATTTTTGGGTGAAATTTGTTTTCAAGGAAATTGGTGAGGCTTTAGGGGAATTTCGTATGGTTGATCCCCAATCCTTTGAGCATTACCATTCTACTTATTCTAGGATTCTAGTGGATATTGATGTTTCTAAGGGTCTCCTAGCTGAGCTTCTTTTAAATCATTCAAGGGGATCTTGGACTCAGTTGATTGATTATGAGAGCCTCCCTTTTAGGTGTAATAATTGTTTCAATACTAGTCATTTGGCTGTTAAGTGTGTGTTTAGGAATTCTTCAAACAAATGACCCTCCTCCTGGTGAAAGGGTGTTCTAGAATATCATTATACAGTTTACAAATCTTCTCCTATGGATGGGGATTCTAGATCTATGTTGGGGAATGCTTCAGCTTCTAAGGTGGATGCCCAAGGTGTTAGTTTTGGTTCTCTTGGTGCAGATTCTGGCCAAGTTAATGGTGTTGTGGGTCCTATAGCAGAATCAAAATCTGGTCAAGATAATGTGACTGCTGAATCTGGACAAAAAGGGAAAGTATCTAATCTTAGTGATAAAGTTGGATCTCAAACTATTGGTTCCAATTTGGTGGATGTTTTGAAAGTAGATTGCCCTGGTCAAAAGGATGAATGTCCTTTTGATGCTATTGCTAGAACTGGTAAACAAGGTTGCAGTTCTAGATTGTAGGATGTGGTGATGGCAGATGGTCCTTGCCATAGCTTGAATGATTTTCCAACTATTTTGGATTCTCAAAAGTGGTAGTCAAAGGCTGCATTGGTTGAGGAGGGATGGATACCTATGACAATAAAAAGATCTAAAAAGACTCTTCCTCGATTTGATATGAATTTGTGCTCTCATAAAAAGGGAGTGAAATAAAAATCTTAGTCCTTGCTTTTCTAGTCTAGGAGGATTCTCTCGTTGTTATGCTTTCCAATCTGTCTTTCCAGGTTCCAGGTTTCTCTCTGGTTTCTCTTTCTAAACTTATCTATTGGTTTCAGGTCCTATTTGACCTGGTTCTATTGTACTGTTGGTTTCAGGTCTATTTAAAACCTGACAGAGCTTCATGATATATCTTTCTTTTTGATGTAAAGGGTTTTGGGGCCCCTTCAAAACCTACTTTTACCTTAATCTAAACCTCTTACTATTTTTAATGATATATTTTCAATAACATATAAACACCATTTTATAGAGCTCAAAATCAAGAATATTATCATATAGAGTTAAAACGTTTTAATAAGATATAATATATTGTAATTTAAAAATAATGCAAGTAAATATTTTAACACTCAAGAAGATGTTAGTGTTGAAAAGGGAAAAAATAGTAAATCATATTATAAAAAATATATGACCTTCTAGAGGAGAGAATCCTCTAGAATGCAATTTTTTTTCTTTTGGTTAGAATATATTTATTTGGAAAATGTGGTGGGAGATGAAAACTATCAATTTTAGGTGAGTTTAAATTTGAATTGTTATAAAAGAGAAAATTTAGGTCAAAAGATAATTTTTATTTTTGATTGATTTAGCTATATATTTCATCTATAACATAATCTAAGATCAAAGGGAAAAATGTTTATTCATATAATTTGGTGGTGGGAACTAGTAGGATTTTCAACATTTTTTAGTAACCAAAAAACCATCCTTAAAAATTGAAAAAATATATCAATTCTTATTCCAAATAATCATTAAAAATAGAATCCTAAACTTCATCCATTTCTACATGTTCAATGATTGGAAAACTATAGTATGTTGTACATAGCAGACTTAACATAGCATTAGTAATTAAATTTTTTGCTAGATTCTTTGTTAATCCTAGAGAAAACTAGATGATGGTAGTAAAGAGGTAACTAAAATACCTGAAGGAACATAAGAGTATGGTTTATGGTACAAGAAAAGTGACAAATTTGAATTGAATGTTTGCATAGATGCTAATTGGACAAGAAATGTTGACAAGAAAAAAAAGAGCACAAGTAGATGGGCTTTCTTCTTAGGAAGAAGATTGATTTCTTGGAAAAGCAAGAAGAAGAACTATATTTCACAATCTACAAAATAAGTTGAATATGTTTCTACAATAGTGAATTGTTCAAATATTATATAAATCAAGCAATTATTGAAAGGAATGAAGGAAGAAATCACCAAACCTATTGTAAAATATTGTGATAACACAAGTGCTATAAAAATATTAAAGAATCATGTGATTCATATAAAGACTAAGCATATTGAGATCAAGTATCATTACTTGAGAAAGACGGTACAAGAAAAAGAAGTGAGATGGGAATATGTGAACACAAAGGAATAGTTACCTGACATATTCACAAAGGCACTACCTAAGGATGTTTTTGAGCATCCAATAGGTGAGTTAGGGGTCATTCTCCTAGCTAAATAAAACTAAGTAAAGATGTTGCATTGCATCAATTTTTTTAATCAGAATATCATATGCATTGATGTAGGAGGTCACACTTTAGGAGTTGCCTAAAAGTATGAAAAATAAGACATTGAACTATGACTAGATGAAGCTACACAGAGATAATATTGAGAGGACATTTATGTATCATTCATGGAAGTGACATGAAGATTTTTGAGAATGGTTCATATCTTTGGAATTTTATTCAAAGAGGGAGAGCATGATTGAGTTACCATACAAGTATAGATATAAAGAGGAAGATGTATGGAAGTTACCATTCCTACTAGATAAAGAGGGAGAGAATGATCAATTTACTAGGGAGAGTGATTATTATCAAGAGGGATATGTTGTTGAACTTGTGAGGTGTTATACTAAAATACCATAGAGGGAGAATTCTAGGATTGTATAGATGAGAATCAAAATGAAACTAAGAAAGAGAGAACACAAACACAAAGGGACTTGACAGTTCAAGTATTGAAGATTTTGAATTGCATGGCACCTAGTGCGATGTTGTCATCAATGACAAATAGCGATATTGTTGGAAACTACAATTGTAGAAATTTCTATTTTTCATTGATGTCAAATCTATTGATAAGACATAATGTCAAACCTACTAGAGAGACAATTACTAATAGTGTAGAGTGTCATATCATTTGATTGATGAAGAGGATTTTATAGGAAGAGATAACAAGGTGATCTAGTGGTGTTGATGAGTGATGAGAAGTTAAGTATCATGGGAATACAATGGGAACTTGATAAGTTAGTCCTTGACAAGATAATGTGTTGTTCAATCAATACATGAAGTGAGGAAGATAATTGGATGAAGCTTAAAATTGGAACAAGTCAAAAGGATAAGCTTGATTGAGTATCAATATTTTTTAGTCAATAAAGGATCTCAAATAGAAGATTAAGGAACTTATGTAGAAGCTAAACAAAATAGTTCAAGCCGAGTGATAGTTATTATTGAGAAAATGTATGAATAAGTGTTAGTAGTGACTAAGCATAGTAATGGCCAAGTGAGCTAATTGTTGCCAAAAAAGGTGATATCATGTATGCCAAGCTATACAATGATGACCAAGCATAATAACAAAGTGATTTTTGAGTGACAACAATAGTTACAGTTTGAGTAAGAATAGAATTTGAGGCCAACATAGTTAGAACCTTGAATTAGTCAAAGTGCATGGAAGATAAGAATTGATGAGCTTAAACATTTAATACATAAGGATATTTTGTTAAGTGATCAAAGGCAAGGAATTTATTAGAGTTTCTAGAAGAAGAAGGATAACAAAATGATGAAAGTATTCAATGAATTTTACCTAACCCTAAGATCAATGGTGATGTTTAAGTATAAAAAGATCAAAATTACCTATTTAAGAAGACATAAGAGATATTTTTGAAGGTTGGTTAATTGTTGATTGGTGATCTTAAGGACAAGTTATGAAGAACAAAATAGTAAAGGTGAAGTGTGCAGAGAAATTTCTTGAGGAGATGCCAAACATATTAGTGATGAAGATGACAATGGAGGCCAGTAAATTAACTGACAAATGAGCAAATGGAGATCTGAATTTACAAAGTGAGTTATAATTTACATATCACACCTAATATTACATTCTAACTATTGTATTACTAAAATCCGTTAATTAAGGTTGACCCAACAGTAATTTTGTAAATCTTTCAATCAAGGTGACATTCTAATGGAATGGTCCAAATTCCTCTAACAAGGCTACTCTTAATAGGGTGATTAAATCCTTTAGTAGGGTTACATTTAATAGTGTGTTGTATAACCTTTAATAGGGTTGGCTCTTAATTGAGCTCATTTTAGAAGAGCAAAAAATTGGTAGCATTTTATTTGGTGGTTTTTCCCAAATTGAGTTTTCATGTTAAATCCTGGCATCAAAGTGTTATTTTCATATGTGGATGTTATTGATATGCATTCTATATTTGCAATAGTTTATTCACTAGTAGTTGTCACATATAGGAAACATAGAGCTAAGAAATTACATGAAAAGTTGATATGCTATATAGATTGGGTTGTTGATTAATCTATTTGAAGTTAGTAAAAATTGAATTCAGACATCTAGAACTAAGGATAAATGATTCACCCCCTCTCACTCATTCTAAATCATTATAAAAAATTCATAGACTTATGTTATAATATTTTTCTCATGCCACCACTAAGATTGTAGTAATCTCTTTTTACTTGATGGGACTAACATGAAAACTATGCATAACCATTTATAATGATAGGAAAATATAAAATCTTACTAGTTATTCTATGAATATGTTTTGAACTATATTTAAGAATTTGATGAATGAATATGTTACATGATGTATGTGGGAACTTTGTCTTCAATTTCAATTTTAATCTTTGTGATGCAGAGTAGCTACTGGAGTGGATCAACAAAGTGCCTAAAGTAATTAGCAAAAGACTTGGTCCTGCAACATAAAGGCATTGACATGAAGATCAACCTATAATAAATTTGTTGGAAATTACAATTGAGATAATTGTTATGTTTTCATTGATGTCAAACCTTATTGGTAAGATAGTTTCTATCTAAGTGGAGTGCCATATCAAGATGATTGATGAAGAGGATTTGAGAAGATGGACATAAAAAAGGTACTATAGGAAAGGTTGATCTATGAGGAACTACAATGGGCACTTGATTAGTTAGACTTTGACAAGATAATGTGATTGTTTAATCATAATACAAGTGGTGAAGATAGTTGTATTGAAGCATATAAAAAGTGATCAAAGATTGACCAAATGCGTAGGCTTGACTAAGCAAAAGAGAAAAATATTAAGGAACTTGAAGTTTATGCCAAATGATGCTAGAGTTCACTGAGTGGAAGTATAAGCCAAGTAAAATATAGTGTTGACTAAGTATCACTATTGACTAAGGATTAGTATATGTGCCAAAAAAAATAGTTAGTAGTGACTAAGTAATCTAGTGATGACCAAGTGCCAAAATATAGTGTTGGCTAAGGGACATCATTTGATAGATTATGAGGGAATCATGATTTCCAGCCAACACAATTAAGTTCTTGGAATATGTAAAGAATGCTGAAGATAAGGATGGATGACCATGAACATTTAATTCAAGAGAAACCATGTTTGAGCATGTCTACACAATAATTCTAGGAGAAGTTGTGAGAAGTTTCTAGAGGAGAAAATAGGAGAAAAAATGATGGAAGGATTCAATGAATCTAACCAAAACCTAAGATCTAAGGTGGTATTTAAGTGGAAAAAGATCATAATTACCTATTTAAGGAGGTACACAGGCTAAATTTATATAGATTAGTAAAGTTGGTGAAGACCTAATAAGGTTGGAGCAGTTGTCGATGCTATTGATTAGAAAAATTGAGCGAGAGGCTGAGAAGAGTTTTGAAGAGGTGAAGTATGATTTCTTGAAAGGTTGCCAAGAAAACTAGAGATAGAGATGAAAATATCTAGGCAAGTCAGTGGATCAACATATGAATCAAACTGTGATATGTATTTGCAAAGTGAGTTATATTTGTTAGATCAAACCTATTGTTACTTTCTAAGAATTATATTAGTATTTAAATCCTTTAATCAAGGTTGACCTAATAGTTATATCTAAATTATCTAAGGATATTGGCAATCTAAAGCAATAGGTGCATGACATTTTGAGAGAATTTGATAAGCTTAGTAGGACGGCTAAGGGGGAGAGAACACTGTGTCAAACATTGAAAAAATATTTGAGGTTATAGGCAATGCTAAAGAGGTAAAGAATTTGATGAAGCATATTCCACCACTTGATGCCAAGAACAAAAATCTGGATTAGCTGGGTAAAGACGTTCAAAAAAGAGTGGATGGTCTGGATAACATAGTGGGTAACTTGGAGAAAATGGTTAAGAAATTGGCCAATCATAACTACATTATCTTGAAGACAATGGCTAAAAAATTTAACACCCTATTAAACAAGCTTGAACAAGGTAAAGGCCAAGGATCTAAGGACATGAAAGAGGACTATGGTCTTAGCAAGTGTACAAGGGCTGATTCCAAGAAGAGTAAGGGTGTGAAAGCAAAAAAGCTAGATGATATGAAAACCTTTGTAGAAAACATGAACATCTTGGTAGACCAAGTAGTGGATCTTGTTGGCACTCAAAATTGTAGCCCTGATTTTGAGTGCCATTGAGCGAATTTGGTCCTATAAATGCTTTTAAGTGCCTATGAACCTGGCTATCAGTGTGAGACCCCTGAGGTGTTCAATGTTTCTAACACCTTCCATTTAGCTTGGCTACCTATTCCATGAAGTTAATTTGACATTCTGAGCCTTTTTGCGAAGTCCCATTTTGAGCAATCGTCAAATCTGCATTTTTACCCTAAGTGTCAAACAACAACAGGAGCCTGTGTTTTCCATTGAATATCTCACACCCAAAACTTTTTTAGGACTCACCACTTTAGAAGTGTCTAGTATCCATACTTGAGAACCTATGTTTCAGATTTTGAGTCATTTTGAGTCTGTTTGACTAGGTTTTGAATCCCTCAAAGTTGGTAGTTTACTGCTTTCATGCTAATGCACTTTGCACATATTTCTGGGAAGATCTGTTTGACTTGTAATAACTTTTAACCAGTTGATCTGAATGCTAAAATTCCTTTTTCATTGCATTATAGATGTCACAGACTTGTGATGTTTCAAGTTTTAGCTCTTGACGAATCTATTTGATCAGTTTTCAAATGCGATTCCAAATGCAATTTCTATCTTTTTACTAGTGTCAGCATTTGCAGATTGTTTGGTACCCCTGTTCAGGACATCATAACTTGAGATCCATGATAGGTGAGATTGAATGGATTGTACCACTATGTATTCCTTCAAAAATTCTCCAAGTGTGTTAGTTTGCAGGTCATGATGAATCCATTTGCATACTTTTCTAGGCCCATTCCATTTGTCAAAATCACTTTTCTGACATTGTTTAAATCTGCAAAATCCAAGTAGCCCTCTTTGAACGCTTTCCATTTGTGTCTTGTTATTCAACATGAGTCAAAATCATAGATCCATATTTTCCTCATGATAGAGAACCAATGCCCTGAGTTTCATTTTCCCATGTGCTCATTTGCCTAGTTTTCAAGGTCAAATCCAAACCCAGTTTATTGTTTTCTAACATGTTTTTGTGCAGGCAATTCTGAAGGGGTGACTTTAATGGTCAATATCTTTTGACCTTAAATTTTTCATGAGACAAGATCTAATAGGGTGAAAGTATGTGGTGCAAAGAATCAGTGGGTCAGGTTTCAGAGCCTAGTCAGTTGTTCGGGTCAGTTTTTAAAGGCAATCAATGGACCTCCTGACACCAATTTGACAATTGGAAAAAAGTATTTAAATGAATTTTAAATGATCAATTTGTGATCCAGTTTGATGCCAGACAGTTTGAAGATCTCAGTGGATCAACTCCATGAATCAGTTGCCAGGAAACAATTTTTTTTTAGCCGGATGCGCTTTGGGGTCCAACTAAATTATGTCAGATTGACACTAACACTAAGGTTTTATGATGTTCTAAGGGAAATTTTAAAAAATGATGATGATTTTTAAAGTTAGAATGATTTAGCCCCAATCAAGACTAAAGATTCTACACAAAGCAGAATCAAAGTCATGGCAACAATGATTCAATTTAAGCAAAATGGTGGGGTATTGGGTGATGGAGTAGACTACCAAGTTGAACATGGAGATGGTGAGTTACATTGTAAAGAAAAAAAGAAGCCATTGTTTGAAATATTAGATTGTTTCTATTATTAAAAGGAGCTCCTATGGCATTAGAAAGAGCCTCATGTTGGCTAGTATGAGTAAGAAAGAAGAAAGCCGCCCAAGCACCATGAATAAGAAAAGCCATGGCCTGTGAAGACAAAGGGAGCATATGGATGAAATTGATGACTAGGAAAGTAGAGGGTTTTTGAACATTTAGCTCATGCCAATTAAGAAAAGGACAATCTTTTGAAGCACCCCAAGCCTTTGAAAAAATTTCCCACACACGCTAAGACTATAAAAGCAAGTCAAATTAGAAGAAACCTTGCATTATTCAAAGCAGTCGTAGGTAGTGAACATGGGTCTTCACGCTGAGCTAAAAAGGGGTTGTAGCAGTCAACAGAGAGCAAGCTATATATAAAAGGCATCAACAACTCATGCCTAGAAAGGATGCCAATGTGAAGAAGAGAACCATGGCATAGGGAATAGGGCATCCACGCTTCACAAGAGAACTCAGAAGAGCTGCCATTGAAAAGGAGCGCCCACACAAAAAACAAAGAGAAACTCTTCATGTAGATGTTGAAGGAAATCCCATGCCAGAGATCTCCCATGCATTGAAAAGAATAAATCCACAGGTGTCAAATAGGGGATACTAAGTTCAGGGACCCTGTGCAAAAAGAAAGAAAGCCCACGTTTTGGAAAATTGCAATTAGCACTATCAAAAAAAGGAAAGACTAAGAGTAACATGTAGTCTGAATGAAGAGCCCACGTGGGATTAGCAGTCAATGCCATTCATGCAGAGACCCTACGCTATAAGGAAGAAATGCCAATAGAAAAATGCAAGCAGCCCATGTAAATAGCCAGGAAGCCTGCGTGAGCCAGAGTAAGGAAAGAGGTGCTAGCAGCTCATGATTAAAGGCAAATAGGGTGTCAACAATGAATAGTCAGCAGTTTGAAAAGGACCAAGCTGATGCAAGCAAATAAACAAAGCCACATCCGAGCATGAAGCCACAGGCTATGAGAAAGGAGACCTGCGTGAGAGCAGAGAAAGCCGCCAAGTTTACAAGGAGAACCCACAAATTTGAGGCAAAGGAACTGCCAAGTATGAGAAAAGCACTCTTGTATGTTGAAAAGAGCAGCACCCCATTCACACCAAAGTAGAACTAATGCCTAGGGTAAGAAGAAAGATGTGGTAGTTTGAAGAGAAAGATCGATACCATTAAAGGAGCGTCCACATTGTCAATGATGGAAGCCACTGATAGAGCAGAATAGAAGATCCATGCATTCAAGGAAAGCCTTCACACCCAACAATAGAGGTCACACATCAAAAGACCATGCCAGTACAAAGAGCATCCATGCAGGGGCAGTCGTAGTGCATAGGGAAGGATATAACAAGCAATTTTATCCCATATTTGCTGTGTGGGGAAAATTATTATTTTTAAATACTCCAACAAGTGCAACTAATGTGTCTTAAAAGACACACAGATTTTGAAGCCATGTTCATGCATTTGGACCCACCATTCTGACCAACACTAGCTGGAAATATGCAATAAATTTTGATGAAATATTCCAAGTGAGAAACTGATGATGTCAGCAAATCCAAGTGACCAAAAAAGTCAAAATTCAACTAGTCACTAGTCAAAAAATCCAAAAAATTTGGTTAGCGACATAGTGAGTCACCGAGAAAATCCAAAAATTTGGTGAAGATAAATGAGTTTAGATGGAATGAGATCACGACATGTGCCTAGATTAGAGGGTCCTTGCTAACTCACCAAGCAAAAATTGCACAAAAATTACCAAAGCAACATGGCAAGGATCAATGCAATGATGACACATGGTAGTGGGTCGAGGAGATGGTGATGTGGCGAGCAAGTTTCTGAGATGCATAGGATTGCGATACGTGGCAGATAATGTGATTATCACTATGTCGCTAAGGGAGAGATGTACACTAGTTAGTATAGTGATATAGTGAGTATGATGTGGTAGCAATGAGTTTAGATGGAATGAGATCACGACATGTGCCTAGATCAGAAGGTCATCACTAACTCACCAAGCAAAAATTGCACGAAAATTACCCTAGCAACATGGCGAGAATTGATGCAGTGATGACACGTGGTAGTGGGTGCAAGAGATGGTGATGTGGTGAGAAAGTTTTTGAGATGCACAAGATTGCGACACATGGTAGATCATGTGGTTATTGCTATGTCGCTAAGGGAGAGATGCACACTAGTTAGTATAGTGACATAGCGAGTATACAAAATATGTGCTGATGTCACAGATGTATGTTTTGAATTCATGGAATAGCCCAATGGATTAGGCACTGATCAGTTATAGGATCACTTGTTATACTACTACATATTAGAGGTTGTGTTGAATCAACATCATTAATCAAACATTTTCCCTTTTATGTTGAAAGTTATTCAATGTTAACCCACACTTAGCTTGCCAGTTTCATGAGTTATGTTCTTAACTATTTCATGCTTGTGATTCCTAGTTAAGTATAGAAGATTTGGGGGTTTTTATCTGCTTCACATTAGATTCAGTGTATGCTTTGATAACTGGTACCATATAAAGAATCTATGGGTATACCCGCCTAGGTTTTGCAGAGCCTGAAGTGTAGGAGTGTAGCCTTATAGTTGTCCTAGGTTCTTGGTGAAGTATGTCCATTATTGGAGATAGCTACCCATAGACGCATTCTTGCCTTGCATACTTTGTTGTTTAAACACTGTTAAATCAGGAGCCAACAAATCTTTTGAAGACATTGTATTTGTCTTGGGGCTGTCTTTTTGCTGTCTTTTTATGCATAATTATATTTTGGCCTCTTGTTTTTAGTTTGGTTAGTCTTCTCTTTTTTAAGTTTTGAGGCCTTATTTTACCTGAGCTTCTCTACTCTTGTTTCTATGATACTTTGTACAAGGTTTTGAGTCCTTTGAAACCTATTTTTATGTAATCAAAATAGTTATATGTAAATCCTTTAATCAAGGTGACATTCTAATGGAATGTTCTTAAGCCCTATAATAAGGCCACTCCTAATAGGGTAATTAAATCCTTTAACAAGGTCACATTTAATAGTATATTTTCAAACCTTTAACAAGGTTGGCTCCTAATAGAGCTCACTTCAAAAGAGTGAAAGATTGGTGACATGTTACTCGTATTTTTTCCCAAATTGGGTTTCCATGTTAAATCTTAGTGTCATACTTGTGTGGATGTTCATTGAGATGTTTTACTATTAATGTTTTCTTTCTAAAAGTTTGTTACTATTAGGATAGTGGATTGCAAGTTTATGTTACTAATTATTTTCTATATAGACCAAGCTATTGAATGTTTAGATCTGAAGCATTTGAAGTGTTTAAAAGTTTAGTTGGTACATCTGGACCTGAGGATAATTAATTCACTCCCCCTCTCATTTATTATAAATCATTATAACATAAATTATGTTGAAAATTGAAAGAACCAAAGTCATGAGGTGTTCCTAAGGTTGATAAGATCTGGGATGGGATAGTGCCTAGATTATAGGGCTTTTGTTAAATGAACATTTTTTTGTTATAGTAATGAATGTGTCTTACCTCCTAATGTAATAATATTTCAACTTTTTCTATGATCATCTAGTTAGTAGTTGAAGCTTTCTTTTAAATAATAATCCCGTCTCCTATGAGAGAAGGATGGGGATTTGGAGATCTTGATAGACTATTGGTTTTAGAAAATAACCTGTGTAAACTTTGCAGCCATGTGCTATTTTTTTTTGAAGATTAATGAAAGAAATGTTATGATCATATAAGTTATCTTTGAGTTTTTGTGATGATCACCCAAAAGGGACCACTTGGAGATTAATTCTTGTTATCTTAGTTCCTTTTCTAAAGTAGAATATACTTCATTTCAATGATTGTTTATATTTTAGGAAGTAGATGCATGTTCTTGTAGACAAATGATTGATTAAATTTGAATATGAGTCTAGTGAGTATAGTGTGTTAAATAATCTTAGTTGCAAATGTCAGTGTGTGCACTTAGATTCAACATTTAAAAAAAAATTATTCTCTTCTAACATTTTACTTCCTACAACCATAGAATAGACATTACTTTCAATAATTTTCCTATAACATCATTGATCCTAGTTCTTAGTGCACATATAGTGTTGACCTATTTCAAGTAGAACCTTTGTGGTCTAATAATTAAATAAATCTCCATAAGGAAAATATGGATGAACTACCCTTGAATTGAGTGTTATGGAAAATTCATTAATCTAATTATGAGGGAAAGCATTTTTGGTGTCATTATTAGGGATATAGTCACCTAAGAAGTTGTTACTATCATTAGAAGAAGAATAATTATTATTTAGATTCTTGTAGTATAGATTAGTCTAGTTAATTGAAAACCCTAAAAGTTTTGAAAACCCAACTATATGAGTAGATGAGTTAGAGAAAGGGACACGTATAGGAAATTTATCAATCTAAACCCTAGCTATCAAGTAAACCCTATTAATGAGCCCCAAGTAGAGGAAGAATAAAATCCCTTTGTTGATTCCTAAGAAAAACCTTTAAGTACATCCTCCTCTTCTTATAAAGAGGATCCATTTGGTTTCTATATATTTGTAGAACCTAGGGATATTATTTACACATCTCTTTTTCAACATCCACTTGAATCAACCTCCCAATTAAGGACTTTTCGACAAAAAACATATCCCTATTCATCTATCAACGTCAAACTAGGGGTTGAAGAATTTCTAATCCACCAACTAATTTTTATTTCCTAATCACTAATCAATGTAAAAATAATAACCTAAATAATATACTAGTCTTAACCCTTCCAAATTTCTATGGATTGGTTATAGAGGATCCTAGTATCTTCCATTTTGAGTTTGAAATCCTCTGTAGAAGCTATGACTAGACAAATGATGCTGACAAGATCAAACTATTTCCTACAACCCTCAATAAGTCAAATCTTAGATGGTTCATGGGGTCAAGAGGTAATTATGTTCATGATTTTGATGAGAATAAAGATACATTCCTTGTCAAATACAAAGAATATTGTAAAGGGAATAACATGTGGAGAGGTGACATTTTCAAGATGACTCAAAGAAAGGATGAGATTCTAGAAGACTATGTCTCATGTTTCTTGTTTAGCTTGAAAAATAATACCCATCATCAATTGAGTGAGAAATCTCAAAATTAGTATTCCTTAGAGGAGTGTAGAAGCTTTAGACCTTAGGGTAGGAGGTGATATTACACAATCAACATAGGATGATATTAAGTGTTGGAAATATTTAAGACTAGCTAGGTTGATGAGAGGGGAGGGGTGAATCAGTAACCTTAAAACTTTTAGCAAATTTCAAACTTACCATTAATAGATCTAATCTACTAAATGCATAAGAAATTGAAAGCATAAAACACTTTAAACACAATATTTGGTGACCCAGAAACCTTCAAAATAGAAAGTAAAACTAAGGTGGGGATGGTACCCAAAAAACTTCAATACTATAGCATAAAGTTGGCCTATTAAGGCTTACAATGATCACTTCTGATGATCTGCCCTATTAGGAGCAATTAGGACTACTAGGTCCACCTTGTTAGTGGTTTTACAAACATACAATGAATTATGCACTCAATAAAGATATTTAAAGAAAAGACTATTAAGTCTACCTTGTTAAAGGATTTGAAGTTGACTCACCTATTAGGATGAAACAACAGATCTGATTTACAATTGAATTGCTGATTGAGATCCTTGAAGTACTGATCACCTCTATGTGATAGCTCTAACTCTGCTACTCCTAATATGACCTTGTAATTTGTTGTCCTATTGATTCACATTCACATGTTTGCATTTCATTCACAAAATCTCATATTACTACATTAAACCCTTTGGATATGATACAATACATTAAATATATACCAATCCAATTCACATAATTACAAGGTTGCCCATTACACAAGTTAACACCAATATTACAAAGTTGGTAGATACTCAGGTTCTAAAAATTGACTTGGTGAATTTTTGATACATGGCATCCACTGTCATTACTTGGCATTGTCATGCATTTGGTAGAAGTAGAGGCTCAATCCATACTAATCACTTCAATGTAGTTTTGAACTTGGTATACACTGATGACTCAGTAGATACAATGTCACTTAGTAGAAATTGAATTCCACAATTACCATACCTGCACTCGGTAAACACTAATCATCTCATCACTTGATTAACACTAACTTCGCTTCACAAGAACTAATGACTCAATAGACACTACGAAGCTTGGTAACTACTGAATTGCTCGGTAAGAACTGCTAGTCTTCTCACTACTTGAATTCACTTGGTAACCACTGGAATGCTCAATAGGAATTGTGAAGCTTGGTAACCACTAAATTACATGGTAAACATTGGAGATTGTTCAAAGAGCTTAGTAACCATACAAAATTTGAATAAGTGTTGTCACTAATAAAAAACTTGACTTAGTGTCAACAATCTGCCTCTTTGGCATTAGTGAAAAAAACACTTATTAGCCAAAGTTTATGTACAACATAGTGTGATATTTAGCTTGGTATGGCATGCTATTCTTTGAGATTTTTCAAAATTGGTCTTTGTAACCCTGTTATATATACTTTTTGCATATATCTCTCCCATACAATGTACATATCATGTCATACTAAGTGTATCTCCTTGTATAGAATCTTTCTCTCATAATAGTTACAAATATCTCTCCTCCTTAATTATATACATGTCTCTCCCCCTTTCTAACAATAATGCCAAAGATTTATACACAATCTACTTATATGGAGAGACCAAAATGTGAGAGAAATTTAGAATGTACCTTAAGAATAAGAGTTAAGGTCTTGTCCTAGTTATCTTGCAAAACTTTGTAGGTTTGAAGAGCAACTTGTACTTGTGTAGAGAGCTCAATCATGTGATCTCCAATTGAGAAATTATTGTCATAGATCAATGTTTTGGAATAGTCAATGTGCTTCTACATTATATCCATGATGAGAAGGATTAGGTTATGAATGTCTATGAGTGTAGATCGGATCCTTGCTTCCTCTCTCAATAATTTTTCTTGCATATCTGTTAAGAATCTGATCTTCATATGATGTGCAGAGCTTGAACTAGGGTCAAGTTGCAACTGCTTTGCACTAACCATTAGATCTTCATCAATTTTGTTCAATTTTCTCTTTGTTTCCTTAGTATACTTGGTAGTATCACATAACTTTGCAAAAAGAGATGTTACATTTGTGTAAGAAGTTTCAAGATTTGTTAAAATTGAAGAAAGCTCTACTTTTTGGATAGCTATTTGCTAAGCAATGTGCTCAAGCACTTTGTTATGAAACTTCTTTTCTGCTTTCTCAATTAACTTATCTTGGCCACTAGAATCTTCATTGAATTTGTTGACTGCCTCTTCTAATTGTAGCAAAATGTGTTGAGAAGTATCAACTTCAACACCTATAGCATCTGTCAAAATATTCTTTGCATCCTCAATAATACTATATTCTCTATCTCTCTCTTTTCTAAGTTTCTTCTACTTTTCCTTCTTTTAAAGAAGTTGACCAAATATGTGCATTTGATCCATAGAGATGTTATCAAACTCCCACTTGGGAATTTCAATTTCCTCATCCAAATCTATATCTTCATCTATTTCCTTTCCACTAATTAGAAGTCTTGGTTCAATTGACTTTGAAGGTATTGCTTTAGATTTTGGAATCGAAACAATAGGACTAGCAGTGAAAATTTGTACACTGCCTATTGGTGGAATACTTACAAAATCCAAAATTGATTTATTTACCAAACTTCCCAAAACTGAGGTATACACATGTGAAGTACTAACATAAGTATTTACAATTGAAGCACTTACTGAAGTATCCACAACTAAAGTAGTTAAAGCTGAAGAATCCAAAACTAAACTTACTACTAAAGAACTTAAAATTTTGGAACACTCTGTATACATTGCTGAGGCTAGCTCAATAACTGAAGGATGTTGCAGCTCAGTGGATGAAGTGGTAGACACTTCTATCTATGATGTGCTGAGCTGAGAGGTAGTAGGGAGTGATTGAACATTTAATATTTCAATGGTTATCGCAATCAATTTTGTTGAAGCTATCTCTGAGCTTGATGATGTTGCAAGTTTTGCTGGAGAGTGAGGAAGTGAAGCTATGATAGCTGCAACCATCTTGATTGGGTCAATCTCTTCTTCTTCTTGCTTGGCTTCCTCTTCAGCTTCTTCCTCTTTTTCTTCTTCATCATCCTTCATTACTTCTTGATATTCTTCACCATCAACTGTAAAAAATTGAGTAGAGTTTTCTTCATTTTCTTCATCCTTTTCATTGTCACCATGATCTTTGATTTCAACAGGATTTTCACTTGGTTTGTGCAAGTGATGAATATTTTTCCACCTACCTGTCACATTCTTGATTACATGCTCTATGTCATTTAACAAAATTAAACAAGTAAGAAATCTAATAGTCATCTTGTCTTCATTTTTCTTCATAGATTCTTTTACCTCAATGTTGGTAATTCTCGGTAGTAACTGCCTTAGAGTTTGTGCATAGAAGTCTTTTGCTGTCTGCATGGTTGAGTCCCATCTTGGCTTCAATCTCTCTAATGGATCATTAGAAATCTAAGATGCTATCTAATCAGGGGAATACTTCCATTTTCCCATCTTGGTTAGCATCAATTCCTTAATCTACTTCTTCTTAGCATTTATCCTAGTCTCATACTTTAATGATTTGAAGTTGTTTATACCTGCACCTTCTTCCATTTATTTTAGTCTTTCCTAGAATATGAGAGGAGGCTTACTAAACACAACTTCACTACCATCTTTTCCTGCTTTCTTCTTGGTTCTTCTTATAAATATTGCAGTGGATGACTTGGGTGGCTTGGTGATAAGCACCTTTCCTTTCTTCCTTGCTAGTTCTTCTTCCTTTGTAGATTGCTTTTCATTTTTAGATTCTTCCACATCTTCTCCTTTTCCTTCATTAATCATAAGAGGGGTGCTTTCTGTTTTCAATTTTGTTATTCTCCTCTTTCCTTTTTTCACCGCCTGTGGAAGCTTGATCTCAAGTTCAATTCTTGCGTTAGCCTCATCATAGGTTCCAAAGAGAGGTGCCTTTGGATTTATAATCTCATTTACCAAGGCTTCAATGATTTCCTTCACCTCATCAATGTTAACCTCATATGGAAGAGGTTTTACCCACACAACTTTGGACCTTACTACCTAGATGTATACTCTATCACTATCTACCATAAAGTAATCATCATCCTTATAATCTTCAACCAACTTCTTTGGTATCCTAAATCTATTATTCATCTTTTTTTTGAAAGTTTCAAAATAATTTTCCATGATATTGTCAAAATTTTCACCCATTTTAATGGTATACTCATTGATTTGATATAAACCTGGTGTGTCTTTTCTCCATACAACTGTGCCTTTAGAGGGGAAAAACTTTTGAACATCGAAAAACAAACATGTCAACAATGAACCACATTTTCATGGGTTATTCTTTGAGGTTCTAATGCTTTCCATGTTTTTATTTAGCTGCTTCAACAAAAAATCTACTAGGTCATATGACAATTTCTTCTTTACGACCTTATATGCTAAGTCAACTACTTCACATGCCACACTATTGAGTTAGCTTGAACTATAGATCTTTTGTGCTATCACATGGATGCCAAATTTTAGTTTTGTGTTAGTTACATTACTAATTCTCATTCCTCTTCTATCCCACTTGGCTAGGGTTTTCTTTTGTAACTCATCTCAACCTAGAGTTTTAGTGGCTTTAGCTTTGGTAAGCATGGGGAGACCAGTAATGCAATGTATCATCTTCTTGATAATTAAAACTAGTTGCTCTAACCATAGTTGACCATTATGAACTCGACTTAGGATATACCTAATCCATTTGATTTGAAAGCTTTGATGCAGGTGAGGAATATGGGTTAAATTTGTCTCTTCCAAATGTTTCTGCTTATGTTTGAGAATTCCATTCACATAGAGTTCACTTAGGGCATTATCCATTTCAAGGGTTCCTATCTCCTAAATAGCACATTTAAAATGAGTTTGAATGTCATTTATGAGAATTACCTTAGGTGGTATCTGCAACTAAGCTCCATTTGGGTCGAGGGTTTCGATGATAGTTGGCACAATTTTGAAGTTAGGGGCTTTCCATTCAACACCTCACACCAAAATTTTAGATCCTTTCTTCACCTTGCTTCTACTACTAGATGCCATGATAACTCAGTAAGATGAGAAAATTCTTCGAATTTTTTTTGCTATAAATTCTACTCGAGGTCATTGGGATGCTTTGAAAATTGTTTTGTTTGTAATATACTAAATTCATGCTGAAAATGAAGTTGATTTGCTACCTTTTTGATAAAAATTCCCATTAATGCTCGGTATAATGAGAGCCATTATGTGTGATAGCTTGTCATCCACAATTTTTATGGATTGCTCAGTGAAATCTTGTAACTCAAAAACCAAACATAACTATGTTACTCTCGACTTCACTTGGTAGAGTCCATGACCCAACCTTGCTTGGTAGAGAAGTCTATTTGGTGATAACTATTACCGATCTTGTTGATGATTCTTCTGTATCTTGACTACCAATATGAATCTTTACTTCCTTTTAATTGGAACTATTTAAGATGTGACCATGAAAACACAGTCCCAGCTCTTCCCTAAGAACTTAATTGGAAATGGTGGAGTCACACACTTCTTGAGTGACATGACTATCATCGCTTGAACTAGCTTTCTTAGTAGATTTGAGAATCCATTATTGTCTCATTTGCTTCTTGATGCTATCTACTTTTTCTTTATTTTTATCTTCAACTCTACTTGTATTCATGCAATTCTTAGTTATATGACCAAGTTTAATACATGTGTAACATCTTACGGTGGTATCATTTCTTCTCATGTGATGTCTAACATAATTCATACCAATGTGTCCATATTCTACATAGTAATGACATCTACACCAAGTGTTGTAGTCCCAACCAAATATTGCCTTTACAAATTTTTGAACTAGATTAAATAACTTAGAGTTGCATTCAGATGCCTTGTGACCTTGTTTCTTGCATTTGTGACACTTGCCCTCAAACTTTGGTTTTTCTTTACATTCATTAGCTTTATGACCATGCTGACTACAATTGTAGCATTTTCCACTAAATTTTTCCTTTCCATTACTCCAAAATTTATTTGATGTATGACCTATCTTACCACAGTAATTGTAAGTAGGTCTATGATTCCTTTAAGCAACTTGTTTGGAGGATTCACCTTCTTTTTTGTATCCAAGTCCTACCTTACCCTTTTTCCTATAAAGATTCTGCTCACTTTGTTTTTCAATTGATCCATGTCTACTTGGGATTTTATTATTTGTTTCATTGAGTTTCTTTTTAGAATTTAGATCAATTTTCATCCTTTCTTTATTGATTTTCCTTTTAGAGTTTAAGTCATTCCTTAACCTTTCATTTTCAGATCTCAGACTCATGATTTCTTCATTTGCATTGGAGAGCTGATTAATAAGATTTTCTTGCTGAAGGGATTGATTTTAAATGTCATTGTTCCTTACCTCCAAGTCTTCTTTTGCCTTATTTCTCTATTTTGAGATTTCACACAATCTTATTGACTGAATTTCTTGTTCTCTTTTCAATTTTCTTACTTCTTCTCGTAGGGAGCCATTCTTATCTAGGAGTTCTTTGATTGCATCATTTACTTCATCTAAACTATTTGAAGGAAGAAAATCTTAAATCTTTTCTTCAACATATTGGTGGTCATTCATTTGATTTGCAAGTTCCTTCCTTCTTTTTAGGGATTGGGAAAGATGCTCTTTTTCTTTCTTGAGTTGAGCTATGGCCATCTCTAGATCTAACTTTTCATTATCAATAGCTTTGTCAAGTCTAAATATCTCCATTGTCCTTGATCTTTGCTCAAGCTATCAAACTTTATCCTAAGAACCATAGAGCTCTAATACCAATTGTTGGAAATATTTAAGACTAGCTAGGTTACTGAGAGGGGAGGGGTGAATCAGTAACCTCAAAATTTTTAACAAATTTAGAACTTAGCATTAATAAATCTAATCTACTACATGCATAAGAAACTGAAAGCATAAAACACTTTAAACACAATATTTGGTGACCCAGAAACCTTCCAAATAGAAAATAAAACTTGGGTGGGGATGATACCCACAAAACTTCAATACTGCAGCATAAAGTTGGCTTGTTAAGGCTTACAATAATCAATTCTAATGATCTTCCCTATTAAGAGCAATTAAGACTACTAGGTCCACCTTGTTAGTGGTTTTACAAACATATAATAAAGTATGCACTGGGTAAAGAGATTTAAAGAAAAGACTGTTAAGTCTACCCTGTTAAAGGATTTGAAGTTGATTCACCTATTAGGATGAAATAGTAGACCTGATTTACAACTAAATTGTTGATTGAGATCCTTGAAGTACTGATCACCTCTATGTGATAGATGTGACTTTGCTACTCCTGATATGGCCTTGCAATTTGTTCTGCTATTGATTCACATTTGCATGCTTGTATTTTATTTGCAAAATCTCATATTACTACATTACACCCTTTCGATATGATACAATACATTACATATATACCAATCTAATTCACATAATTGCAAGGTCATCCATTACACAAGTTATCACCAATATTACAAAGTCAGCCCAAATGTAGATACTTGGGTTCTGAAAACTAACTTGGTGAATTTTTGATGCACAACATCCACTGTCATTACTCGGCATCATCATGCACTTGGTAGAAGTAGAGACTTGGTCCATACTAATCACTTCAATGTAGTTTTGAACTTAGTATACACTGATGACTCGGTAGATACAGTGTCACTCAGTAGAAACTGCACTTGGTAAACACTAATCGTCTCATCACTTAGTTAACACTAACTTTTCTTCACAAAAACTGATGACTCGATAGACACTATGAAGCTGGGTAACCATTGAACTACTCGGTAAGAACTACTAGTCTTCTCACTACTTGAATTCACTTGGTAACCACTAGAATGCTTAGTAGGAATTGTGAATCTTGGTAACCACTGAATTACATGGTAAACACTAGAGACTATTCAAAGAGCTCGATAACCATACAAAATCTGAATCAGTGTTGTCACTAATAAAAAACTTGACTTAATGTCAACAATTAAGAATACACACCTTAGGGCAATAGATTTAGGTGCACTACTAGGAAATCCAATGGGTTTGGTATTTAATGAATTGAAATCACACATCTACTATTAGATTTTACGAAAGACATTGTCAATAATATGGAAACATAACTTAATACAATACCATCTAAGAAGAAGCATGAGGAAGCAAAGGTGATGCTAGTTGGGTATTGTCCACATTATAGATAGAAGAAGAAATATTGAAGATGTAAAACAATATCCAATTTGGAGACAAAATTAGTACAAACCAAATTCAAGGCAATCAAAGAGGAAGATAATAAAATGTACTATGTTGCACAATGGAAGTCATTCTCACAAAGTAAATACATTTGGCATGACCCCTTAACTCTTTTTGGTCCTTATGTATAAAATATTTAGGAATAATAATGGAATAATCCACCTCCTTAATGGATGAATTATAAAAATTCTCCTCCTTAGTGGAAGTATCCCATAGGGAATTGACAACAACAATCAAATAACCAATGGGAATAATAAAGACAAAACCAATGATATCGACCTCAAGGGAGTTGGCAGTAGAATAACCAATGGAGAGGAAACCAACAAAGTAAAACTCCATAAAAATGAATCCCTTAATCACCCCGTCAACCTTAGCAACTTGTATTGATGCCACCACCTACAACCAATGCAAATCTTCCTAGACATACATAGTTTCTTTCTCAACCTCAACCCAACCCTAAAAAATAATAGCAACAACTTACATATTCTACAAATCCAAATCAATATCTTGCCTACTCTCTATATGTTAATGATATACATCTTAGGTCTAGCACCAAGGTTCCAACCCCATCATATCTAGTAATAAAACATCTAACATCTAAATAATTAGAAGCATAACCTTGCTCCCTTGTTTAGAAGAATCTATGTAAAGATATGACTCAATCCAAATAAGTAGCACCACTATTTCCCTAGAGATTAGAACCTAAGAAAGCTAAACCTATGGAAGAAATATCCTTTAACATCCTTGACCAAATCAAGTATATCCATATCAATATTACATCATTCAAATCCATTAAGGATGTTCCCATATATGGAAAGGATATGAAGGAAACTTTCCTTAAGAAATTGGTATAGAAGAATCAAGACCAAAAAAATGTTTTTGTCCAAGGAAAACTAGTAGACAATATTTTAGGAAAGTTGGCCATTCCAAAATATACTAATTAGTAGGCATATGATCAATTACAGAGAGGGAGAGGGGGGTGAATTAGTAATCACAATATTTAACTTTTATCTTTAGCTTATTCCTTACACATAATTTATCAATAAGTTCTAGTTATACCTATATTGTTGTTATTGATTAAACAAGTAGTAAACCCACAACTAGTAGTAAAAATAAAAATACAAATGTAATATCGGGATTTATCTCATGGAAACTCAATTAGGGTGAAAACCATGATGTGATAATGGTGCCCACAAAATAAAGTATTCTTTTAGAATACAATCTGTTAGGAGCTTGCTCAATTAAGGGTCACAAAACATTGTTAAGTGTACCTAGTTATAGGGGTTCCTTCTAAATCTATTAGGATCTTTACTCTAATAGGAGTAACCTTGTTAAAGGATTTTGACACTCTAATCTAAGAATTTCACCTTGTTAGAGGCTTTAGAATAGACTGATTAAGGTCACCCTTCTAAGGGATTTATATTGCTACAATGGTGAGAAAGTAACATAAATAATAATAATTTGTGATTTGTATTTCCTTTCTATATCAGATCCAATGAGGCTCATCAATATAACAACATACCATTCACTATGCTTCTATTTTCTTCCTCTTCTCTGATATCTTTGTTTCTCTTTCTAGACACTATTCTCTTTTTCCTTCCTTCCTTATTTGTCTATTTCAACATCCTTTTTTATGCTTTAGAAATCCTAAACCTAGATCTTGTGATAAAAAAGAAAGCTCACCATCCATGTTGAAACTTCTCAAACAATCCCATATCACTTAACTTAGAAACTTCTATTTACTTTCCAACTTAATTGATAAAAGATAACTTCATTGATAAGCCATAAGTCTTTGATAACCTTCATATTTATGATAAGATAATCCATCACTTAAAACTATTCTCATCTATCATTCTAGTTGTTACCTGATGAGGTGCTTCCCTTTTGCTTCTCGTACCTTCAACCAATTAAATTTCTTAAGATATAGTAACAACATGAATTAATAAGTCAATTATTTGACATCAATGAAAAAAAGAATAATTGATGAATAATTCAATGCATATCTCTCCTCATGTTATCAACAACTCATAAACTAGTTATGCCAACAATCTCCCCCTTTGGCATTGATAAAAAACCAATAAGAAATGTAGTATTGTGCCAAATAACTGATCTCCCCAATTCAATGTGATTTTTCTTTACGTCTTCTCCCTTCCACCTGATCATTGCATTTCTCCCCCTTTAACAATAATTCCAAAGGTGTCATACCTTTTCTAAAACTTTCTCATATTCTGATGTTCAAGTAATTTCTTTTTTACTTGACTACTCCACTCTAGAGAAACCACTACCTTCATAAATCCATGAAAAAATGTTCTTTAGATTTCCTCATGAACTTATGCACACTCTACATCTTCCTAGATGATTTCCGATTATGATAGAACCCCTAGTTTACTTTGCAAATGCTCAAAACTCTCTCTTGGTAATGGCTTGGTAAATATATTAGAAACCTGTTTGTTGGTTGGAATGTACTCCAATTGAACTTATTTATTCTATACCTTCTCTCTTAAAAAATAATTTTCTATTGTTACATGTCTTTTTTTATAGTGCATTATTGGGTTCTTGGATATGGTGATAGATTTGGTGTTTTCACAATGTATACCAACATATTATTCCATTGGTTCTTGTATACCTTCTAGAATTTATTTTATCCATAATTTTTTTTGATAATTTATCGCAACTACCATGTACTCTAATTCTACATTTGAATGTGATATATAGTTCATCTTCTTGTTAATCTATACAACTAACCTTTCTCCAAGAAAAAATACTTTGCCACTTGTGCTTTTTCTGTCATCAATATTGCCTCCCTAATTTACATTGGTATAAATTTTCAAATCAAAATATCCTTTCTTTTCAAACCATAAACCAAAATCTTGAGTACCTTTTAGATATCAAAATACCTACTTTACTATTGTTAAATGTAATTGCTTGGGGTGTGAAAATAATCTTGCAATAATTCTTACAACTTGAGAAATGTCTAGTCTACAACATATAGTAGCTTCCCAACCATTGACCTATAACCATCAATTTACTAACGTGTTTTGATTCTTCCATTCCAAATTTCTTCAATATTTATTTTATGTAATTTGACTATGTAATATAGATACCCTTCTTCATTTGTTGTACCTGAAGTCCAATAAAAAACTTTATTTCTCCAATCATAGAAATTTCAAATTCATTCCTCATCTCCTTTGCAAATGACATTCTTAGTGCATCATATCCTCCAAATATTATGTCATCCACAAAGATTTCAGTAATTAGGACTCTCTTCACTTCCATTCTTGATATATAGGTTACAATTATCACTTATTCTAAAAAATCCTATTATGATCAAATAAGAGTTTAGTCTTTCATACCATGCTCTCGATGTTTGTTTTAATCCATATAAAGTTTTATGTAATCTACATACCATATCCTTTCCTTTTTTTATAGAAAAACCTTTAGGTTTCTCAATGCACACTTCTTCTTCCAATATTCCATTTAGAAATGCTAATTTGAGATCCATATGATAGACCTTAAAACCTTTGTAGTCCGCATAAGCCAGTTGTATTCTTACTCCTTCAAGACTAGCTATAAGGGAAAATGTTTCTCCATAATCCATTCCTTCTTCTTGTGAATAGCCTTTGCAAACCAATATTTCTTTATTTATAACCACTTCACAACTTTCATTCAACTTATTTATAAATGTCCACTTAATTCTGATAGCATTTTTGTCCTAGGGTTTGGGGACTAGTGACCACATTCTACTCTCTTCCATTTGATCAAGTTCTTCCTTTATCTTTTAAAGAATATTTCACCACTTTTGGTTCTATCTCCAATATCAAATATGTAGAATTTATTGTTGTTAGCTAACTTCTAGTTAGTGCTCCTTCATTGTGTCTCCAATTATATTTGGTAGACTATGATTTATTCTAATCCTTTTTAGTGTAATTGGTTTTGTGTTTACATTTTATTTCTCAATTTGATCTTTCCAAGTCATTTTCAATAGATTGTTGTCCATTCCTATATTTATTTGTTGGGTGCTTGTTTTCTTAGGTTCAAAGTATATCAAGTCATCATATTCCTTAGGTTCTCTTCTACTATGCTCCTCATTTTGTTATGATTTTCTTTTCTATTCAAATTTAGACACTTGTATGCCTTGCTCTTCGTTAAAGATCCTAGAAATATTCCTTCCTCACTTTTGGTGTCAAACTTTCTATTCATTTCATCTTTCTTTATGTAGCACTTACTGCCAAATAATCTAAAATAGCTTACATTTGGTGTTCTTCCACACTATATTTCATAAGTTGTCTTATTTACTCCTTTCATGAGTAGATTGTTGTAGTGATAGCCTCTCTCCAAAATTTTCACATGACACATTATTTTGACTTAACAATGTCCTCACACATTCAACTATGGATCTATTCCTTCTTTTTGCAATACCATTGGGGTGTCCTTGATGCTATGAGATATCTTTTGATTCCATTCTCTTCATAATACTAATTGAATTCATTTGATGTAAAATTGTCTTCTCTATTTTATTTGAGAAATTTCAAATTTATTCTAGTTTCTTTTTCCATTCTAGCTTTGTACTTTTTGAACATATCAAGTGCTTCTAATTTTTATTTCAAAAATATAACTGACATTATCCTTGAGTAGTCATCGACAAAAAGTATAAATAATTTATCTCCGTGATAGTTCTCTAGATCGATGGGACCACACAGATCCATGTGAACTAGATTTAATAAATTTTGTATTGATTATTCCTTGTTTGAAAATCTTGAATAAGTCATTTTTACTAATTGACATTCTTTTCAGATAATATTCTCCAATTTTTTACTATCAAAATTCCTCTTACACTTTTCTTCTTGCTTAATTTTTCTAGATTGTCAAAGTTTATGTAACATAATTTGTTGTGCAATAACCATCTTTCTTTAACTTTAGCAATCAAACATTGTAATAGTGATGTATGCAACTTGAAAAGGTTTCTTTTTAATTCTCATTGGTAGCTTGTAGTGTTCCATTATTTATAAATATTTTTCATTTTCTATTACTAAACTCAAACTTAAAACCTTTATTGTTCAATTGTGAAACACTCAAAATATTATACTATAAACCATCAACCTAATAAATTTAATTACATACAATATCATTAATTAGATTAATTGTATGATTTCCTCTAATCGTGAAGGTTGATCCATTACCAAATTTCACTGACCCTCCATTGTATAGTTCCATGGTTGTGAACTTATCTTTATCTCCAATCCTATGATGTGTGAATCCTTTGTCAATGATCCAATCATTGTTCTTCTCTACTTGTGAGATTAATGTCTTCTCTTCTGTGATAACTTCTTTATCGGTAGATGACTCTTCTTTTATGGAAACAAAGACTATGTCCTCATCATCTCCATCTACAACATCTTCATTGTCTTTATCTTTGGCTATATAACATGCTTTCTTTCCTTTTTGTCCAAACTATATGTTCTTCTTGTATTCGTTCATCTTCTCTTCACTTTGCTCCTTGTTCAATTTTTTAGGACATCTATGTGCAAAGTGACCAATTTTTCTACAATTCTAGCATGTAATGGGATTCTTTCCTTTGTATATACCTTTTCCTTGGGGAAATCTCTTTGATATTAGGGCTTCCAATTCTTCTAACTCTTTTTCTTTTGATGCCAAACCTTTATATTCTCCATCATCAAAAAATATTATTCTTTGTTGTGTGTCTTCACTTGCTAAATCTTGAAGTGCAATTTCACTAATTGGTTTCTTGTTATCATAGTTACTTAGCTCTAACACTATTAGCCTATCGATAAGTGAATCAATGACAATCTTACTCTTATCAATAGTTCTCAGTTCTTGTATAGCTAAAATTCTAATTGCATATTGGTTAGGTAAGGTCCTTAACATTTTACTTAATACTTCATTTTTGTTAATAGTGTCCGAAATTAATCATAGACAGGTGACTACGGGGTTGGGGGGGGTGTGAATCAGGAATCACTTAAATTTTTTCACTTAAATTGCTTTAGCCTTTCTTTATTAGATTGTCTAATCTATTTTTCATGCATGAATATAAAGAAATAAAGAAATCCATACCATAATACTTTGACACAATAATTGGTAACCCATAAACCCTTCAAGAAGAAGGTAGAAATGGGATGGGGATGACACCCACAATACTTCACTACTACAATAATAAAGTTGGCCTATTAGGGCTTACAATTGATCACTTCTAGTGATCTACTATTCTAGGAGTATGAAGGATTGCTAGGTCCACCTTGTGAAAGGATTTTACAATACAATGAAGTATGTAATCTATTAAGAGATCTTACATAGGATTGTTAGGTCCACCTTGTTAGAGGATTTACCTAATGCAACTGTTAGGATGCAGTTAGTGGGATGATCCTTGATTGCAACTTGATTTGCTAATATAGATCCTTTAAAGATTGTAATCACCTGAGTATGATAGATATGTCTCTGCTCTAATCTTTATACTTCTTGGTAGCCTCTTAATTAATCTTCTCTATCTTTTTCTTGTATTCCATATTCACTTTCTCCCCTTACATCTATTTCTCTCTCATATTAGACAAAAAGAAGCACCTTTCTTATATAGCCATAAAATAATATTTTTCATTCCAAGTCAGCTTCAAAATAAGAGGTTCCTTTATAGTAATCATGTTACATCTTTAGGTTGGTTATATGTTGATGCTTAGGTCACATATGCACTCAAGTGTTATGCTGATGCTTGGGAAATTTAGTGAAATTAGGTGATACTCTGGTACTTGGGTGACATTGGATGCTTGGGTGATATTATGCACTCATGTCACACTATGATTCCTTTCTTTTACTTAGAACTCAAAAAACACTAATAGCTCAGTTCACACTATTGACTCAATTTACACTATGATGCCTATCCCATGTAATTGTGCTCGGTTAATACTTGGAACTAGGATACTTGGTTACTTAGGCTATACTAAAACATGCTAGCTGAAGGAAATATTGGTTGTAGTATTAACCAACCTTCCTAAATGACTAAGTGTTTTCTCACTAATTGACAATATGTCTCACCATAGGGTAAAAAGTCCCCCCCTTTGGAATTAGTGACAAAAACACTTATCATGTGCAATTCAATCATCAATCCAAAAAAAATTTAGTCAATTTTTTAAGTCAAACTCCCCCTTTCCATATGCTTGGGTTTGCAACTCTATTTGAACCAAAAAACTATGGCTTAGTCACAACTAGATGAATTTTGGTTTTTCAAAATTACTTTTGTTCATCTATACATCCACTTTATATATACATATACATATATGTTTCCCCTTGTACATATTCTTCTACATATACACAAATATTCCCCCCTATACATTTTCCTCTAGATTCCCTACCTTCTTTTTGTTACAAATGCCATAAACATATTTTTACAAGGTTATAGATAATGATTGAGGAAATCATGATGCACTTTCAAAATGAGAGACATAGTTTTATCCCAATTTTCTTTCGATGCCTTCAAGATGTGTAGTTCAATTTGAAGTTCAACCGATAACTCCATCATGAGATCCACAACTAAAAAATTTGTATCATGTATTAGTATCTTTGCATGTGCAAGATGTTTTGACATTACATCCATGTGGGGAAGCATCATAATTTGAATATCTATTAATGTTTCACTAGTTCTAGCTTCTCCCCTTAGTTGTTCAACCTATAAATTTGTCAAAAATATGATCTTCAAAAAATCATTTGAGCTGGCACTCAGGTCAAGTGCCAAATGACTAGCACTATTCTTCAACTCTTCATCAATCTTGGCCAGTTTGTCCTTTATTTCTTTGGTGAAATTTGATGTATCACACAATTTTTCAAATAAATAAACAAAACTATTTACAACTCCTTCTAATGTAGCAATAAGAGTGGACAATTCCACTAGATGAATGCTAATCTTCTTGGTTACATTTTCCAAAACTTTATTCTCAAATTTTCTTTCTGCCTTTTGCAAAATTTTTTCCTGACCATTTAAATCATTATTGAATTTATGTATAAGGTCAATTAATTGTTCAATGATAGGGGCAAGTTATCATTTACCTCAACTTGAATCACATCCAAAAATATGTCCTTGATGTCTTCAAGAACCTTTCCTCTGTCACTTTCTGCCTTGAATTTCCTTTGTTGAGCCCTTTTCCTGCATAGCTCACTCAAAAGATCCATTTGTTCAATAGAGAGATTATATTGATCCAAATTTAGAATCATAATATCTTTCTCAAGGTCAATCTCTTCTGTAACCTTTTATTTTTCTTTTCCTTTGGCACTTAGAGAAAGTATAATATATTTTCCTTTGACTTCATCCTTCTTCTCTTCTCCACTCAGTTGAATCTTGATTTCTTCTTTGTTTCCTTTTTCAACCATGTCCTCATCCTTATTTGATTTCTACTTAGTTATGCTTGGCCGAGAGATAGTCAAAGTCTACTTCTTGGTAGCTACTTGGGTGGATGTAGAACTTTCTTTCTCATTCTCTTTAATCTCTTCCTTCTCTTTATTTGATGGAATAATGGCTTGGCTTGGAGAAGTGGGTAGAGAAGATATTACTGCAACTTCTATCATCTCTAAATATGATTCCTCAATGATTTGTACATCTAGTGTTGCATCCTTATCTTCCTTTTTTTCTTCCTCAAAAATAGTTTTCCACAACTTTGTTGTGGACTAAAAAACCTCTTCTATTTTATTTGACAAAATTTGAAAATATTTGAATCTAGGAGTTTTCTTATTTTTATGCTTGGTTATGGCCTCCTTTATTTGTTCTTTAGTAAAATGTGGCATGCCACTTTTCAATGTTAGTTCTTTGAAGTCTCTCTCTATTTTTACAATATTTGTCCATCTTTGAGTTACTACCTAAGTAAGGCTTCTAGAGCTTGGCTTTTAATTTATTTGGATCATATTTCCATTTGGCCATATTCTCAACTAAAGCATCTTCTATTTTTTGCTACTCCTCCTTGCTCCTAGATTTATATCTAAAGTATTTGAATCCAACCATGTGACTTCCTTCCCTTATTGATTTTAATTTGTGCCCAAAGGATGGTGGGGGATTCTTCAGTTTGATGTTTATAGCTTCATCATCATCATCATGATTCTAAAGCTTAAGCTTTCTTCTTATCCTTTTAGACTTGGTAGAGGTGAAAATAGGAGTAGATGTCTTCTTAGGTGTTGCCTTTATTATTTTCCCCTTCTTCTTTGGAGGTTCTTCTTCCCATTTTTCCTCCTCTTTTTCTTCTTGCTCTCCTTTTCCCTTAGTGAGCATAAGAGGTTCATCCTTCTTGTCAAATTTCTTTTGGATATTTTTCATTCTCTTCTTCTCTTGATATTATTTTTCCCTTCTTCTTTGGAGGTTTTTCTTCCCATTCTTCCTCCTTTTTTTCTTCCTTCTCTCCTTTTCCCTTAGTGAGCATAAGAGGTTCATCCTTCTTGTCAAATTTCTTCTGGATATTTTTTATTCTCTTCTTCCCCCTCTTTAGGATTTCAAGAATCTCTATTTCTAGAGATGTTATGGTTTTGGCCTCTTCTAGGTGCAAAATAAGTTGCCTTAGGATAAAATCTCTCATTTAGTAGAGCCTCAACAATGTCCATGGTATCATCAATATTTACTTCATAGCTCAAAGGTTTTACCCATGTTATCCAAGGTATGACTTCTTGAATATAAATGTTATCACAGTCAACTAGGAAGCAAATATCTTATTCATACTGCTCAACAAACTATTGGGGAATCCTATATCTATTGTGCATCTTTTCCTTAAAATTATCAAAATAGGCATCTATAATTCCATCAAAATTATCTCCTAAGTCATTGATAAAATCATTGATCTGATATATGAAAGGTCTATCCTTGCTCCAAACCACATTACCCTTAAAAGGAAATAAATTTTACACATAGGAAAATTAAACATACCAAAAGAGAGCCAAACTTACAAAAATTCATTTTTGATATCTAAATTCTCTCCATGTTCTTTGTTAATTGACTTAGTTACAACTCAACTAGGTCAAAAGATAGATTATTCTTCACAACCTTGTTTAATAGGTCAACCACCTCATAGGGTACATTTTTAGGTCTTCTCGAGTTGTAGGTCTTGTGGGTAATTACATGGATCCCAGACTTGATTTCCATGTCTATAACATTTTTCAATTTTATTCCTCTACCATCACATTTAGCTAGGGTTTTTTTTACAAGGTTGCCTCGAGCTAGGGTTTTGGTGGTTCTTGGTCTATCCAAAATAGGGTAACCTATGGCTTGATGAATAATAATCTTTATGATCTTAATTGGTTGCTCAAGCCAGAATGACATATCATGAACCCTACTCAAAATGTATTTGATCCACTTAATTTGAAAATTTTTATGGCATATATAGTGTACTACTCAAACCCTTGACTTCAAATGTCTATGCTTAGGTTTCAACACTCCATCCTCATACATTAAACCACATGCTTTATTTAACTCAAAAGAATCTAATCCCTAAATTGTGTAGTGGAAAAATGACCTAATGTCATGAATTAGCAGTAGCTATGGAGGGATGATCGAGTGAGCTCCCATGGGTCTTTCTTCTCTACAATTGTAGGATAAATCTTGTACTTCGGTGCCTCAAAAACTACATTCTTCACCAACATCTTAGAATCCTTCTTTTCCTTTATGCTAGAGAAGGACACCATTTCTCTTGGTGAAGGAATAATTTTACCAATTGATAACTTTCCCAAACTGTGCTACTGCAATTTTTCTCAACAACTTGCTCTTAATTACTTGGGGCTAACAAATGACTCTGCTCAAACTAATCTCTGAATTCAAGATGAAAGAATAAACTTTAAATTTTATCTTTTAGGGCTTAATAAATGCTCTATACTTGGTAGGTGAGAATAATTGGTTGAGTCCTCAAACTTGAGATTGGCATAAACTATCTGTTATGAAGCTTGGTTAGAACTAGTTTCCAACCTGACTTGACTTGGTGATACTTGATAGCTTAGTTATAACTAAATTTCAACTAGGTTAAAATGTGGTCCCCTCCACTTATCCTAGTGCATCTTAGTATGACGATTTGGATTCATCTTTCTTGCTTATCTAGAATTGATGTAGGATCTTCTTTGGATTCATAGTTCCAACCATCTACTGGAATTCTTAGTTGGATGTGGATGCTTCACCCAACTCATTGGTTTGGATGACAATAGATTCATTTTCTTGCCTTGTGTTTTCCTCTAATTTCCTTACCCATTTCCAATTCATCTGAGTTTTGATCTCTTCAACCCTTTTTTTCCCTTTGTTTTCTTCACCAAATTTTTTTGTAGCTTGACTCATTTAGTTTCTTTCCAAATGACCAACCTTTTTTCATACATAACATCTCACATTACTGTGTATTTTCATGAAGTAAGTTATTACACTATTTGCTCCAATGTGGATGTATTCTCCATATGGTGTTGGATACAATTGTCTAATTGTGTGTTGTCTTTGATGTTACACAAATGTCATATCAATTGTCAGTTAGTGCTTACTAAGCTCACTTGGTTAGCAAATCAAATTTTCTTGTCTACCAAGCATTCTAGGAGATTACTCTGTGAAGATAGTGTCTACCAAGATCACTAGGGCATTGAAGGAAATTATGGCAGAAAGTAATGTTAACTGAGTTCTCTTGGTTAACGAAGGAAAGTTGGTTAGAGTCAGTGTTCACCAAGTTGACTTAGTTGCCAAAAGATTTTGCAAGTTCGCAGTGTTAACCGAGCTTTTGTTGGTTAACATAGGAAATCATGTCAGGATCAATGTTTACCGAGTAGTGTCAGCCAATGAAGCATTTTGTTGATTTGGGTTATGAAGTTTAATTATTTCAAGAATTGATTCTAGCTATGGTAATATTTATTGGTCATCATAATTTGTAATTGAGCCAACTCTATAATTTGGATGGTATAAATGAAAGGTCAAGTTGAGATTTTGATGGGAGAATGAGTATGCAAGTGTATTGATTCATTAAGGAGGAAAGTGTGTGAAAAAACTTGAAGGATGGTCAGATATCCTTATGGAGCAACAAAGTAATATTTGATCAGGAAGGATCTAGTATGAAGAAGAACAGAGATCTATAATCAGCAATTCAGTTGCATCTAAATCAGGTCATTTCATTGTTACATTCTTACCATTGTAGCAGTGATTCCAAAATCTCTTAACATAGTTGGTTTAATAGCCAGTTGTAAATCCTCTAACAAGGTGATAGTTCCATTGAATTTTTTTAAGACCTCTTGCAAGGCCACTCCTAACAGGGTCATTAAATCCTCTAACAAGGTCACACCTAATACTGTGTTTTGTAACCTTTAACCAAGTTGGCTCCTAATAGGGCCTACTTCAAAAGAGTGACAAATAGTAACTAGTTACATTGGTGGTTTTTCCCATATTGGGTTTCCATGAAAAAACCTAGTATCTCATGTGTTCATGTTATTTCTTTTATCCTTGCAAGTTAATCACTGTGAATGTTTAAGTTCAGTTAAAAGTAAATCACACTTTTCTTTTATCGAGTTACAACATTTTCTATGTGTTTACCAAATAATAGTAGCAATCAATTTTATTGTTAACATCCAAGGGATTTGAAATATTTTTGTGGTAATTGATTCACCCCCCCTCTCAATTACTCCATCTATATTTCTAATAATTGGTATCAAAGTTTCTAGTGTTAGAAATGCTTTAGAATAAATAAGAGCGGGGGGGGGGGGGGGGGGGACGTAAATCAATTATTCAAAATCCAAATGCCCTATTCAAACTTTTCACTTAGTACAGTGAGCCCATTTAACTAGTCATTCATCCAATTTTTAATTTTTCTAACCAACAAGTTACTATAAATCAACATGTAAGCATAACACATAAGAAATCAACACATAAAACAATGATTTATGTAGAAACCCAATTTGAGAAAAACCACCAGTAACATGCTACTCAATTCTCACTCTTTCGAAGTGATGCCCTATGAAAGGCCCGCCCTATTAAAGGCTTACAACATACTGTTAATGTGACCTTCTTAGAGGATTTAACCACCCTATTAGAAGTGGTCCTAGTTAGAGGACTTTAGAACATTCACTTGGAATGCCACCCTATTAAAGGATTTACAAATGGCTATTAAACCAACCTAAGTCCATAGGATTTTCTTATCTAATACAATTGCTAGAGAGTATTAGAAAATCTTTGACCTGACTACAACATACAACTTAACTTGCAGATCTCAGATAACTTCTTAGCTCATACCATTGCTTGGCCTTCAATCTCTGCAACTCTTAACAGCTTGTCCTCCTTTCAAGCTTAGTTTGCTTGAGTCTCCATGCTCAATGTACTAGTGCAATCATCTCTTCATGACCACTCATAGAAGCAGAGCCTCTGTGCTCTTCCTTCTTCTAGATGTCTTTTCCTTGACACCCTTCTAACCACTTTGCTATTTGGCTCTTTGGTAGCAAAAACATCAACAACATTTGCTTCTTGGTCTATGACTCCTTAAATAGAAGTCTTGGAGTTCCTTTCCTACTCTATTCTTCCATTCTTTAATTTCAATTTGTATAGATTAGGTAGGATTCATTACATCTAACCCATATTTTATTTCCTCTAAAAACTTCTTGAATAATCCTTTTGAATTCATCCAAAAATGGTTTACATAGAATTATGTGCCACCAGCTCATCATCCTTATCCCCCAACTAGTTCACAAAATTCAAGGTAACCACTTTGTCAGCTTAGATTTGGTGAATCTTCTTAAATTAAAATAATACAACAGCTCAACACTATTGAAATACTGGTGCTTGACACATACTATGTTACTCGGCATCAATTGTGTTTTTCTTGATGCTCGGCATCTGAAGATCACTTTGCACCAACTAAGATATTTTGATGCTCAACACCTGAACTTCACTTAGCATCTGAAGATCCCTCAGCACACACTAGAATTTCCTATTACTCAGCTCCAACTAAGAATTTTCTTAGCTTCAACTAACTTTCTCGGCACCTACTAATGATCTTAGTTTAAGCTTTGTAGTCAACCTTGTTACAACTTGTTCCTTCAATGTTTCTATGTGTGACCAACCTTTGTATCTTATCAATACATCATTTAACCATTGTCTTAACTGATCCTTGCACTTCATTACAACATCATAACTAAATCTTTCCCTTCGGTAGACTTGTTACATCTTGTTGATCAAATCCCCTTCATCAATCAACTAAGTGATAGTACTTGGATCTTATAAGAAAATGTCATTCCTATAAATAGAAGGTTTTGACATCAATGATAAAATAATGATTAAAAACAACAATCTTCCTTCTTTGCAACAATCTCCCTTTTTGATCTTCATCAATGAACTTTTCAATCAGATTTCCAACAATCTCCCTCTTTGGCATTGATGACAAATCAAAACTGATCAACCATCAGACTAAACTATTTAACCAAATTCTAACTAGGTTAGAATAGTAATTCAGATACCAAAAAGTAATTATTTTACCACCAATTTTCACATCTCCCTCTACTATCTTGATTGCTTGATTTTTGCTTCTCCCTCTTGGCTGTTGTATCCTTGTTCTTTGTTTTTCTCCCTTTGTATTGTTCATCTTTTTCTATTCTGATCAACTTTTGATTATTTCTGTTCACTTCTCCCTCTATCTTCAATTCATCAGTATCTCCCTCATACTTTTGATCACATGCTATTGATCAATTGTCTACTTCTCCCTCTTTGACAACAATTCCAAAGAAAAATTAGCATCTTAATATGTAAGTGTAGCTTTTGCAAGTTCATTTTATTTCTCCCTCTATCACTTGCTTGTGACTAATTTGGAACTTCGACACTTCAATTACTTTAGGCATGAATCCTAAAGTAGGTGTCCTCTGCATCAATGTGTAAAATTTCAACAATTAGATCATTTGATGCAGGGGAGTCTTGGTTTTGCTTCAAGTAGCCTTGGCTAGGGGTATCATCCCTAACTTGCCTCTAAGATACTCAAAAGCATCTTTAGGTAGTGCTTTTGTGAATATGTCAGCAATCTATTCCTTTGAGCTAACATATTCCATATTTACTTGTTTGTCTTCCACCAACTCTCTTACATAGTGATACTTAATTGCAATGTGCTTGGTTTTAGTATGCATTACATGGTTCTTTGATATGTTGATTGCACTTGTATTATCACAATAAAGTATCACAGGCTCTCTTACCTCTTCCTTCATACCTTGCAACAAATTTTTGATCCATACAATATTGGTGCAATTTATAGCAGCTGCAACATATTCAGCTTTAGTAGTAGACTGTGAGTTATAGCTTTGCTTTTTGCTGGTCTATGTAATCAACCTTTTTCCCAAGAAAAATGCTCCTCCACTGGTGCTTTTTCTATCATCAATTTTACCTCTCCAATTTGCATCAGTGTAGGCTTTTAGTTCAAATTTTTCACTCCTCTTGTAGTACAAACCAAAGTCATCAGTTCTTTTTACGTACCTCAGTATTCTCTTTACTGTCATTAAATGATTTTCTCTTAGATTTACAGAAAATATTACCACTATTCTAACAACTAATGCAATGTTTGGTCTACTATGTACAACATATTTTAGCTTTCCTATCATTGATCTATACAATGTCTGATTCACTTCAGCAGACTCATCAGTCTTGGATAGCTTATGTCCTATTTCCATTGGTGTGTTGACTGGTTTTAAGTCTTCTAACCCAAATATCTTGAGTATCTCCTTGATGTATTTTGATAGGGTAACAAATATTCCATGCTTCAATTGATGTACTTGTATTTCAACAAAAAATTTGATTTCTCCAAACATTGATATCTCAAACTCATGTTTCATTTGATTAGCAAAATCTTTACATAGAACATCTTTTCCTCCAAATATTATATCATCAACAAAGATTTCTGATATCAAAATGTCTTCACCTTTTTCAGCTTTAATGTACAAGTTGCTATTCTCATCTGTTCTCTCAAATCCTATCTTCACATGATATTTATGCAATCTCTTATACCATGCTCTAGGTGCTTGCTTCAATCCATAAAGTGCTTTGTGCACTTTGCAAGCCATGTCCTTGTTCTTGTCATCTACAAATCCCTCTAGTTGTTCTATGTAGACTTCCTCTTCCAGTATACCATTTAGAAAAGTAGACTTCGCATCTATTTGGTAGACTTTGAAACCTTTATAAGCAGTATATGCAAGCAGTGTTCTTACTCCTTCCATTCTTGCAATAGGGGTAGATGTTTTGCCCATAATTCAGTCCTTCTTCTTGTGCATAGCCTTTGCAAACTAATCTAGATTTGTTTCTTGTTATCTACCATTCTCATCAAGTTTTTTTCTAAACACCCATTTGGTACCAATTACATTCTTATCAGCTAGTCTAGGAGCTAGGGTCCATGTTTTGTTCTTCTCAATCTAATCTATCTCCTCTTCCATGGATTTATACTAGTCATCATCTTGTAGTGCATCTTTCACTATTTTGGGTTCAACCTTTCTTAATAGACATGATTCATTCCTTAGTCTATTCCTTGTCATTGGTCTGGCATACTTGTCACCAATGATTTTTTTTGCAAGGTGATGTCTTCTCACATACTTGGCTAATCTTGGTTCTGTCCTTTCCATGTTTGATCCTTTAGCTTCAGAGTCATTTTTCTCTTCTCCATTTGGTATTTCATCATTCCTATCATGTGCACTAATTTTAGAATAAGAATGTACATTTTCTACATTTTGTAGCTCAACTTCTGAATGCAGCTCAACATTCACTAGCTGTGACTCAGCTGATATTGAAATTTGTTGTTGATTCCCAACTTGATTTGCAACATTGTCTTCAATAGTTATTCCTCCATAGAAGTATAAAAATGATCTATAATCCTCTAATTGCTTAGTTTCATCAACCTAAACTTTTTCATGCTCATCAAAATTTACATTTGCACTCTCCACAATCTTGTTAGTGTTAGTGTTCAAACACTAATATGATTTGCTTCTAGTGGAGTATCCAAGGAATATGCCTTCATCACTTTTTTCATCAAACTTGTCATTTCTAGTATCTTTAATAATATAGCATTTACAACCAAATACTTTGAAATGTTTAACATTGGGTGAGTGACCATACCATAATTCAAAAGGTATTATATTTTTACCTTTCTTGACTTGAACTCTATGCAGCGTGTAGATTGCAATGCTTACAACTTCTCTCTAGTACTTTAGTGCAACATTTTTCTCCATCATCAAGGTTCTAGCACAATCAATCACTAACCTATTCCTTATTTCAGCAATACCATTTTGTGGTGGAGTTCTTGGTGCTGATGTTTTCCTTTTGATACCTTTGTCATTATAGAATATTTCAAACTCTTTTGATGTGAACTCACCTCCTCTATCTAACCTTAGGCATTTCAGGTTCTTTCTTATTTCCTTATGTATCTATCTCTTAGGTAGCTTTGCACTTTTATTGGACCATATAAGTCTATATGGACTAACTCTAGTACTTCCTTGGAAGTGCATGTTTTTCTTTTGAAGCTAGACTTAGTCATCTTCCCTAGTTGACATTGTTTGCACATTGTGTTTTCAGGTTTCTTTAATTGGGCAACCCTCTGACCTTCTTCTTGTTGTTGATGCTAATCAGATTATCAAAGTTAACATGACACAACCTTTTATGCCACAACCACACATCATCAAGTCTAACAACAAGACATGTTGCATCTTCCATATCTAGATAAAATTGATTACTCCTAGTTTTTTCACCTTTTCCTATCAGATTTCCATCAGCATCATAGATCTTGGCAGTTTTGTTTCCAAACTCTACTTTGTAACCTACATTACCTAACTGTGACACACTCAACAAGTTATAGTTCAATCCTTCAACATAGTATGCATTATCACATAAAATTTTCTCTATCAGTTTGATAGAGCCTTTTCCTTTGATTTGATATGGAGCATCATTACCAAATCTAGCACTATTTCAATCATATTGAGTAAAGGTAATGAACTTACTTTTATCTCCTATCATGTGATGTGAGCATCCATTATCTATGATCCAGTTGTCATTCTTGTTCACACAGGTAACCAATGCTATTGCTTCATTTTCATCTTTATCTGATTCTTCCTTCATGGCCACATAGACTACTTCATCATCATTCTAAATCATAATCTTCTTCAAAAATATAGCATCTCTTTCCTTTCTCCTTGTAGTCTTTGATGTCATTTTCTCTTTTGTTCCTATACTTGTTTCTTTCTTTGTAGTTTTTCTTCTGTGTACATCTTGTAACAATATGACCTACTTCATTGCAATTGAAACATAGGATAGGGAGCTTACCTTTGAATTTACCTTTGCTTCTAGTGAATCTCCTAGCGAGTAGTGCTTCTAATTGTTCCACATCTTCCTCATCTACGTTGTTATAATTGGATGCATGTTTTTCCTTTCTTCTCTTCTTGCTTGATGACTCCTCCTCAGTGTCTTTTATTGTCATCTTGGCCTTGAAAGTAGATTCAAGATTCTCAGGTTTGTAGCTATCAAAATTGGACAATTCAAATGCAATAGGTCTTCCCACTATTCCTTCAAAGGTTAGTGTGTTTCCTTATGCACACCTTAGCTCTTGAATGGCTAAAAATCTAATAGCATAGATAGGGAGCAGAGTTCTTAAATATTTTTCGATGACAATTTCTTCTTCCAATTGACCACCTAGACTTCTTATTGCACTTACCACTTCTTTTATTCTTGCAACATACTGAGAAACATTTTCTCCTTCGTCCATTTTCATGTCATCAAACTTTCCTCTTAGGCTTTCTCTCTTTGCTCTTGGGACATTCTAATCTCCTCCATAGATATCTAATAAGGCTTTCCACATCTTGAATGTAGTGTCACAATCTATGATGTCATCATATTCTGCATAACTGAGTGCAGAGGCAATCTCCAACATTGCTTAATTGTGCTCCGTCCTTTTGTTCAAATCATCTGTAGTAAGAGGTCCTACTAGATTTACATGTTCTGTTACAATTTAGGTTTTTGTATATTCACCTATTGATCCAAGGTACAATTTCATTAGACTCTACCATGCAACAAAGTTATCTTTGTTGAGCTTGGGAACTTCTATCTTGGACATCTTGATCTTCCTACTTCTAGTATCTTGAAACTAAATCAATAAATGGCTCTGATACCAATTGTTAGAAATTCTTTAGAGTAACTGAGAGGGGTGGGAGGGGGTAGAGGGTGGGGTGAATCAATTATTTAAGGTCCAAATGCCCTATTCAAACTTTTCACTTAGTACAGTGAGCCCATTCAACCATTCATTCATCCAAGCTTTAACTTTTCTAACCAACAAGTTACTGTAAGTCAACATGTAAGCATACCACATAAGAAATCAACACATAACATAGTGATTTATGTGGAAATTCAATTTGGAAAAAACCACCAGTAACATGCTACTCAATTCTCACTCTTCTAAAGTGATACCCTATGAAAGGCCGAACCTGTTAAAGGCTTACAACACACTGTTAAATGTGACCTTGCTAGAGGATTTAACCACCCTGTTAGAAATGGCCCTGGTTAGAGGACTTTAGAACATTCACTTGGAATGCCACCCTATTAAAAGGATTTACAAATGGCTATTAAACCAACCTAAGTCCATAGGATTTTCATATCTAATATAATTTCTAGAGAGTATTATAAAATCTTTGACTTTACTACAACATACAACTTAACTTGTAGATCTCAGATCACTTCTCAGCTCATACCATTGCTTGGCCTTCAATCTCTATAACTCTTGACAGCTTGTCCTCCTTTCAAGCTTAGTCTCCTTGAGCCTCCATGCTCAATGTACTAGTGCAATCATCTCTTCATGACCACTCGTAGATGTAGAGCCTCTATGCTCTTCCATCTTCTAGATGTCTTTTCCTTGAAACTCTTCTAACCGCATTGCAATTTGGCTTTTAGGCAGCAACAACATCAGCAACATTTTCTCTTTGGTCTATGACTCCTTAAATAGAAGTCTTGGAGTTCCTTTCCTACTTGATTCTTCTATTCTTTAATTTCAATTCGTATGGATTATGTAGGATTCATTGCATCTAACCCATATTTTATTTTCTCTAGAAACTTCTTGAATAATCCTTTTGAATTCATTCAAAAATGGTTTACATAGAATTTTGTGCCACCAGCTCATCATCCTTATCACCCAACTAGTTCACAAAATTCAAGGTAACCACTTTTTCAGCTCATATTTGGCAAATCTTCATTAATTAAAATAATGCAACAGCTCGACACTATTGAAATACTAGTGTTCAACACATACTATGTTACTTGGCATCAACTGTATTTTTCCTAATGCTTGACATCTGAAGATCACTTTGCACCAGTAAGATTTTTTAATGCTTGAAACTTGAACTTCATTCAACATCTAAAGATCACTCGACACAAACTATAATTTCCTATTACTTGGCTCCAACTGAGAATTTTCTTAGCTTCAACTAACTTGCTCAGCACCTTCTAATGATCTTAGTTTAAGCTTTGCAGTCAACCTTGTTACAACTTGTTCCTTCAATATTTCAAAGTTTGACCAACCTCTGTATCTTATCAAAAAATCATTTAACCATTGTCTTAACTGATCTTTTCACTTCATTACAACATCATAACTCAAACTTTCCCTTAGGTAGACTTGTTACATCTTGTTGATCAAATCCTCTTCATCAATCAACTAAGTGATAGTACTTGGATCTTATAAGAAAATGTCATTCCTACAAATAGAATTTTTTTACATCAATGACAAAACACTGATTGAAAACAAAAATCTCCCTTCTTTGATCTTCATCAATGAGCTTTTTAATTAGATTTCCAACATCTAGTGCTTGCAGGAAAGGTTTCAAGGACCTAAGCAAAAGATTAGGATGTCTTACAAGAGAGAAATTTCAAAGCTTAAAAGAGACAACTTTTTAGCATGGCAAGGACTCATGAGACTTCATCTGGCTTCCATTGGTGATTCAAGATTGAAATACCTTTATGAAGAATACATAATGCCTACTGATACATTATTTATTGAAGATATTGCCAAGAAAAATAACCATAACACCATGATGATAGATATTGCATCTGCTCTTAAGTATGAGAAATTTGATGATATCAAGGACTATAAAACTACTTTTGAAATGTGGAACAAGCTAAAGGACATCTATGGTGGTGATGACAATGTGAGGATAGCCAAAGTAGAAAGCCTTAGAGGACAATTTGATCAGATGAGAATGAGAGAAGATGGAAATATTTCCAAATATATTGAAAGAATCAAAGCAAGTGTCAGTGCAATTAAAGGTCATGGAGGAGACATCAAGGAAGAAACTATTGTAAGTAAAGTTTTCTGAACATTGCTTCCTATCTATGCAAATAGAGTCTCTACTATTCAAGAAATGAGTTGTGACACAAATCTCAAGATAACTTTGGATGCCTTAGTAGGAAGATTGATAGCTTTTGAGCTAGATATCTTTGACAATTATGTTCTAGCTTCCAAGAATATTGAATCTACATTTGAGGCTAAGCTTTCACTTAAGGAGAAAGGCAAGAAAATAAAGGACATTTAGTTAGAAAGTGAAGAAGAATCAGAGGAAATTTTTGATAGTGACCATGAAGTTGTTGAAGCTCTACTTGCAAGGAAATATTCTAGAGGCAGAGGAAAATACAAAGGTAAAGTTCCCCTAATCTATTTTTCATATGAAGAAATTGGTCATATTGCTGCTAGGTGCCCAAACAAAGAAAGAAAATATGAGAAGAAAAGTCACAAGTATAATGGTAAGAAGGATTTCAAAAATCATAAGTCATTCAAGGACAAAGTTAAGAAGACTTGTTTTATGGCTAAAGATTTTGACAATAGTGAAGATGAAATAGTATACATTTCTATGAAAGTTGAATTTGATGATAAAGAAGATAAGATGGCACTTATCTCTCATGTAAGCAAAAATGATGCATGGATTATAGATAGTGGATGTTCACATCATATGATTGGTGACAAAACATAGTTTGAACACTTTGAAGACTATGATGGTGGTAGTTAAGGTTTGGAAACAATAAACCTTGTTGCATAAAAGAGAGAGGCCAAATCTCATTAACCAAAGAACTTGTATCTGACAATTCCTATTGGGTTGAAGGACTAAAACATAATCTGCTAAGTGTGGCACAACTAATCAACATTGGATTCAAGGTAAAATTCATGCATGGCAAGACAAGACTACTGGATGACAGAGGAAAACTGATTGGATTAGCCAAAAACTTAAAAGGTAACCTATTTTATCTTGATCTTGGTGATTGCTCATGTTTTATTGCTCAAGTTGAAGAAAGTTGGTTATGGCATGAATGGTTATGTAAAGTAAAATTTAATAAAATAGTGAAAATAAGAAAATTCAATAAAGTAAGAGGCATTTCTAGTTTGAAGAAACCAGATGTTGGTTTATGCAAGAATTGTCAGATTAGAAAAATGGAAAAGACTACTTTTAAAAGAAAAAACTATCAATCTAAAGATGTCTTGGAAATTGTGCATACTTATTTATGTGGACCTATTGGAATAGAAAGCTATAGTGGAGAAACATTCTTTATTCTTTTTGTTGATGACTACTCAAGAATGATGGTTGTTATGTATCTTAGAGAAAAGTTAGAAGCATTTTAGAAATTCAAATTGTATCTAGCAAGAGTAGAGAAAGAAATAGGGAAAAGACTGAAATGCTTAAGATCATATAGAGGTGGTGAATTTATCTCCAATGAATTCAACAACTTTTGCATCAAAAGAGGAATCAAAAGAAAAGTATCAACCCCTAGAACTCCTGAGTAGAATGGAATAGCTGAAAGGAGAAATAGATCTATCATGGATTGTGCAAGGACTCTAATGATTGAAAAGAACATTGCTATCAAATACTAGAAGGAAGCTATCAACACTGTAGTTCATACCTTAAACCAAGTATAGTTGAAGAAGGAATCATATAAAACTCCCTATGAGTTATGGTATGGCTATAAACCTAATGTAAATTACTTGAAAGTATTTGGAAGTAAATGTTATTTCTTGAAAGGATCTAGAAAATGCAAATTTGATGTGAAAGGTGATTAAGGTATATTCTTGGGATATTCTTGTAGAAGTAAGGCATATAGGTGTTTGAATTTTTCTACTCATAAAATCATAGAAAGTGCACATGTGAGAATTGATGATTTTGCAAAAAGACTATAGAAGAAAGCAAAAGGAAACTAGAAGACTACAAGAGATTTGTTTACATCGAGCCTGATACATTGCCAGACACATCTATCAATAAGGAGATTTCTACTCCTGAGTCTTCCTCATTTACTAAAGTACAAAAAGTTATTGAGTCATAGTTTGAAGCCACCAAGCCAATGCCTACTAAATCTAAAGGACCTAGGCTGTAGATAGAACAACTAGAGCCAGAAGTCGAAATTCAAAATGAAGACAGTGGAATTTAGTCAAAAGGCAATGAACCTATATTGGCTAAGTATGTCAGAAGGCATCATAGATCAAATTATTGGAGATAAATTAGAAGGTACTATGATAAGAAGTAAACTAAAAAGTACATGTTTACTTGCTGATTTTGAACCTAGAAACATTAAAGAACAAAACCTAGACTCTTGTACCTAGGCCTAAAGATAAAAACGTGATTGGAACAAAATGGGTATTTAGGAATAAGTTGAATGAAGATGGTAAGGTATGAAGAAATAAAGCTAGATTAGTATGTAAAGGCTACTCTCAAGAAGAAGGCATTGATTATGGTGAAACTTTTGCTCTTGTTGCAAGACTGGAAGGTGTTAGAATCTTACTTGCATATGTAGTACATAAAAGATTTAAGGCATATCAGATGGATGTTAAATATGCATTTCTCAATGGTATTCTTGATGAAGAAGTCTACATTGAACAACCAGAAGGTTTTGTTGATTTAGACAAAAGGGACATGGTCTCCAAATTACACAAAGCATTATATGGTTTGAAACAAGCTCCTAGAGCATGGTATGAAAGGTTGCACAACTACCTTATACAAATTGGTTTCTAGAGAACTAATGATAAAAATAGTTTGTACATCAAGGAAGGACCAGATAACATGATTGTATTAGCAAAAATATTTGTGGATGATACTTTATTTATAAGGAATGATGACCTATGAAAAGAATTTTTAGAGAAAATGAACAAAGAGTTTGAAATTTTTATGTTTGGTGAGATTAAGTTCTTTGTTGGACTTCAGATACAATAGAGTAGGAATCGTATCTACATCACTCATTCTAAGTATATCAAAGAGATACTCAAGAAGTTTGGTATGTAGGATTCAAAACCAGTTGGAACCCCCATGTGTACTAGATTAAAGCTTACCAAAGATGATGATTCAAAAGAGGTAGATCAGACCTTATATAGATCAATGATTGGAAAGTTATAATATGTAGTTCATACAAGGCCTGATATTACTCTTGCAATTGGTTTATGGCAAGATTCTCAGAAGAACTCAGAGAAAATCATATGATGGAAATCAAAAGAATCTTGAGATATTTGAAAGGCATTGAGGACTATGGTTTATGGTATAAAATTAGATGAAACCTAGACCTAAAGTATCTACTGATGCTAATTGGGTTGAAAATCTTGATGATAGAAAGAGTACAAGTGGTGGAGCATTCTTTCTTGATAAAAGGTTGGTATCTTGGAGAAGCAAAAATTAAAATTGCTCATCCCAATCTACAACTAAGGCAGAATATGTTGCTGTAGCAGTGAATTGTTCTAATATTGTTTGGTTTAAATAGTTGTTGGAAGGCATGAAGGTTGAGATCAAAGAACCAGTTGTCATGTTTTGTGATAATACAAGTGCAATTAATATATCAAATAATCTAGTGATGCATTCCAAAACCAAGCATATTGCTATAAAATATCATTTTGTCAGAGAGTTGGTGTAAGAAAAAGAAATTAGATTGGAATATGTCCATATAAAAGAAAAAATTATAGATATATTTACCAAGCCATTACCTAAGGATGTATTCTTGTATCTAAGAGGCAAGCTAGGGGTCATTCCCCTATTTGAAGCTCACTAAATAAAGTTTTAGTAATGCATCAATAGGAACCTAGTTGAAGATATATTAGTTGATGCAACATAGTCAAAAGAACATTGCATATGAATCAGTACTCAAGGTATATTAATACTCATTTGGTATGTGTTGTCTTTGGCAGGAGTTTACTATCATATCTTTTTGAAATTTGTTTTGAGAAGAAGCTATATAATTCATTGATAGAGGGAGATTACTACATTAGAGAAGTTTGTGGTATAAAATTTAGGAGGGAGAAACCTTCTATCTGAGAAAGTCTTGTTTTCAAATTTCATTATGCTATGACATGTTGTGTTCCCATCAATGCCAAAGAGGGAGATTGTTGGATACAATTGTCTAATTATGTGTTGTCTTTGATGTTACACAAATGTCATATCAGTTGTCAGTTAGTGCTTACAGAGCTCACTTGGTGAGGAAGTCAATTTTTTTTGTTTACTGAGTATTCTTAGAGATTACTCTACGAAGATAGTGTCTACTGAGCTCATTTGGGCGTCAACGGAAATTATGGCAGAAAGTAGTGTTAATCAACTTCTTTTGGTTAAAGAAGGAAATTTGGTCAGAGTTAGTGTTCACCAAGTTCACTCAGTTGCTTAAAGATTTTGCAAGTTTGCAGTGTTAACCAAGCTTCTATTGGTTAACATAGGAAATCATGTCAGGATCAATGTTTATCGAGTAGGGTTGGAAAATGAAGGATTTAGTTGATTTGGGTTATGAAGTTTAATTATTTCAAGTATTAATTCTAGCTAACTATGGTAATGTTTATTGGTCATTGTAATTTGTAATTGAGCTAACTTGATAATCTAGATGGTATAAATGAAAAGTCAAGTTGAGATTCTAATGGGGGAATGAGTATGCAAGTGTATTGATTGATTAAGGAGGAAAGTGTGTGAGCAAACTTGAAGGATGGTTAGATATCCTTGTGGAGCAGCAAAGTAATATTCAATCAGGAAGGATCTAATATGAACCAGAACAAAGATCTATAATCAAAAATTCATTTGCATCTAAATCAGGTCATTTCATTGTTACTTTTTTACCATTGTAGCAGTGATTCCAAAATCTCTTTAAAAAGTTGGTTTAATAGCTAGTTGTAAATCCTCTAACAAGGTGACAGTTCCATTGAATTTTTTTAAGACCTCTTGCAAGGCCACTCCTAACAGGGTGATTAAATCCGCTAATAAGGTCACACCTAATAGTGTTTTTTATAACCTTTAACCAGGTTGGCTCCTAACAGGGTTCACTTTAGAAGAGTGAAAAATAGTAACTAGTTACATTGGTGGTTTTTTCCATATTGGGTTTCCATATTAAATCCAGGTGTCTCATGTGTTCATGTTTTTTAAAATTTCTTTTACACTTCCATTACCTTAGATCTTTACTCTCAAGCTGTTAAGCCTCTTATAGGAGAACCTTGCTTTGATACCAATTGTTGGAAATATAATTGATGCAAGAGAATCCAGGGTGTAAGAGCAATCTTGCATCAACCAAAAATATTTCATTTTAGTTGTCTGAATATGAGTTGTCTTAATGCAAAGTTTCTCTTTGTAGAGGCTTGCTACTTAGTAAGTCATTCACATGAGCTTAGAATGTCCTAATTTTAGAGGTGGATGCTCATCTTGGATATATAATCCTACCAATTAAGGCTTAGTTCCATATCATGCATATTCATGGAATTATTGCAGATTTTTGGTGTGCAATTTTGGTGTAAAAAAATTAGGCCCACCATTAGAGGCCTAAATGTGCCTAGACTAGGTCTGAAAACGCGATGGATGGGTGCTTATGCAGATCTGAGCTTGTAGATTAGAAGCTAATGATTCTGAAAGTGGTTATAATAGACAATTAGAGGAACAATTCAAGAGTTATGACCTTTTGAAGTTGGGCCAACCAAAACTTCTAAAATAAATGTCAAAAATGTATTTGGCCAACTGTATATATATTTTTAGGGTTTTTCAGCCCTGGGTATTAAGTTTGAGTGTCTAGAACCTTTCAAGGTGACATAAAATTGCCTATTTAAGAAATGTTCAAACATTGTCTATGACAACTCTAGGTGATACTTCACAGCTTCGTCTTGCAAATTACTATAATAAAGGCACTAAGTGGGTTAACATATTGTAATTCTAAATTTTATAATTCCACATTTATGATGATAATAAGAAGCCCATATTTTGTTCTCATAATTTTTGTTACTTCTTTGTTCCTATTATGTGTTTAAGCTATTAAGGGGAGCACCCTTCATCAACTAGTATTAGAGCTAGAGTTTTGGAGTGTGTGGATAGACCACCAACTGTGAAGCAGTTCACACTAAGATTGTGGTTTGGGCTAAGTGTCTAGAAAAATCACCAATTGTGAGGCAATTTACACTAGGGTATCAATGAAAGTACAGAGATGCCTCCACAAAGAGAGTGTGGTGGGAGAGTTGTAGGTGTTACAATTGAGGTTTTAGAGCCCTTGAGTGGAAAATAAAATCATTGCAGGAATAAATGTCTAGAGGAATGAATCTTTCTATAGGTGATGATGAAAGTGAGGATGAAAGGGAAGAAGAAGGAAACATTGACCAAGTAGTAGAAGACAAAATTTTGAACCCAGAGGAGGAAAATATTTTCAAGGCCATTTCTAAGATTGGAAAAATAACTAAGTTTGATATTCCCACATTTTTAAGAAATCTTAACCTAGAGGAATTGATGGATTGGATCAATGAATTAGAAGAGTACTTTGAATATGAAGATATTGAAGATCCAGATAGGGTCAAGTTTGCAAAGGCCAAACTAAAGGGTCATGCAAATATTTAGTGGCAGGAGATCCAATTAGAGAGAAATAGAAGAGGGAAAGACGAAATCACTAGATGGGATTGATTGAATTCTAAAATGAAAAAATACCTTATTCCCATGGATTATGAGCTTGATTTGCTAAAGAAGATGCAAGGGTTGAATCAAGCAGGAAGATTTGTTCAAGAGTATACCGAGGAGTTATACTGAGTTCTCATAAGAATTAGCCATGTAGAAGCTAATAAGGAGAAAGTTGTCCATTATCTTAATGGGTTAAGTCAAAGCATTTAGGAGGTGTTAAGCCTAGTTTGAATGATCAACATTGAAAAGGTGCACCAGTTTTGCCTAAGAGTAGAGGAGAAGCTGAACAAAAATTTTGATAACAAAAATAGTGGTAGAGGTCATGGTGGAAGATCTAGTGGATGATCTTATGGAGGCAAAAATGATGATAAGAAGAACAAGGATGAGGTTGGAGAAAAGATTTTGAAGAGGAGGTTTCTGTGGAAAATGCTTTCACTGTGGAGAAGAAGGGCATAGAGAATTTGAATGTTTCCAATGCCAAGGATGGATAGATCATAGAATAGAAGGCTAGACCAGAGTTGTACATGTTGATGAAGATTCCAAATCATCCCATTTGTAAGATGTTGAAAGAGGAGAAGTCCTACAAAGTGATAAGAATGAATCTAATTAAAGGAGGATTTTGTTTTACACCAGGTGCAAATGTGAAGATAAGTATTGTGATGTGATCATTGACAGTGTAATTACTAACAATATGGTGTTAGAAATGATGGTCACAAAGTTAAAGCTGAAGAGGTAGAAATACCCATGTCTATACCATATTGCCTTGGTGTAAGATGACCACAAGGTCATGGTTAGTGAGCATTTGTGAGCAATGCTCAATGAAGTTCAAAATTGGAAAATACTAGGATGAGGTGCTCAATGATATCAATCCTATGGACATATGTCATATGTTGTTGGGTAGGCCTTGGTAGTTTGATAGGCAAGCTATACATGATGGGCAAAAAAATACCTACACTTTGACAAGGATGGAGTGAAACATAAGTTAAAGCCATTGAAGGAGAAAGAAGAAAAGATATGTAGTGCTACCAAAATATGTGTTGCTAATGGAAATGAGTTTCTCCAAGGTATGAAGCATGAACATATGTGTTTTTCTATAATCTCAAAAGATTGTAAAGGAGTATAGCAGGTACCAACAAAAGTTGCAGATTTTTTGGGAGAGTTTCCTGATATTGTGTCAGATAATGTAACTGATGGATTACCCCCAGTGAGGAAAATTTGTCACTAGATGGATTTTATTCTAGAAGTCAATTTTCCAAACAAGGCAGCACATAGAATGACACTGATAGAAAGTGAAGAGTTGAATAGACAAGTGCATGAGTTATTATAGAAGGGGTTGATTCGAGAGATTTTAAATCCATGTGTTGTACCAATAGTATTAGCACCAAATAAGAATTAAGAATGGAGGATGTGCATAGATTCATGGGTTATCAAGGATAAATGATATTATGGATTGTTTGAGTGGAGTTGTGTATTTCACAAATATAGATCTAAAGAGTGAATACCATTAGAGTTACATCAGAGAAGGTGATGAGTGGAAGACTGCTTTCAAGACAAGAGAATGACTATACAAGTGGTTAATCATTCCTTTTGGGCTAACCAATACCCTGAGCACTTTCATGTGGCTCATGAATGAAGTATTGAAGGAGTTTCTAGGTAATTTTGCCATTGTTTACCTAGATGATATTTTGATTTTTATTAAGACATTAAAAGAGAATTTGATGCATAATTCAAAGGTGTTTCATAAGTTGAGGGAAGAAAATTAGGTGATAAACCTGAGAAGTGCAATTTTGTGAAGGAGTTGGTGTATGCAGGATTTGTAGTCTTAGCAAAAGGTCTAAAAATGGACCCAAAGAAAGTGAAGGCTATCCTTGAATGGCCTACTCAAAAGAGTGCTATAGAGCTAAGATATTTTCATGGACTGGTTAGTTTTTATAGCAAGTCCATATGGGGTTTTAATAGTATTTGTGGACCCTTGAATGAAACAATGAGGGGGGAATGGAAAGAATTTAAGTTGATTATAGGAGCATATAACAATTTTAATCTGTTAAAATAGAAAGTTAAATAGTAGCATGTTCTAGCACTTCCAGATTTTAACAAGGTATTTCAAGTAGATTGTGATGCTAGTGGTACTACAATAGGAGCTATTTTTAGCTAAGAAGGTAGATTTGTTGCTTATTTTAGTGACATGTTGAATGATGTAAAAATAAAATATTCAATTTATGATTTTGAATTTTATTCTATAGTCTAGGTATTGAATAAGTGGAGACACTATCTTCTTCTTAAGGAGTTTTTTTTGTATACTGATCATCAAGCTTTAGGAAAATTAAACTAAAGACATTTGAATTGGGATGAGTTTTTGCAGAATTATACATTTTTTTTGAAACACAAGAGTGGGAAGTCTAATAGAGTTGCAAATGCTCTTAGTAGAAGACACATTTTGTTGACAAAAATGCATATTGAGGTGCTTGGGTTCAAGGAACTCAGTAATTTGTATCTAGAGGATCTTGATTTTGGTGAAGCATGGAAGGCTTGTATAAAGCCTATTACTCTTGATAGGATGAAATGGTTGGATTTGATATTCCAAGATGGTATGTTGTTCAAAGGGAGCTAGATGTGCATTCCAAGAAGTTTAATGAGAGAGAATCTCATCAAGGAGAAGCATAGTGGAGGATTGGATGGACACTTTGGGAGAGATATGACCATTTCTTTTGTAGCTACAAATTATTACTAGCCACAATTGCAACAAGACATGAAGAAGTTTGTGTAGAGTTGCATAGTATGTTAGATGGAAAAAGGAGCGAAGCAATCAACCATTACTTGTACCAAAGAAGCCATGGGAGGATGTTAGCATGGATTCCATTCTTGGATTACCAAGGACTCAATGAGGGCATGATTCTATTTTTGTGGTGGTTGATAGGTTTAAAAAGATGGGACATTTTATTCCTTGCAAGAGGACTAGTGATGTTGTTCATGTGGCTGTAGAGTTGTTTTTCAAAGAAGTGGTGAGACTACATGGTTTGCCAAAGACTATAGTTTTAGATTGTGATACCAAATTTTTTGAGTATTTTTGGTGTACATTGTGGAAGAAATTGAAGACAAATTTAAGGTTCATTTCATCACATCATCCACATATTGATGGATAGATAGAAGTTGTGAATCATAGTTTGGGAAACTTGTTGATATGTTTGGTTGGAGATAAACCAAAAGGATGAGATTTAATTTTACCATAGGCATAATTTACAAATAATAATTCTATCAACAAGAGTACTAGTAAATCACCATTCTATATTGTGTATGGGAGTAGTCCTAGAAATGATTCTAAATTGAAGCAGTTAGATAAAGGAGAGATAAGTAGTGCTGAAGTAGAAGAATTTGCTGAATAGTTGAAGAACATCCATGAGGAGGTGAGGAAGCACATTATAAAGATAAATACATAGTACAAGGCTAAGGAAGATGTGAAAATGAGGTATAAAATTTTTTATATTGAAGATGAAGTCATGGTTCATTTGAGAAAGGAGCATTTTCTAGTAGGTACATATAATAAGTTGAAAATGATGGAGTTTGAACTATGCAAAATAATGAAAAGGTATGATTCTGGAAATGCCTATAAAGTGGAATTGCCTACTCAATTGAATATTTCACTATTATCTAACATTTTAGATTTGATAGAGTATTATGAAGGAGGTGATGGGGATGAAGTTGTAGAAGTGCAGTGAAATATTCCAACAACTAGTTCAACTGGAAGGGAGATTGAGGAGATACTAGACAGTTGTGTTGGAAAAAGTGCAAGGAACAAAACTTATGAAGAATACATGGTCAAATTGAAAGGGAGACCAATAGAGGATTCATCATGGATAGTAAGGGAAGAAGTTAACCATCTTGGTTTTCCTCTAAATTATAACTAAGATGTGATGGGGTCACTTCTCAAATTACTCTAGTTGTCTAATGCAGGAGCATCCTGGGTGTAAGATCAATCTTGCATCAACCAAAAATATTTCATTTCACTTTTTTGAATAAGGGTTATCTTAATGTAGAGTTTCTCTTTGTGAAGACTTGCTACTTAGTAACTTAGTAATATGAGCTCAGAATGGCCTAATTTTAGGGATGGATGCTCATCTTAGATATATCACCCTACCAGTTGAGGCTTAGTTCCATATCATGTGTATTCATGGATTTACTATGGATTTTTGGTGCATAATTTTGGTATAAAAACTTCAGGCCCACCATTGAAGACCTAGATGTGCCTCAATTAGACCCAAAAAATCAATGGATGGGCACTTGCATAGATTTGAGCCTGTAGATCAGAAGTTGAGGATTTTGAAAAGTGGTTATAATAGCCAATCAGAGCAATAGTTTTAGAGTTATGGATTTCCAAATTTGGGCTGACCAAAACTTCAAAAATTAATGTCAAAAATGTATTTGGCTAACTTTACATGTATTGTTAGGGTCTGTTGGCCGTAGATTTTAAGTTTGAGTGTCTAGAACCTTTTCGAGTGGTATAAAATTGCCTATTTAAAAAATGCCTGAACATTGTCTAGGAAGACTCTACGTGATTGTTGTAATGATATTATTGTAATGAAGGCACCCATGTGGGTTAGCATATTGTAATTTTGAAGTATGTAATCATTGTTACTTCCCATATTTTGTTCTCACAAATTGTTGTTACTTCTAGTGACAACTTTAAGAAACCCCTCCCAAAAAAAATGCCTAAAATTCTAGCATATCCAACATTTTGTGGGTAGGAAAATTTTAATGTCAAGGATGATTTTTTTGTTCCATATAAGGAAATAAAATATTATATTTTGGCAATTTTTTCTTGCCCTAGCAAAAATCATTTTAAATATGGTGAATTAATGCTTATTCCTGCTGACATATAAATAAATGATGGCTATTTTTTCCCTTTCAAAAAATGAATTAATAATGTTAGAGGTTAGTTACTTGTTTTGTAGAAAAATGAATAATAATGATCTTGGCTAATCTTTTAGTGGTAAACTGAACAATTGTTTAATCTAAAAGTGAATTTGCACATATATTGGCTAGTGATTGTATTGACTACTAAGTAGTCACTTCAAGTTTCAACTTGTCTACTGTCTTAGGTCTATTATTAATAATGTCATAACATCGTTATGTTAGTGTCACTATTACCAAGTCAACTACCATCACTTTCATATTGCTAATAGTAAATAAAATAGTTTTATTGATCATTGATTAATTAGAGATCAATGACAAACGATGCATTTTGGGACCACTCACTTGAAAAGACCTGGAGTCACATGAACTTTTCTAGAATGGAGATACGTGGAAAGTTTTGCATAGTAATCTCTAACTAGAATTTACTCAATGTCAAGCACTTTCAACTGTATGACATTAATGCCATTACATTTTGATGTTTCGCACACTTGAAAATCAATAAGAATACGAAAAAATAACATATAAAAGATTGTGAATGCCAAAGAATTTAATGCAGTTGCCATTAAATAGCCTCTTTAATTCCTCTTTCATTATCATTTTTCAAATTCTTCAATTTGAATTTAGTTTGTAGAGTTTCTTAAATCTTAGTCATGGATATGCCAATTTGCTTGAAATGCACTATAATGGCTCTACAAAAGCCCTTTTTAGGTAGGATTCTTGACGATGTCCTTGGTATGGTTTGCAAGCTAGATGCCCAAAGTCCTTTTATTTGCCATGCTATATTCATGGTCCTTGGCCATGAATACTTAAGAAATGATAAGAGGTACCATGTGTCCACAGATATTACCTCCCGCTTCCTCACATCTCTTCTTGACCTTGGAGGTAGTTAAATAGACATTCTAATGCTTCTACATAATGTTTTTAAGGAAATTTTTTTAGAAAATGATGTCAAAATTCTTGTATTGGCCGAGTAGGTACCAGGGCCAGACATTGGCATCCCTTTTGTAGACATAGCAGACAAGTGCTGGAAGCAAGGCACTGGGTGCATTATACAAAAGCATTCTTTCCTACTCGGCATGAACAAATGACAATTGACTTGCCATCAGAAGTGAGTGTGGCTTAGAAGGGATTTTCTACAAAAGTGGTTGTTGTTGGACAACGTCAGCGACTCTAACTTCACATGGTTGGATGAATTTAGTGATATCATCTTCTCCAATAGATTCCTTCTAGAGGGACTTGAACACTTTTTTGATTGAAGGCTTTAAGCCCTCGACCCCTCAACCTGGTGATGCTTCTAGCTTCCTTGTTCCCTGTTTGTTGAATCCTCAGTCCTATTTGCTTAACCGTTGTGGCGTTGCCCTAGGGCAGAAAAATGTTTTTAAGATATCTATTTTTTCTTTAGATTGGACCTTGCCCTTTAATGTAAATTATGAAATAGTAAAACCAGGATGATTTAATTAGCTATTTTGAATATCTATGCTTTGTATATTCTAAAATATTATCAATGAAAATAGTAGTTTTTGGCTTCTCAAATTGTTGTGCCAACTTCTTGTTAGTCTCCGACTTTGTTTTTGGCATCTTAATTCTCAATGCACTGTTGAAATGTTAGTTTATGATTTTTTTAAAAATAATTAAATGTTAACAATTATAAAGTTAGAACTCAGAAACAAAAAAAAGGGTTTCAACAATCCTTTTATGGTTTCATATAATATATTTGATTAATGATTTATAGCAAAAAATTATTCAATTGAAAATAATCCAATTAAATTTTTTGTAATTTCTAAAACTATTTTCTTTTAGTCTGATTGGTTAAAACAAATGGAGTGATAAGAGCGGATTGCAAGGAAAACTAAAGATTATAACCTTAACAAAGTTAAATAAAATTTTGATAATTTGTGTCAATTTTTTATTTCATACCTATCTTGTCATGTAACTTTTTTCATCATGAAATATTTTAAATGATGAATAGTTTATAAACAATTATCACAATTTTCAATATATGTTTATAATTTATAGATAATTAAACTATATTACATTTTAATTTTGAAACTAAATAATAAATATGAATAAAAATATAGCATTTGTAATTATATTTTCAAATTTTAATTATTTTATTTACATTAAACTATTGTCATTATTATTTCATATCTTACACTAATTTATTTTAGAAAATTTAATATATCTTCATTGAATTTTTCATATCATCTTTACAATAAAAAGTTTATGATAGAAAAGAATTTTTTTTATTTATATTATATCATAACTATTATAATAATACATACATATATATATATATATATATATATATTATTATAATAATTAAATTACTAACATCATGATTTTGACATGGTAAATTTAAAAATATAATAACAATAATTAATAACAATTTATTTAACAATATTTATTTCAATATTTTTCTCTATATTAATTGATATGCTATTTAAATTCTTTTCAATGGTTGTGACTCTATTTCGGGCCAAATTTTAATTGATTGAAGTTAAATTCTATATCTAATTTTTTACCCAAAAGTGAGAAATGTGTACTCAAAGATTCTACTCAAAATCTCGATCGTTGACTAAAAGAAAGATCGATGACCCGAGATGAATTTTGAGCCAATTTGGAGAATATTTTCCCATGTGCCTAAATTCATCCAGAATCATGACACATGTCCACTCATTACAAAGCTCAATTAAGTATTAGGACTTGGTTATTATTATTAATAATTATGTTTATAAACAATTATCAGAATTATCAATATATGTTAATAATTTATAGATAATTAAACTATATTACATTTTAATTTTGAAACTAAATAATAAATATGAATAAAAATATAGCATTTGTAATTATATGTTTAAATTTTAATTATATTATTTGAATTAAACTGTTGTCATTATAATTTATTATTAGTACTTGCCAATAGGCTTAGGGCTAAGTACTATTGTGATACATTTTAGATTTTAGATTGGATGGATTCTAAGTTATGATTGGATGGATTCATTTAGCTCTTATATTGGCTAGATATAAGAACTAAATATTTCATTTTCAATGTGATTCATTAATGTATATATATATATATATATATATATATATATATATAATGTATTTTTTTATAAATTATAATATAATATTACTTATATTATATAAACATTTAAGATTTATTATTATTATAAAAATATTATTATTTTTATTTTATAATTATTTATTATATAATAGAACATATATATCAATGATTATATTTATGAATAAAATTTAAATTTAAATAACATAAAAAAAAAATTATATAACATTTTTATTAATTAAAATATTTTATATATCATAATAAATTTATTAAATTTAAATTAGATTTATATAAAAATTAAAGGCAAGTACTAAGCTACTATATGGCACTTGTTTCATATCTTGCACCAATGTTATTTTATAAAATTTAAAATATCTTTATTGAATTTTTTGTATCATCTTTACAATAAAAAGTTTATGATAGAAAAGAAAATCATTTCTATAATAGAAAAGAGAATCTTTTATTCATATTATATTACAAATATTATAATTATAATAATCATATATATATATATATATATATATATATATATATAAAATTAAATTAATCCGAAATCAGGACACATGTACTCAAAGATTCTATCCGAAATCGTGACTGTTGATTAAAATAAAGATGGACAGTCCAAGATGAATTTTAGGATGATTTGAGGAATGTTTTCCCATGTGCCTAGATTCATCCAAAATTGTGACATGTGTCATGTCATGGAAAAGCTCAATTAAGTGTCAAGACTCAGTTAATATTAATAATAATTATGTTTAGTCTTTAAAAAAATTATTACTTAATCCTGACTTTGTGATGCCATGATTGTTAACTAAAAGGAAGATCAACGCCAATGGAAATAGCCTGGGATGATTTTTAGGTAAATTTTGGGTCCACCATCACTATTGTCAAGAAACATTTGGAATCATGACACGTGTCACGATTTTGGATGTTTCTTTACAACAGCGATGGTGGACCCAAAATTTACCCAAAAATCATATCGATAATTAAATTCAATTTTTATTAATTAATTTATTTAAAATGAACATTGAACATATTTCAAAATTTAAATGTATATTAATGTAATAATTTTTACTTTTTATTATTATAGTTATGTACAAATCTACATTATTGAGTCTTTATGTCGTTTACATGTACATTGTACATACTATTAGTAAAGTACCTAAAACCATTAATTACTTAATACTTTTGTTTTAACTTTTAACTATTAACCTTCTATGTTTTTAGAGTATGAAGTTGAAAGTTCTACAAGTCAAGAGTCTGATACGATAGGGTTTTCAAATTTCAACTTTTCAAAGACTAATAGAATTCCATTTTGTGTTCTAAAGATTGAATTTTGAAAGTGTGAAACTTGAGTATCAGAGGACAACACCAATTATTGAATCTCAATTCCAGGTATTTAAAATTTTTTAAAAAAATTTCATTACAATTTGTAGCAATAGAAATCTTTATTTTAATCGTCTTAGGTTTACACTTTACAATTTTTTTAAATAGCGCTTGTAGAAGAATTTTGTGTAATAACTAGTAGTAGGCATGGGTCAAAAAAGTCAAAAACCTCCTCTATGAGTGTAATCATAAATGAAAATCAAAAGAAATACATTAAAGAACTCAGGAAAGTGCTACAAACCCTAGGTTTCACCAATGAATGTCATGATATTTTTTATCCTGTTATCCATGAGGATTTTGGAATTATTAGAATTAGACATTCATTGTTGTACCATGAAGATTTTAGAATTATTAGAATTAGACATTAGCAAACCTTGTTGTACCTAAAGTATTCTCTTGCCCTGAAATTGTAATGCTATGTGCTCAGAATTATGATGAAAATAGAAATACTTATGACAAACTTGAAAGAGTTTTTCAAGATTCATATATTAAGGGTTTAATAAAATCAAGGTCCTGTACTAGTGTTCCACTGGACATAGACCATAAGCCTCCTTATTAGTATGATATTTTTGTGCCATGGGTTCAAAATATTATTTCTTTGTTATCATTTTATGTGGGAATGGAAAGTAACAAGGAAGTAGGGGCCAATATTCTTGAAATTATTTATAATATCCATTGTTGAGCTTAGTCAATTGAGAAGGTAGATGTAAGATATAATTTTGTTCAGCACATTGTTGAATCTATGCAAAAAAAATTACTAATGATTAAACAAAGTACAACTATAGGTAAGAAGAAGACATTTAGGTTCACAAGTTACTTATGCTACCTTCTTTTAGAAAAGCATCGCCCAATATTTGAGACAAAGAACAAAAATCTTGATATTGAGGTTTATAAGTTTGATGAGAAAACTTAAAAGAAATCAGAGACTCCAGGTCTAGTATATGAGTGGACACATAAGATGAGGATGATTGCTAACAATAAAAACTAAAACTATTTTGTAGACTTCTTTTTTGGCACCTATTTACCAAAAAATCATAGGCACTATGATGCCTAGATTACCTATGTCTTGTAAAGATTGCATTCAACTAGGAAGTTAGATTCAATTGGCTGACTGGTTCTTCATGGAAGAGTAGACCATCTTAAGGTTTTACGGTTCAATGGTTGAACCCTACAAAATTCTAATGCATGTTACAGAAAGGGTTTTTACACTAGAATTTGTATGGAAAATGGAGAGTTTAGATGAACTTTTCATTGAACAACAAAAGAAAACAATATTTCCTTCCTCGCCTTTCGCAATTGGAGGCCTTACATTTGAGAGAAAGGCTTTCAAAGTGGCAAATGAATTGGTAACTTTTTTTGGCTTTGATTTTGTTAGTCACTAGAATTATGATCCACTAAATATAATAAAAATAAGACTTATTGCCAATGGGAACTCTATGAGAAAATATCAACATTAGGAGATGCCATTGATAGAAAAGTTAAAAGATAAGGATTCATGAGATGAGGTTGAGAAAGAGATGGAGAAACATGCAACAAGAATAATATTTCAATGCAAGAATTGTCATCCCAAATTATGACATTACACATATCAGAGTCACACAAACTAGAGCCTTTGACATACTTAAATTTCTACAAGAAAGCATCTCAACTTTCTCAGAGGTCTATGTTGAAAGAAATTAAAGAGGCATGTGTAGATAAACTGTGGTGTCAAACCTAGATGACTAATTTTTGGAAAATGAGGCAAAATTTGGGTGAACCAATGACATCAGCAGGTTTTGAGGAAATTGAGGAGGATGGAATTTTTAGTTATTATTGGAATAAAGAGCATCCAACTATACTATATGATTTTGGTAGTTTTAGTGACAGTGATATTGAAAGAAAGAAGGACCTTGAGTCTAATGTCAACATTCAAGGTATTCAGGATTCCAGGTCAACTAGGGGTAGACATATTATTAATCTTCAAATGAGTGATTCTACTAAACAAACATATGGTAAAGGGGCAACTATGATAAAAAAAAAAGGGTTATGTAGGTATAGGGCCCATTGGTGCAAGTGGTGAAGGTATTTGGAATCCAGTTCTAGTACCAGACCCACCCAAAAGAGGAAGTAAATCAATCATTCGACTCTTTGATAGGATTGAAGATAATTCATCTAGAAAGGGTAAAAACATTATACTTCTAATTCTAAAGGTCATCCCAATACATTAGTTTTTAAATATTCAAATCTAGTTGTAGTTGATCCCACTGACACTGGCATTGGCACTAGCATAGATGAACCTTGTGCAAAAAAGAAAAAATTTATGACAACTACACCATAATAAATGTCAACAATTACTTCACCAATGTATGCACTAGTAGCTTTTGTATAAAACCCTAAAAATAGTCCTAAAATGCTAGGATTTGGAATGGGCCATCTTCAGTAAGTTGGCAATCCTCAAAATAAAATTGTAGGTGGAGTAAGTTTAACTAGAGTTGGAGGATCATACAAAAATATAATTGATAATTCACCTTTCAAAAACTCAATTGTGTCAGCAAACCTAGATTTTAGTTTGAACGAGTTTGCATCAAAGTTTGAATAGACAAGAAAAAGAAATAGGAAAATTATGAAGACTTTGAAAAGTGAGGCGGTTGTTGAATGTCAAGGATCTACTAACAGAACATTTCTAACATATGATCCAAACAATGAAATGATGAACTTCATGGCTATTATGCCTCTGGGTAGAGATAATAATCCACAAAAAAATGTAATAAATTGTAATGATGTACAAGTTACCAATCTTCAAATGGATTTTTCAAAAGTGAAAAATATTGGCAAAATCAATAAATCAAAAAAGAGTAACAAAATGGTCTACACTACACTTTTGAAAGCGGAGAGGGAAAAAAAAAGGCTTACAAAGAAAATTGAAAAGTTATAGGCAGAACTTGATAATGTGAAGGCCAAGGAGAAAGCAACAGAAAATAGGCTGAAAGAATTGCAAAACAAGATAAAGAATTCTTCTCCTACAGAGGTAATTATCCAGCAAGAAAAGATGAATGAACAAGTGAAAATTTTGACTAAAGAATTGGATGAGTGCCAAAAAATAATTCAGCATGAAAAAGCCTCTACTGCATAGTTGTTCAAGTCTATAGAGAGTAGTGCATAGGTCAATAATAAATTGGAAACTAACCTGGACTTTGCTATCAAGGAAAATAATAATTTGAAGATTGAATTGGAGAATGAAAAGAAAAAAGAGAAGTCTAAGGCAAGGAAAATTTATAATTTGTAGAAGGAATTGGGGAATGTGAAGAAAAAAAAAAGAGTCTAATGCAAACATAATTCATAATTTGAATAAGAAATTGGAGAATATGAAAAAAAAGAGAGGAGTCAACTGCAAAAATAATCCTTGATTTGAAGAAGGAATTGGAGAATGCGAAGAAAATGGAGTCTAGTGCTACTACAAGCAGTAACACAATCCACCATATGAGGAGGGAATTGGAGAATGCAAAGAATAAAGAGGAGTCAACTGTAAAAAAAATCTTGGATTTGAAGAAGGAATTGGAAACACAAAGAAAGAGGAGTCTACTCAAACACTCCATGATTTGAAGAAGGAATTGGACAATGCGAAGAAAAAGGAGGAGTCCACTGCAAAGACAATCCATGATTTGAAAAGGGAACTCGAGGATGAGAAGAAAAAAGAGGTAACTACTGCAAATACAATTCAAGATTTGAAGAAGAAATTGGAGGATGAGAGGAAGAGAGGAAATAATTGGCAAGGGAAACTAGAGGAAATATAGAAAAGGAGTGAAAAAGAGGTGTTTTAAATGAATAAAAAGAAGGAGAATATAATTGCACAAAATATAATGACATCTTCCAAAGACCATCATGCAAAGGATACTATAATAAACATGGTTAAGCTTATCAAACAAGAAAATTGGGACAAAATAATGAAGAAAAATGATAGGTTGTTTGAATGACTTGATTTAAATAGAAATCTCAGACCTCTCTTTGAAAATGTAAAAAGGATGTTTAGGCTAAAAGAGGAATCTTCAACAATTCCTTAAAAATTCATGCTAAATTTTTTTGGAGTAAAGTACAGAGATCTAGTGATAGGGATTTGGCAAACCATGGAATAAACAATTGCTTGGATACCTCTATAATGTCCTTTTCTATTTGTCACAATTGTTAAAAACTAATGGAAATAGATGAAGCTCTTAAATCTACTTCCAAAGAATTAATGAAGATGAATCACAACATACAAAACTTGTTAAATGCTGGATTACCAAATCTAGCTAACTTAGAGGGAAGTTTCATTGGAAAAGAAGATTACATGAAAAAGTTGCAGAACACCAGGAATTTTGATTTAGGCAACTTGCTCGAGGAAACCATTCTAGAAGGAATTGCAAGTTGCATCAAACCACTATCAACAATGAATGCAGTTATACATAAATTCCTCGATTCATGTAAAACTATCTCTCTAAAGTATTCATTGTTGATGAGGTTACAACTATTTATCTACAACCTCAAAGAAATGAAGCTTCCAAATGACGTAGAATGGATAACCCTAAAGAACTTCATTCGAGCTAGGTCATCTTCTCAAACTGTTACTATTGTTGTCAGTGGCAGTTATAGCTAATAGCACTAAGAAGTAACAACTTAGTAAGTGATAATACTATAATCATTTTGTTAATTGTTGCTCTTTAATTTCAAATTTTGGATTTAATTTCAACTTTGCTTAATGTTAATTGTTACAGGAATCAAGAGCCAGCATATCAAGATAGTTGGATAGCCAAGCACTGGCATACTATTACTACACAGAGCAGATGGAAAAAATTTCCCTACTCCTACTTGAAAAAATTGTACAATTGGCAATGTGATTATACACACATAATGTATAATGTAGTAATTATCTGATTATATATACAATTAAAAATTGACCTACACCTATTGTTGCTCCCTTGTATCTACAAAACAAAATTCAAGGTCATTTCAATTTGACATTGAGTCATTTGCAAAGGGTTGCAATTGTTAAATGTATTATGTTACAAGCTGATTTATAATTATAAATTATAATACATTTTTTTAAAATTAGAGCTTATTCTATTAAATGCATTATGTTACAATTTCTTAAAGAAACTAGAATCAATAAAAAATTAAAAGTAAAAATGTCTAAAAACTAGAATGAATGAAAATCTCAAGTTCAACATGTACTATTGTATTAAAACTATAATTAATGAAAATCTCAACATGTTTAAAAAATACAATCAATGAAAATCTCAACATGTGTAGACTTTAAAAGTAATAACTAGTTTCAATGAACATCTCAACATGTAAGTTTATAACATTAACATGCTCAAAAAAAAATTTAAGCATCTATAAAAGGACAGCGAATGAAGGATATAAATTAACTTCTACAAACATAATTAATTAGTAGATAGAGTCTTAGATCAGAGCTACTAGCCTACTACTTGACTCATGCAAAAGTTAGAACTTGAAGTTGAGAAGCTGCTATAGTTACCACTTCACCTAGACTAGCTCAACATCACTATCATTAGAATCCTCCTCATTTATTGCATATAACATTTTATTGTTCATTGTGTTTTCTTCAGATTCACTGTTAGTGTCACTATACATGCCAAAGTCAACATCATCTTCATTGCTTCCAATATCAAGACATGAACCATTGCCACTGCCGCTACCACTGCCACTACCACTTGGGTTTGAAATGTTGGCAATCCCTCTTCTTTGACATTGGTTTCTCCAAATTCTAAGAGTCTTGTCATAAGGGAAAATACCTACCTCATACTTAGAATTATAGAGCTCAAATAATTATCCAAATTTTTGTCTAATTTGTTTCTAACCTTTGATTTCAGGAAGCCCAAAGTAGTAAAAACTCACTCATCCTCCACTAAACCCAATATCATTGTCAAACATAAATTGGTAAGCTTGAAATATTTTGGTATTGAGTCTCTCAATTGATTTCTCTCACCAAGGTTTTTCCAAAGCTTTGTTACCACTCCCTCTTCGTTTGGGATCTCCATAAGATCATATTGTTCCCTCATTATGTTTGCAAAAGAATATGATTGATCTCTCAGTCGAAATTCATCTAAAATTCTATTTATAGTTACTCCATTGATTACTTTAGGTTTGAAAAAATGCCAAATCAAAGTCGTCATCCTTCTTTAAAAATTAGTCAGACAGTTTAGAGACCAATATTGTGGAAAAAAAATTGACATTACTATGAGTAGTTCCTCTAGAGGCAATTTGAATCTAATTTCTAACAAAATATTGTAGCAAACTCACTTGATAGAGTCAAGCATAGAGTCTTTGATCTTCTCAAAGTATTCACTTGTAACATGTGAAAGTACCTTCATAGTTCTAATTCAATTTCGCTTCCTGCTTCATTGAGGTTAGAGTTAGGGTTGACACGGGCATAGTATTGCATTGGTATGTCAACTCCACATACCCTGGCATAAACCTCATCATTTGCACCAATATACAAAAGGTTCTTAGGATTTTTTAAATCTTTGATTTCTATCCACTTTGCAAACTTTGATTCATCTAATGGTAGTAATCAATACAAAGTATCTAGGCTATTACATGTCATTTTATGTAGCTTATTATATTTTGCAATGTACATAGCTCTTTGTTGAACCTTTTTTATAATATTTCTCATGTCCTGTAGCATGGGGAGAATAGCTATTAAAGTTTAGAGTATCTTAACATTAGTTATACTTGACTATAACTAAGGGAATCTATCTTGCACATAGTGGATTAGTCCAAGAAATGACCTATATTTAGGGATTACTCGATGCGCTAGTCCATCTAAAGAGATCCATCTGGTATCATTGTCTTTAAGAAGCTTCCTCCCATCAATAAGTCCTTGAGCAAAGTGTTGAAATTCCTAGACTTGTTTTGGACTTCGACAAAAGTATTGGTAAATCTCTTTGATTAGAGATTCCACTTTACTTAGACAACCGAAATCATTGACAATTCCAAAAGCTAGATTCATTCGATGGGCCATGTAATGAATGGGAATAGCGTAGGGTGTCAAATCATTCTTGATCTTTTTGTAAAGACCACATTTATGACCTTGCATAACTGAAGCTCCATCTACTCCAACACACACTAACTTTTTGGAAATCTCCATGTTATCCAAACCTCCATATTCAATTATAGTAGTCTTTAATAATTCATATAAATTTTTAGTTGTTGCACTATAATTCAATTTAGCAACAGATAGTAGAAAGGGTTGATGACAAAGATTGTTTATAGTATAAACATGCATGCACACCCAGGAAGTATTATCAATTGCTATAACTTCATCTAGAGACAATGCAATGAAATTTGAGTGTTTTATTTTTTCCTTCATATCTTCTTTTTCAACTTGTGCAAGACATCTAGCCCATTCCCACCTGCTGTTTACTGACTAGTTTGAACTTTGAAAAAGTGTAATAAGGCAGTAATTGAAGAGTAGTCTGTTATAGGATTTTCTCTACTCAAAATATAAAATACCACACTTAATTGAACTACTTTTTCCATATTTTTCACTTCCATTGCTTTCCCAATAAAATCTTCAATGGAACCTTTTAATGTAGAATGCTTCTCCTGTAATTGCTAGTGTAACTCGTATATTTTGGCATTCCTGATATGTAGATAGTTGTCCATTTTTTTCCAAGTTAGCATGGATTTTTTAACTCCATCTATAGTTTCCTTTTTGTAAAATTTACCAACATGATTTTCTATGATATCAAATTTAAGTTTCAACCTCTTCTCCTTCTTTGTTATCTTTGCGCAATTCTTACATCTGCATTCTATAAGAGGCTCACCATCAATTGGATTGGCCACTGGTTCAATGAACCAATAATTTTCCACCCATTCTAATTGAAAATTCCTTTTGGATAGATCCCAATGAGATCAATCTTTCTTTGATTCCAATTTCCTTTTCCCCTTTTGTGCATGAACATGATTTTTGGAATCACTTTTGGTTTTCTCACCCAACTAGTCTGGGACCAACTCCAACTCTATAATATCAGCTTGTGACTCCCTACTTAGGGGAAGTGCCTCCAAATCATGTTCAAGTTCATCCTTGATTCAGATATCAGGTTCACCAACTTGAACTTCTTCAATATGGTCGGAGTCTCCAAATTGTGATGAATCTCCTTTTTCAATAAGCACTGGAGATCTAACTTGTGAATCTTGTAGGTTGCCAACATTTCCACCACCAAAATATGCTGCTATGGTTCTATGTTTTGGTAATGGTGAACTCTCTTCACTTTTAGGGATCCTACCAAAACCCCTGTTACCCCACTTGCTTGACATTATAAGCTGATGAAGGCTGCAAAAAATAAATCAACTTAGTTGTTCAACAAAAGACTCAAATAGTGACAACTCAAAGATTGTGAATAGTGAAAGTAGACTACTTAGACTATATATAATAACAATAATATGATTCATTCTACAAAAAAGGGTACTATTGCTATGGTACTAAAGTCTATGGTACTACCCAAACCTATAGGCTATCTTAACATGTGAGATGTCTAGTCACCAATGGACATTGGAGAGTAAAACTTAAAAAAAAACTAGTACCATTATACTAGTATGGTAGTACCACTATCGATTAAAAAAAAAATTAAAAATCACTTGCCTTTTACGAAAACTAGGGTCCATGAGTCAATGGGCAATACACTCAGCACTCTGAAACTTTGGCAACAATAAGAAATGCCGATCTCTAGACCAAAAAAGAGTGAGTTGCATAGAATAATTATATCTTATAGTCCAATCTAGGTTGGTAAATTACACGAGATTAACAAACAAGAATGTCAAATGTAGCATGAAAGGCACCTTCCTATGCAAGCCCATAGTAGGAAATAGTTGACTAAATGGGCTAGTGGTCAATAAATGTCAGGAAAATGGTAGGCAATGCCCAACGCAAGGGAAAATTATTTGGTTGCAGTAATGGTGAAAGAACATGGGCCAATAAGAAACAACATGCAAAGGATGGTGAAATGTTTAAAATGAATGTATCCAAAATGTATATTGCATTGGCGATTGGACCAATATTTTTGACCAATCATGTGATAACTAATGGGTGACTACCACATGCATTAGACCCAAATCTGATAAATATCGGGTGATGTGGTTGACCTATGTTGCATGCACTATTTGCAAAATGACGATTGACCCATGAGACAAGATCAACAAATGGCAAAGATCCACTGCTAAAGTAATCTTTGGTTACTTCTTTATTCCTATTATGTATTTAAGGTATTAAGGGGAGCACCCACCTGGCTTTGATACCACTTGATGAAGGTTGCTACCCTTAATACCTTAAACACATAACAAGAACAAAGAAGTAATAACAATTTGTGAGAACAAAATATGAGCTTCTTATTATCGTGGCAAATGTAGAATTATAGAATTCAGAATTATAATATGCTAAGCCACATGGGTGCCTTCATTATAGTAGTCTACAAGACAAAGCTATGAACTATCACCAAGAGCTGTCCAAGACAATGTTTAGAAATTTCTTAAATAAAAAATTTTATGCCACTCAGGCAAGTTCTAGACACTCAAACTTATTACCTAGGGCCGACAGACCCTAACAATACATGTACAATTGACCAAATACATTTTTGACATTTATTTTGAAAGTTTTGGTTGTCCCAACTTTAGAAGGCCATAACTCCTAAACCATTTATTTGATTGGCTATTATAACCACTTTTTGGAACCCTCAGCTTCTTCAAGTTCCTATCCATCTAGTCTTTGCACCTCATTCGAGAACATTTAGGCCTTTAATGGTGGGCCTAAAGTTTTTAAACTAAAATTGCACACCAAAAATATGCAATAAATCCATGAATACACATGATATGGCACTAAGCCTCAATTGGTAGGATGATATATCCAAGATGAGTATCCACCTCTAAAATTAGGATATTTTGAGCTCACATGATAGACTTACTAAGTAGCAAGCCTCCATAGAGAACAAATCTGCATTAAAGTAACCCTTATTAAAATAACTAAAATGGAATATTTTTGGTTGATGCAAAATTTCTCTTACACCCAGGAAGCTCTTGTATCATTAATGATAGATAGGCGATTGAGATGGGGCAGAGGGGGGGGGGGGGTGTGGGTGGGGGGTAAATTAGAAAAACACTTAAAAAATTTCACTTAAATTGCTTTAGCCTTTCTTTATTAGATTGTCTAATCTATTTTTCATGCATTAACATAAAGTAATAAAGAAAAAAATACCATAATACTTTGACACAATATTTGGTAACCCAAAAACCCTCCAAGAAGAAGTTAAACTTGGGGTGGGGATGCAACCCACAATGCTTCACTACTATACTAATTAATTTATCTTGTTAGGGCTTACAATTAATCACTTTTGGTGATCTAATTTGTTAGGAGTATGAAGAACTTCTAGGTCCACCTTTTAAAAGGATATTACAATACAATGAAGTATTCACTCTATTATGAGATCTTAAAAAGGACTGTTAGGTCCACCTTATTAGAGGACTTACCTGACACAATTGTTAGGATGCAATTAGTAGGATGATCCTTGATTGTAACTTGATTTTCTAATGTAGATCCCTTGAATATTGTAATCACCTGAGTGTGATATGTATGTTTATGCTCTTTCCTGTATACTAGTTGGTAGTATGTTAATCAATCTACTCTATCTTCTTCTTGTATTCCATATTTTCTTGCTCCCCTTACTCAAACCTCTCTCTCTCTCTCTCTCTCTCTCTCTCTCTCTCTCTCATCTTAGACAAAACAATTCACCTTCTTATATAACCATCAAACAATATTTTCATTCCAAGTCATCTTCAAAACAAGAGATACCTTTGCAATAATAAAGTTACATCTTTAGGTCGATTGTAGGATAATGCTTGGGTTACACTATGCACTAAGGTGTTATGCTGATGCTTGGGTAATTCAATGAACTCGGGTGATACTCTGGAACTTAGGTAACATTGGATGCTTGAGGGTGATACTATGCTCTTGGGTGATTCTGTGATTCCTTTTTATACTAAGAACTTGGTGAACACTTCTAGCTCAATTCACATTGCTAACTCAATTTACATTGTGATGTTTGTCCCATGTGATGATGCTTAGTTAGTATTGGAAATTGGGATACTTGGTTACTCAGGCTACACTGAAACATGTTGAATAAAGGAAATCTTGGTTGTAATATTAACCAACCTTCCTACATGACTTAGGTGTTTTTTTCACTAATTGACAATATGTCTTGCCATAGGTTCAACAAATAGTACTTTCAACTCCTTTAATTCTAGCAAAAATTTCTTTTGTTCTTGTCCCATATTGTTCACTAGTCTCATTTTCTTTCATCTTTATTGCATCCAACTTCCCTTTTAGTCATACTTTGGCTTTTCAAACTTGCATATCTCCACCATGTACTTTTAACAATTTATCCCACATTTCTTTATTTATTTTCAAACCCTAGATATCAACATACTTTGAGTTCTTTAAAGTACTAGCTAGTTCTATCATCACTATCTTGTGTAGTATCTTTGTCTTCTATTGTGCATCATCAAGTTGTCCAATATGTTCAGTATATTTTATGGTAAGAAAGTATTGAAATTATCTCCAAGTCTTGATAAGTATAGTTTCATCTTGCTTGTGCACATCCCAAAATCATCTTCATATTTGTTAAATATTGGTGCTTCCTTCCTACACATCTTTCAATTTTTTCCCAAAGAATTTATGCTTCTAGTTAAGGGACCAAGGCTCTAATACCAATTTTAGGTGCATTATTTATTACTGAGAGAGTGGGGGTGGGGTCGGGGGGTGAATTAGTAATCACTAAGTTCAACTTTTATCTTTACCTTATTCCTTACACATATTTTTCTGATAAGCTTCAGTTATACCTATAGTGTTGTTATCAGTCAAACAAATAGTAAACCCAAAAAAGTATAAACATAAAATAATTGTAACACTAGGATTTATCTCATGGAAACCTAATCATGGTGAAAATCATGGTGTGATAATAGTACCCACAAAATAAAGTATCCTTCTAGAATACACTCTATTAGGAGCTTGCCTAATTAAGGGTTATAAAACCATATTTTTGATTAAGAAAAATAGGTTTTATAGGGATCCTAAAACCAAAAAGTTCTTACATAACAAAGGGTTGCAAATTAACATAAAAATCCTAGCAACAGAACAATAGCCAATAGAAAGGCCAGAACAAAACATAAGTGAAAAGCCAAAATGACAAAGACCTACAAAGACTACAGAAACCAAGGATGAAACTTGAAAATTATTCACTTACTCCCCTACCTTCCTTTCAAGGTCCTAGATAGTCTCTACCACTCCATAGCCTCTCTAGTTCTCCTCTACCATGAGCTCATAGCTTTTTCATAGGTCTAATCCAAGTGGCTTTGGGTGATGTCCATTATGGTGTCCTCTTCCATCTTGTCTTCAAAATTGTCCTTGGGTAAGTGAACAAAGTTGTGGTGCCAAAAGGGGGGTATAAGTGGACACCATTTTCTTGAAATCTACAAATTTTGAACTTCAACAAGAATTTGAAGATAGTTACGCTCAAAATTTTTAGATATGACAAAAAAAAAGTCGTAGTCCTTTGAATCTAGTTTCTAAACTACTAATTTTTTTTCAAAATGGTTTAGTTTTAGGTCCTCAAAAAAGGGGGCCACAAAAAGTGGTACTGTTTATTCCAAAAAAACATAGCACAGTACAAAGTGTGGCCCCCCTAAAATTTTAACATTTTTTTTGAAAATTTTTAATCGTTCTAGTCAAAAGTTACTTAACACTATGTAGTTTATCCTAGATTTTTCGAGTAATTTTATAATGTCTATTTTTTAACGAATTTTTTAACTAGACACATCCCAAAAATGTGAAATATCTGTGTGCTCCCCCTAGAAATAATTGAAAACTAATCTAAAATCAAAACTTTTTTTTTTCAAAGTGTGTAGAATGGAGTCTAGTTTCTAAAAAACTAAGTTGTTACAAAATTTGATGAACGAGCTAAAATCTATAGCCCAATTAGTACGTGGTGGTTTTTGACAAAAAATGAACATACATTCAAAAGAAATTATATATGAAAGGCTTGAAATAGTTCAAATTAAAAATAAATTATATGGTTAGATAGCTAACACAGAGACCTATAATGCTATGTAACCTGATCTTATCGATACCCAACCATGAGAAGTCTTTAAGGGGAGCATAGAAGAAAAAACAATCATTTTTTGTATGTTTGCTAGAAAACACGTCTCAGGCCTGTTCATCAAATCCAAACCTTTGGGTTGGATCTCCAAGGCAAAACCAAGCCTTAGGCTTGGGTTTGATTAAGGTTTAAATAGTGCGTGCACCCTATAGTGTGCATGCGCTATTTAAACCTCAGTTCTAAATAGCGCGTGTGCACTATAGGGTGCAAGCACTATAGTGCACATGCACTATGCAGATGTAAGTTGCAAAAGAGAACTAGGTGGGGGGGATAGGGGAATGGCTATGTGTGTGCACGAAAGAGATAGAGAGAAAGTATGGGATAAGAGAGGGGAGAGAGTACAGGATGGGAGAGAGAAAGTGAGAAAGAGTAGGGGTGGCAAAGAGAGTATAGGATGAGAGAGAGAGAGAGTAGGGGTGGCAAAGAGAAGAAGTGTGAGAGAGAGTACGGGTGGAAAAGAGAGAGTGCGAGATGGGGGAAAGAGATTTAAAGTAGGGGATAGGAGAGAGAGGAAGTGTGAGAGAGAGTATAGGTTAGGAGAGAGAGATTAAGAGTAGGGGATGGAGGAGAGAGAGAGTAGGTGATGGGAGATGGAGTGGGAGAGGAAGAACTTGAGAGAGAGGAGGATGGGAGTGCATGTGTGTGAAAGAGAGAGAGTATGGAATGGGAGAGGGAGAAGAAAAAGTAGCTCAAGAGAGAGTAGGGGATGGAAGAGAGAGTAGGCGATGGGAGAGGGAGTGGGAGAGGGGGAGACAGGGGGAATAGAAATGTGTGTGTGTGTGTGTGTGTGTGTGTGTGAGAGAGAGAGAGAGAGAGAGAGAGAGAGAGAGAGAGAGAGTAGGGGATAGGAGAGAGTGTGAAAATTTAAGAGAGACTAGAGGGTAGCAGAGAGAGAGAGAGTAGAGAGGGAGAGAGTAAGAGTGAGAGTGAGAGTGAGAGAGAGACTAGGCAGTGGGAGAGGGAGAGCAAGTGAGAGAAAAAGTAGGGGATGGAAGAGGAGAGAGGGGGGATGGGTGTGTGTGTGTCAAAGAGAGAGATTCAAGAATGAGAGAGGGGAGAGAGAGATAGAGAGAGTAGGCAATGGTAGAGGGATGGGGGGGGGAGAGAGAGAGAGAGAGAGAGAGAGAGAGAGAGAGAGAGAGAGAGAGAGAGAGAGAGAGAGAGAGAGATAGAGAGAGAGTAGGTAGTGGGAGAGGGAGTGGGAGGGAGAGAGAGGTGGAATGGAAGCATTTAAGAGAGATAGAGTAGGGGATGGGAGAGAGTAGGCAGTGGGACAAGGACTGTGAGAGAGAGAGAGGGGGGGGGAATGGGAATGTGTATTTATTTATAAGAGAGATAGAGTAAAGGATGGGAGAGAGTGTGAGAGTTTGAGAGAAAGTAGTAGGGGATGGGAGAGAGAGTGAGAGTAAGGGATGGGAGAGAAAGAGAGAGAGAGTAGAGAGGAAGAAAGAGAACTTGAGAGAGATAGATAGTAGGTAGTAAGAGAGGGAGTGGGAGAAGGAGAGGGAGAGGGAGAGAAATAGGGGGGATGGGAGTGTGTGTGACAAATGTAGAGAATAGGGGATGGGAGAGAAGAAGAAGAGTGTGGGGATAAGTGTGTGTGTATCTATGAAAGTGAGAGAGTAGGGGATGGGAGAGAGTGTGAAAGTGTGAAAGTAGGCGGTGGCAGAGAGGGAGTACGACGATGGGGGAGAGAAAGTAGGTGATGGGAGAGGAAAAGAGAGAGGGGGGATGGGAGTGTGTGTGTGTAAGAGAGATAGAGCAGGGGATGGGAGAGAGTGTGAGAGTGTGAGAGTAGGGGGTGGATGAGAGAGAGAGTAAGACGATGGGGGAGAGAAAGTAGGCGGTGGGAGAGGGAAAGAGAGAGGGGGATGGGAGTGTATGTGTAAGAGAGATAGAGTAGGGGATGGGAGAGAGTGAGAGTGTGAGAGAGTAGGGGATGGGAGAGGAGAGAGAGAGTAGGGGATGGGAGATGAGAGAGAGCAAGGGATGGGGGAGAGAAAGTAGGCTGTGGGAGAGAGAGTGGGAGAGGCAGAGAGAGCTTGTACAAGATGGGAGAGAGAGAGCGTAGAGAGGGAGAGAGAGAACTTGAGAGAGAGATAGTAGGTAGTAGTAGTGTGAGTGTGAGAGAGAGTAGGGGGTGGTAGAGAGAGTACGACGATGGGGGAGAGAAAGTAGGCAGTGGGAGAGGGAGAGAGAGGGGGAATGGGAATGTGTGTAAGAGTGACAAATTAGGGGATGGAAGAGAAGAGAGTAGGGTATGGGGGAGAGAAATTAGGTGGTAGGAGAGGGAGAGAGATAGGGGGGATAAGAGTGTGTGTGAGAGAACTAAAGAGCCAAGGATGGGAGAGGAGAGGGGGTGAGAGAGGTAGAGAGAGTAGGTGGTGGGAGAGGGAGAGTGAGAGAGAGTAAAGGATGGGAGAGAGTAGGAAGAGAGAGAGAGGGAGGGGATGGGAGAGAGAGTAGGGAGGATAGAGAGTGGGAGGATGGGGAGTGATGTGTTTTGAGAAAGTAGGGGGTGGCAGAGAGAGTACGACGATGGGGGAGAGAAAGTAGGCAGTGGGAGAGGAAAAGAGAGAGGGGGGATGGGAGTGTGTGTGTAAGAGAGATAGAGCAAGGGATGGGACAGAGTGTGAGAGTGTGAGAGTAGGGGGTGGCAGAGAGAGAGAGTACGACAATGGGGGAGAGAAAGTAGGTGGTGGGAGAGGGAAAGAGAGAGGGGGGGATGGGGGTGTATGTGTAAGAGAGATAGAGTAGGAGATGGGAGAGAGTGAGAGTGTGAGAGAGTAGGGGATGGGAGAGAAGAGAGAGAGTAGGGGATGGGAGATGAGAGAGAGAGAGAGTAGGGGATGGGGGAGAGAAAGTAGGCGATGGGAGAGAGAGTGGGAGAGGCAGAGAGAGCTTGTACAAGATGGGGGAGAGAGAACTTGAGAGAGAGATAGTAGGTAGTAGTAGTGTGAGGGTGAGAGAGAGTAGAGGGTGGTAGAGAGAGTATGATGATGGGGGAGAGAAAGTAGGTGGCAGGAGAGGGAGAGAGAGGGGGAATGGGAATGTGTGTAAGAGAGACAAAGTAGGGGATGGGAGAGAAGAGAGAGAGTAGGGGATGGGGGAGAGAAATTAGGTGGTAGGAGAGGGAGAGGGAGAGGGAGAGAGATAGGGGGGATAAGAGTGTGTGTGAGAGATCTAAAGAGTTGGGGATGGGAGAGGAGAGGGGGTGAGAGAGGTAGAGAGAGTAGGTGGTGGGAGAGGGAGGGTGAGAGAGAGTAAAGGATGGGAGAGAGTAGGAAGAGAGAGAGGGAGGGGATGGGAGAGAGAGTAGGGAGGATAGAGAGTAGGGAGGATGGGGAGTGATGTGTTTTGAGATAGTGCGTACGTGCTATAGTGCGTACACACTATCTCAAATCACCAAAAAATGGTCAAAAACCAACCTTGGGGCCCATTTCATCCATTTTTAACTTTTGGTCTGTTATGCTCTCTTTATTTCGACAGAAAACACAGGTTTCAACATCTAGCAAACACTATTTCAACACTTTTGGAAGCTAGCAAACACCAAATTCAATCATTGGATACATGATTTGAAGAATTTTTGAATACTCTTTTAATAGAAAAGGTTAGTGCAATCCATTTTAAATATTGTTTGTCGATATATAGATACAAATTTGATTATAATTTGATATGTTATGTAATATATAGTGAATTCATTAAAAATTGTATGTTTGAATGAAATTTTATTTCGAAATGGTTAGAAATTTGACAAGTCATTTGATATATATTGTGTATTCATTCAAATAATTATAATTTTTATATGTAATTGAATAATTTGTAATTTACACATTTTAAGTAATTCGGATGTTTGAATAATTTGACATGTAGAAATCATCATCATGCCAAGGAAGAAACCAAAGATTCAAACAAATGCAGATAGGGAGAGAGATTTGACAATTAAAAGGGATAAAATGAAATTACTACGTGAACAAAGAAAATTGCAAAGAAATTATGAAGAATTCACTTTCGAAGAGGATCAAGAACCACCAGTAGAAAGAAACAAGGAGGAAGAATTAGAAAGACAAAGAGGACGAATGAGATTGTTATGCTTAAGAAGACAATTGAATTGTGAAGCTACACCATCCTCCAATGTTGGAGTCATATTGTCTGCTACACCATCTTTGAATGTTGGAGTCATATCATCCACTACACCATCTTCCAATGTTGAAGTCATATCATCCTCTCATGTTGAAGAGACACTAATTTATAGATCCGACGATATACACACTCCATCATGTCATGTTGAAAGCACAACATCAACACATCAAGTAGGTGATATTCCATCTTTTACATCTTATTGCCAAGGCACATCATCTTTAGTTCAAGGTACACAATACACTCAACCTTATATTGATGTTCAAAATGTTGAGAGAATTGAAGAGATTAGAACACCTTCTAGAATTCATTTTAGAAAACCAAAATATTTTATTGATATTGATACTAACATTTTGAAATCAATGCCTGACAAGATTAGCAAGCGTACTTGTCAAAAAAAAGTTAATCATATGTGGAGATTATTTTTTGAAGAATTAAATATTACAGGTCAATACCAATTATTTGTTGAAATGATGAGGAATTTGAAATTTAGGCCTATCATGAAGATTCTTGGGCTAAGAATGATGGATGATTCAAATGAAAGAAATATTGTAAAGAATCTAATGAGTGCTTATGACAAAGTGGGTTCTAAATCATGCACCAAAGATAGTAATATCACAAGACGAGTACTCACATTGACAATAGTAAGTAGCCAAATGAAGAAAGCTCAACTCATGAGAAAGACAAGCAAAACATTAAAAATTGGTAGAGGTACCTTAAGGAGAGCCATGCTAAGGCGTGAGAGATTAGAAGATCCAACAAAAAATGAGTTATGGATATTGAGTGGTAGACTGCCGCGAAAGGATAAAAAAATTAGTGAAGCCTTCAAATCATTGATCGAAGATTTTTAGAAAAATAACACACGTGTTTCTCCTAATCAAAGAGATGTTGTAAGAAGGAGGATTGGTAGCCGAAATCACGAGCCACATGCGAAACATTTTTTGGACTCAACTCAAACACAATTTTTTGCAAAATTTATTGGTATGTATCCTCAAATTTGAATAAGTCAAAGATTTTTTGAGATGGGTAAACCTTTTTATGTGAAAATAAATCACACACACACAACTTGTTGTTGTAGGATACATATTGAATTTTCTAACTATTTTGATGTTTTTAGGCACATATGCGTAGTTTTGCATTCTCAGTTTGTTTTGCAGGATTGTGACATAAAAGAGCCACCAAGATATTCAAGGGAATTCATATCCAACATTTTATGTGAAATAAGGGACAGCCAACAATTTTACAAGACATCATGCTTGGATGGTACGTGCTTATTTTGTGGTTCTTTGCAACTTTTATCAACTTGTCAACATATGGATAGTACACATGCAATTGGAAATGAAATAGTAGATTACGAAAAATTCAAGACAGTGACATATGCTCTAAAAGATGGGAAACATGGTAAAAGATGTGATCTAGTTATTGAAAAGATTCCAGTGTATGAGTTCATGAATATTTTTCGTGAAAAGATTATGTACAAGTATGCAAGGCATAACCATAGAGCTTGATGGTTGGATTTGCAATTCAAGCTGTGCAAGGATACGTTTCCATTGGATACCGTTGTTTTGGTTGTAGATTTTGCAGAGAACTACACACTACAACCAAAAAATGAGGTGCAAGCAAAGTATTATACATCTCAACAGGTTTCTATATTTGTTCACATAACATTCATGCATTCACCTACAAGTACGGAGGATGACATGAAGATTTTGAGGGAGTACCATTTTTACATCAGTGATGATCGATCACATTCTATGAATTTTGTACATGGTTGTTTTCAACTATTTTATGGAGATTTGGCTAACAGGGGCATATCATATCGTCAACACATTATTTGGTCAGACAATTGTGCATCTCAATTCAAGAATGCATGGATGTTCTATTGGTTGAGTAGGATGCACAAGTTGTGTAGAACTCAATATATGTGGAATTTCACAAAGGCTGGTCATGGTAAGGGAGAGCACGATGGTGCAGGTACATGCATTAAAAAAGCCTTGGCTCATGAAGAACTAAAGTACAAAGATGGAGCAATATTGATAGATGCAAAATCCATCATCCAATGGTGTAATGCTACAATGGGTCCAGGTAAGGAAGGTGAGTCTACAGTTCGTAAATTTTTTTGGTTGATAGATAATACTAACATTGCACCATATCAAGATTGTTGCACACTAATAGGATCTAGTGAGTTGCACTCTTTTAGAAGCTCTGATGCAAGTTCATGGAGTATCCACACACAAAAAATGGCATGGTATTATCCATCATGTGCAGAGGAAAATTGGGATGACTATGAGTCAACTGAATGGGTGGACAAATGGGATATACGGGTTTTGGACACAATTGACACCTATCGTCCCCCACAAGCACTGGAAATGGTAGAGATGGATTCATCTATTGACTTTGACCGCTTGTCAGATTTAGTGCAACATAGTAATATATATATATATATATATATATATATATCGTTGTAATTTCAATATGTAACTTTATAACTTTTACCCAAGTATTTTTGAATTAATGATCGTATTTTGTATATTTGTCACTGCAGGCCATGTTTTTCCTATTATTGCACCTGAAGACAATGAAGAAGGGATAGATTATTATTTGTGTCATTGTGTTGAAGCCAAACAAAAATTGGATCACTCGGTTATAGATGGTGAAGGTTTTGAGTACCATGTCAGTGCAGTGGTTGTAACAGGCACATGGCTTAGACGATATCCTATGAAGAATCCTAACTTGTGGTTATTCGAGGATTGGCAAATAGAGAGGAAGATTCTTCATTATTCAAACCTTGTTGTCGCATCAAATGTCCACTTGATAAAATATGGTGGAAAATCACATAATAAGATTCTTTGGAAAGTTCGCGAGTCAGACCATGAGGCAATACTTGAGACATTAAAATGTTGAGCAAATCCAGTTGGCTCATTAGATTGAATTGGGAGAGAGAGAAAAAGTGATCAATTGGATCCAAATACAATGTTACAACCTCTTCCCCCAGACTATCACATGACTAAGGTGGACCGTATTGTTATGATGTGTAAGTGATGAGATTTAGTTTTGATTTGTTTAGAATATAGATACATTATTTGAATTTATATTAGATTCTTTAATAGGACCCATTTTTTTAATCTTATCTTAGATTTGTTAGTGTGCTAATTCTTCATTTGTAGGTCACCAAAGAAGAGGGCTAATAAAGTTTACGCACAAGTGATAAAGGGTTAGATGCCAAAATCATTTGCAAAATGGTATTATCAATTCACATCCTCAATATTTATTAGTGTTCTTTGTTGAAGTACCATTGCATGCTAATCATCTTATGCCTAGAATTGCAGAGGTTAAATTATGTCAATACTAAGGTTTGTAGCATCAATACTAAGGTTTTTAGCATCAATTGGTCATGCTAAGTATAGTAGTTGTATCATGAATCCTTTTGAACCAATATGACTAAGATTCTCGAAAGAAGACTAAATCATATCATCTGTCTACTCCCTCTTTATATAAGAGTTTGTCAAACAATGAGAATGAAACATTGATTATTACTCCCCCCTCAATGTAAAATTCTCATTGATTCCATTTTGTAAAGTTTTAAGTCACTATCAACCTCTATATCATTGTATTCTTCTTATCATCAAATTACACAACAATGAGAATATGAAAAATGACTTCTTCACATGAACCTGACAATTATAAATGCTACACCTTAATAAATTTTTGGGCTTGGTCTTTACCATTCGAGCTTATAATACAATACATTGGCTTCATTTGTATTTGGAAGTATTTATTATGTTTGTTCCAAAAGTCATTCTTTATTTGCCAATATGAAAATGCGACTATCATGAAAGGCATAGTCTTATAATTTGTAATTTGTATAATGGTATAAAAGCTTGGTTGTGGGTTTGAATCCATTGCCCCCATGAACCTCCTTCTCATGCATTTATTCTATTTATTCTTCTACCTCCTCCTCCGCTTGGCCATTTTGCAACACCATTTGGATGGAACTCTAGCCTTCCTTAAAACCATTATACATGACCTCTCCTTCTTGAAGATATTCTATAAAAAGTTCCTCAACCCTTGAACCTTTCAAAACCCCAATCTCAATGGAAAGCTTCTATACCAAAGGAACTAGTAGATCCGGTTCTTTAAGAGAAAGAGACAACAAATCCAATTTTCTAGTGACTAGATGGAAAATTGGGGAAATCATTTCAATTAGTTGTAAAGTGAAATGAATTATAAGTAAACTATATCAATATAATAAGTAGCTTAGTAATTATATCAATAATAATCTAGCCTATTGAGGTACATAATACTTCTCAATTAAACTTGTGTTAATTCAATATTAATTTTGTAATTAACTATAATTTCAGTATTTATGTACAGGGGGTGACTGAGAAAACTATTTGAGGTCCAATTTGAAAATATATTTGTAAGGATCTCGACCAAGGTTCACAACTTCGATGATTAATACATTCATTCAGGCTAGAACCTCACTACAAAAAAATAATATATAAAAAAGGTAGTGAATAACGTCATGTCTAGACCCAAATCAACCAATGAAAGTCAAATCAGCATAATGTGGAACAACAATATATGCATTGAGTGGGTTGTCATAGAAAAGCTTCAGAATAAAATTCATGTCTAGAATTAAAAGACCTTAAAGAAAATTTATGCTTGTAACACAAATGGCCATTCAAAATTGAATATGATTACAATATGTGAAATAGCATTACGAGAACTTGTAATGCTCTTGTGAACATTGTGTTAATTCTTGTAAGAATCCCTAAGATGCTTGTTATACTCAAAATTTTGTTGAAATTGAATTAATTTTTATCTTGTCGGTTAATTGGCTTAGGGTGATATATGCTTCTTGGATGGAAAAATGAGTTCATGATTAACTCTGTATTAAGATTCATAGCATCTTCTAGTTATTTGCAAAGGAAATTTATAAATTAAGCTAATGTCATATGGCTTTCTTGAGAAAGATGTCTGTGTTCTTATTGATGGGTACTAATGACTGTCCACGTTTAGTTCTTCAATATCCTATTTGACAAGCTTTCCATAGACATTTCTTTGCCATACTAAGTATTTTTGAAAACATATTTGAGTAGAAGCACTATAGTAGATACTACATGATGTTTTAACAAATAAAGTAATGGGTTAAAGACTATTATTTGGGTATGTGCAAGATCATGGTGTACCAAACTATGGCCTTAAGTGGCAGTGAAAAATCAACAAATCAGGTTTATGTCAACTTGACACATAATTTTGAAGTGGTTATGGACTTTATATCAAAAAATTGTAAGAAAATAATTTGTAAAAAATTGAATGTAGTTTCTAAACTACTAGGCCTTATCAGGAGAAAAAAATAATTGATTCGTCAAAAGTTTGAATTTTAATGCAGTACTAAGAAAATTTCAGGGCGAAAATAAAAAGTAGGTCTATGTCTGACCACCTTAATCAAAATCAAATCATAATATTTTTTTAATATAATTATAGATATGAAAACTAGACTCATGCCCGGATGTGATGCATATTTTTTGATATTTTTATTTCAAATAAATAATTAAATATGAATTTTCTACCAAAACTTTTTCGGATTAAAAAAAGTCCCGTGTCTGACCACACTAACTAATAGAAAATTTGATCAAATTTTTCTTTTTTTGTTTTTTTCTTATACTAGGTGAAGTATAGAATGTGACACAACTTTTAGATTTAAAAAATGTTATACCGTTTGAAAGTTATAGCTATTTTTCATTCAGTATGTCAATCAGCACTTTACAATAATCTTCATTGATAATTAACTAATAAATACTTATCGAACTCAGAATTTGACAGAAATTATATTGATGGAATCTAGAGAGCGATATTAAAAAACTCATTTTATTTCATTCAATTTCGATCAAAAAAACATTGTCAGACGGCTACCCGAAGTCTGAGTATCACTAAAACTCTCTATAAACACGTCTTTGGGGTTGACCGGGCAGGCTTGGTAAATACCAAGCCTGATCGGATATCCGATTTGACATCGGATATCCGATATGGCTCAGTAGTCAAATTCCAAAAATTTTCAAATTTTCGAGGGAAATTCGATTTAAACGTTCTAGTTTTTTATTTTTAAATTATTTCACTTATATTAATATGTAAAGGCATATTTTAATATATTATATATATATAATAACGTAATGTAAACATACAAGATATAATCTAGTAATATATAATAATATCTTATGTTAATCTTATTACAATCTATAAATATAATATATATTATTATTATTTTTACTAAATATAATAAAGTAATTTATATATATATATATATAAAATACGTATTATATATTATTATATTAATATGTATGTTATTAATATATACAATAACGTAATATTTTCATTAAATGTAATATGTATTATATATTATTATATTAATATGTATAATAATATAATATTTATATAACAACGTAATATTTTTATTAAATATAATATATATTATAAATATTATTATATTAATATGTATGTTATTAATATATTTATATAATAATGTAATATTTTCATTAAATATAATAATGTAATATGTATATGTATATATATATATATATATATATATATATTATATTGATATGTATATTATTAATATGTATATTATTAATATATAAGAGTAAAAGGAGGTCATAGGGTGACCTATAACCCTCTTTGACCCATTAAACGACGATATATGTCTCTAGGGGTCCTAGGAACCCTAGGGACATATGTCATCCTTTAATGGGTCAAAGGGGGTCCCTTTGACCCATTAAATGATGACATATGTCCCTAGGACCCCCAGGGACATAGCCGAATCGTTCATATCGGTCAAAGGGGGTCATAAGGTGACCTATGACCCCGTTTGACCCATTAAACGATGACATATGTCTCTAAGGGTCCTAGGACCCCTAGGGACATATTCGAATGGGTATTATGGCTCAAAGGGGGTCATAGGTCTTTGACCCATTAAACGATGACATATGTCCCTAGGGGTCCTAGGACCCCTAGGGACATAGTCGAATCGTTCATATGGGTCAAAGGGGGTCTAAGGTGACCTATGACCCCCTTTGACCCATTAAATGACGACATATGTCCCTGGGGGTCCTAGGACCTCCAAGGACATAGTCGAATCATTCATATGGGTCAAAGGGGGTCATAGGGTGACCTATGACCCCCTTTGACCCATTAAATGACGACATATGTCCCTAGGAGTCCTAGGACCTCTAGGGACATATTCGAATGGGTAATATAGGTCAAAGGGGGTCATAGGGTGACCTATGACCCTCTTTGACCCATTAAACGACGACATATGTCCCTAGGAGTCCTAGGACCCCTAGGGACATATTCCAATCGTTCATATGGGTCAAAGGGGGTCATAGGGTGACCTATGACCCTCTTTGACCCATTAAACGACGATATATGTCTCTAGGGGTCCTAGGACCCCTAGGGACATATTCGAATGGGTAACATGGGTCAAAGGGGGTCATAGGGTGACCTATGACCCTCTCTGAATCATTAAACGATGACATATTTCTCTAGGGGTCCTTGGACCCCTAGGGACATATTCGAATTGTTCATATGGGTCAAAGGGGGTCATAGGGTGACCTATGACCCCCTTTGACCCATTAAACGATAGCATATGTCCCTAGGGGTCCTAGGACCCCTAAGGACATATTCAAATAGGTAATATGGGTCAAATGGGGTCATAGGATAACCTATGACCCTCTTTGACCCATTAAACGATGACATATGTCCCTAGGGGTCCTCAGACCCCTAGGGACATATTCGAATCATTCATATGGGTCAAAGAGGGTCATAGGGTGACCTATGGCCCTCTTTGACCCATTAAACGACGACATATGTCCCTAGGGGTCCTCGGACCCCTAGGGACATATTCGAATTGTTCATATGGGTCAAAGGGGGTCATAGGGTGACCTATGACCCTCTTTGACCCATTAAACGATGACATATGTCCTTAGGGGTCCTAGGACCCCTAGGGACATATTCGAATCGTACATATGGGTCAAAAGGGGTCATAGGGTTACCTATGACCCCCTTTGACCCATTAAATAATGACATATCTCTCTAGGGGTCCTAGGACCCCTAGGGACATATTCGAATGGGAATTATGGGTCAAAGGGGGTCATAGGGTGACCTATGACCCTCTTTGACCCATTAAACGACAACATATGTCCTTAGGGGTCCTTGGACCTCAAGAGACATATTCGAATGGGTAATATGGGTCAAAGGGGGTCATAGGGTGACCTATGACCCTCTTTGACCCATTAAACGACGACATATGTCCCTAGGGGTCCTAAGACCCTAGGGACATATTTGAATTGTTCATATGGGTCAAAGGGGGTCATAGGGTGACTTATGACCCCCTTTGACCCATTAAACGACGACATATATCCAAATGGGTAATATGGGTCAAATTGGGTCATAGGTTACCCTATGACCCTCTTTGACCCATTAAACGATGACATATGTCTCTAGAGGTCCTAGGACCCCTAGGGACATATTTGAATCGTTCATATGGGTCAAAGGGGGTCATAGGTCACCCTATGACCCTCTTGACCCATTAAACGACGATATATGTCTCTAGGGGTCCTAGGACCCCTAGGGACATATTCGAATGGGTAATATGGGTCAAAGGGGGTCACTTTGACCTATTAAACGATGACATATGTCCCTAGGGGTCCTCAGACCCCAAGGAACATATTCGAATGGGTAATATGGGTCAAAGGGGGTCATAGGGTGACCTATGACCCTCTTTGACCCATTAAACGATGACATATGTCCCTAGGGGTCCTAGGACCCTAGGGACATATTCAAATCGTTCATATGGGTCAAAGGGGGTCATAGGGTGAGCTATGACCCCCTTTGACTCATTAAACGACGACATATGTCCCTAGGCGTCCTAGGACCCCTAGGGACATATTTGAATCGTTCATATGAGTCAAAGGGGGTCGTAGGGTGAGCTATGACTCCCTTTGACCTATTAAACGACGATATATGTCCCTAGGGGTCCTAGGACCCCTAGGGACATATTCGAATGGGTAATATGGGTCAAATGGGGTCATAGGGTAACCTATGGCCCTCTTTGACACATTAAATGACGACATATGTATCTAGGGGTCCTAGGACCCCTAGGGACATATTCGAATCGTTCATATGGGTCAAAGGGGGTCATAGGGTGACCTATGACCCTCTGGACCCATTAAACAACAATATATTTTTCTAAGGGTCCTAGGAACCCTAGGGACATATTCGAATGGGTAATATGGGTCAAAGGGGGTCATAGGGTGACCTATGACTGTCTTTGACCCATTAAACGACGATATATGTCCCTAGGGGTCCTAGGACCCCTAGGGACATATTCGAATGGGTAATATGGGTCAAAGGGGGTCATAGGGTGACCTATGACCCTCTTTGACCCATTAAATGAAGACATATGTCCCTAGGGGTCCTAGGACCCTAGGGGCATATTCGAATGGTTCATATGGGTCAAAGGAGGTCATAGGGTGACCTATGACCCCAATTGACCTATTAAACGACGACATATGTCCCTAGGGGTCCTAGGACCCCTAGGGACATATTTGAATCATTCATATAAGTCAAAGGGGGTCATAGGGTGACCTATGACCCCTTTTGACCCATTAAATGATGACATATGTCCGTAGGGGTCCTAGGACCCTAGGGACATATTCGAATGGTTCATATGGGTCAAAGGGGGTCATAGGGTGACCTATGACCCCCTTTGACCCATTAAACGATGACATATGTCCCCAGGGGTCCTAGGACCCCTAGGGACATATTTGAATTGTTCATATGAGTCAAAGGGGGTCATAGGGTGACTTATGACCCCCTTTGACCCATTAAACGATGACATATGTCCCTAGGGGTCCTAGGGGTAGCCCTAAAGACATATTCGAATGGGTAATATGGGTCAAATGGGGTCATAGGGTAACGTATGACCCTCTTTGACCCACTAAACGATGACATATGTCTCTAGGGGTCCTAAGACCCCTAGGGACATATTCGAATCGTTCATATGGGTCAAAGGGGGTCATAGGGTTACCTATGACCCTCTTGACCCATTAAACAATGATATATGTCTCTAGGGGTCCTCGGACCCCTTGGGACATATTCGAATGGGTAATATGGGTCAAAGGGGGTCATAGGGTGACCTATGACCCTCTTTGACCCATTAAACGACGACATATGTCCCTAAGGGTCCTAGGACCCCTAGGGACATATTCGAATGAGTAATATAGGTCAAATGCGGTCATAGGGTAACCTATGACCCTCTTTGACCCATTAAACAATGACATATGTCTCTAGGGGTCCTAGGACCCCTAGGGACATATTCGAATCGGTCATATGGGTCAAAGGGGGTCATAGGGTGACCTATGACCCTCTTGATGCATTAAACGACGATATATGTCTGTAGGGGTCCTAGGACCCCTAGGGACATATTCGAATGGGTAATATGGGTCAAAGGGAGTCATAGGGTGACCTATGACCCTCTTTGACCCATTAAACGATGACATATGTCCCTAGGGGTCTTCGAACCGTAAGGGACATATTCGAATGGGTAATATGGGTCTTTGACTCATTAAACGATGACATATGTCCCTAGGGGTCCTGGGACCCTAGGGACATATTCCAATAGTTCATATTGGTCAAAGGGGGTCATAGGGTGACCTATGACCCTCTTTGACCCATTAAACACAAACATATGTCCCTAGGAGTCCTGGGACCCCTAGGGACATATTTGAATCATTCATATGAGTCAAAGGGGGTCATAGGGTGACCTATGACCCCCTTTGATGCATTAAACGACGACATATGTCCCTAGGGGTCCGAGGACCCCTAGGGACATATTCGAAAGGGTAATATGGGTCAAATGGGGTCATAGGGTAACCTATGACCCTCTTTGACCTTTTAAATGACGACATATGTCTCTAGGGGTCCTAGGACCCCTAGGGACATATTCGAATCATACATATGGGTCAAAGGGGGTCATAGGGTGACCTATGACCCTCTTTGACCCATTAAATGATGATATATGTCTCTAGGGGTCCTAGGACCCCTAGGGACATATTCGAATGGGTAATATGGGTCAAAGGGGGTCATAGGGTGACCTATGACCCTCTCTGACTCATTAAACGACAAGATATGTCGCTAGGGGTCCTGGGACCCCTAGGGACATATTCGAATGGGTAATATGGGTCAAAGGGGGTCATAGGGTGACCTATGACCCCTTTTGACCCATTAAACAATGACATATGTCTATAGGGGTCCTAGGACCCCTAGGGAGATATTCGAATGAGTATTATGGGTCAAAGGGGGTAATAAGGTGACCTATGACCCTCTTTGACCCATTAAATGACGACATATGTCCTTAGGGGTCTTCGGACCCCAAGGGACATATTCGAATGGGTAATATGGGTCAAATGGGGTCATAGGGTGACCTATGACCCTCTTTGACCCATTAAATGATGACATATGTCCCTAGGGGTCCTAGGACCTTAGGGACATATTCTAATCGTTCATATGGGTCAAAGGGGTTCATAGAGTGACCTATGACCCCCTTTGACCCATTAAACAACAACATATGTCCCTAGGGGTCCTAGGACCCCTAGGGACATATTTGACTCGTTCATATGAGTCAAAGGGGGTCTTAGGGTGACCTATGACCCCCTTTGATGCATTAAATGACGACATATGTTCCTAAGGGTCCTAGGACCCCTAGGGACATATTCGAATGGGTAATATGGGTCAAATGGGGTCATAGGGCAACCTATGACCCTCTTTGACCCTTTAAATGATGACATATGTCTCTAGGGGTCCTAGGACCCCTAGGGACATACTCGAATCGTACATATGGGTCAAAGGGGGTCATAGGGTGACCTATGACCCTCTTGACCCATTAAACGATGATATATGTCTCTAGGGGTCCTAAGACCCCGAAGAACATATTCGAATGGGTAATATGGGTCAAAGGGGGTCATAGGGTGACCTATGACCCTCTCTGACCCATTAAACGACAAGATATGTCGCTAGGGGTCCTAGGACCCCTAGGGACATATTTGAATGGGTAATATGGGTCAAAGGGGGTCATAGGGTGACCTATGACCCCCTTTGACCCATTAAACGACGACATATGTCTCCAGGGGTCCTAGGACCCCTAGGGACATATTCGAATGGGTATTATGGGTCAAAGGGGGTCATAAGGTGACCTATGACCCTCTTTGACCCATTAATCGACGACATATGTCCCTAGGGGTCCTTGGACCCCAAGGGACATATTCGAATGGGTAATATGGGTCAAAGGGGGTCATAGGGTGACCTATGACCCTCTTTGACCTATTAAATGACGACATATGTCCCTAGGGGTCCTAGGACCCCTAGGGACATATTTGAATCATTCATATGAGTCAAAGGGGGTCATAGGGTGACCTATGACCCCCTTTGATCCATTAAACGACGATGTATGTCCATAGGGTTCCTAGGACCCCTAGGGACATAGTCGAGTCATTCATATGGGTCAAAGGGGGTCATAGGGTGACCTATGATCCCCTTTGACCCATTAAATGACGACCCTCTTTGTATTATATATTATTATATTAATATGTATAATAATATAATATATATATATAAAAACGTAATATTTTTATTAAATATAATATATATTATAAATATTATTATATTAATATATCTATATAATAACGTAATATTTTAGGATATACCATTTATACTATTTTAGGATAATAATTATAATATAAATAAACACTAAATATTAATATTATTATACGTATAGTAATAATAATAATACTATTATAGCTATAATAATAATATATATTAATACTATATATTGTAGCTTAATATAAATAAACACTATATATTTACACTATTATATCTATATTAATAATATTAATACTATTATAGGTATAATAATAATATTGATACTATAGGTATATTAATACTATTTTAGATTAATATTATTGATATTTTATACTAATACTAATATACTATTAACTTAGTTATAAATTAAAGTCGTTTGCCTCCAAATATTTTTATAATATTAATATTATTGTGGCAAAGGAGGGAAACCTTAGCAAGTTTTCCCCCCAATAGTCCTTTTCCTATATCGGATATCCGATTATACTGGCATCAATTTCAAATATTTGACTGTCCCTACAGACCCGACAACATTACTTTTTTACCTCTTTTTTCACGAGATTTGTAAAAAGTCGTGTTTTGGGGCCCAACCAATCGAAAAGAATTCGAAAATATAACCTTGGGTGTTCGAATTTGTCATCTGAATGGGGAGCAACAGTCGTCAAAAGAATAAACGTATAAGGAAGATATCCAATGAAGACATTGCAGCATATAGGGAAAAGGACAAAATGAAACACCAAAAAAAAAGACAAGGTATGCTAAATATCAATCAAGTTTACGATGAATTAATAGAAGGTGAAATCATAGAGTCAGATAATGAAAATGTACAGTTGGGGAATGAAAATGTACCTATTGAAAATGATAATGCAGAAATTGAAAATGTAGAGATTGAAAATTTTGAAGAAGAAATGCCACCAAGTCATAATCCAAATTGCATAATTGACCATGTCGAAGATGACAATGCATAGGAACTTAATGCACAAGAACCTTACATATCTCCTAATTATAATCGACATGAAGGTTCTAAAACACCAAAATGGATAATTGAAATTGATGAAACGATTATGACTAGTTTGGAAGGAAAAGAATCAGAAAGAACCATTCGGTTATGGGCTTCAAGACTATATCAGATGTTTTTCGGCAACAAGACAGTGGTAGAGCAATGTCAGCTTTTCATGCACTTATTAAAGATGCAAAAGATGAGACCTATGCTTCCCAAATTGAAAATTCGTGTCAATAAAAAGTTGGAAAGAAATGCCATTATTGTGAAGAATCTTTTCAGTGCTCTCAATAGCGTTGGGAAAAATAGCAGAGAGAAGGATAATAAAGCTGCTCAAAGGGTTATTACAACCTCTTTGGTAAGTCATCATTTGAGAAAGGGTAGATATATGAGACAAACTTGTATTGATTTGAATCTAAATCGTACTACTTTGAGAAGAGCACTTAGTCGACGAGAGAAAATTGATGATCCTCTTCAAAATGAAACATGGGCATTTGGTGGGAGACTTCCACGTTTTGATAAGAAGCTATCCGACAATGTGAAGGAAGAAATTATACAATTTTGGCACTCTAAATCATGAGTATCACCCAATGCTAAAGATGTCTTAAAGTTGAGAATTGGCATCAGAGACCGCACGCCACATCCTAAACACTATTTGGAGGTAAGTCAAACTATGTTGTTCAAACAATTTAGAAAGAGTCATCCAAGTGTTCATATATCACAAAGGGATTTTGAATCTTTGAAGCCATTTTATTGTGTGCCACTCAAAATTCGAAATACATGTTGTTGCAAATATCATGTTGAGTTTTCTATGCACCATGAACTATTATGCTCCATCCGTTCTACTTTGCATAGTAAAGAAATGTTGGAGGATTGTGGGGCTAGTGGGCTTCCAAAATCATCAAGAGACTTGTTAGATCAACTCTTATGTCCTAGAGTTGATGGTTGTTCCTTTTATAAAAATGCTTGCTTAAATGAGAAGTGTTCAGAATGTGGTGGCTTATCCAAGTTCGACACATGTTTCCATGAGGGGTGTGAACAAGATCTTGGAAATACAATAGTGAAAAAAAGGGTCTATGAAATGGTGAAATACACATTGAAGAGTGGGAGTGAGAGCTCTAGATGTGAATTGGTTGGAAAAGATATCAATGTGGCTAATTTTATTTCAGATTTCAAGGCAAATCTTTTTTACAAGTATGCAAGACATAGTCACAGGTCTCAGTGGTTGGATCAACAATTTAGAACGTGTAAGGAGACTTTTCCCATTGGCACTATTATATTAGTTGTTGATTTTCCTGAGAACTACACATTGCAACCTCAAAATGAGACACAATCTCAATATTACAACTCTATTCAGATTGCAATTTTTGTTCACATAACATATAGACATGCCCCTGATAGTGCGAAAGATAATCGAAAGATTATTAGAGAGTATCATTTTTATATGAGTGATGATAGATCTCACTCTCATGAGTTTGTGCAACATTGTTTCAAGAATTTTTTTTATTTCTTACAAGAGCATGCAATTGCTATGGATAGACATATAATTTGGTCAGATAACTGTACAGGTCAATTCAAGAATGCTCGCATGTTTTATTGGTTGTGTAGGATGCACCTAGAGAGAGGGGTGCCTCATATTTGGAGTTCTTTTGAGTCTTGCCATGGAAAAGGGGAACATGATGGAGCAGGGGCATGTGTGAAGAGAGCTCTAGTTAAGGAGCAACTGAAGATTTCAACAACAGAGCTTCTTGATGCTCGTAGCATTGTTGATTGGTGTAGTTTAGCATTATCACAGGGGGGGACTCTTAATTTAGTGGTACACAGGTTCTTTTGGTTGGTTGAGGAAGGGTCCATAGGTGATAGATCAGATTGTGCTACAGTGATAGACTCATAACAAATGCATTCATTTCGGAGCTCTAATTCTAGTACATGGACCATTTGGACACGACAACTAGCTTGTTTTTGTCGTACTTGTTTTCAGTGTGATTGGGATCACTATGAGTCAAGTGAGTGGGTGGACACATGGGCTCCACATTATCTTACTCCATTGTCTATCATACCCTCTATCAAAAATGATGACATGGAAAGTTCACTTGAGCATAATCATCTATCAGATCTACTTCAGCCAGGACATGTCTTTGCATTGGTTGCACCACAGGGGAATGATGAGAAATCTGATTATTGGTTAGCACGTTGTGTAAGAGGAAAACAAAAACTTGCACAACCGATCACAGATGATGATGGATTCACGTATCCTACTGGTTCAATGGTTGTTGCTGGAACATGGCTATGGACATACATGCTTAGAAGGAACGGAATTCTTGCATTCGAAGACTATCAGAAGCACAAAGTAATTCTCATATATTCGCATCTTATTATAGCAAAAAATGTAAAGTTATTGAAGCATCAAGGAAGACCAAAAGTAAAAGAACTTTTTACTATTGCTAATGCTGATCATGAAGCCTTGTTGGAGACCCTAAAACAGAGAGAGGACCCTATTGGAATACTTGACTAGGTATATATACTTCTTATGTTATTTTCTTCATAATGATTTAATGAATTTATGATTATCTTGTTTAATACAATAAGTTACTAATTTTTGTATGATATTGGACTGTAGGTACATCATGAAGAGTTGGAGGGGGGTGGTATTGGGGAGAATTTCTAAAATTTATGATGTATTATGATGTAAAATGTGTAGTTTTTTGTATATGGTTTTTGTATTTTGGTAGGTTCTTTGTAAGGAATTATAAGAGGAAGATATTGAACAAGTTCTTCCAAATCATATTTGCATGTGATACAAGGCTATAACGACAATTTTAAGAGCATTTATAACTATATGAAAGATAATTGCATGCGGATATCTTATTACAAATTTGGTTTTTTCCTTATTTGACATAAAGCTGACATTATGATTATTAAAACTATTTTTATCAAACTAATCAAATAAGAAAAATCCATAAAGTACGGATGAACAATTAGAATACTTGATTTCTTCCATTTTACAACCAACCATAGCATTTGAAAGCATAAAGAGTCATAATATTGTATAATGTTTTGAAAGACTTTCATATTGAAAAGTTGTATGAAGCACATTTGGGATAAGCCATAAAATCCATGAAAGAAGATAGCATGTAGGATAAGCAATTAAAGCCAATAAGCAAGATAGCACATGCATACTGACATGATATGAAGTTGGATATGAAGGCTATGAGTGGATGAGTCATTATAGGTATCAACAATCCCATCATAAATGAGATCTTGGATTTTATGTTTCAACACTATGGAATCTTTAGTTTTATGAAATTTTCTTCCATGGAGATTAATTTAAGAATGCCCCTTGTGTATGTAAAGGTCTTAAGGGAGATTAATTTAAGAATTCAATATTCTTCTCTAACCTTTTCTCAAGTTTAGAATTGATTTCTATCATGTGCTTAGAGAGATGAAGGTAAGAAAGATTATTTGTCTCTTCTAGCTCTTTGTATTGAACATATAGAAAGAGAGATGACAAGTGAACAAATTTAAGTGTAGTCAATAGATCAAGGAAACCATTTAGTGAAATAAATTCTTAGTATGCATATCATAGACCATGAAGTTAGAAAATACCAATAGCTCTAAGACCAAAGAGCCATTTTAAGTATGTTCAAGCACTAGAGACATAGAAAATCAAAGTCAATTTATGAAACTCCCCTTAGCAAAAAATGCAAACAAATATTTGCATTTGACATTTTGACTTGGTTGAAAAAGTTTGACAATAATTGATAATATTGCAAGCTTGATGTTCAAAAGCAATTTTTTTTCCAAGAAAGATAGTGACACATGGAGTAGTCTTCAAACAATCATCCATCATTTGCAGCCACCCCGTATCGAGGAGTCTCCAAGGTGCTCTAAGTGCATTTGGAGGTCGATCTTTCGAGGGTCATAACTCAGAGCTCGTGAGGGCTATTGATGAACTATCAAATGCTACAGGATGATGATCCTGAGGCCTAAAATAACCTATCTCATTTTCGAGAGATCACATTCTGTTTGGATTCAGCACAACGATCTCGCTCGATGCCAAAACTCGCAGTGTGCCTATTCAATGATAACCTTGTTTTACAATATGTAATTTCTTATGCGACTTCATAAGCTAAAAAAAAAAAAAAAAAAATTGTTGTGTTTTTAATAGTAAAATTTAGGGCATGACACATGATCCACGATAAATTGAACAATACTAGATACTAAATTAATATGTATATCATTGTGCACGTAAATGATAAAAATATATATCAAAATACATATATCCATAGACAAAATTTTACACAAATATATATCAAAGATCATGTATCCATAGACAAAGTACTCAAATATATATATATATATATATCAAAATACATAGATCCATATACAAAATGTGGCTGATCCTGCCATCAGAATGTGTATAATATCAATGTTTCTATATACAATGTGGCATATGCCATCTCAAAATGTCTCATGATGCATCCTACGAAAACTATACTATCCTAGGGTGCTGGTGGATGATCAAAATGCAGCCTCTTCGCTGCACTAGGTGGATCAGATGCCTCCTACATAAACAAAAAAGGAAAACCCAAAGTTAGACTACTAAATTTATATGATTCTACGTATCTAACATTGAATTTCTCAAATGCATAATGATCTTTTCCGTATTGGAGATTAATACTATCAAAATTTCATAATAAATACCTCTCTCGTCGACCTCCTGCACCGGTCAGGAGTCCTCTCGTATGCCCTCGGCAATGCTGGTACCTCTGTGATTGTGGGCTGTATATGTTCAAATACCTTTGTCAGACGAATCTAAAATTTAAACTATAACATTATAATTCATAGCATGCTAAATTTATAACATATTTAATCATGAATTCAAACTACAACTTACTATTGTAGGCTGCTCCTCAGGAGTGAGTGGCTGCATCATCAAATCTACATAATTGTCTCGTCGAACCTCATGTGCACTAGGAGTCTCCTATGAGATACAAAATAGAAGTTGTTAATATCACAAAAATTAGTTTTGAATTTATTTATGAAGATAAGTGATGCAAGAGAATCCCATGCTCATCAGGGGAACATTGAAGATCTAAGGCATTACAGAGGTCATGGAACATCTCTTGAAGTCAATTGGGTAATCCTTGCACCAATTATGGCTCATGGAAGCATAAAAAGTTATAATGTTGGACTCATATGTGGAAGAAAGTTGTAATTGGGCATGAGATAGGATTTTAGGATTTCATATGGTAGATGAGTCATTTGATAGGTTCATGTAGGTTGTCATGATCATATCTTGTCATTAGACAAGTCAAAACGTTCTAGAATTGAGTTTTGGGGTTTGAACAAGAAGGCCCTAGTTTTTAAGCCATTTTAAGGAGGGTTTTGAAGTTTGGGTGTTTAAGAGTGTGACCAAGACCTATAATCTTGAAAATCCTTAGTGTGTTGGTCCCTTTGTTGAAGCCTTGGTGTGTCTAATTCCTCCTCGTGTGTCCCAGAGTTGAAAGGTACATAAGTGGTGTCCAGAGATTTCTTGGTGAGGAAAGAAAGAGAATCAGTGAGTTGGCCCTTGGGAAGGAAGAAAACTTGTTGTAAAAATGCCTCCTAAAAATAAAATGGCTAGAGAACTTGAAGAATTGAGAGAAGAGTTGGAAAAAGAGAAAAGAGAGAGGAGAGAACTTGAAGCATCTAGAGTGAGGGAAGAAAGACAGATGAGAAGAGAGAGGCTGAAGCTTATTGCAAGGATAGAATCCTTAGAAAAGGAAAGGCAAGAACCTAGAGGAGAAGAGGTTAGAGGAAGAAATCATGGAGAGAACCATGAAGAAAAAGAGGTTGGTAATGCAAGGCAAGAGCATGAGACAACAAATGATCCTGAAGAAAGGAGATTTATGAGAATCATTAAGGTAGTACAAGGTAATGGTGGGAAGAACCATATTGATTTTCCAATATACCAGGGTAAAATGGATAGTGAAGAAGTGCTAGGGTGGATAGCGGCCCTTGAGAACTACTTTGATCATGAAGACATAGAGGCAGATAAGAAGGTAAAAGTAGCAACAGCAAGACTGAGAGGAACATCACTCACTTGGTGGACTAGTGTTCAGAATGAGAGAGAGGAAAGGTGGTGTAGGGCACCTAACCTATGTGGCAGGGGGGAATAAGTATCTCTATTTCCAGACACCTTGCCACTCCATGAAAGCGAGGATTCAAGCAGATTAGGAAGTTGGAATAAAGGTTTGGTCCATATTTTACAAGTTGGTCTATTTTTTGTAATAAAGGCACATGTAAGGCCCACAAGCATTTTTTTGTGGTTATAAACCAAGTGACTCCATGGGACCAAAAGGCCTTAGAATAGGGTATTTAGAGTCTAAACAGTATTAGCAAAAAGTGGTTGTTTGTTTGTTTTATGGTTGGGAACGCCTATATGGTTGTTCCAATGGTCATGTAGACCTTTATATATGTCATATATGATCTCAGTTGAAAGGGGCAGATCAGAGTGTATGGTGGTTTGGAGAAAAAACAATAAAAACTTCAATTTTCTAGAAATTTACTTAGTTGCATTTAATAAATCCATATGACCAATTTTGAGTCAATGGAATAGTTTAGAAAGTTAGGGAATGCATTAAAACTATAGTTTGAAATTTGAATTTCAAATTCAAACGGTCATATTAGTTTTGGATGGAAAGTAGTAATTTGGTATTTGTTTGATTAAATAAACCTTTGTAACCAACTTGGTCAGTTGGACAGGTGCATATAAGCCTATTTAAGTTGTAATAAACATATGCAAGACATGAATCATTATTGGTATGGAAAAAATCATAGAAATTGTATAGAAAAACAATCATACTTTCCTCTGCATCAATTAAAAAAATAAAAAATAAATGATACTTATACATACAATGGGGCTCTCTGTGCGAATGCAAATTCCTGATGATCTAGGACGCCAAATCTGTACAGGCTCATCGCCAATAGCCACACCCTATATACAATAAATAATGTAATTAAATGAGATCACCAAAAACATTTTACAAGAATGCATCAATATTTAATCAATTAGAAAACATCTAATTACCTTTCCTTTGTCAATGCATGCTGGCTCACCCCCCGCACTTTGTCCCCCCGGGGCAGGTGGTATCTGCAAGATAAAAGAAAGATTAGCAACCATATATGCTACAATATCAAATAGAAAAAAGAAATGCGAACACAATATAATGTACTATAGATGTCTCAAGGCCAAATGAAATGACCGAGAGTGTAGCATCATCTATCTGTCTGAGCTCCTCCTCGGTCATCAACTAAACATGAATGAAGATCACATACATGTAAAAGTCAGTATGGCTTAAAAATTAAAATTACTCTATTATAAAAATTAACTTTAAATCACATATGTCATAACAAAAAAATGTATACACGTACCGACACCGAAGGAGTCCATGCCTCTGCATTCCCCTCCTCTCGCGCATCAGGGTTTGTAGCCTCTCCACGTGCATCTGGTGTATCCTCGTCTAATACAAAATGATACTCAGGAAGATCTCCTATGGGACCCAGGAAAATATTCTTGCATGCAATGCAAGTGTGAGGCACACAAACATGTGATGAGCTAGCCGATGATGAACTGGCACCAACATCATCAACATGAGGAGGCAAGACTGACCTAGCCTGAGATATCATTAGGCTACTTAGCCTATGAATGGCTCTGATGGTCTGAGAGCTAGTCTCTACCATAATATTTGAATGCTGCACTCGAGGAGGGGGGGAGATATCAGGGGGGGGGACAAAAGTGCCAAGTTTCTTCTGCTGGGAAGAGGGTCTATCCTGAGGAGCTCCTAGTCCTAAGCCCATGTTGGGCTTCATGCTCCAATAGTTCACTTTAAGTTTCAACACAAATTCTGCATATAATTTTTTAAGGAAATAAAATGGTATGTCTAAATTGCCATGTGGAGGGATATCAAAGACCATCCACCAACGGTCCCAAAAATTTGCACGTATGGCATCATTTGTGCACCATTTAATCGATAGTTTGGTTTTTTTTGGGTCAACTGGTATACCCGTTTTTGGGTTAGCAAAAAGGCTTGCCAAATCGTCTTTGGTTATGTTGAGGGCCACAACCTCATCATAATCCAAACCATCATCAAACATCTGGTGCATTTCATCACGCTAACGAAGAGCGGCATTTTGTTGGTTTGTAAGAGTTTCAATGTTATCCACTATGGTGTTTAACGTGTATAACATAGGAGCCAGTGCAGGTACATTATTATATGTTCTATGCAAACCTCTCAACTCAGTGAGATTTTCATTTATCAAATCCTTGATTCGAGGAGGGTTTTGAGGAGGTAGAGGATCATTTGGTGGACGGTTTTGTGGGGATACTGGATCGTTTGGTGGTGGGTTGCGAGGAATATTATTCCCTGCCTCAGTGTCATCATTTTGATTAGCCATTCCTATTGAATTGCAAAATGTAATATATATTAAAAAAAAATCTAAATTTTAACCATTTTTGTCAAAAAAACCCTAGATTCAACTAAAACAAACAAAATCTTGTTAAAATCTATTAAATTTAGGTTAAAAATGAGTCGGGGGGGGGGGGGGGAACATACCTGATATCTGATATCCGATTTGCTATCTGATATCCGATTTATTATCTGATATCCGATCTGACTGGCCCAAATTCGCATGAAAATAAGGGCCGCGGGTCTGTGATTTTGTGTTTAATCCATGCACAGGTATCAGATATCCGATATTATAATATATATAATATAACATATATATATATATTACATTTTATATATTTTTATATTATATTTTATATTTATTATATTAATTTACTATATATTATAATATAAAATATTATTATTATACTATATTATTATAATTTTTTATTATATATTATATTATAAGATATTACTTTTTATTATTATATTATATTATATATATATTATATTACATTACTATATATTATAATATATGAAATATTATATTATATTATTATAATATAATATGTTATTATAATATTATTATTATAGTATAATATTATACGATTATAATATAATAATAATAATATTATTATATTATAGTATAATAATTATTATAATAATAATATTATTATAATATAATAGTATGATATATTATTTAATATTATTATTATTATTTTATATCAATAATAATAATATTAAATAATATATCATACTATTATATGATTTTAATTATTAGTCAGATATTGGATTTAAAATCGGATATCCGATATCAAATTGGATATCCGATATGATATCGGATATCTGATAAGGCTCGGCTTAACCTTCCAGGTTTGGTTCCTGGATAGGTAAAAAAAAGTCAGAGCGAATTTTGAAGCGCTTTTAGGCGTCTTCAAACTCTTTTTTTCACATCGCCACTTTTTGGCACACCATGATCCTGCACATACCCATTTTCAAGGTATTATGTCATAGTATTTTAATTGTAATGATCTTAGACTAGTGATATTCTTGAAGGTAACTTTGACATGCAGCAAGAAAGACAACCTACAGCCAAGGCTATATTGTGCCTACAACCAAAGCCATAAATGCTCACAGCCAAAGCCACTAGTGCACATAGCCAAAGCCATGGATGCTTATAGCCAAAGTTACGAGTGTTCACAGCCAAAGCTATGAGTACATGAAGTCAATGATCACAATTGTTTACAACTATTCACCAGAAACAACTTCTTTGCAATTTTTGAGAAATACTAATAAAGCAAAAAATAACATCTACTAGTTGGTAGACATAATGGCAACTCTCTAGCAATTGAATTTAATTTCATACATGCACATATCTAATTTAATGTCATACATGAACATATCTAGTTTAACGTCATACATGAACAAACATATAATATAAATGATAACCAATATTGTCATATACATTAAAAAACACATAATATATTATGATAACCAATAATGTCGTATATGAACAAACATATCATATATTAACCAATAATGTCATACATCAAATATAGAATGTCATATGTACGTCAAATGTATGTTGAATATGTCTCTCTGATGCCTATATATATACATGGGGAAGGAAACAAGTCTCTCTCTATATATATGTATCAAATATCTCAACTACATCTTTTCCTTCCCACGAGGGAGAGGAAACAAATCTCTCGACATCCTCTGCCGTCGCGTGGAGGGAGATAGTGGAGATGACGGGGCCCTCTTGACACGCTCACTTGACCTCTTGTTGAGGCTCTTCTCCAGGTCCAACTAATACAAAGAAAGTAGATATGAATCAATATTTATTATACGTTGAAATCAAATATATGTACACACAAAATCAATTATTTTCTTACCACCAACAAATAGTCACTCTATAAGTCCACCTCAAATGCTCGTGGATGATTAGGCTTGACAAGACCCTACAAAAATTCAATAAATATAATCACTTATAAATAACATTAGAAATTTTGAGATTAACTATTATAAACAACAACTAAAACGAAGAAAATTCTTTCATACCTCCGTCAGTGGCTGTGAGCTAGCCACAATTGCGGCCACTCCACTATCAACAGACTGTCGCAGATGAGGAGGTGTGTCCGAAATCATGAGCTACATGTCATACAATACACGTTATATCTAACATGAAACATGGAATAAATATAATCAAATGAATTAAATTAACATGAAACAATTGTACCTATGTGAAGCTCGTATGATGTCTCTGCTCTGTGTCTGTGGTAAAGGTTGAGGGTCCTATGGAGAACTGATGCACATGCATAATTTTTTTTGTCAATCCTTAATATAATTATCTAATAAATATATGTATTAATTAAAATGATTATATTGATACATACCTTAGGACTCGTCGAAGGGACAAAAAATGGGCCTAGAGGATCGCTGCTAGGCCCAACAACACTTTGACCCTAAATTTTGAACAATGTCAATAAATGCTAATTAATTAATCATTCACTATACATATGAAATGTGATCAATTTAGTAATTTACCTGTGTGTCAATGCCAAATGTCTTGTTCAGGAACTCATCAGTGACAAGCCCATCATCCGCACCATCTCTGGCATGAGTGCCAAATGTGCATAGGGATCCGCATGAAGTGCACATGTGACCACGATGCATAGAAGGCTCCCCCTCAACTAATGGGCTCATGGAATGGATGAGGGTCTGCATCAAAGCATTAATGGTCCCTAGAGTGCTGGCCTCTATATGTTCCTTCACAACTAAAGGAATAATCACATGCTCATGATGTGGATGGACCATAGGTGCCCTAACTACATTAGGGTCATGACGTGCTCCTGGTCTCTCAAATGATGACCCCCCACCTCTACCCTAGGAGTCTAACATATCAAAATAATTGGGGATCTCCCCAAGGAAAAACTCACAATATAATTTCTTCAAAAAATACATGGGGACCTCGTGATTGTTGCAAGGAGGGGCATCAAAAACTATCCACTATCTATCCCAAAAATTATTTCTAATAGCATCGTGTATGCACCAATGGATGGGGAATCATCTAGTACCCTCTCTAACAGTATTTGGCTCACCGAGTTTTCTAAATAATGCACATATACTACCTTTTGATATTTCTTTTTTTTTTTAACATCTTCATATGACAATTTATTTGCATAAAATCTTTTTTGTTCATCCCTCTTAGCCCGCCAAATATCTAACTGACCACTAACTAAGGCTATCTGAGTGTTAATGGATTCGAGGGATGATGCCAATTGAGCCCTCATTGGATTGGTTTGTCTGGATTCTTTCAACCAAGCAATGAGTCTTTCTAATTCAGTTTTGCCTCTCTATATTTCATTTCTTATATTTTCTTGTGTGCCTAGCGGAGGTCTTGCAATTGGTTCGGGTTGTGGAATTTGTTGTTCTTCTTGAGGAGGGTTCTAATTTTGAGGTTCTTGAGAGTTTTGTGGATTTTTCAGTTGATTATGGACATTTCCTGATAAAAAACAATTGAAATCCAACTAAATAAATAAATCTAAATGAAAATTGTAAAATGCCTACAAAAGTATATCAAAAACCAATAAAACAATATGGAAAACATATTAAACAATGCAAAGTTAAGTTTATATCACTTACCTCATCTTCGTGGGTGTGCTCGTTGTCTTGGATTTCGTCGGTGAGGAGGCATTTTGGCAAATGGTGGTGAATTTTTGCTATCAAACCTGCATACGCGCTGTTGGAGAGCCAAAAAACAAAATGAAAATGATGGGCCACGGGTCTGCAGCCCATCATATAAATTTTTGGACATTAGAATAGCACGTACGTGCTATAGCACGTATGCACTATGGCTTGGGCAACCCAAGCCATAGCGCATACATGCTATAGCGCGTAAATGCTATTGAAAATTAGAAAAAAAAAATTGGTCATCTTTTTGGCACCACAAATCGGTGCATATGCCCCCTTCTCATCCTTCTCCACAATGAAACCCCTAGCTTTTAACTTACCACCAAGACTAAAAATATTTTCATTGAGAGAATTTAGAATAGTGAACATCTGATTAGCCATGTCATAGTTGTAATTCTCCAGATTTTGCATCCTTTTTTCAACCAACCTTATTCAATCCCCCTAGTCTATTGGGATCCCTTGCTCATTCCTTTTCCTCTAGCTTTCCATCTATCCCATTCTTTCTTTTAGCTCCCCCAATTCATGAAAAATCCATTTAATAGATTGAAAGTTATAAAACATTGTTAATTATACCTAGTTACATGATTTTCCTCTAGATCTATCAAGATCTTTACTCTTTTAGGAGTAGCCTTGTTAAAATATTTAAACATTCTAATCTACGAATGTCACCTTGTTAGAGGCTTTACAATAGATCGATTAAGGTCACCCTTCGAAGGGATTTACACTTCTATAATGGTAAGAAAGTAATAGAAATAATACACTCTATGATTTGTACTGTCTTTCTATATCAAATCCAATAAAGCTCATCAATAGGAAAACATACCATTCACTATTTTTCTTTCTTCTTCCTCTGCTATGATAGCTTTGTTCCTCTTTCTAGCTGCTATTCTCCTTTTCCTTCCCTCCTTCTTTGTCTATTTTCTCATCCCTTTTATTCTTTACAAACCCTAAACCTAGATCTTATGATCACAAAGATGTCTCACCATCCATGTAGAAAATTCTTATAAAATCCCATAACACTTAACCTATAAACTTCTCTTTACTTTCCAACTTGACCAATAAAATATAACTTTATTGATAAGCCATAAGTCTTTGATAACCATCTTATTTCTGATATGATAGTCCATCACTTAAAACTGTTTTGATCTACCATTGCAAATGTTACCTAATAAGGTGCTTCTCTATTTATTCTTGGCACCTTCAACCAATAAAATTTATTAAGATATAATAAAAATATAAAATAATACGTTAATTTTTTGACATCAATGAAAAATAGTATAACTAATAAATAATAGAATGCATAGGTCTCCTCATGTTATCAACAACTTGTAAATCAGTTATGCCAAGATAATCCCATAAGTCCTCTGGTATAGGTCACAATCAATGGGACTCAAATGTAAAATTCTTTGATTGATCTTTGTGTATCTATTAATATAATGACTAAGGATACAATGCTAATGCTTAGCATTCAAAATTAGAGGTCTACCCCAACTATTCTATAGCTTGTTGATAGTTCCACTATTAAGCCTAATAGGATAATCTAATATATCATAGTGACTCTAGATTCTTGGGAGTATTCCATAGACTTCATGATCCTACCTCCTATTTAGATACATTGGGAGTATACTCTATTAATCTTGGGTGACCATGGTTGGCTACAAAAAATGCTTATATAAGATGTCAATATGGGGATATGCCAATATCAGATGGGTTGAATACAAAGAAACTAGCCTTATACCCACCAATCCAACCCCAATCAAAAACCACTTCAATAGTGTGGCATGACATAGGGGAGTAAGTAGATGAAGTAAATTCAGTTGTCCAACTTATGATTCTTTGAAGGGATCTTATGATGGAGTTGTGGGAGGAAGATGAACATCTTGCAAATATCTTACAAAATAATTACGAGGTTAGGGAAAATGTAACTACTTGTTCATTATCTTAGCCACACTCATTGTAGATTCTATACCCAGACTCAAGGACATTTAATGATCCTATAGATACATAGATGTATCATAGGTTACTTCTCCATGGGATACAAATTTCAGCCCTAACTAATGCATTAATGATTGGACTTATTAAGAAAAAAAAAGTTACACTAGAACATTGTCTAAATATCAACAATATGATGACTTAGAAGAAATGAGAGGATCTAACTAGGCTACTACAAGACCATAAATAAGCCTTCACATGTGATTATGGAATATGAATATCTAGAAGGGTAGCATGCCAGTAAGTAAATCTCAAAGGGGGGTTAGCCTGACACTTGAGGAGATAGTCAAAACTAATTTAGAGAAGTTATTGGATACATGGTTCATATACCCTATATTAGCTAGCTAATAGGTTTCACCCTAGGTCATTATTCCTAAATGATGAGGGAAGTGGAGAGTCTGTGTGAATTATAAAGAGTTCAATAATGCAACCAAGAAATACCATTTTCCATTACCATTCATTGACTAGGTATTGGATTCATTAGCAGGAAAAAAATATTTTTTACTCTTTGATGGATGTAGCAAATATAATCATATAAGAATTGCTCCTAAATATTGGGATAAGATTAAATTTAATTATCCTTAGAGAACATATGCCTATTTATTTTTTCCACTTACATTATGTAATGCACTTTTCACTTTCCAGAGTTAAATAATTAGTATTTTCTCTAATATCTTTAATGATTTCATACATATCTATATGGATGATTTCACCACCTATGGTGTTACATATGAAGAAGCATTGTTTAACTTGGAGAAAGTGCTAAAGATGTGTGAAGAACATAACTTGTCCTCAAATAGTGAAAACTATTTTATAATGGTGCAGGAGAGACTAGTTCTTGAACACTATATATCTCAAGATGGAATACAAGTTTATCCAACAAAATTGAAGTAATCTTGAACCTACCTACCCTAAAAAAGAAGAAATATGTGAGGAATTTTCTAGGTCATGCACCATATTATAGAAGATTTATCATGGACTTTAGAAAAAGGGATAGTCCTCTATATACCCTATTGAAAAAAGATTCAAGAGTTCATTTGGACATCAAAGTTATGATGAGGCCTTCTTATAGCTCAAGTCAGTTCTCACTCAAGAATTTATTTTGAGAGGAGCTAATTGATCGCTCCCTTTCCATAGCTACATAGATGCCTTTGACCATGCTATAGGAGTAATACTAGGAAAAAATGATGGCACTATTGATAATGCAATTTATTTCATTACTAAAAATCTTCAGTGAGATGAATTGAACTATATAGTAACTAAAAAAGATTTACTAGCCATTATCCATGATTTGAATAAATTCCAACCAAATCTTTGTTCATGCTGATCATATAATTTCTAGATATTAGGGGGTGGGGGTGAATTAGTTATAACCAGCTATCCTACAGGCATCAAAAAACTTTTCCACAAACTTAACTCTTTAAAGTTTAAGAAAACTATTTCTAGAATAAATATTGAAGTGAATGATAATGTACTTACCTTAAAATGTGCAAGGAATATGCCTTTTTAATCTACAAATTATTGATCATCTAAACATGTGACAAACTTCCAATTATGAATTTATGATCAACACAAAAAACTTAGAAAATGCTAATTTTCTCAGTCCTCTAGGAAGGTGTCAACCTGGTGGTAAAGTTTCTTGACATTTTATAGGAAGATGGACATGTTCCCAAGAGATAGTAGAAAATTCTACCCAAATTCTTTGGAATTTTTTATGCGATTAGTTTCCATATTTGTGGTCATAATTTGCCTATCCTACTCTTGCACACAAAAAAACTTGGTTTTGGTTTGGTTGGATGAGGGCTTGCCTTGGTCAAGCCCTAGATTGAGGAATCAATATTTAAATTTAAATTTAAAAGTATGTAAAGAAAGAAAGAAAAATATAACTATTCACCTTTCTTGTAAAGACCCTTGTCATTAAGGATTTGTTATGCTTGTGTGTTTTAGATGTTGAATTCACTATGAAGGATATAGGTAATACTCATAAATGCAATGGATTTACCAAAATGATAACATGTAGCCAAGGATGTAAATATGAATCAATGAAAAATATGATGAATTAATTAATGTAGATCTTCACCCTTGATGTCCAACACAATGCTAGATATTGAAGAGGAAATGATCATAAATGATCCTTGAATCTTTGAATGCCTTGAATGCTTGATGACAATATAGTTGATTGATTTCTTTAATTCTTTAAATTGTTCCTTGAAATTTATTCTTGATGTCTATTGACTTATGGATATTATGTGATGTAAAAATGAGTTGCCTAGGATAACTTTTATATTAGTTTTTGGGCACAAAAATAAAGCAAGATGATGGGGTCACCCAATTTTCTAATTTACAACCCCAAGAAGCAACTTGCCCCGAGATTTAATATCCCTAGGGAATAGGTTGACCTAGTTGACCTAGTCTAGAATAGATCAACCTAAAGTGGATCTATTTTGAAATATGTTGACCTATTCTAGGGTTGGCTCACGAGGAGTTAATCTTGAGGTCTTAGATACCACATTGATGAAAGTGGAAGATACAAGGTGGTATAGGATAAAGAGTTGATTGAGAATGAATCCATCCATGGTCCATAAGGCCATTATATACAAGGTCTTAAATTATGGGTACTTCCATTTTAAGAAGGTACACACAAGGATAGGAAGAAACTTTCATAATAGACTTCCTAAGGCCATTTGGGCATACATGACAACATATAAAATAATTATAGGATTCACTCCATATGATATGCTCTATGGTGAGGTGGCCATACTACCAATTGAATATGAAATAAGACAATGTGAACAAACTTGGCATTAGATACCTTCCTCCAACACAACAAGCCAAACTCCTACATCTCAATGAACTAGATGAAATGACGAAATATGCCTTAAATCATACTAAAATAGTACAAAATAAGAGGGAAAATGGCATTAAAATCACATCAAAAGTAATAAATTTTCCCCATAGGATTGGTCCTTTTTGTTGTCTCACAACATTAAAATAACAAGGGATAATTGACTCCATGATAGTTAGGACCATATGAGATTTAAGAATTATATGATAATGATTATGTTCAATTAACTATTATTAATCCTTTAAGTTTTAAACTATTGGTTAATGGGTGTCACTTATGATTATATCATAAACCCACAACCAAAGTGGAATTCATGCATAAATTTAGTATTAATTCCTCTTCTAAGGTTCATGTAGACAAGTTCCAAGGAGTTGGGTTTCTCTCCTTAGTTTAGCATGCTAGCATATAGATCATGATAAGGTTTCCTTCTCTCCAGGAAATAAATCTATTTCCATCATAAAATTTTCATCCCACTTCAATCCATGTGTCTTCCACCCACTTACCCATTCATCTCATGTATTCTATTAACACTTCTGAACACTTTGATGAAATGACATCATGCATAGGTACTTTACATCACTTTGATATGCTAGGTATGTGACATTATTTATTTCATTTAAATATTTTATAATTATTTACACAATAAATTTGATACTTAGTGGAGTTTATTGCATTAATTGATGATGACCTAGTCACACATGTGGACACATGAACTATATCAATTAAGTAGGGGAAAGGGGAAAGTTTTTATTTAAAAAAAATATTTTTCATCACCTTCCTTTTTCTATGCTATGTTCATCTTATGTTGATGTCCACATCAATATTCCTGTCTACTTCACAAGATTTGCATGTACTTGCACCCTACTCTTGTTGTGAGAATTTGATAGTAATGTGATAGAAATAATGTGTAAAACTTTGTGTATCCATAAGCCTATCCTTGACATTTAATTTAATAATGCCTTGTTATTCTCATCATTCCATCCGTGCTCTTTTTCTTAAATGTTAATAGTGGATGAAATTTTATCTTGCACATATTTGAAGTTCTTTAAGGGATTTGAGAAATGGTGTTTGAGATTTTTTTTTTCTATGGTATTCATAAAATTTCTCTAGCAATGGGCATACCCCCTATTAATCATGAAGCCACATATGATATTACATTTCTCTTAGACTAGGAGTTCTTGCAAAGGTTTCAACAATGTGGGTGACAATCATTTTCTCATGCCGAATGACTATAATGTAGAAATTGCTTTTGAATTTTTTTCTACATTTAGAGAAGGTGAATCCATGGTGAACATAATAAAAATGGGAATCTTCAATGAAGAAAATTGATGAAGTTACTAGTTTTCCTAAAATTGGAGAGCCCTACCCTCATATGCATGATGCACAAACTGCACAATTAGATTTTACAAGAAAGGGGGACTAGGCTCTTGAAGTGAACAAGAATGGTGCATAAATATTTTCTCTTCCCACTCCACATCCACATATTGCTACTTATATCATCAAGTATTTGTCCAATAAGGGTCATGTGTTTTGTTCACACATAATAAATTTCAAACTTTTGATTACTATAAGATATTCAAGACCCATCAATGTGACAAATGTTTTGATTCATTAATTATAGTTAAGTTCCTAAGAAACTAGGAAAGGAAAGTATCACTTTGTGACTTACCATGGTTTAACAAAACTCCTAGTTGAGTGACCCCTCAAGGAAATTTCATCCATGAGATGGGAGGAATTTTCATTAGCAAAAAGGGTTTAGTTAGAGAATGTAGGGTTTGGTGGGAAGCTTGTAATGGAAAGAGTTGAGACCTCTAGGGATATTGTAAAGAGAAACATAGAACCCTCATTATCTTCACTATCCCATAAGATTAAAAGGTCTAAGGGTGAGAATGTGAATATTCTAAGGGTGAAAATGTGAATATTTAGGAGGCTATAGCTATAGAGTTACCAGTTGGGTCTTCGACAACTCCTCAAACTATTGATTCCCAAAGGAACAAGAAGGGAAAGTGGCCTGGGGGAAACCTATGTCACCCTTTTGTAAAGGAAAAGGCTAACAAAAATATAACTATTCACCTTCAATGACATAAAATTGGTATTATTATTTTGAATTTGAAAATTAAGTAAACTAATGAAATGTGTAGAAATGGAAGAAGTTTAGGATTATAATTTTTAATAATTATTTGGAATAAAAATTGACGCATTTTCCTAATTTTTATACATGATTTTTTAGCTTCTGAAAAATACTGAAAATTAGGAGTCTAGTTTCGACCATAAATTATATGGAGATTAACTTATTTAACTTTGATCTCAAACTATGTTATTGATAACATACATAGGTAGAACATTCAAGAATAAAAATTGGGTTCAGACCTATATTTTCTGTTTTATAATACTTCAAATTTCAACTCACCTAAAATCGATAGTTTTCATATCCCACCACATTTTTCAAAAGAAATCTATTATGTATAGGACAACAAATATATATTCTAGAAGAGGACTCTTTCCTCAAGAATGTCATATAATTTTTATTTTTTTTGATATGATTTAATATTTTTTTCTTTGTCAAAATTGACATTTTTTGAGTGTTAAAATACATGTTTGTAGAGATTTTTAAGTACAATATGAGCACTATAAAATCTATATGAGAATGTTCTTTAACTTGAGCTCTATAAAATGGTGTTTATATGTAATTAATTTTTTTATATAAAAAATAGTAAGAGTTATTGAAATGCTACTTTTTTGAAATAATTTTATTTTTTTAATAATTGGATACAAACTAGTATAAAACATGCATTTAATAGACATTTCCAATTGGAAAAGTGTGAGACCATGTATAACTTAGCTAGAATGAATTTACCTAGATCATATGTTTGAACAAAATTGATTTTTAGATATAAATGCTCAAATTCCATCGTTCTAATAAGTTAGCCTAAAAGGTGACACAAATTTTTACTTTTACTCAGCTTGGGTACATGAAAATGTCTCCCTTGTTCCTGCAAAATAACATATCCTAACACCAAAAAGAGAGAAGCCCACAAAAGAAGTAGTTTCAGTGGTTGTGGATCCTATTGCAAAAAGGCTCTTAGAAGAAATCTAGAAATTGGATAAAATTGATTTTTAGATATAAATGCTCAAATTCCATCGTTCTAATAAGTTAGCCTAAAAGGTGACACAACTTTGTACTTTTACTCAGCTTGGGTACATGAAAATGTCTCCCTTGTTCCTGCAAAATAACATATCCTAACACCAAAAAGAGAGAAGCCCACAAAAGAAGTAGTTTCAGTGGTTGTGGATCCTATTGCAAAAAGGCTCTTAGAAGAAATCTAGAAAGAAGGTTACAATAGCCATGCAAGGATCCCCAATAAGAAGAAGCTTGTGATTAGGTAAAATGAGGTTATGCAAAGAGAAGAGGTTGTTTTAGAAGAACCTCGGGAAATAAGTGAGATGGAGAAAGAAAAGTAGGGGATTACTGAAGAAATAGAAACAAAGTACTCTATGTCTTTTTCTCTTCCCCAGAAAGTGGGAAACATTCCTTAATTAGAGAAGATATATATGATCCTCTAAGGAACTATAAAAATATGGAGGAGGGTGCAACACATGAAATTTGTCTTGAAGAAATGTACAAGAAAGAGTTAAGAGAGGAAAGAGATTTCCTATAGAAACAAGAATAGGAGGAGAAGGTGTAGAAGTGTAGGAGGATTAGAGATCATATTATTTGGTTTCTATTATGGACAAGTTGGTAACACCTAATAAATAATGGGAAGAAGTGGAAAGACAATAAATGAATGTACTAGAAGTTTTTATTCCACCTCTAGGGCCATAAGTGTATTCTTTCTACTTAACTTATCATTCCATTTCTTTGGATTTCTATAAGCATGTGCACTATAAAAGAAGTATGTGGGAAATAGAGAGGAATAACTTATATAAGGAAATTGAGAAAAAAAAGAAATAATTTTTTCATTTAAAGAAAAAGATTGAGGTCATAATAGAAATGATGCCAGAATTAACAAAATGTAGACCACAACCTAGGTTGTATACATGGTGTCTAGACGAACAATTTCTATTATTCAAATTAATGAGGACATTGAAGGAATTTAAATCATAGTCTTGAGTTGTCAAAATTTTTTATGATGTTTTCCAAACATCTCCAAATTGGATTTAGAACTTGTTAAGTAAATTTTAGTTTCATAAATATGTACTGAGCACAAACACTGATTAGAATTCCTTATAGTTTATAGGGGATGTTCATTTGAAAGCCTTGATGTCTTGGGAATGTAATGTCATTTTATTTGTAGATTAGTACATAAGTATTCCAAGCTCAAAATGAAAATTGTACTACCTCTCAAGTCAGAATGTAGAAAAATATCAACCATGTACTTTAATTGGTTGCAACTTGCATATGTTTTCAACAATCTAGAGCATGTAACAAAAAAAATTAAGCTAAGGAAAAAGGTGTATAGAGAAATGGAATGGATGCCTTTCCATGAAGGACAATGGGATACTAAAACATTGGCCCAATGGTGGGAGAGGCTTCCTACCCCATTGAGGAAAGTAGATCTTTACAGCCTAATTACTTTTAGGGAATTCATTCAGAGATATCCTCATATGTACATGCAGCCTCTATATGGTTGTGCAAGTAATGAGTTGGATTCAGAATATACTAGGATGGAAATGATTTAGTAGAGAAAGGGTTCTAATAGAGACTTGATAGTACTGGTAGTGGAGAAAAAATAGTGGGTAACTTCAGGATGCATGCCCATGCTAGAAACTTTACTGCGCAAGAGGACCATCACTAGTTTAAGTATGCAACAATGATGCGATATAATATTAAATTTTTATTTTTAATAGAAGTTTCTTGGTCTAGGTGTTATTCAAACTTTGAGTTTATATTTTTCTTCCATGATTTACAAATGTATGTTATGATCTTTTTCTCAAGTGGCATGTTGCCAAGACTATGTTAATCTCTTTTTTCTTGATCAGACAAGGATAAAAACTATGTATAACCATTTATAATGATATGAAAATATAAAATCTTAGTATTTATTCTACGAATGTGTTTTTAATTTTACTTAATCATTTGATGAATAAATATATTGCATGATATGTGTGGGAAGTTTGTCTCTAGTTTATGTGTTAATCGTTATGATGCAGAGAAATAACTATAATGGATGAGGAAAGTGCCTAAAGAAAGTAGCAAGAGGCTTGGTTCTACAATAGAAGGCATTGGAATGAAGATCAGTATACAATAAATTATGTTGACAACTAAAAAAACTTGAGTCATGAGGTGTTCCTAAGGTTGATAAGATCTAGGATGGGATGGTTCCTAGATTATAGGGCTCATGCTAAACAAGCAGTTTTCTGTTATAGTACTAAATATTCCTTACTTGTTGATGTAATAATGTTTTTGCCTTTTTCACGTGGTGAATTTAGATAGTATTGAAAATTTCCTTTAAATTACACCCCTGTCTCCTATGAGAGAAGGATCTAGATTTGAATATCATAATAGATGGTTGGTTTTAGAAAAATATCTTTGTAGACTTTGCAGCCATGTATAATTTGTTTGAAAGTTAACTAAAGAAATCTTTTGAGAATATAAGTTGTATTTGAGTTCTTTTCATGCTCACCCAAGTGGCCCACTTGGAAAGTATTCCTTATTATCTTAGCTTATTTTATATAGTAGAATAGACTACATTTCTATGATTATTTATATTTTAGATAGTAGATGCATGTTCCTACAACCAAAACACTAAGTAAATTCCAATCTAAGTCTAGTGAGAATAGTGTGTTCAATAATGTTAATCACAAATTTTAATGTGTGCACTTAGATTCAACATTTATTTTAAATTTATTCTCTTCCAAAATTTTACTTCCTGTAACTATAGAATAAACCTTACTTCTAGTGAGTTTCCTGAAGCATGACTGATTCTAGTTCTTGGTGCATATATATAGTGCCAACCCATTTCAAGTAGAACATTCCTGTTCTGATAATAAATGAATCTTCATAAAGGAAATATTGATATTAAGTATGGATCAACCACCCCTAAATTGAGGGCTATTCCAATTCCATTATTCTAATTATGAGGAAAAGCACATGCAAAGGAAATATAACACTACTTGATCAAAAGAAGAAATGCCATTAATCAAGTTCACAAAAATATATCAAAAGAAATGATATGAAGGATGATCAATCACCAAATTAAATATGGAATAGTGTATGATTCATCAAGAAAACCATAAATGGATCACCCTCAAATCCAAATCAAATTAGCACAACCCAAAAAGATGAAGGGTTACTAATACAAAATCTAGATTGGAGGATGAAATATGATTTGGGGATGCATTCCTTTAATGTCAAGATCATGTGTATTATGTGAAAATGTATGAAGGGAAATTTATTATATTACTAGGAAAATGATAAATAACAAGATGTGATATCACATGTGGCTCACAAAACTATGTACTAGATGGAAAGGGAAAGGATGAACTCACCTTGAAGTTAGAAGAGGAAAGGTGAACTTTGGATTTGGTTTTGACAAAACTCTCAAAATTAGAAATGGTTCGAGTTATGGTACTCTGACACTTGTATATTCTAAGTGTAAAAATTATAGATTAAAAGGAATAAAAATTGACCTTATCTAGGAAATTTTACCCTATCTTGATTTCTCTAAATTTTATGACATTTATGAAGGATTTACCATTGGTTTTATAACTCTTGAAATCAATATCTAAAACTTTAAAAAATTGTTCTTGCACACATTTAGAAGGGGAAAGATTGTGAGAAAGGGATTTCCTTGTTCAAGTCCTGAATAGGAATCCACATTGAAATAAAATAGGAATTGCATAAACATAATAAAACACTGAAATAAAATAGGAATTGCATAAACATGGTAAATGCTAGGTTTACCTTGCACAAGAAATCCTCATGGATGGATGTAGAAATCAATTAACTCCACAAAGATGCTTGTATTGTATTCTTGGAATAAATTTTAGAATGAAGGATGCTTTTACAAATACATGGCTATAGACACTTTCCAATCCTAGATCTTGAATGAATGCATGCTTGAAATATTGAACATAGAAGAGTAATGAATCTTCTTGTTTGCCTGCGAATTTCTCTACTTGGCCTTAATGGGACAAAAATTTTCATTAATGAGAGAACATTTCCTTTTCTTTAATGGATCTTAAAGAAGTGGAGAATTTATAGAGATCTCAAGAATTAGGTGTTTTCCTTCAAATCTTAAATCCAAATCTTTAATCATCTTGATTGCACTTTCCCTTGAAATCACTAATAGTAGACTTGTTGCACACAATCTTAATTGTAATAATGTAATATCAAAATAAGAGGCCTCAATGTCCCTTTATAATCATTTTAGGATTTAAATTTTCACACTGACAAAAAAAAAAAAAAAAAAAAAAAAAAAAAAAAAAAAAAAAGATCAAAAAACAAACACCCCTACATTGGTCTTGGAGGCCACTTAGATTCAATTCTTTAAGATAAGGTCAACTTTGGTTGAACATGTCTAGGACAAGACCAAGTTCAATTTAGTCTTGATATTGTTAATTTGAAGTGGATCTTAATCTTGGAAAGTGTTCAAAGTTTTGGGGAAAGAAAATGAAAGATGGGGGAAATTAAGCATAAAGGCATTTAGATCTAAGAGTAACTTAAATGGGGCCTATTAAGATCCAAAGACACCAATAATCTGAAACTTTTTAACACTTGTGTTATGATTGTCCCTTTGCTAAAAGGAATCCGAAACTTTTGAACACTTGCATTATGATTGTCCCTTTGCTAAGAATTGTTAGTATTGGTTATGTAAGAAATTAAATTGGCAGATTGCATTCCTCAATAACCTTTTTGATCCTTTTAAAATTTGGCCAAGACATGATTGTTCAAGGTAACTTATAGAAATTTATGGAAAATATCCCCTTCCATACACTTATGGGAATTATGGAAAGAAAGGAATAGAAGAATTTTCTGTAATGAAAAGATGGATCTAACATCCTTGTTTATTAAATTGGAGGCTTGTATTATTGAGGTTGCTAAAAATAATCTCTGAAACTCATATAAGGAGAAAGGTTCCTTCCCAGATTGGGATGTAGATATGCATAAAAACTAGTTTAAATTAATTAACCCACCAATGATATACACAAAATCCAACAAGATCGTTAGGAAAGAGTATAAATGGGAACCTCTTCCTATAGGATGGTTAAGATTAAAATTTTATGGGGCCTCTAGAGGTAATCGAGGTCTAATAAGCTTAGGATGTATTATTTGTTCAGATAACAGATTATGCCTAACTAAACACACCAAACCTTAAGGACTAATGTTTAATAACTTAGCCAAACTAGAGGCCTTGATAGAAGACTTATCTCTAAGTAAAGATATAAGTATTAACAAGTTAGTTATCGAAGGAGACTCATAAGTTATCCTAATTGCATTAAGAAAAAGAAAGACCCTTAACTAGACCCTTAATTCTAAACTTCAATATGCCCTAGCCATCATTGATCAACTCGAAGAAAAAATCATAAAATATATTTATAGGATAAGTATAAATTAGATACTTGTTCTTCAAGTGAAATTGGTTTAGAATTTTTACTGTTAACATAAATATGTTAAATTAAGCTTTATTATGAAAGTATAATGTTAATAAGTGACATATATTTGATTATTCAAAACTTCTTTATATACCATTTGATATTAAAGTTCAAGTTAATAGGAGATAAGTATCATTTTGATTATGAAGCATACTTCTTTTTGTTCTAACAACTCGATCATAGCTAAGTTTAATTTTCAGGCTATATTCACAAGAAGTATAATAGCAATGTTAAAAATTCGAAAAAAATAGGCGCTAAAATTGGACAAATCACTTTGAGATATTTTTGGTAGGGCAAGGATACCTATGCATCTCTGATTATTGGTGCCCAATTGAGATGTTTTGATATTTTTTTAAAATCTAAACACATTCTTGGGCCTCATGGCCTTTTACCTATTAAAAAAATTCTTATTTTATGCTAAATAATATTACTTTCAAATTGAAAACATATATAACTAAAATATTATTTCTAAAACAATATTTTTTATTTTATATATTAAATAAGACATAATTTCAAACTCACCTATAAATAAAATCTTCAAAGAATAATTGTATAAAAACAAAATTTAAATTCTATAAATTAAAAAAAGAAGATAAGTATTATTGCTTTAGAACATCTAAAATCTTTTTTAAAATTAAGTTCATTGTAAGTCAATTTTAAACTTTTACAACAGGAATCAACTTTAGGGTATGATATATAAGCAACCCTAAAATTCAATATAACTTCATACTTATCATATGTATAAATATGTAATGTTTACATTTTTTATTAAAGATGTACAATTAATGTAGTTGAATCAATTTTGTTATTCACTGAGGACAATACAAGCTGCAGGATGGCTGCAACAAAGCTCAAAATCTGTGAATCTGTGAACCCATGTATATCTGAAGAAAATAGTTTCTAAAAATTATTTATTAAAAACTAAAAATTATGAATGATCTAATTTCTGAAAACTATACAGAAATCAGAAATTACTTGCAAATATTAAAAATCGTGGGCGACCATATATTCTACATCGATTCAGGGTCATCTTAAGAAAACGTTTTATTTTTTCTCCCATCAGAATCTTCATCTTACAGGCCTACGACGTGCAATCAAAATTTATCATTTTTAAAACTTGAAAAACAAACTATAAATCTCTAATTCCCATTATGAATCACTTTCAGATGAAACTAATTGAAATCAACACTTGCTTAACTTAACGCCGGTAAATGTAAAATCTATGTCCATTAATATGGAGAGACGAATCGAACACAGCCTGATTGACATTAAATATGAAATCTCTATTCTAAATAAATTCTCATACGGTCAAAACCATATCCATATGAATTATTTTTCCTCTCAACAAACACAAATATTTATCCCTAATCCCATCAACAAACCCAAATGGCCACCCCAAATCCCAACAAATACATGAACTATTGTAGATAACCGCCATCAGCCCATTGAAAATATAAAGGTAAAATGAAAATTAATGGAATGCCTGGACAAATATAGCAGAGATCAGTCCCACCAGTACAAAAGCATAGCCATTCATGTTCTCCTTAATCCCCACACCTGCAACAAATCATAAACAAAAGCACCCAAGAATTTATAGTTATAAACACTATATATAAAATGTTAGTGATAAGAAATAAGAATAGAGAAATATGGGTTAAAGTTATGTGAAGATTTTAATGGCTGACCATGGCTTGTGGGGGCCTGAGCCTGAGTTGAAGGGGCAGGAGCAGGAGCACCATTAATCTCTTCAAAGAGAAGAGCACTCAGCACAATCACTGTAAAAACAAGTTTAAGACCTCTTACACATAATGCCATCTTATGTCAAATTCTAAGCTTTGAGCCTGCTCTTCTAATGGACTAGATATGCTTTAAAATGCCTACTGAAATGCTGAGGAAATAGAGAGGATAGATACTTGTTGAAATGAAATAGGGATGGAGATATATAAACATGACGAAGAGGTTTTTTAATTTTTAATTTTCAGTTGGGGGGGTGTTATGTAAGGCTTGAAGATTATATTTGATTACTGTAAAAGAGAGATAAGATAGAGTCAACCCTTGGTGACAACTAGCTTACATGGTGCATATACCTGCTACAGCATCTTATACCTGTTCCATCGATTAAACAATGGAATGCCAGAGTTTGCTGATGAATACAAAGAGCCCATTGTCAACTTAAACCTGAATAGAGAGTGATTGGAATTATAAAAATCGTTTGTTTAGAATGATCACAATATTAAAATTTGAAAAATTAACGATATTAAGTTATAAAATTGTGGCTTGACTTTTGTAACTACTGGCTATAGGACTTGGCAATTGAAAATTGAGTTTAATGACATATTTTCTCGTTACTGGTGGAAGCTCGTTATTGGTGAAAGAAATTTGCACATCAAAATAAATAAATTTGTTTACTCACTATATTTTAAGATAGTATAAAGTAGACAAATTTATGTTTGACATAGTATAGATATACGCATTATCAGTACATTCATAGCACTATAAGTACATTCACCTTGATGGTCAGGCTAGTATTGGGGGAGTTGGGTGTGATAGTTCTGGTGATATTCAGTTTCTATTTTCTATATACAAGGGTTACCATACTAATAACCTCATGGAAGCCCTAGCTATCTTGGTTGCAATGGAATAGTGTTGTCAATGTGGCTGGAAAAGAATCATCTGTGAGACTGACTCGCATGTGGTTGTGAACTTATTGCATAATAAGGACCTTGTGCATGTGGATTGGCATTTGACTCTAGTTATTCAACAGATCATTCAGTTATGCAATTCTCTAGATTCTGTATCTTTTCTGCATATCTCTCGTGAGTGGAATGGTGTGGCTGATTGTTTGGCTAAATGGGCCTCTGAGCAGGGGCCGGCTTGGAATATTCTTGATCATAGGATGTGTCCCCTTGATTTATCTCAGATGCTGGTTCAACTTGTGGACCAAGATAAAGCTATGTAGTTCTCTTTGTTTCTTGTGTTGTTCAGCTCTCTTTGATATTCAATAAAATTTTTACCCCTCTTTTAATTGAAATACATTCACCTTGACACTCTTGAGAGTTGAACTAATTTTAATAAGAGGGATATATTAGCATAATTTTAACTAAAAATGCTTGTTTTCGTATTGGTACTTGTACATGAATAATTTCAAGAACAATTTTAGTAATTTATGATTATATTTATGTAAAACGAATTGAAAAAATCTTTGAAATTTGAATTTCAAAATTTTCAAGTACCAAACAAAATCTATATTATTATTAACCTCTTATTCTTTTGTTGTACTAGAAACGTGCATTCATCTCACTAGCCCTAGTCTCTATGAACCTTTGTATCCTCCTTTGTGGTAGTCCCTTGGAAGGGGATTATCTTCTCATGTTAGTGCTTTATCAATCCTTCTTCTATCTACAACCATAGCTTGTAAATTTCAAACCCAAGTCCATCGTGTAAACATGATTCACAACAATTGTTGTACTAGAAAACATTCCCAACAAAATCTGTACTATTAGAACATTTTTTTAAAAAAAATCTTAAATTTATTCCCAACAAATTAGACATCATATTTAAAAACTATAAATAAAATTAAAATAATCAATAATATATACCATAAAATATAAATATTGAAAATAAAATAACATTGAACAATATCAAACCATCCATTATAATTTCTAAACTTATAATTGGATATAAAAAAAATTGAAAACCATATTTCAAACTGAATTACAAATTTACCTCAAAAGGAACTACCTAAGTTTGTGTACCCCCCTCAAAAGATTATAAATAAATAGTTAAAAAACCAGATGATTTTAATTATGTGATAAAAGTTTATTCACGTTTTTTTCTCCTAATTTTGTGGAGGTCAACGGAGGCCGGATCCATTCCCAACTCCGTATGTCGTCGGTTAACCTCTTTCCTTTATATTTTTTTAATATTATTATAATAGTAATAATATGTTTGATTTTCGTGGTCTATAATTTTATTCGTATGCATTTATCCTTTCTCACGTTGACGAGTTCTGGTTTTGCAAGCATTAAAAAAAGTGTATTAAGAAATAGTAGAAATAATAACTTTTTTAATTAACAAATTGCAATGTAAGATTATATTGATAGTGAATTTTGAATTAATGAATAAATTATATAATTTATTTATTTTAATATAGTTATGACAATAAAAATAATAATTTTGGTTATAAACATTTAAATAATAATAATAATTTATAAATTATAATTAATTTAAATATTAATTTTGATTTTATCATATGTTTTTATATTAGATATTATATTGTAATGTAATGTTCTATATTTTATATTATTTTGTAATATTTTATATATAAGCATAATATAAGTCTAAAGTTTAGATTAAAAATTTAAGATTGCAAACATAATAATGGATTTTAAAAATAATAAATAAACTAACAATCAAAAGATAGAAGATTAGTATAAGAAAATTATAAAGGTAAAATATTATCATGTAGTTTTTAAAAATATTACATTTATATAAAGAAAGAAATTGAATTGAATTTTAATTGGTCTATTATAATTCATTTAATAACTCCTTAATGTAAAGAATTCAAAAAGTGTTACAACAATACCTAGTCTATGACAAGTACTAATAAGTGCTATGTAGCAACTTAATACATGCTTTATTAATTTTAATTCTGTATATAAATCTAATTGTAATTTTATTATATATTAATATTTTTGATTAGGAAAATTGGTTTTGAAGAGATCTAAAAACCCTTTAACATACCCAAAACATCAAATATAGACAATAAAGCCCTTAGACAAAAAGGATACCTAAAAACAAAAAATGGGTTTGGCACCAAAGAAGGTCCACCCCAGTGACAAGATGAAAATAGGTTTAGTACACAACGACCTACACTCCACAATCACAAACTAGTGGTGACAAAAAGTGAAGCAACCAAGCACCAACTGCCCTACGAATAAGAAACAACAACCCTAAGATTTCCCCTTGGATCCCAACTTGTGAGATCTAAGGGACATGTCAAAAGGAAGAGAAGGATTTCTTGAATGTTTACCTTCAACTGCAAATCATCCATCTTCCACCTTAGACACCTTAGCTTGCCAAGCCAAACCATCTATAGATCCAGTAGAATCAGAGCTAGCTTTAGCAGAAGAAACTTTTGCAACACCATCAAAGATATAATAGTTTCCCTAGTGGGGGAAGAAGTATCCCCAACCACAAGGATAGTGCCAAAAACAATAGTACTTTGAACTGCAACAATAGGTTCACCCTCCAAACAACCAGTATTAGCAGGGCCAACATCCATAATTGTCCCATCAGACTTCAAACCAGCCTAATCACTACCATGCAGGGAAAAGCCAACAACATCACTCAAGATCTTTTCAATGGCAACTAAAACTCCATCATCAACTGCAAAAAGGACCACATCAACAATAAACAATTTAGTAGAACCAACATGACCAGGAGAAGAACCATCTTCCTATCATTGAATATCAAAAAAGTCATTTGAGGTGACATCCCTAACTAAAGTGTGCTTCTTGACAACCATATAGCGTTGTGATAAAAAACCCTAACACCAGGAGGAGGGTTTCTTAGATTTGGATTTTTCAGCTTCACACTTCACCGCAACATGCCCAACATTAAAGAATTTTTGGCGTCTAAATAGAAGACCTTCATAATCTAAAGATTGGATCCATGAACCAATAGAACTACACAGTCTGATATGTGCCTAAAGGTCCTCAGAGGTGTCGATATCAACAAGAATTCTTGCATATGTAGAATGAAATATGTTAGAGCATTCCAAGTCTACCATCAAGAAATCAACTAGACTTCTTCAAGGACCGAATCATGCTAGAGATGAAGAGGAAGGTTAGGGAGATGTACCTAGATAGGCATTGTTCTAAATGATTCAATTGCCAGATTAAAGTCCATATGCAAAGGTTTCATCATCAAAGAGAAATGATTTTCCCACTTGAAGAAATGGTTGCATAGAATGGTTCTCCTATCTTTTGCATTGTCAAATTTGGCAATAAAAAACCCTGAACTAGATGAAAAATTTGTACAAAGTTTGTAAGATAGTGGATCACAAAACTTGGAAATCCAATTGTTGATCTCCTTTAGCAAGGGCCAGAAGCCTCTAAAACTATAGATAATCACATCCACCTTAAAGGTTGTAATGCATTGCTCTAAAACAGTACTTGCCTCCAAATTAAATGAAATAGATTTACAAGTGGGAAAGGGTTTGGAAAAAAAGGGTTTAGAACCAATCCCCAAATCCCCACCATCACAATGGATAGACCCTTTCATGCCTCCTAAACCCTCGAAAACAATCTCCTTCCTTGCAACAGCCTCATTCAATATTTCCTTGTCCGTCCTAGAATGAGAAACCAAAAAACCATTCTAAAACCCTCTGACTAGTGGAGGAGAAACCCAAATTCATTAGAATTATTTATTAACCTCCAGTAGATTTGAACCCAAGACCTCCCAAATAAGAGGCTCACAATTTACCATTGTGTTGTAGGCTCTTACTTGTTATAATTTTATTATTATTATAATATAAATAATATTTTTATAATTAAAATTATATTAGTAAGTTAATTCTAATGATCAATTCTAACTTATAATGTTTTAACTATATCATTAAGTAAATTATAATTTATTCAAATATTATTATAATATAATAATTATAAATGTAACAAGTGCTAATATTATATAGTAATAATTCTAACTTATAAATAATTTAAAATATAGAAAAGGAAAAATTATATTCATAATATTTTTTTATTCAATAATATATTCATAATCCTTGATGAGCTCAACAAAATGGGATGAGTATGCCATTTTGAATTTGTACCAAAATGCTACCACCAATAGGAAGATGATTTTGAGAAGCTAAAGAATACTTGGATGAGCTAGGGAGAAGATGTTACAAGTTACCTCACAAGGCTTAGACTTTTCAAGGATGAGTTAGAAGCTATTGGAGATAGTCCCACTGATGATGAGCTAGTGAGAATAGCCTTAAATGGGTTTTCTAAACAATGGAGTGTCTTTGTTCAAGTTGTCAGTGGATGAGATACCTTACTGAGTTGGGATCAACTATGGATTGATTTCACTCAAGAGGAGTTTAGATTAAGTCTTGTCAATACAGCCAACAAGAGTCAGAAAAGTGAGGTGGAACAAGAAAATGTTGCCCTAGCAAGGGAAAGGGAAATCAAAGAAGGGGTCTAGCAAAGGATTGAATTCACAAAATGAGAAGAAGAAGAAGGACCTTTCTAAGGTATGGTGCTTTGGATGTCACAAGTATGGTCACTATGTCAATGATTTCCTAGCAAGGAAGAAGGCAAAGAAGCAGGTGGCAGCTTCAGTAAGTGCAGAAGAACTCTCTAGTAGAATGGAAAATGAGTTTGCACTTATAGCTTGTATGGTGAGTTCAATCTCACAAACTATCTGGTATATAGATAGTGGTGCATCATTTCATATGACATGAGTTAGAGAGTACTTCTCCAATTATAAGGAGGAGAACACCAATATCTAGATTTCTATGGAAAACTTGTCCAAACTCAACCCAATTGGGAAAGGGATTGTCCAGTTTTAGAGGGAGAATGGAAAGATAATTCTAGTTCATGATGTGTTGCATGTGGCAAGACTAGGTATGAATTTGATTTCTATATTTGTTCTTTAGGATAGTGCATATAATGTACTCTTTAGAGGGACACGTGTTGATTAAGCACATGGATTGGAAATCACCCATAACTATTGGAGTTAGGAGTGATCACCTTTATAGGTTGTAGTTTGATACTCCTAAGGAACTCATGAGAAATAGTAATCCTAGAAATCTTGGAGAGCTATGGCATAGGAGGATGGGCCATATTCATCATGAAGAACTCAAATTACTTTGTGAGACTGTAACAAGTGTTCCAGAGGTGAGTACAGAGCATGATGATGTATGTAAGGGATGCATGTTAGGGAATTTTAGGAAATAATCTTTTCCAAGGAGTGACACCAGATTTGAAGGTGTTCTTGATCTAGTACATTCATATGTATGTGGACTGATGTCAACAGAGTCTCTCAGAGGATATGAGTACTATGTTACTTTTATTGATGATTTCTGTAGGAAGACCTGGATATACTTCTTGAATACCAAGGATGAGGTTTTTAGTTGATTCCAAGAGTTCAAGGCTCTAGTGGAGAACTCAAAAAAAAAAAAAGATAAAGGTTCTTTGGTCAGACAATGGAGGTGAGTACAAAGGAAATAACTTTTAGGATTTTTTCACAAGGGAAGGAATCAAAAGAGAGTGGACTGTTCTTTACAATCCACAACAGAATGGAGTTGTTGAGAGGAAGAACCATTATATATCAGAGGTAGAAAGAGCTATGCTACATGACTAGGATATGCCCCAGTACTTATCAATAGAGGCATGTAGTACAATAGTATACATTCAAAACATGGTTCCACACAAGGCACTAGGAAAGATGACACTAGAGGAAGCTTTCACAGGAAAGAAGCCAAATGTTGGTCACTTTAGAATATTTGGGAGTTTGGCATATTATCATATTTGAGATGATACATGTACCAAGTTAGGTCAGACTGCAGAGAGAGGGTACTTTTTTGGGTACTTGTATGAAACCTCAAAGGCATATAGGATTTTAATCCCTAGGACTAGAAGAATTATTGTGAGGTGTGATGTAAGTTTCATGGAGGACAAGGCATTTAGAAGGTCTAGAGATTTTCCAGCAGATGATTAGAGTAAGTGGCCAACAGAAGCTCCAAGGCCTAGTCAAGGGTAGAAAAGCACAAGCACAATTACCAGTACAAGTGTAGGCTCAGGTAGTGAAGATTCACAGAGCATGGAGAAACAAGTGTAATAATAGATGCATCTATAAGACTTAGAGGTTGATATTTCATCCTGTACAGTTTTTAGAAGGAACCACAAGGTTCAAGAGACACTGAGGGATACTCAGGAGCTTGTGGGAGCTCCTAGAAAGAGTATTAAAGAGCAGAGGCAACCAACTAAGTTTAATGATGATGTGGCATTTGTTAGTCAATTGGTAGATAGTGAGCCTTCCAACTATTAGGAGGTTGTAAAGCATTAGGTATGGTGAGATGCTATGATTGAGGAGTATTCCTTAATAATGCAGAATGATGTGTGGGAGGTAATGCCTAGACTAACAGATAGAGCAGTAGTTGGATCGTGCTAGATTTATAAGATAAAGCACAGTGCAAATGGTAGCATCAAGAAATACAAGGCAAGGTTTGTGGCCAAGGGGCTCTCTCAGAAGGAGGGAATAGACTATAAGGAGACATTTGCTCCAATGGCTAGGTATACTTCTAAATGAGTTGTGATCTCAATTTGCAACACAGATGGGATGGAAGATCCATCAAATGGATGTCAAGACAACATTCCTTAATGGTGAATTGAAGGAGGAGGTATACATAGAGTATCCATAAGGATTTTTAGCACACAACAAAGAGACCGATGTGTGCAGATTGAAGAGAGCATTGTATGGACTCAAGCAGGCTCCGAGAGCATGGTATGAGTGCATTGATACATACTTGTAAGAAATGGGCTTTGTGAAGACTAAAGTGGATGCTAACTTCTACTACTTGGTGGTTGGTGGTGAGATTCTCATTCTTGTTCTTTATGTGGATGACTTGTTTCTTACTGGTTCAATAGGGCTCATAGAAGATTACAAGAGGGGCCTTGCAGAAAAGTTTGAGATGTAGGACTTAGGACTTATGCACTACTTTCTAGGCATGGAGGTGTAGCAAACAAATGGAGAAATTTTCCTTGGTCAAGGGAAATATTGCATTGAAATATTGAAGAGATTCAGGATGGACGGCTGCAAAGCCATGTCTACACCCATGATCATGAATTGGAGGAAGGTAGATACATCTAAGGAGAAGGATGTAGATCTCATCTTATACAGATAGTTGATTGGTTTGCTTATGTATTTGGTCAACACTAGGCTAGATATAGCATTTGCAGTAAACTCACTTAGTCAGTTCATGGTTGAACCAAAGAGAATGCATTGGACAATGACCAAGCATGTATTGTGTTACTTGCAAGGTAGAGTTGAGTATGGGATCAAATATATTTGAGGTGAAGGGATTAGATTGATAGGCTATAATGATGCAAATTGGGCAAGAAGTACAATGGACAAAAGGAAAACTTTAGGGTGTTGTTTCAGTTTGGGATCAGGAGTTGTATCTTGGTTCATCAGGAAGAAAAAGTCTATGGCTCTAAGTTTAGTAGAAGCAGAATACATAGCAACTAGCATGGTGACATATGAAGCTATATGGCTTTGGAAGTTGTTAGTAGCCTTGTTTGGTTAGAAGGTTGAGACTACTATGATACACTGTGACAATTAGAGTTGCATCAAGTTGTCTGAGAATCTAGTGTTTCATGATAAGTTTAAACATATAGACATCAGATATCACTTCATTAGAGATTATGTACAATTGGGAGTTGTTTAGCTACAATACATACCTACAGAGGAGCAGGTAGCAAACATTGTAACTAAGGCATTGGGGAAGACTGAATTCATCTTCTTCAACAATAACTTAGGTGTCATGCAGAACAACTTCCTCCCTAAGAGGGAGTGGTAGTTTTAGGTATCTTGGACAGTTGTTCATCTATATGTGATTAATTAACAAATAATTGTTAATTAATTGACTCCTTCTAGAAGCAACTAGTAACTTATTGGTTAGGTTGTTTTAATCACGAAGCAATTAGAAACCTCTTGGTTAGGTTGTTTTAATTAGAAAGCAACTAGAAATTTCTTCGTTAGGTAGTATAAAAGGGGGTCAAGGGAGGCATTTGGTGAACAAAAGAACAAGAAGTTGTAGAAGCATTTGCAGTGTTAGAAAATGAGTTTGCAATGATAGAAAATAGTCTTGTAGCATTAGCAAGGGTGCAGTTATAATGTTGGGGATAGCAGTTGAGAATATCAGTAGGAGAAATTAGGAGGTTGTCTGAATTCTGCCAGTGAGAGGCAAGGAATTTTGTATATCTTGATTTGTTGAAGTTAATATATTTTCCATCTACAAAACTAGTTTTCCCTAAGGGCCTGTTTGGTTGCTGGAATATAAATTGAGCATTGGCATTCGGAATGCTGGCTTTGGGATTCTGGAACTTGGAATCTAGATTATGATTAGGTAATCCAATTTGGGACTGTTTGGTTGACCAAGAATTCATTGTGAGAATACAGATTTCCTCCGTTTGGTTGCACATTGTGGAATTGGAATACTAGCCAAAATAACATGCAAAATATTATCATCCAGGTGTAGCATTATCATCATGCAAAAAAATTCAATACTTATTTGGTTTGTTGAAGTCCAAACATTTTTAACAAGTATAAAAAGATTAAGTCATGTTGAAAGTAAACATTATCATAATGGATGAGGACGAGATTGTACTAATGGATACTAAAACTTTTATGACTCTTGCTCTATAAAAAAATACCATTGATTATAATTCACATAATTACTAATATGAAATATGTATATTGTTCAAGTCTCATTGAATGAATCCGAATCACAAGAATTGATGAAATAAGAGTCAGAAACATCCCATTAAAAATATATATATTTGTAGAGATCCAATAAAAAATTTGATCATCACAACATTCAAACTCGCAGGTGCAAAGTCTAAATTTTTATATTAAATTTTTACGAAATCTTACCTGGAAACACTTTTACGCCAGAAAAAAAATCAATAGAGTAGGTTGTTTTTGTCCTGCATACAATTCATTTAACTGAGAAACAATGTATGTGAAAAAGTTATTTCACCAAACTTTTTTGTAGTAACTACTGAGGCAGATCAGGCGGAAAAAGCTTGATAAATTACTCAACAATGGCAAATATATGAGCAAGTAATAGCAAAAAATTTTCCCCCCGTTTAAAAAAATTAAATTTCAAAAGTTAGTGCAAAAAAAAGTGCCCCCAAATGGGCATCCGGAAGTCAAACCAAATCAAATTTTACTTTAGTTGAAATCCTAATTTTCAAAAAATGGGAATTAAAACGGGAATTCCAAATAACAAGTATTTGAAGGAATTTGGTATCCTTGTTTTGGGGGTCAAATGGGGATACCGGATTCCACTTTTTTCCAATTCCAATTCCGATTGTGCAGACCCAAACAATGGATTACAATTTTTTAGAATTCTGAATTCCAATTCCAGCTACCAAACGGGCCCTAAAGGGTTTTTCCAGGGACGATTTGTCCAAAAATATTGTGTTCTTTGTGTTGTGAATTTCTTTTCATATTTTATTGGTGAAGTTATAGTTGGGTTATTTTTTGATATTAGCTGTGAATTTATTCTCGATATTTTAAGAATCACTTATGATAGGAGATTAACAATTAGTGATAATTTTCACAGAGGAGATAAGAGTTTGAATATCTAGTAAAACAATTTACTACATGTAACAGTTGAATCTTATAAAATAATTTTTAAGTCAGTTATTTTTTTAAATAAAAAATAGTTAAATAAAAATAATCTATTTTTAAGAAGATAGTGCAGCAATGGTTATACCATCTTATTTTATTAAAAAACATCCTTTGGAAAAAATGTATTTAGTGATCAAATTCAAATCTCTCTTAAAATCCAGGGAAATGTAATATCTTTTAATTTTAGTAAAGTGACTTAATTAAGTGTTATGAAATTTAAATAATATCATAAGATCTTATTTAATTAATATAATTAATTTAATAATTAAATAAAAGAATCAAAAAATTAAAATAATAAAATGATATGAGTTAATATGATATGTTGTACTTTTACAAGGAGATGGTTGGAAAGTACTAACTCTTCTTTGTAGTGTTTCAAATTAGAGGTTGGATTTTGTTTGGTTGTATATAGTTTTGAAGGTGGAAAACCCCCTCTAATCTATATTTGCAGGTTTAGTAGGATTCATTGCTCAACCTAGTCTATTGTTCGAAATATCATCTCAATTATTTGTCCTTGTGCTATATATATATATGTATATATGTATATATGTATATGTATATATGTATATGTATATATATATATGTATATATGTATATGTATATATGTATGTATATATGTATATGCATATGTATATATATATGTATATATGTATATGTATATATATATATGTATATGCATATATATATCTATATATATACATATATATGTATATATATGTACATGTATATCTATATGTATATATATATGTACATGTATATATATATATATATATATATGTACATATATATATATATATATGTATATATATATATATATATATACATGTACATGTACATATATATGTATATATATATATATATATACATATATGTATATATGTATATATATTACATATATATGTATATATATACATATACATATATATACATATATATATCTATATATACATATACATATATACATTTATATATATACATATATATCTACACACACACATACATATACATATATGTATATATAGGTATAAATATATGTATACATATATGTATATATACATGTATCTATACATATATATACATATACATATACATATACATATACATATACATATATAATCTAAAACACAAGTTCTCTATTTTTAAAAATTCTTTTCAATTGATGGTGTGTACCTTATTAGCTTTATTCATCTATGATATATTTTTGGCATATGCAAACAATATATTTGAATCATATCAATTGAAATTGTCGAGTGGGTTGAGTGTCAAAAGGTGTGAAAGGGTGTTGGAGGGTGTCTATCACAACTATCTTGATACCCAAGAAATTAATAGAAGAGATATATATTAACTTTTTCATTTGAATTCTTTCATTGTTACTAATTTTATAAATCCAAGAGTTCATGTTGATGGTATCTTTACAAAGGAAACATGAAGAAAATAATTTAACAAAGTTTCTAGTGAGCTCAATTATTGAAAAAAAAACCATAAGCTGGAATGAGCATAGGGAAATGTATAAGTTAGGTTATTTCAATCTAAGTAACCATGTAAGAAAATAAAGCTTAGCATTTAAATGAAGAAAATTTAAATATTTTCATAATATAGGATCACAATGATAAAGATATAATGATGATTTAGAAGAAAGTAACAAATACATATCATAAAAAAATAAATAATATGAAGATATTTGGAATAAATTTATAAAAGATATGTATTTTTATAGCCTCAAAAATATATTCTTATAAATACATTTTCAATTAGATAACAAATTCACATTTCATAATGCATTATACAATCATCTTTATGTTATTCTCAATATAAATGAATATCATATATAAAAGCTTATTTATTTGGATCTATTTTGCACACCATTTCCATTTACTCCAAGTTTTTGATAGAAACATGATAACACTATAAGAGTAAAATGGTTATGAGAAAGTATGGATCCATAAGAGTTGTATGCAGTTTTGTATCATAGCCTTTCTTGAGCCCTTAAAAAGTCTTCATAAATTTAATTTTAAAACACTATCTTGTTTATTGCCAATTAGTAAGTATTTAACCTTACTAGACAATGCGTTCTTTTTTTAGTAGAGGATGCATTTTATGAATATAATTTTTATAAAAATTAAATAAGTAAGGTCTTATAGATCTCAAATTTTGAAACTATGTAATTTTGTAAAAAATGTTACATAAATGTTAAGGATAATATAAACTAGATTTCTATTAAACAATTAATAGCTCACATTTATAGTCTTAATTTCAAAAATTGCTCTATTCTATCATATAGATAAGAGATATGGTAGAGATAAGATATGGAGGTTAGTTATCTAAAAGAAAGAGAACATAATTAATTTGTTAAAACTCACCCCAAATTGTAAGAAACTTCTATAACATATTTATATGGTTACAATTATTTTAATGTCAAATAGCTTGCATGAAACTTTTGGACACCATAAACTTACAAAAAGTGTGCTACTATTAAACAAAAAAGGTTAATGTCCTCATAAAATTAGCTAAATATCAAGTGGCATTAAGTATTAGTTTTAATGTATAAACATAATCAAATGAAATCCGGAATGTGTTTTGATTTTATTTGAAACTTCAAGATTCCTAAAATATATTATATTCATTTGTATGACACTTGGGTCCAAAAAGTTTTAATTGAATGAAATTATGTTTTGACTTTTTAATAAATTTAAAGCTATAATATAGATTTAAGGTGTTGGCAAAGGAAACCATTCACATTTTATAACTAATTGAAGAGTTGAATGGTGAATATCCATATTAGATGCAAGGATGAGACTGTATAATTTTAAGTTTTAAATTATATTCATATTATTAATAATTTCTTAAATTTAATAAAGTGATACATTTAATGTACTTTGTACAAAATATAATTAGCCATCGAAAGTTAACCTTAAAACTTGGTCATATTTTACAAATAAATTTTCAATTTAGTCTTAAAATAAATTCGTAAATATATAAATTAAAAAATATACTCTGTGCTATCTTAACAAGTAGCAGTAAATTATCATGGAGTCTTATGTGCCTTGGATAGTTAAATAAATTAAATTTTTTAATTATTTTTATAAAAAATTGGATATCTACTGGTCAAGTCAGTTAAGAACTAAACTGCTTAAAGCATCTACTCTAAGAAACTCATTATTCCCTTTGAGAAGAGATCTTTGAAAAGTATACAATCATGAGCAAACCCTGCAATTCCATATAGCAGAGACTCAAAGTTATCATTGCCTAAATTCAATCGAAATATATTATTATAGTCCAAAAAAGTGTTGCATGCAAATGTTGAAGAACCGAATGACAGTGCAGAAATACATTTCCAAATATCCAGAATTGTTCATAGCTGAAGTCTTTTCAGAACACCCTATTGAAAATATACCCAAACAGCAAGGCCATCATCATAAACATGTATCCCTCAATGCCTTGGCTATTCCTCACTCCTGCAACAATCACAAATATACAAGTTAATTGAGAAGGAAGAATGATTCATATTCATGAGTATTAACTAGAAAAGATATAACTGCAATTTTACCATGACTGGTAGGGGCAAGAGCAGGGGCCTGATCATCAGCATAGATATTTGGAAGAACAGTTGCAATGATTAAGATCACCATTACGATGTAACCCATGTTCAATGCCATTTCAACCCAAAGAAAAACAGACAAAATTACTATGTCTCAAGGAAGATCTTCTATGAATGAGAGTTGAGAGTGATGCAAATGGAAGAAGAAGAGATGGACTTAAAAAGGAGAAAATGGGCGAAGGAGAAAAAATAGAGGAAAGTAGGGTTTGAGAAAGTGCTCTTCCAAGGAATTAAAATCAAATTACTTAAAGTTTTCTCATGAAAGAGTAACTTACACGGTAGTGGAGGAGATAAATGAAAGGAAATATATCTCTATCTTATATGACAGTAGACTAGAGTGCGTGAGGAAAGACAACCAATAGTTACAATGCAATGTGGCTTCCTTCTTTGTTCTACGTTGATCTTTGAATGTTTAGCTATTTTGAATGATTTTTCAATCTCATATATCATACTCAATGAACTAGTCAAGGAAATAATAATCAATTCAATTTGTTGTTTCAATGTTATATTAGAATTATATCCCAAAATATTACTTTTGATATAATTCTTAGATATGAAATCTTATATCGCTCCGCTATCATCAGATAACTTGATACTATCTAATATTTAATAATTTATCAAATTTGTTTTATAATGATATTAGAAATGATTATATGAGGATGTTAGTTGGCAACTGACTACTGTTGTTAATCAGACTCTTCTCTTTTGTACCTCTCTTGAGTTGATAAGGTTTACTTACATTCCTCACAAATGGAACAGAGTTGCTGATTGTTTGGCTAAATAAGCTTCTGTTCATGCACCGGGCTCAATATTATGGATAGAGGACAGCTACACTTGATCTGTTATGAGAATTTGATGAACTTGTTGATCAGAGTTTTCTTTGTTGTAATCCTTTCTGTCTTAATAAATTTTTACACCACTTTTTCCACATAGTTTATAATGTATAATTGTGATGGTAATAGAGTCAATAAATGAAACAAAAGGATTTTAAAAAGGACAGTATTTCAGATATTATAATCTATATATGTGACAGAATTGCATATTATTGGTGAGGGAATGGACGGCTTAAACATCATACACTAAGCTAAATGTTAAATAGTCAAAGTTGACTTATTTTTCCAAACATAATTTTCTTCAAAAAATTCTAATATGATAAGATTAGAGAGATTACGGTACAATACTGAATTAATCTATGATGTTTTAATGTTAGACTAGCCTTCTTATGATTCTAAGAATTAACAAATGATTATTGCTGTCCCTATTTCTTTCCTTTTGACTATCTTATCTTCTATATTTTTGTGTATTACTCTCCTCCCTTTATACGCCTTCTTTAATTAGATTGGTTAATTATAATGTTTTACTCTTAAGGATCACTTATTTGCATGAGTTGCCTCCCACCTCGGAGAATATTTTCTCTTGAAATTTTTTATTATTAGCAATTCTTAAGTGATCGTAATCCTTGAGTATTTACTATTTATATTTTCTTACTGTATATATTATTGGCGTGATAGTATTATGGTAAGCTGTCTTATCGATACATACTTTTGCTGTATATGAGTTGCAGATATATACCTTTGCTACTCCATTTATACCAATGCCATTTTAGATATCCTCTATTCATGTATGTGTTGTGAGGTTTAGACGGGGCTGTAAATTGGAGCGATTTATCAGTTTTCTAACAGTAACACTGGGAAATACAATGCAAGTTTTAATTGAGCAATTAAAATAAATAAACATGATAGCGATAAGAAAACACAAAATATAATAGTAAATTATTGTGGTTAGGCAAATTTGTCTATCCTCACTTTTAGGACATGGGACATCTTTATTAACGCTTAACTGATACAACACAATACAATCATCCATGACTGTACACAGCTATTTATAGAAACATATACAACTATGAAATGATAAGAAGGGAGAAGATGAATGGTCATAACCATTGGACTTCGCATATCCATATCCATTTGAATTCACATAACTAGGACTTAATTATATATGTTAGCTTTCTAGTAATGGTTAGTGAAAGACTCATATTGATTAATACTAGCAGTCGCAAGCTTTTGTGCTTGCCACAATGAGCCGATAGGGGAGAGAACTCGATAATTGAACACCCTAACTTCATGCTTATCAAAATCTTACGTGTAAATTTCAAATCACTCCCAATTTTTTATAGTAGCTTATTTGGCGAATCATCTACTTATAACTAAAGTTTCAAGTCCACATCACCCATTATGATGCCACATCAACATGCTTTTTGTCAAGTTGTCCAAAACAACTCAAATAAAAAGTGAGACTAATGGTAGTGCATAAAAGGTACCCATACTTGCATAACTAGTGTGGCATCACATCATTGGTTAATTGTTATAGGTTAGGGTACATTTTATTTAGTTTTGGGTAGTCATCGTTGTACTAACAACTTTATAGTCACAAGTATTGGTACAATGTTGTCAAAAATTGAGCATTAAGTCAATAAGTGTCGGTATCAAGTGAACAACTCTTATTAAAATTATTGGAACCTATTCAAGTACACAAAAAATAACCCATTCAAGTCAACTAATACGAAAATAATATGGAAAGAATAACACGTATAAAGTGGATTAGTATATATAAACTAAAATAGTTATAAAAACTGAAATAATTATAAACTAAACTAAGGAAAGTTCCAGTACTTCACTTGTGTGAGCATCACCTAGATCCAATGATTGCTAAGTGTTCTATTTATTATTATGAGAGATGAATTCTTGTAAATCGCTACTCATTAAACATGAGTCAATGAGTTTGACTCAAAAACTACATAGCTAAAGTAACAATATCATAATTTAACTTGTGGAAAAATATCTCCTACTTATTAATTTAAAGTCTATTAGCTTAAATATATGAACAAAACCATTTTAAAAAATAAAATAAAAACTAATTTAACATATACGAACTTAAATATATGAAAAAATAATCATTTAAAAATAATCTCTATAATTTTTTATTGTAAAAAATTAATATGAGAAATATTTAAAATTAACAACTCTCACAAATATCATATCATATTGGCTAAACTAAAAATCAATATTTAAATGAAAAACTATATTAATTTAAAAAATAAACTAAAATAATTTTAAAACTAAAACTTCAGTAATACAAATATCCTATTGGCTAAACTCAAAATCAATATTTAAAATGAAAAACTAAACTAATTTAAAAAATAAAAAAAATAAAAACTTTAAAAAATAATTGTTAAAATTAAAAACTAAACTAATTTAAAGTCTATTGGTTTATATATATGAATAAAAGAATTATTTTAAAAGATCTCTAAAAATTAATATGAGAAATATTAAAAAATATAGTAAAAAAATAGGAACTCCTCCCACAAATATCCTATTGACTAAACTAAACAGTAATATTTGTAATTAAAAAAAAAAAAACTAATTTAAATAATTTAAAAACTAAAACTTCAATCAATTTTAAAAATCAAAATTAAATAAAATGAAAGAAAAACATGAGTTAAAAGTGGAGATAACAACTAATTAATTTTCTAAAAAAATAAAAATAAATAAGAGTTCAAATTATAGATAAATTAATTTATAAATTAAACTATAATTTGAACTCTTATTTTTTTCTATTTATTTAGAAAATTAATTAGTTGTTATCTCCACTTTTAACTCATGTTTTTCTTTCATTTTATTTAATTTTTATTTTTAAAATTGATTGAAGTTTTAGTTGAACATGGAGATAAATAAATAAATAAGAAAAAAAAAGAGAGTTAATAGTGCAAGTAATAACTAATTAAATTAAATAAAAAAAAAAAGAGAGAGAGTTAAAGTTGGAGTGAGATTAATCTAGTTAGAAAATAATTAACGACAAGGGCTGACAGTTGTAATTATATGGAAATAAAGTTCCCACATATAGCCTATCGACTATATTATTACCATTACCTTAATAACTTAATTGATATCTTCCATTCTTATTAGTGATTATTGTATTATCCTTCTCCTTGCTAATTAGTCAAGACTTGACTAATAATATTGCTCCTTCTAGGTATGTGCAAGATCATGGTCAACCAAACTATGCTCTTAAGTGGCAATAAAAAAACAACAAATCAAGGTTATGTCAACTTGATGTATAATTTTCTACTTGTTATAAACTTTATATCAAAAAGTTAAGAAAAAAGAATCTATAGGGAATTGAATTTATTTTGTAAACTACTATGGCTTATCTAAAAAAAAGAAATATTGATTAGTAATTTTTTTTCGCAACAGTACAAAAAAATTCAGACAAAAATAAGAAGTAGATGTATGTCTGAACACCTTAATCAAAATCAAATAACTACATTTTTAATAATAATAATCTAGATATAATAACTAGACTCATTCCTAGATGTGACACATATTTTTGGGTATTTTTATTCTAAATAAATAAATAATTATGAATTTTCTACTATAGTATTTCTAGAATTATAAAACTCTTGTGTTTAACCAACTTAACTAATTCAAAACTCTTCAGAATTTAATTTTTATATTTTTTTTTCTTATACTAGAAAAAGCATAGAATGTGATGCATCTTTTAAATTTCAAAAATGTTGTACCATTTGAAAGTTATAGTTATTTTTCAAATAGTATGTCAATCAATGCTTTATACATAAATCCATTAGAAAATAAGTAATAATTACTTATTGAACTCATAATTTGAAAAACTTTATATTTATGGAAATCTAAGAACATTCTTAAAAACTCTTTTCATTTCATCAAATCTTGGTTAAAGAAACCTTGCCAGCTACATGTTTGAAGTAAAAAACCTACAAGAACATGCCAAAAACACTCTTTCAGAACATTTTTTAAGTTGACCATGTAGGATTGGTATCAAAAGATATAATAGGCTTTATAAAGGTATTAAATGTTTTTTTTTGGTATCAGGATGGGTGGGAAAAATGTTGAAATAGATTTTGAAATGATTTGAGGCATTTCATAACTACATATTTTTCAGATCACCACTTTTTAGCACACGATGATCTTGTTAAAAATCTGAATGAAAAGATCATAGTAAGAAGAAGATTGTTGCAAAGAAGGAAGATTGTTGATAAAGAATGTTTTCAATAGTTGTTTTGTCATTAATGTCAAACCTACTATTTGTTGGAATGAAAATTGCTTTTAAGATCCAAGTACTATCACTTAGTTGATTGATGAAGATGATTTAATTAACAAGATGTAACAAGAGAACCTAAGGGAATGGTTGAGTTATGGTTTTGTAATGAAGTGTAAGGATCAGTTAAGACAATGGTTAAATGATGTATTGATAACATACTTGAAGATATACAGGTTGGTCACATTTAGAGACATTGGAGGAATAAGTTGAAACAAGGTTGACTGCAAAGCTTAACTAAGTTCATTAGTGAGTGTCGAGCAAGCTTTTTTTAGAGCTGAGCAAATTTTAAGTTAGTGTCGAGCAAAAGCAAAATCTAGTGTGTGCTGAGTGTTATAGAAGGAGCCGAGTGTGTTCAGGTGCTGAGAAAAGTAATAGGTGTCGAGCATTAGAAAAAAATAGTCGATGCTAAATGAATCCACAGTAGGTACTGAGCATCAGTAAAACATAGTTGATGTCGAGCACTAGAATTTCAATAGTGCCAAGCTACTGCATTATTGGAAAAGTAGAAGATTTTTCAAATCTGAGCCGAAAAATTTGTTACCTTGAATTTTGTGAACTGGTTGGAGGATAAGGATGATGAGTTGGTGGCACAAAATTCTATGTAAACCGTATTTAAGCAAATATAAAAGGATTCTTCATGATGTTTCTAGAAAGAACAAAATATGAGTTAGATTTGATGAATCTTACCTAATCCATTCAAACTAAAATTAAAGGAGGGAAGAATTGAGCTAGAAAAAAAATTATAGACTTCTATTTAAGGAGTCATAGGCCAAGAAGCAAGAGTTACTAGAGTGCCAAAATTGTGAAGTGGTTGAAGGGTGTCAAGGAGAAGACATCAAGAGGAGAAGGAAGAACAAAGCACAGAGACTTTGCTTTGATCAGTCGTCATAGAAAAGATTGCATTGGTACATCGAGCATGAAGACTCAAGGTGACAAAGCTTGAAAGGAGGGCAAGCTATCAAGAGTTGCAGAGATTGAAACCCAGGCAATGTGAAGAGCAGAATAGAGATCTAAAATCTGCAAGATAAGTTGTGGATTGTAATAAGGTCAAAACCCCTTATTGTTACTCTCTAGCAATTGTATCAGTTAGAGTAAAATCCTATGGACTTAGGTTGGTTTAACAACCATTTGTAAAATCTTTAATAAGGTGGCATTCCAAGTGAATGTTCTAAAGTCCTATAACTAGGCCCACTTCTAACAAGGTGGTTAAATCCTTTAACTAGGTCACATTTAACAGTGTGTTGTAGCCTTTTATAGGGAAAGCCTTTCATAGGGCATCACTTCAAAAGACTGAGAATTGAGTAGCATGTTATTAATGGTTTTCCCCAAATTGGGTTTCCATGTAAATCACTGTGTCATGTGTTGATCTTTTCATTTGTGATGCTTGCATGTTGACTTACAATAACTTGCTAAGTAGGAAAGTTTAAGCTTGGATGAATGAACAAGTTTTGAAAGCTCACTTTACTTGATGAAAAAAAATTAATTGGACATTTGGACCTTGAATAACTGATTCACCTCCCCTCTCAGTTATTCTAAAGCATTTCTACTAGATCCTACACATACCCATCTATTGTTGATGATTATCTAGTCATTGATTGGAAATGTTTAGTGATAGTAGTAGCTCTTACAGGAAGGATATTTTTATAGTTTGATTTCTTAAGCTTAAATCTTTAATTAAACTTATGTAATCTTTTAATTTGGTCATCTCATCTTCAACAATAGAGATATCACATTTCTCCTCTAATTAAATAACACACTCAATGATTCTTTGTAGCGTGTCTAGAAGATTACAATGTATCATGTATGATTTTATAATATATCTTAAGATATTATATTATCATTTGAAATACAATTACTATTCTTTTTTATTAATTATATTTTTCTATTTTATGAATAAGTGTAGCTAGATATCTATCATTTTGGCAAGTAGGATCTAAGTGTAATATTGTGTATAACATAGCATAGATCAAACTTAGTGTCTATTATATTTGATATGTTTTAAAAAATATAGATCTTATTTTCAACAAATACAAACATGTTTTTTCAAACAAACTCATGTTTATAAGTAGTCAACTGAACAAACTAAATATTCAAAATTCTTTTTTAATCTATCAAGTTATCATCTAAGACCAAAAAATAAGAAACCTTTTTCACAAGTCTCACAATTTCTTTAATACCAAGGTCATGCTCATAAATTAAATAGGATTTTCCCAAATGAGTTGACATTAGGAAATATCTCTTTTAGGTTTATTAACCATTTAGTATTATCAATTTAATTAATAAGATAAGATCCCTTTTGATCTCTCCAATACCAATATTTGTTGGTTTAAAGAATAATTTTGACAGTTGCATGTCAATACACTTAACCATTTTTCACTATACATGCCGAGCAAAGAGTAGGTGCCGAGTAATAACAAGTGCTGAGTAACATAAGGTGCTGAGCAATAACAAGTGCCGAGTAATGAAAAGTGCCGAGCAACATAAGGTGTCGAGTGTTAATAAGTGCCGAGTAGCATAAAGTGTCGAGTGATACAGTTTTGTTAAGGTGCCGAGCTATCCAAGAAACATCATGTGCCAAGTATCAGTAATGCTTCAGGAGCCGAGTAACTCAGGATATCAACATAAGAGTTTTTGATTGCACAAACTATGATGTAAATTATTTTGTAGCCGACATAAGATAAATCTCGAAAGATATAGAGATAAGAATGAATCTTTTACATTTTCTATGCAATTTGCATGCAGCCAATTGGAAAATTGGAAAGGCATGCAACCAATCAGCAAAAGGAAAGTATTGAGCGAGAAATTAAGAATCACTGTGGATCGTAGATTCATATCAAACCCTAAGTCTTCGAAGTCTTTTTAAGGAAGACAAAAGTTTCATTGAAAGAGAGATGAGAGAAGCAGAGCAGTGTTAAAGGAAAAACATAAAGGAATTCAGTGAAAGGAGACATAGAAAATAAGAGTAGCAATTCAATAATCAGTTGATTAGAACAAAGCAAAGAAGAAAACCAAAAATTAGATCTCAGAGGATCGAAATTAGAGAAAGAGCCAGAACAAGTACTTGCATTCAGTAAACAAGGATTGCAAACAATCAGGTTTATAATATCTAATACTCTCTTACCATTGTATTAGAAAGGAAATCCTATGTAGATAGGTTGGCTTAACAGCTATCTGTAGATCCTTATCAAAAGGTGAATAAATCCTTTAACGGGGTGACACTTCATGTTGAGTGTCTGAAATATTTTAACCAGGTCACTATTGACACAGTGTAAAGCCTTTAACATGGAAAACCATCAGAAGTGGTTGAACAATATTGCTACGGTAATTTTTGTGGATATCATCTCCACCCTAGTTTTACCTTCTTATTCCTGGAGGGTTTCTGGGTTACCAAATCCTAGTGTTATGTGTTGTGTATGCATGTTTTAGTTTCATATTTTCTTGATGTATTTACATGCATGCAATTTGCTTTCAGTTAAAAGGTTTTATTGGTTAAAGTACAATACTTCTGATTCACCCCCTCCCCCCCCGCTTCTCATAAGTATTCTTTCCATATTTGAATATTCCAACAATTGGTATCAGAGCCTAGTTAGGTTCTCACAAGAAAAATTCTAACAGCTTCGAGGAAAAGATCTAAAGATGGAAGCTTTCAAACTTGGAAAGATCATTGAAAATCAGGTGATAGATGTGCAACTTGCTCTGCATAGCTTGGAGGAATTTAGAAACAAGTTGAGAAATTCATTAAAAAAGAGGAAGGATCTAGCCATAGCTGAAAATGAGATAAACTACAAGGAGATTGATACCACAAATATATTTTCCAATAGAGATACTAAAGAGTTTGATGCAGCAATTGTAGAACTGATGGAGAAAAACAAAGTTCAAGCAGATGAGATAAGATCTCTTAGAATGGAACATGAATCATAGGCTATAATGTTATGTGAAATCACTGAACAAAAGAAAAGAGCAGTTGAAGATAAAGTCATGATGGAAAATGACAAAAGGAATCTTGCAAATAGGCTTGAAGAAAAATGTACTAAATTGACAAGGATCTCAAACATGCAGATGGATACACTTGCCCAAATGATGAACCTTCATCATGAACTTAATGTGAAAGACATTGAGATCTCTACACTGAAGATGCAGAATGAACAATTGCAAAATGACCTAAGAAGAGAGAAGAAAATTTCAAAAAATTTCAATAAACCCAATGAAGCCATCAAGTATTTTTAGCAATTACTAAAATCCCCAAGATCAACCCATGATACATCAAGACTTGGATACAACAACACTGAAGTTGGAGAATCATCAAAGAGGGCAGAACAAAGAAGTAACAAAGGTAAAAATGTCAAACCTACATGTCATTTCTGTGGAAAGAAAGGACATACATCTAATGTATGTAGAAGCAAGAATGCCCATTAGCATGATAAACTTAAAAGTATGAACCATTGTCATAAGTACAAGAAGCAAGGTCATCAAGCATATGAATGCAGAATCAAGACTATTAAGACATCAAGATTTGAGAGTCACTTTCATAATTGCAAGAAATATGGACATAGAGCTTTTGAATGCAGATCAAAGTCTATGTGGACATCAAATCAACCAGCAAGGACATCAAACCATGAATTTTGGGATTACAACACTAGGTACAGTTGTCACTATTGTCAAGAATATGGACATAGACCCCAGAATTGCATAAGAACCCATTTCAATGGAAACTATAAAAGATGGTTGAGTCAAACTACATGTTTCAGTTGCTTAAAAACTGGTCATGTCAACAGAAATTGCCCAACAAGGTCAAAGGCACCAAGTTCTGAGTTCAACAATAGAAAGGCAAAGACAAATGTTGAACACATTAGAAGTGAAATGAATAAGACATGGAAGAAGAAAGATGAAAGTAGCACATCAAGTGTAGAGATCACTTCACCTAATAGGTCAAGTGATCACACTTCATCAAATTAAGCAAGCATAGGTGTGTGGGATTGATAAACTAAGGTACATCAAACATCAGTCCCAAAAGATTGAATAACTACAAAGAAGAAATCAACATAAGCAAAGATGTCAAGTCAAAATTGAGAGTCTTGCAAAAATTTTCAAAATTGTCTTTAGATGTCGAGTTGCTAAGAGCGACCGAGTTGATAGATGATGGCGAGCTGTGAAATACTAATGGGAGCCAAGAAAAGTGAAAATACAATAAGTGCCGAGTTATGTCGAAATCTTTCAAGTGCCAAGTAGATAGTTGTCAGTGCACTAAGCATTAATTACTCTATTTTGAAGGGTACATAATTTGATTTTCGATCATTTCCCACCATTCAAATGGGAAGCAAAGCTGAAAAGAGCGGAGAAGATCAAGGTCAGCTCAGAAGCCATTTGTGAAGATTTCAACAGCGATTCAGCACAAGTTTCATCGATTTGAGGTATTTTACTTAAGTGCTGAGCTACATAGAGTTTATAAACTTATTTAAATTGTAAACCCTAGTTTGGAAAACAATGACATTTGGGTCAGGAACCACTAAGGGTAAAGAGAGTCATGAAATACAGCTGGTTAGTAATGAAGTAAAACAACCTGAATTCAAACCCATTCCAGAAGTAGCATACAAGAATGATCTCGTAGGTGCATTATCAGTTGTTCTTGATAAAGTTGTTATGGTCCAAGATGTTCGCAGATGTTATAACTGCAAAATTGGAGCCATAGAACATTTAGAGATTTACAATGCATATGACAAGCTATGTGAGAACAAGATACTGAAAGATGAGTTCTCAATAGTAGAAAGAAAAGGATTAACCAAAACCCTAGAATTTCTAATTGTTTTCAAAATTGAATGGGTACAGATAGTTTTGAGAAGAATACATGATGGAGGCTTTTGGTTAGAGTCAGGGCCAGTAAAAATCACCAAGAAAACTATCCATAGGGTTACTAGTATTCCAACCCTAGATCGGCCAAAGACCTTGCGAAGTGACAAATAGGAAGTAATAGAGAAAAACACAGGTGCTAAATGGAATAATAGAGGAATGACTATTGATATAGTCACAGATCCTCTACTAGATTTTGCTGTGAGAATCATTTCACACAAATTCTATCAATCAAGCAGATTGAATAGTGTGCCTTGTATAGCAGTCGATGTTGCATATAAGATAATTAAAAAGGATCACACCTATGATCTAGAAGAACTCATGTTTCAACAAATTAATGAAAACTTGGGAGCTATAAGGAAAAGCAAGGGAGCTCAGTGCAGATTTGGATCAGTTTTGGTATGCATATTTTTCTATCTGATGAAAGAATTCCCTTCAGTAGGTAAGGTAAGATGGAGTCCAGACAAAACAATTGTTGAAAAAATCAATGAATATATTGAACAGATGGGTGAAAATTTTGATGCCCAAATGACTAGTTACTTTGAGGACTTTAAACAGTCCATGAAACAAAGAATGAAGATTCTAGTCTCATTGACTGAGAAATATGAAAAAGATATTTGTTTTCTTGTAGATATTGATTATACCTAAATACAAGCAGTCATACCTAGAGTAAGATGGCTTAGGCCACTAGGTTATGAACTTGATATTGATCAAGCTTATGCAGCAATAACAGCCCTTCTTGCAGAAGAAGTTGATAAGAATGCAAAAGCCTTTGGAACTTATGATGTTGTTAAATCAAGGGTGATAACAGATTTGAAGACTGCCTCAGCAGTAAAGAAGAAAGAAAAGATGGTGAGACAAATCAAGAGAAAATTTGGTGTTGAAGGTGAAGGAACAACAGAAGAGGAAGAAGAAGACATTAAAGATAAGGGAAATGAACCACAAGGTCTGACTCAAGGGTTAGGATAAGACAAAGAGGAAAGTGTTAAGGAAGAAGAAGTCAAGGACACACAAGTTGAACCCAAGGTCATAAAAAGAAAGGCCACAACTCCTCCTGCTCCTCAACCCAAAGGAAAGAAAGTAGTTGCTCCTACACAAAAAAGAGACCGACTACAAGGGATACAACACAAAAAGCCCAAGAGGAGGCAAAAGAGAAGAAGAAAACTCCAAAGAAGATTGCTGTCGAGTCTAAGAAGAAAAGAAAATTTGTTGCCCAGCCTGAAACAGATGAGGAGAAGACAGAGTCAGAGGACAACAACCAATTTCAAGTGGTAAGACACAAACCTCAAACTGCTGTTGATGAATTATGTTCAAAAATTAGGAATGATGATTTGAAAGGTTTAAAGAACCTAAATTTTTTAAGCTCACCAAAGAAGAGAAAAATAAATTAGAGGAATCTATGTATGCTATGATGGCTAAGTATAAGCACACACCTTTTGAATTAGATGAATCAATGCCTAAAGAATTGTACAAAATTGTAGAGGATAAATGACATTTTTGTTTACAAATGGAAAGGGAGATAAGGGAGTCAGCATTAGTTAGATTGTTGCCTGATTTGTCTAAAGATCAAGTAGAAAACGCAGTAAAAAGGCATAACAATAGATTCACTCCCAAGCATAGAGCATTCAACATTCTACAGAACAAAATTGAAGAGGTAGTTACAAAATCCACAAGATTGTGGAAAATAGTTTACAAGAAAATAGATGATGTGTATAATGAAGAATATAAGGTAGAGGCAAGTGCCAAGATAAAGGAAAAGAAGGCATTAGGCATCAAAGAAAAAGAGAAGGAACAAGTGGAGAAGAATGTTGAAGAAGAAAAGAAAGAAAAGGCACATACTGAGGAGAAAGAGAAAGAGAAACATATACAACTGAGCCACAAGATCAAAGTGTGCAAGACACACAGGTATCCCCTCCTAGGCCTCCTCATGCCACCATCACACCTGCAGAGATTATAAAAATCAAGGATGTTACAGACACTTCAAACCCAAACATCAATCCATTAACTGTAGAGGATTTAGAAATCCTTGACCAATCATCACTAGTAGCAAAATTAAGTTCAAATCCTATATGGGTCCGTGTTGATGAATTATAGAATCTAGAAGTTAAAACAAAGACAGTCAAGGTGAAAACACAAGTGCCACCTTCGACCATACAAACTACTGGTATTCTATTTCTTCCACCACCACCTCCACCAAGTGTAGTCTCCTATACACTTCAGATGCTAAGTACAACAATAGGGGAAATAAAAGAAACATCTGAACAACCAGCAAGTTCAACCCCACCTTGTGATCATCAAAAGGATACACAAGCTAAAGAAAAAGATGAGACAAAGAAGAAGGAGGAGTTTGCAATACAAACACTGGTTGCATTACCAAAATTTGGTACTCCAACACAGACTCTTTAGCAGTTGAGCACTGATGGGTTGCAATTACAAATTAGGACACCAGGCTCGAGCTCATCGAAGGCAGTCAGGAAACTTCACTATGGAGTTCCTGAACTTGATGAAGAAATAAAAATTCCATATTATGAATCCAACACTCTTACTGAAGAGAAGATCAATGAAATTTAGAGTGCATTGGACAGAAGAAGGAGACAAGAAGCACTAAGAAGAGAACACAAGCATAAGCTCACCTTGAATGAAATCAAAGACATATTCACATAAGCTTTCTGCTTACAGTCTCCAGATGAGTCAAGACCAATTATAGAGCAACTATTTGATATAGTTGAACAGGTGACTAGTGAAGACCAGGAAACAAATGCCAAATTGCTAGAATGGTTAGAAAGAAAGTTCCAAGGAAAGGTAAATAATAAAATATCTAGTGATATAGCACTATCACAAGTGGAACTGGCAAAGAAAATTGAAACAGTTAAAACTATACTAGGAAACATATTTTCCCTATACAACAAGTTGTGTGATTTTTCCACATTCACATAGGACACTAGCCAGAAGATACTGAGCTTGGATAAAAATTTGAAGATTTCTAGCATGCAACTCCCCACAAATCCAGCTCAGAGTGAGAAGCATTTTGCCCAATCACTTAACACACAAAGAGAGTTAGCTATCTTAGCAGCAGAGGAGGCAACCACAAAAGCTAAATTGATGCAAATTCAATCTTCAATTACTCCTCATTTGGAATTACTTCACAAGGAGCAGATAAATGCAGAGACAGTCCTCAAGAAAGACCCCAATCTTTCTACATCTGATGGACTTGTACACCTAGCAACAGAGATTGCCATCCAGCATAAGTCATTAGATGTTGCACTAGCAAATTGGGATGTAGCTCTGAAGGTACTACTTGAAGTAAATAGTACATTTTTAGCTAAGTATGGTATTTCCCTCTAGAACCTTTGACAGAAGTGTCAAAAAGGGGGAGAATAAGTATGGGGGAGTGATAAGAAAAGATTAAGTATGGATGAGTTAAGTACAGGAATGAAATGATAAGTATGATAAAAGGGGGAGATAGCAAATTTAATGATAAGTATGATAAAAGGGGGAGATAGAAAATTTTTGAACAAATTTTGATTAGTCAGAATGCTGAAATAGGACATAAATCACTGAGTGTACATATAGGATCAACAAACAAGGAGTCATAAGGTATATTGTTATTTGCTCCTAAAAATTTTGTAGCAAATAAAAAGATACATGCAATAATGAAAAAGATACCAAGATCTTAGTTAAGCGTTTTTGCCACTCATGTCAAAGGGGGAGATTGTTACTTTAAAGAATAATTTTGACAGCAGAGTGTCAATACACTTAACCATTTTTCACTACACATACCGAGCAAAGAGTAGGTGCCGAGTAATAACAAGTGTCGAGTAACATAAGGTGTCGAGTAATAACAAGTGTTGAATAACATAAGGTGCCGAGTAATAACAAGTGCCAAGTAACATAAGGTGCCGAGTAATAACAAGTGCCAAGTAACATAAGGTGCCAAGTAATGACAAGTATTGAGAAACATAAGGTGCTGAGTGTTAATAAGTGCCGAGTAGCATAAAGTGCTGAGTGATATAGCTTTGTTAAGGTGCTGAGCTCTCCAGGAAACAACATGTGCCGAGTATCAGTAATGCTTTAGGAGCCGAGTAACTTAGGATATCAGCATAAGATTTTGTGATTGCACAAACTATGATATAAACCGTTTTTGTAGCCGACATAAGATAAATCTCGAAAGATATAGAGATAAGAACGAATCTTTTACATTTTCTATGCAATCTGCATGCAGCCAATTGGAAAATTGGAAAGGCATGCAACCAATCAGCAAAAGGCAAGTATTGAGTGGGAAATTAAGAATCAATGTGGATCGTAGATTCATATCAAACCCTAAGTCTTTGAAATCTTTTTAAGAAAGACAAAAATTTCATTGAAAGAGAGATGAGAGAAGCAGAGCAGTGTTAAAGGAAAAACATAAAGGAATTCAGTGAAAGGAGACATAGAAAATAAGAGCAACAATTCAATAATCAGTTGATTAGAACAAAGCAAAGAAGAAAACTAGAAATTAGATCTCAGAGGATCAAAATCAGAGAAAGAGCTAGAACAAGTACCTGCATTCAGCAAACAAGGATTGCAAACAATCAAGTTTATAATATTTGATACTCTCTTACCATTGTATTAGAAAGAAAATCCTATGTAGATAGGTTAGCTTAACAACTATACGTAGATCCTTATCAAAAGGTGAATAAATTCTTTAACAGGGTGACACTTCATGTTGAGTGTCTAAAATCCTTTAACCAGGTCACTATTGACATAGTGTAAAGCCTTTAATAGGGTAGGCCTTGAACAGGGCAGACCATCAGAATTAGTTGAACAATATTGCTATAGTAATTTTTGTGGGTATCATCCCCACCCCAGTTTTACCTTCTTATTCTTGAAGGGTTTCTGGGTTACCAAATCCCAATGTTATGTGTTGTGTATGCATGTTTTAGTTTCATATTTTCTTGATGTATTTACATGCATGCAATTTACTTTCAGTTAAAAGGTTTTATTGGTTAAAGTACAATACTTCGGATTCACCCCCCCTCTCATAAGTATTCTTTCCATATTTGAATATTCCAACAATATCATCAAATCAATCAATCCTAACCTGATGCTCATCTAAAATCTTGAATAAAATCAACATCAAACCAATCCAAACTTGAGATCAAGATAAACAAAACTCTCCCTAAGATTTCCATTTCTAAATAGGAATCAAAACCTATTAGAATTTGCATCACATTTTGTCTAGAATAAATTGTATCATATCTTTTCACCAATAGTATAGCAAGATGTAACTCTCATTTAAATGCTAATTATAAGTGCTTATAATTTAGGATGATATATTTTTGTACTAACCCATTTTTGTTGAATTGTTACATTTTTGGTCCATAATTTATTTTATTTTAGTATATTGGTTTTCATTTGTGGTATTTCTTGTACACATGAGCTTGTTCAAGTAGAGATCTATTATTTAAGGGATTATATCCCTAAACTTAGTGATGTTTCATCTCTTTGTAGTTTTACAATGATTATATCTGCACACACACCCCCCCCACCCGCCCCTTCTCTCTATATATAATTTAAAATGAACATGAGTTAGAGTCATAATATTTCTAAAGTGGGCACTAAATTTTCCATCTTAAAATTTTATCACTATGCAAATTTTCATTTACCTTGGCCCCATTTTAGCATATATGAGATCCAACATTAATTTTTGTTTACTCCACCCTTCATTTCACTTTTTATTTCAAAATTCCCCTTTTATTAAATCTCCCAACCCTATCATAGATGTCTTTTGGAGGGAATAGGTTGATCTAGTTAGCCCATTCCCTAATAACTGGTCCAAAAGTTAAGCCAAAGGCTAGTCTCAATAGCTAATTGAAAAATCCAAATTCTTGTTACCTCTTTGAGGTTTTAGCTATAAAATGTTTGTTACAAGTATATAATAAATCTACTTCCCCTTATTTGTATATATATTATATCTCCTATAAATTTACATCCAAATCATCCTCTAGGAAAATTTTTAACTATCTAAGGCATCTTTTCAAGGAAATATTCTCCAGGGTAACAACTTAATATCCCTCAATAAAGGACATATAGATAATATAATATCATCAATGAAGAGGATAATAGCATATGCATCTATTCACAAGAATGTAAAAATCCAAGCATTCTAGACTTCAAGTATCTAGGTCATGCTTCTCTCTCTCAAGCATTGTGATAAAATACAATATTCATCACAAAAAGATTTTAATTTATGTTTTCCTTTTAGGTTTTGGAGTTCAATATTATGAATCAATATTCAAGTGTATATATTGTAAGAAGCACTAGATAATCAAGGTCTAAGGTAATTAATAATCTAGATCTAGCTTATACTTTACTTAAACGCACTTACTCTTGAATATACTTTGTTTCAAATTCAAGGTTGATTTCTAATCTTGGGTGTCAATGAGGAAGCTACCTCTCTACCAAATACTTCCTCTTTTTTCCATGTGCAAGAATATGTGACTTTAATTTTAGGATCATATCTAAAAATTACAATACCTCACCTATAACCTACAACTAAAATTGTTGAAAAGTTTAGGGTATGATTCAACCTAGTTAGCCTTATCTTAAGAAAAATTAAATTAAATCATTATAGTCCCTCCAAAACATCAAATTGAAAGAGAAGTTTGGTTAGAGCCTTTGGACTCTTTTTTGGTTAAAAAATTGATCTATCATCTTTTTTATTGTCAGTGTATTATGAAATCAATATTTTCCCTCTTTCTAACCTTAAATATTTATTTGTTCATTATCAACCACAATTAAACAAAATAATCATTGCACTCACCTAGCACTTCTAGGTCTTCATAATCCTAGTGAGTCATCTTGCTTCTAATACAATATAGGAATTAAATATCCTCTTCTTATATCTAATGTTACATAAAATAACAATTTATTTAAACTTAAGATTAATAAGTGCATCTAAAGAACATATGTTAATAATTTTCCTTCAATTGAAATATGGAAAAAAAAAGATATAAAAATGAAATCTCATAACAATTATATATCCTACAAAGCTAGTCCAATGGAAATGAAATCACCAGAATCTCCACTATATTTATTTTTCACCTCTCTCTCTCTAACACTTTTATTTATTTATTTATAAATTTCCTATTAAACTATTTCTACCTATTTCCTAGTTTCTATTATCTTATTTATTTTAAGAGACAAGAGTACTCTAGATATGTTTTTCCTTTTTGTGATGACTCTTATGTAAATTTATATATCTATCTATATTTTAGGAGGGTCTTAATACCCAAGAAATTAATGAAAGAGATACATAGTATCTATTTCATTTGAATTATTATTATACTCTTGCATATGCCCCAAAGTATCAATGTTATATATAATGTTGCTACTAGTTTCATAAATCCAAGACTTAATTTTGATCATATATTTGTAAAGGAAACATGGATAAATAATGAAGAAAAGAATCTAATGAAATTTTTAATGACCTTAATCATTAAAAAATACTACGACTAATTTCATAAATCCAAGAATTAATTTTGATTGTATATTTACAAATGATACATGGATCAATAATGAAGAAAAGAATCTAATGCAATTTTTAATGACCTTAATTATTAAAAAAATGAGCTAGTTGGAATTAGAATAGGGAAATGCACAAGTTAGTCAATGTATGAGTAATCATGTTAGAAAATAAAGCCTAACATGTAAGGGAAGAAAAGTCAAATATTCTCCTAATATAGGATGATAGTAATAAAGATATGATGATGATTTAGAATAAAAGTAATTTAGAAATATCATAAAAAACAAATAATATTACGATGTGTGAAACTTAAATTTATAAAAGATATGTATATTTTATAGGCAAAAAAATGTGTTTTATTTTATGATCCACAATATCTGACCATATTTTATTGTTATTGAATACATTCTCTAATTAAATAATGAATTCATATTTTATAATGCATTATACAACCACATTATGTTATTGTCAAAGTAGCATGAGCATCTTATATGAAAAAATTAGTATTTTGCCCCATTTTTCTACACCTTATCCATCTACCCAACTAAGTCATTTTTTGATAGAAACATGATGACATAATTGTTGTCCTTGATTGGTATTGAGAGGTGGGGTGAATTAGTACAAACTTTCAAGTTATAGTTAGCTAAGTTACAAACTTAACTAATTTAAATATTAATTTCTTAAGCAATAATAAAATGATAAAAGAGACATAATAGAACTATACAAGCTTACATAGGAAAACATACATCAATGGCACATGAATTTTTGTATGTGGAAGTCCTCAATGAGAGGATAAATACCATGGTGGCAGTAATTGTTATCCCCAATTGATAATGTTGTTAATGCATGTGAAAGAGTCATATCAATTCTTATGTTGTCATTGACCACAAGCCTTAACTGGTTAGAAATTAAGCTAATTCAGTATAGTTTCATATCATTTGATTAATGAAGAGGCTTTAAAGAAAGTATAATGATGATGTAAGTAAGGATGAAGTTATTGATGAGATCAATAACTATATAAATTCAAAGAAGATCTAATGAATGAGATTAAACAATTTGAATTGGAGCACAAAGTTCAATGTTGAATCATATTTCTTAAGCATCTAGATTCAATGAATAAGAACTTGATAAAGATTTGATAATTATGATTGAGTGATAGAGCTTGGAAGATTCTAGAGGAGTGGACACAATTTTCTATTTAAGGAATGAATGAATTTTTTATCTTTACTAATGAGGTTGACAAAGCTTGTGATAGCCATAAGGTTAACTGAGCATAGCTATATTGTGAAGATCAAGCAAGAGAAATGCTAAGTTGATGTGTGAGTAAGTGAAGCAGCCATAAGTTATCAAAAAGAAAGAAACAGGATTGAAAGGGGAAAGAGATTGAATGACATAGATATCTAAATAGAAAGGTAGTGCTAAATGTAAAAAATCATTTCACTATTACTTTCTAATTGTTCTAGCATATAATCTCTTAATAGGGTGGACCTAATAGTCTTATTTGAAATCTATTATATGGCAACATTCTATTGAATTTTTTGTAAGTTCTATGGAGCAGGCCACTCTTTCGAGAATCCAAGGAGTGATAAGGTCTAGATGATCTTTGCAAAAAATCATCTAACAAGGTCACATCAATAATATGTATGTAACCTCTAACAAGGTTTAATCCTAACATAACTCATTTTAGGAAAGTGAAATTTTTGGGTTGTTAGTTCCCAGGTGGTTTTTCCCTTAATAGGGTTTCTATGTTAAATACTTATGTCAAAATTATGGGGATGCATATTGTGTTGAAACTTTATTTTATATTTATTTTTTCTTTTCGCAACTTGGTATAAGTTGAAATTTTACGTTGATACCTACAAGATAACTTGTCATTACTTATTCTCCCCCTCTTAGTTATCTAACAATTGACATCAGAGTTGAGTGCTTGGAGGAAATTTTTTGAAGGGACTTAAGCTAAAGATCCAAAGATGGATAAGAGAGGTACCAAAACTTAACGAGGGGAACATCTCTTCATGAAAAAGTACAATGAGGTTGCATCTATCAAGGATTCAAGAAAATGCACTATATTATATCAAAAACCAATACACCTCTCCAAACCCTCCTATGGTAGTAGAGGATATGAACCAGAAGAAATAACATTTTAAACCTGATGGTTAAGATTTCTTTTGCACTCAATGGTGTTGAATTTGATGATGTCAAGAACTTTTCTATTTCTAAAGAGATGTGGGATAAGTTGATACTTTTGCATTGTGGAGATTAGAATGTATTGAGAGCCAAAGATGAAATCTTAAGAGGTTAGTATGATGACATGAGGATGAAAGAAGGAGAAAACTTTGTTCAATACACTAACCAAATCAAAGGAGTTGTGAGTGCTATCAAACCTATTGGAGTAATTTGTCATTGATGAAGAGGTTGTAAGTAAAGTTATAAAATCTTTATTGTCTATTTATGCTATTAGAGTATCTTCTATAAAAGAATTTAGAGATATTCTTGGTAATGTTATTTCTCTTGATGTCTTGGTCAATATATTGACTATATTTGAGTTAAGTAACTTTGGTAATAGTGTAACGCCCCTTCAATAGTACCCTATTATAAATCTTAATAACACAAATATGGTCAGAGCTAGGAAGCATAAGGGAGGAAATGCCATGTTTCAGTCTCTAGTGTATTAGAATGAAAATTATATATTGTTACCATATGCCTTATGAAAAAATTATGGTAAGAAGGTTTTGGGATTTAAGTATGTCGTGGTTGAAATTTTCCTTATCTATAATGAACCTAAGATCTTAGTTAAGACTGATGTATATATGTTAGTTATTAAGTACCCTATTCAAAATTACACTAGGTTGATAAGCTGAGACCTATAGAATAAGGGCTCGAGATGTCATAACTTAGGAACTACGTTGATGGGTTCATAATATTTTATGGCCTATTAAGATAATTGAATTAGAAGATTATTATGGAAAGATGAATCAACACCCACTCTTATGAATAATACTCTTATGAATAATATTGATAGTCATAAGATGAAAATTGTTATCAAGTTTGGATAAAGATCTACACGGTAGAACTCAATATGATGTAATGTAAGAAGTCAATTAGGTGGATATCTTGATAATTATAAGGAAAGATTTTATGGAACAATAAAGTATAATAAGTTTATTCTATGTTGGATTCTGAAACTATGTGACATGACTATGCAAACCTTCTTGTTACTTGAAATAATTGATACATTTTATAATGTATTATCTCATAATGATAACAAGATATTGTTAGCAACCAAACTATGTTTAACTAAATCAAAGGATATTAGTTGAGATGTTTACATTTTGATAATTTTGACCTAAAATATGTATTTGGAACTAATCTTCATATTGGCTGATTCAATAATATAGATTCAACATTTCATCATTATGATAGGAAATGAATCATGATGTGGATCAAAATGCTAGTTGATCTTTTGATTAAATATTAATGTCAATATGAAAATTTTGATATCTTAATGTTTTGAATGATTTTTTTAATATGAAAATGATTAGGAAAAGAAATGTTAATTATGGAAATTTGAGTATGTTGATTTTGGAAATGTTAAAGTTGTTGTGCTTCTATACACATGTATTTTTATATGATTTTTCATTGGACTACTGATGCTCAAGTTTAGTGTGTAGGCAATTGAACCATGGAATTTAATTGGGGAAACAAGGTCCAAACTTATGTGGACATAGTATAGCCAAGAAAAATCTTTGGAAGGATTCAAAGCCTCATTGTGATGTGTTTATTTCATAAATATAAGTTGCATGTGTGTAATAAATATATTTCATGAATTAATTAGGGACATTCCATTGTAATGTGTAATGTATTTTAATGTGTCACTTGACCTAGGGTGTTGTTCATAAGGTCACTTAATCTTAGTCTTTTTCTTTCTTTCATTAAATGTTTAAGTACACCCACTTGGGAGAGAGTGTTAGGATGGGTCACCATCATATTGATTTTTGAATTCAAACTTGTCATCTTAAATGTGATCTTAAAGTGTCATTTTATTGAAAATAAGCCACCCATCTAGCAGTATAACATGTAAGGGGCCTAAATTAAACCATTTTAGTGCTTAGCTAACTTAGGGGACCCCTTAAATAATGCACTCTTGAACCAATTCGAAATTTGGGGTTTCCCCATGAGTGCACCCTCACAATCCCACTTGGTTAAACATTCTCTTTTTGAAAGGACAAAAATGTAAGAAATAGGGGGCTTGATGTTCCTACCGAAAATGGGTTAGCATAGAGTCTTTTTAGAGGAGTGGTGAAAAACTAGTGGGGTGTTCACCCACTCTCTAAGCTTAGAGACAATTGGGGTTTTAGAAGCAGAAAGACCAAGGAGGAAGGAGCTATTCATTAACTATCCTTTGCCTTTAGCTTGGACCAAAGTTGGTACCTTTGTCATGGCCTTCATTGAACTTAATTAATGGTTTTGAATCCTTGTTCATGTAGTGGTGGAAACTTGTAATGTGTGTGGTGTTGAGTGGATTGTTATGTGTTATTGCTATGATGATTTTCTCTTGAAAGTTTTGTCTTTGTTTTTTTGAATGAATTTTAGTAGGTATGAAGGCTATACTCACCCTTGGGAGGGTAGAGAGCCTTGGGTGAAGGGGTCAGTTGGGCTCAACATTGAAGTTGAGAGATTTTTTCCTCTTGGAGAGGGTTTTGTTGTTCATGGAGTATGGGCTCCATTTCAAAGCCATATGCCCTGTTTGTTATATTGGAGGTATAAGTGTATTGGTATATTTGGGAGGATGTATTTTGACAACCTTGGAGAGGCATTAGGAAATTTTGGTTGTATATGTGTATATGGATATGACATTCTCCTCTTTGAAGAATCCACCTTCACCCATTGTTTCATGGTTTCAATGGTGATTCATTGTGTTAAACCTTGAAGGGAATTTATATGTGTTATAATGTCATATTTTATGCATTTTATTGCTTGAGTGTAACCTATTTAAGCCTTGTTTCCCTAGCTAGATGGGTGACTTCTTAGAAGCCTAGGATGGGAGGTGAGCGTCCATGGTTGTTGTGTGAATGTTTGTATAGGTTTTGTGCTCGATGGATCCAAAGGAGAAGTGTAGTATCACTCATGTATTGATGGAACAAGGAATGGATAGGTCATTGTATGTTGTATTTGAAAGGATGGAATCCTCATTATGAGATTGTATATTGTATATTGAATTGTAAAGGTGGATTCACTTGTGACTTTTGTGCACTCTCTTGTAAAAGTGAGATTATCATCATATGTACATTATGGTGAGTAACTAATCCATGAGAGAAATGAAAAATTGGGGGTATGGTCATATATAATTGCAGAGTAATATTCTAGAATTTTACATTTATATGTAATGAAAAAAGGAGAAATTGTAGCATCATAGTTTTTTATCATAGAAAGAATTCATTTCAAGGTTATCCATTTATTGTGATACTGGTAAAATGTATATGAAATGTTGCATTTATATTTTTGAATCAAGGACCAAATTCAAGAAAATGCATTTCATTAATGCTATAAAGAAATGTCACTATGCATTAGTTGATGAGAAATATTACTTAAATTCCATGATAAATAGGAAGAGGAATCAATTAGTTTTAATAATCTTATTTCATTACAATGCTCGAGTTAAGTTTGTTACATGTAAACAATTTAAAATAGTTTCACTAAATTAGATATCTACATTAAAATATCATAGGAAATATATGTTGACAAGTTATTTCACATCCAAATAACTCAATAAACATAGCTGCAATAAGAGTTAAAAATTGGAAACTCCCTTATGAAAATAGGTCTATACATGCATTTTAGCCCTCTAGAATTTGTATGGGAGGTGGAAAAATACTCCACTCCCAAATAAAATCTAATAAAATATTTAGAAGAATATTCCTCAAAATCTTTAATATATTCATAAATTTATTAGGGCATATGGTACAATACTACCAAGTTCAAAATGAAGGAAATCTCACAAGCATCTCGTGACCAAACTTATGCTAAAAAGTCAAATCACCAAAAAAGAAAGAAAAAAAGAAAGAGAGGGATAAGATGAAATAAGAAATAATAAAATAACATTAGACCTCAACCTAACGTCAAGACAAGAAAGGATGGGAAGACTTAAAATATCATATATAGCTTTAGCCATCAGGTAAAAACACAAACTTGTGTTACCCTTTTGTAAAGGAAAAGGCCAACAAAACTATAAACTTTCAATGATATAAAAATGGTATTATTATTTAGAATTTGAAAATAAAGTGAATGAATGAAATGTGTAGAAGTTGATCAAGTTTAGGATTATAATTTTTAACAATTATTTGGAATAGGAATTGATATACTTTTATAGACAATTTTTTAGTTTCTAAAAAATGCTGAAATTTAGGGGTCTAGTTCCCACCACAAAACTAAATGGTAATAAACTTGTTTTCCTTTGATCTCAAAATATGTTATAGAAAACATATATATCTAGAATATTCAAAAATAAAAATTGGCTTTAGACCTATATTTTCTCTTTTATAATGATTCAAATTTCAACTCGCCTAAAATCGATAGTTTTCATCTCCCACTACATTTTTCAAAACAAGTATATTTTGAATAGAATAAAAATTATACATTTTAGAAGAGGACTCTCTCCTCTAGAACGTAATATAAGTTTTAATTTTTTTTGATTTGATTTAATATTTTTTTCTTTCTCAAAATCAACATGTTTTCAAGTGTTAAAATAAGTGCTTGTAGATTTTTTTAATTATAATATACTATATCTAATTAAAACACTATAAAACTTATATGAGAATATTCTTGAATTTGAGATCTATAAAATATTGTTTATTAATTTTTTTTAAAAAATCATAAAAAATAGTAAGAGTTATTGAAACATCAATTTTTTAAAATAATTATATTTCTTTAGTAATTGGATACAAACTAGTATAAAACATACATTTAATAAACATTTCCAATTGGAAAAGTGTGTGATCATGTATAACTTATCTAGAATAAATTTATCTAGATCAAATGTTTGAACAAAATTGAATTTTACATGTAAATACTCAAATTCACTCATTCTAATAAGTTAGCCTGAAAGGTGACACACCTTTGTACTTTTACCCCATCACATTTGATGAGGAAGGAGGGAAGTGGTCCCTACCACTCCCTCATCCTCCACAACCCATTCACCTATAATCAGGCACTATCCAAGTGAGAACATGATTTGACCATGGGTCAGACCTTCCAAGTACCTTGCACTACCACTTTACTCTCAGCCAATGAGAGGAATAAACTTAGAATGGAGGGAAAATTACTTGGGAATAGAAAGGGCATTCAAAAGATTGAGATGGAAAAAGGGGAGGAACCACATGATCCCCACCACTCCCCAAACAACCATAATACTTTGGTTGCATGCCCATTCTCATGACACGTCAGAAATCACATCTCCCTTAGCCTTTAGTGAGGTTCCCACATGCCTTGATGGATGCGCCTCCAACCTCCAATCATGTCACACAAAATATCCAAATGCTCCTGTCTAGAACCATGCGCCATACTTGATCAAAGCACACATGTCTAAGGTTGTTGGTTGGACCATGTGAGGAGGCGTGGGAAGTTGGGGAATTTGTAGTGTTAAGATTTGAGAGTGAAATAGTTAGGGGCAAGATAGTGCTTTCTTTTAACATAAATTAATAAATTTAGTAAGAGTTGAAAATTTGAGGTGTGGTAAAGTGGAGTGACAAGGTAGTTAGACCATGAGCCTATGTGGAATTGTGTTAGAAAATGATTAGAGTAATAATGCTCATAAGATATTAAAGATATAGTATGTTTAGGAATTAAGAAATAAAACGTGGAGCATAGTATATTTGGTGAATTATTATAGTATGAAATAGCACAATGTTATGTGTATAATAGATTTATTGTTATTTAAAAGAAATTAGTATTGAGGAGTTATGATAGAGTGCTTAGCCAATTTATGTTATCCTTAAATAATGATATAGGCTACAATATCATTATGTTGTGAATTAAATAAAAATTATTATTTTAATGAGGATAGCCATTGAGGGAAAAAGTATAATTATCTAGATTGTAGCTTATTATCGGTGTATAACCCAAAATTGGGAAATGGGACTAAATATTGGTGGTCAAATTGTAATTTGGTATTTATATTGTCATTTAATATTTTCAATGAGAATGTAGTAGAGACATGTGGCCTTACAATTGACACAACTATGGAAATGCAAACATAACAATGAATAGTAAAAGTCCTTAGTAAATGTAATCATTAGGAGGTAGAAAAAGTTAATAACTAGATCAAATAAATAGTGAAAGATGGGAAGGAATAATGCTCTACCTGATTTATGTACTATAATGCTTGAGTTCAAATATCATAGTGCATGACATGTTTGTACATGCATCTTTAGTAAGTGCAATCCTTTTCATGATCCCACCCTTGACGTTGAGTCTTCAAGTTCATTTTGAGTGTTCACCATGGATGGGAAATTAGTAAACCCTAGTTTAATTACTTTGTCATAATATAAATTCCACATGTAACAATGAAGTTAGTGATGGTAAATCATCTAACAGTAAAAAGGATCACAATACCTACCTAGATCCTAGATCCTATGTTAGTTTTCAATAGTAGATGTGATCACATACTTAAAAGAATAGCATTCCTCCATCAAATTTATTAGGATATAATTTGTTAATATAATTGCCTATAAACTTTAACATAAACTGGACTTGTATGAATTAACCTGATTACCTTTCAAAAAAACAAAATTTAGTTGTGTTTTTGCCCTGGAAGCATGGACATGACAAATAGTATGCCTAAGATTGAGAATGATTTTAAAACATCACTAACCATTGGAAGTTCAAAGAAAGAGAAGAGTGATTCAAATTAAAATAATAAAGATATGGATGAGATTGAAGCACTACTAGCAAAAAGGCTATTGAGAGGCAAAAGAAGATTCAAAGGTAAACTACCTCTAACATATTTTAAATACAATGAAGTTGGTCATATTGTTGCTAGATATCCTAACAAGAATAGGAGTGACAAGAATGATAAGAAGGAGAACAAATTAAAAAGTATAAAAATGACAAGGAAAAAGGAAATAAGTCATTTTATATTGCTGAGGAGGAGCACATTGAGTCAAATTTTGAGAATGTGAGGAAGTGGTATATGTTGCTGTTAAAGAAGACTCGACCGAGGAAGGGCATGAAGAAATAAAATCCCTTATTTCACATGTTAGTTAAAATTATATGTATATTATAGATATTGGATGAGCACATTACTTGACAAGGGATATTAATAATTTTGATAAGATAGAGGAATAAGATGGAGGAATTGTTAAACTTGGAAATGATGTTCCATGCCATGTGAATGGTAAAGGTTCATTTATGTTAGATGATAAAATAAGATGTGATGATGTTCACTAGGTTCAAGGACTAAAGTATAATTTATTGAGCATTGCACAACTGAATAATAAAACACACAAATTTGAGTTTTAGAACATTTAACAACGAAGATTTATAATGATGATGCAAACTTTATTGGTAATAGAGAGAGAACAATAGGTAATCTATTTTATATAGATCCTACTATTAGTACATGTATATTTTCTACAGTTGAAGATGTATGGTTGTGGTGTATGGGACCATGTCATATAAATTTTGAGAATATGGTCAAATTCAGTAGAAAGAAGAAAGTGAGAGGCTTACTGAACCTACATAAACCTATTAATGATATGTGCAAACAATGTCAACTCAGTAACATACTTCATAATTCCTTAGTGGGGAAAACCTTTTTGGGGCTATTTTATCAACATTTTATGGCTGACATGCTATAACTAATTTTAACTCTAAAGTGGAAAAATACTTGTATATTTAAGGGCTTTGGTTAGGGATTTTTCATAAGGTGTGATGCAAAAATTAATTCTTGCTGCAGTATTGAGTTGTAAGGGGTTACAGATTGTAATCAGGTTGTAATCATTAGATTGTAATAATATTGGACTTGTTGTTTGGAGGATGTAGCCTAGGGATTGGGTGAACCATCTTAAATCTTGGTGTCTTGTGTTCTCTTCTATGTGATCTATTATTTTCTATTATTAGTTATATTTGTATGTAATTGTTATTTTTATCTATGGTTTTATCCTAACAAGTGGTATTAGAGTGTGGTCATTTTTTAGTTATCCTCTGCAGGAAAGTCTCACAGTTGAGTGGAAGCAATGGAAGATGAGGGTAAGCTGAGGGTTGACAAGTTTAATGGGTAGAACTTTCAATTATGGAAGATGCAAATGGAGGACTATCTTTATCAAAAAGATTTATGGAAGCTGTTGGAAGGAAAAACTAAGAACCAATGAACTATGACAAATGAGGAATGGGAGATTTTAGATAGAAAGGCATTTGGAAGCATTCAGTTATGCTTGGCACCATTGGTGACATTCAACATTATAAAAGTGAAGATTCTAGAATAGTTGATGGAAACCCTAGAAAAATTGTATGAAAAGCCCTCCACTTAAAATAAGGTATTTCTCATGAAGCATTTATTTAATATAAAAATGGAAGAAGGTGTATATGTTGCAAATCATTTAAATGAGTTTAATACTATTACTGGTTAGTTATCTTCTATGGGTATTAATTTTGATGAATAAATTAGGGCTCTCTTGATTTTGTGTTCTTTGGCTAAAAGATGGAATTGCTTGATAATGACTGTGAGTAATTCTATTTCTAGATCTAATAGCCTAAAATATGATGATGTGATCGGTGTTATTTCAAGTGAGGAAACTCACAAGAAAAACTCAGGTGGATCTACATCAAGAAGTGCTTTGAACACATAATGCAAAGGCAAAACAATGGAGAGAGGAAATAATTCTAGAAATCATGGGGAATCAAAAGGAAAGTCAAAGGGGAAGAGGTCTCAATCTAGAGGACTGAGAGATTGTTGGTACTATGGGAAACTAGGGCATAAGAAGAAAGATTGTTGGCCTCAAAAGAAAAATGAAGGAGATAAACTAAAAGGGAACAAGGAGGCAAATGTGGTAAGTAAAAAATCCAAAGAGGATTCTTTGCTTCTATTTTTAGAAAGTATTGATGATTCATGGGTTTTAGATTCTAGTGCTTCATTTCATGCTACACCTCATAGAGGTTGTTTTATTGTTTATGTCAAAGGGGATCTTGGGCTTGTTTATTTGAGGGATAATGAACACTATCAGATTGTTGGAAATGAAAAAATTAAGATTAAGTTGCAGAATGGGAATCATTGGCTACTAGATGAGATAAGACATGTTCCAAGGATGAGTAAGAAATTAATTTCAGCAGAGCAACTTGGTGATGAGGGTTGTGTAGTTAGTTTTAATAATAAAAATTGGAAGGCTTCAAAAGGTTCCCCTTTAGTAGTAAAAGATGTGAAAGTAGGCACCTTATATCTTTGTACAAGTCATACTATTCCTTCTACTTTGATTGTTTTAGAGAAAAATGAATGTTCAGGAATAATTGTTGTAGTTGAGCAAGGAGAACAAATAGCTACCATAGATTCTAATACAACACTATGGAACAACATACTTGGGGAGATGATTGAGAAAGGTATGGAATTAATTCATTCAAAGAAAGTTTTACAAGGTCTAAAATATGTTAATATGGATTTATGTGAAAGTTATATGCATGAAAAATAAAAGAGAGTGAGTTTTGTGAAGAGTGGAAAGGAAAAGAAAACTGAGTGATTAGAGCTTGTGCATACAGATGTATGGGGACTAGATCAGGTATCTTCCATAGGTGGATCTCATTATTATGTTACATTTATTGATAATGCAACTAGAAAAGTATGGATTTACTTCCTTAGATAGTAATCTAATGTATTTCAAACTTTTAAGAAATGGAAATGCTTGGTTGAAAATGAGACTAGTAAGAAATTAAAATGTCTCAGATATGATAATGGTGGTGAGTACTACAATCATGAATTTGAAGATTATTGCTCCACTAATGGTATTCATAGACATAAAACTATTCTAAGGACTTGACAGAAAAACAAAGTGGCTGAATGCATGAACATGACTATAATGAAGCATGCAAGGAGCATGAGGTTGCATGCTGGGTTTCCCTTAAACATGTGGGTGAGGCTATCAATACTAGTGTATATATGATTCATAAAGCCCTTCTACTCCTTTGGGCTATGGTATTCCAAATGAAGCATGGACTGGTAAGAAGGTGATTTATTCTTTTCTCAAGACCTTTGGTTGTAAAGCATTCATTCATATAGATTCTAAAAATAGAAACAAGTTGGAAGCTAAGTCAAAGAAATATGTATTTTTTGGATATGGAATTCATGAATTTGGTTATAGGCTTTGGGATTTTTGAAATTGGAAAATTGTAAGAAGCATGGATGTCATATTCAATGAGAAAGTGTTTTACAAAGATCTATTGCAGCAACATTAGAAGAAAGAAGATAATTATGTAGTGCTAGATGATACTCCAAAATATGATGTTCCAACAATTCCTCATGATGTGAAGCAACCATAACAACAAATACCACACACCCTAGTGAATGTTAGACAATCAAAAAGGCTAAGTAGACCTCCAAAAAGATTTTCTCCTTCTTTGTACTCCATTTTACTAATAGATGCTGGTGAACCTGAATGTTATGATGAAGCTATATAGATAGATATTAAAATTCAGTAGGAGTCTACAATGAGAGATGAAATGGACCCTTTTTTGAAAAATAAGGCTTCGTATTTATGCAAGTTGCCTGCAGGTAAACAAGCTTTATAGAATAAATGGGTTTATAGGTTGAAAGAAGAGTATGGGAGTAATAAATGATTTAACTTGCCAAGTTAGTGGTAAAAGGATTTTCATAGAAAAAAGGCATTGAAAAGCCTCTGAGGAATTATGGCATATGTATAGTACTTCCCTAATCAGTCACCACAATCTAATAGTCGCATTCATCTAAGGATATTCTTTAGTTGGTATACATTGATTTGTGTGGTCATATGAAAGTTGAGAGCTACCATGGAGATAGATATTTTATTATGTTTTTTGATGATTATTCTAGAATGCTAACATTTATGTTTCTAAAGTTGAAATTTGATGCTTTTCAAATGTTCAAGTGGTATAAAGGTAAAGTTGAGAAGGAAACTAGTGAATGAGAAAATAGTTTGAGATTTGATAGAGGTGGTGAGTTTATGTTTGATGAATCCACTATTACATTGAGGATGGAATAATGAGAGAGGTATCAACACTGAGGACACCACAGTAGAATGGAATTGTAGAAAGAAGGAATGTTCATCTACTATTGATTGTGTTAGAACGTTGCTAATTAAACAATAGTTCGAGATCTAATAGAGGTGGTGAGTTTATGTCTAATGAATTAACTAGCTATTATGTTGAGCATGGAATAATAAGAGAATTATCTACACTGAGGACACCACAATAGAATGGAATTATAGAAAGAAGGAATGTTCATCCACTATTGACTGTGCTAGAACACTGCTGATTGAATAGTAGTTTGAGATCTGAAAGAGGTAGTGAGTTTATGTCTAATGAATTCACTAACTATTATGTTGAGGATGGAATAAAAAGAGAATTATCTATAGTGAGGACATCATAGTAGAATGGAATTGCAGAAAGAAGGACTATTCATCTAATGTTAATTGTGCACACAGATTCTAGAGAGACAATGTAAGAACCTTTATTTAAACCCTCATGAAAGTTTAGTTGAAGAAAGGAGAAAACAAGACCCCATATGAACTCTGATATTGACATTCATGAAATGAAAGTTATTTCAAGATATTTGGAAGTGGGTGTTATATTCATAAAGATGCAAGAAATGGTAAGTTTGATTCAAAAGTTGATGAAGGTATATTCCTAGGTTACTCTATTAGGACAAACACATATAAATGTTTTAATAAAGTGACTAACATAATGATTGAAAGTACAAATGTGAGAATTGATGAGTGTGCAGATAAGAGTGATGAGGAGAGAAAATACTAAAGGATAATAAAATAGTTGTCTATCTTTAAAATGATACACTTGCTACTATACCTAAGCACCAAACCAAGTCATTATAATGGTACACCAAGAAACAACAAAGAGTTTTCAAGAAGAATCCTACATTACCCAACCCATATACATAAAAACCTAAGAAGAATATTGAACCCCAATCGAGTGATGACAATGTTGGAGATCAGAGAATCGTGCCTTTCTTAGAAAAGTATGTGGAAAGGAACCATTCACAAGATGAGATCATTAAAGACAAGAGTGTTGGAATCATGAAAATAATTAATTTGAAGGATACCACATGTTTGATTTTTGAATTTGAGTTTAGAACTATGAAAGATGCACTTGATAATGATGACTGGATCAATGATATGAATGAGGAGATAAATTAGAATGAAAATAATAATACATGGGCATTTTTACCGAGACCCAAAGAAAAAAAATGTGATAGGAACCAAGTGGATATTTAGGAATAATTTGAATGAGAAAGGAAAATTTATGAGAAAAAAGGCCAAATTTGTTTGTAGAGGTTATGCCCAAGAAGAAGTAATTGATGATGGAGAGCCCTTTGCACCTGTAGCTATATTGGAAGGAGTTGGAACTTTGTTAGCTTATGCCGCTTACAAGAGATTAAAAATCTATCAAATGGATGATAAGTCTCAATTTCTAAATAGAATTATGGAGAAAGAAGTCTACATTGAAAAAAATGATGGATTTGTGGAACCAAATCAGAAGCTCCTAATATGTAAATTGAGCAAAGCTATGTATGGATTAAAGAAAGTACAAATAACATGATATGAAATGTTGCATTTTTATTTGATCAAAATTGGATTTTTTAAAACAATAACTTGTACTTAAAAATTGAAGATGAAAATAAGGTCATGATTGCTAAAATATTATTTGATGATATAATATTTAGTGGCAATGATTTTTTATGCAAGTCATTTTTTGATTAGATGAGAAAATAATTTGAGATGTCTATGTTTGGTGAGATTAATATTTTCATAGGTTGACAAGTTAATGAAACAAAAGGTGGTATATATGTGACCTAGTCTAAGTGCATAAAGGAAATATTGAAGAAATTTGGAATAGAAGAGTCAAGGCAACTTGGCACCCTTATGGTTGTTGCATGCAAATTATCTAAGGAAGAAAACACAAATGAAGAAAATGCGACACAATATAGATAAATGATTGGGTAGCAAATGTTAATGAAAGAAATAACACTAGTTTTGGAGCTTCATTTTTAGAAGAAAGGTTGACTACATAGCTGAGAAATAAATAAAGTTTTATATCACAGTCTATTGCTGACGATGAGTATGTTGTTGGTGCTATTAATTATTTAAATATTGTTTGGATCAAGAAACTATTAGAAGATATGTAAGAGGAAGTCACCAAGCCTATTACTATCTATTGTGAAAACACATGTGCTATTAACATATCAAAGAATATTGTGATGCATGGATAAAACCAATAACACATCTATCAAGTATCACTACTAGAGGGAGAAAGTACGAGATAAAAAATTAAGATTATACTATGTGAATTCTAATGAAAAAATTGTAGATATATTCACAAAATCATTGTCAAAGGATGCTTTTGATTATCTTAGGGGTAAGTTAGGGGTCCTTTCCAAATCCAAGATTCACTAAGATAGGATGCATGTTGCATTAATTCATGGATGATTAGAATATCTTGTTGGAGTTGATGCAAGAGTTTACTCTTTAGAGACGATTTCCTCAAGATTTAAAAATGATTGTAATGAAGTAGATGTAATCAAAACATGAAAGGTACAATGTATAAATAAAAGGTTTTATAAGTTTTCCATTGAAGCTTATAGTTACCTTTGACATTATTTTCAAAGTGGGAGATGATAAATTTATGCAAAGATGGGTAAGTTATGTGGAGTGATTGAAAGTATGATTATGAAACAAGATTGTTGTCAACATATAGAGATGCTAAAAGGAGTACACCCAAAGTTAGGATCAACGATATTGATGATTATTTTTCATAAAGAATTATATACTAAGGGGGAACATATGATGTTGCAAATTGAGTAGAAGAACTTGATGCAGATAGATATCATGAAGTTGCATAGAACCTGAATAAAGTTAGAGACATGAAGATGTGTTGGCATGCATAATGTCTTGTATGTTTCCATCATTTCCAAATGGGTAGGTTGTTATAACTAACTGAAAATTATGTTAATGCATGTGAAAGAGTCATATAATTTGTTATGTTATCATTAATGTCAAGCATTAATTGGTTAGACATTATGCTAATTTAGTAGAGTGACATATCATTGTTAGCATGAATGCTAATTATATTTCTATGGTGGAGCATATTAGCATTGTTGGAGACATTATTCAAAGCTTATTTGTTGTATTCATGACAATAATTTTCATTGATGTCAACATACTGATTGTTCTAGGAAGACTGGTGAAACAAAAAATATAGATTGGCTTTGTGTACTTCAAGGATTAAAAATCAGATTATGTATAGTTGGGACTATGTAATAGAGTATTTATAGATGCTATAGTTAAGAGCATGTATGAAAACATGAGGACTAAACAAAGTTATGTAGATTTTAGTGAAGATGAATTTCAAACAACATTTCTTGAAAGGAGCTACCATTGTTTTGATTTTATCTCCTAACAAAGATGCAATATGATTGAGAAAGCTAAGCTAGAGGTTAAAGAAATGTTGAAGATGACTTGATTAAGTTAGTATGATAAAATTTTCATTGTATAAGGTTATGGTGATTGTGAGCTAATAGATGGATTGGATCTTGGTTGAAGTGTAAAATTATAATGTAACATGCATTGTAATATCTTAAGGTGGTCATATATTATTATTATAAATTGGGAAAGACTCACAGCCAACTCAATAATTTGCTTTAGGACTTGGTATAAAGGAAAGATTTTTTCCTCAATTATAATCTATTGGAAATATAAGAGGAGTAATTGAGAGGGGAGGGGTGAATCACTTACTACAAAAATAGATCCCAAATCCCTTAGATGTTAGTAACTTGGTAAACACTATAACTTCTTAGCAATTACTTAGCATGAAAATCTTAAGATGTTATATGTGATTACCATTACTTTAACTTAGTTGCAAACATAGAAAAGAAATAGCATGAACACATTAGACACCAAGATTTAACATGAAAACCCAATTTGGAAAAAATCACCAATTGCAACTAGTTACTATTTTTACTCTTATGAAGTTAGCCCTTTTAGGAGCCAACCCTATTAAAGGTTAAAAAACACACTATTAAGTATGACCTTGTTAGAGGATTTAATCACCTTGTTAGGAGTGGCCTTGTTAGAGGTCTTTAGACAATTCAATAGAACTACCACCTTGTTAGAGGATTTACAAATAGCTATTAAGCCAACTCTGTTAAGAGTTTTAGATCACTACTACAATGGTTAGAGTAACAATGACAAGACTTGATTTGGATTCAACTAAATTGTTGATTATAGATCTCAATTTTGGCTTGTATACTTGATCCTTCCTGATCGAATACATATTTTCAGCTCCATAAGGATATTCTTTTTATCCTTTGATTCGCTTCACCTTTTCATCATTAAATCTTCAATACATTCACATATACATCTTCTTACTTCTAATCTTCAACTTGACCTTTTATTTATATCTTTCATATTGTTATGTTAGTTTAAATACAACTTGCAATAACTAATATTCATCATCTCAGTCAGTTATAACCAAGAATAAAATCAATTAAAATAAATATGCCAAAATAATAAAATCCTTCGTTAACCATCCTTGCTCAGTAGACACTAACTCAGAAATAATTTTTCTGTGTTAATCGAGTGAACTTAGTTAACACTGCATACTTGCATAGATCCTTTGGTGATTGAGTGAGCTTGGTTAGCACTGGTTCCATCCAACATTTACTTCATTAATCAAGTGATCTCAATTAACACTCATCTTTTGTAGACTTTCCTTAGATGCCTGAGTGAACTTGGTAGATATTGCCTTCTAAACTAGACAAACTCTAGAATGCTTGGTAGATAGAGAAAACTATCTTCACTATCTGAGTGAGCTTGACATACACTGACTTATAATGATATGACATTTTGTGTAATATCAAAGAAAATACACAATTAATCAATTTTATTCAACAATCTCCCCCTTTGGCATCGATGGCAACACAACATGTCATATTAAAATGCAATTTTTGGAGCAAGAATAAAGTAAGGAACATATCCTTAGTTTCATTCTGATTCTCATTCATGAGAAATCCCTTTGTCAGTGTGAACTCTTTTTGCCTTTGGTTTCACCCTCTTTTATAATTTTTTTGTCTTCATATAACTTATGCCAAGTTCATTCTCCCTTTTCGATAATTCTTCTCTTCCAATTTCCCTTCATGACATCTCTTTACTATGATAGCATACTTCTATATTTTTCAACAAAATTTCTGTGAGATATGATAGTATACTTCTCCCTCTTTGAGGACATATTCCAAAGACAATACTCAATGACAATCAATGTACCTTAAGTACTTATTCATTTTCAATATGCCCTTGTCAATACTACACCAACTTATTGATCTTCAACATGTTCTAGTTGATGCATCACTAAACTTCATTTAGTAAGCTTCAGATAGGGGAATAATCCCTAGCTTACCTCTTAGATAAAGAAATGCATCCTTAGGTAATGGATTGGTGAATATGTCTACAATTTGTTCTTTTGTGTTGACATATTCCAACCTGACTTCTTTATCTTGCACCAATTCTTTTAAGAAGTGATATTTTATAGCAATGTTCTTTTTTTGGTATGTATCATTGGATTCTTTGATATATTGAATGCACTGGTGTTATCACAGTATATGACTACTACATTTGTGATTTCTACCTTCATACCTATTATTAACTATTTGAACTAAATAATGTTGAAACAATTAACTACTACTGCCACATATTCTGCCTCTACTATGGACTAAGAGATACAATTTTATTTCTTGCTTGTCCAAGACACTAGTCTTTTACCAAAAAGAATGCTCCTCCACTAGTGCTTTTTCTCTCATCAAACCAATCAACATTAGTGAATACCTTTAATTCCAAATTGCCTCCTATTTTGTACCATAAGCCATAGTCTTCAGTACCTTTCAGATATCTCATGATTCTTTTGACTGCCATCAAATGATTTTCTTTAAGATTTTTTGAAAATCTTGCCACCATACCAACTTCTAATGTAATATTAGGCCTTGTATGCACTACATATTGCAATTTTTCAATCATTGATCTGTAAGTGGTTTAATCTACCTCTTTGGAATCATAGTTTTTAGAAAGCTTATGTCCAGTAGACATAGGGGTTCCAACTGGTCTTGAATCTTTCATTCCAATTTTTTTTAGTATTTCCTTGATATATTTAGATTGAGTAATGTTGATACCACCTTTCTTTTGCTAAATCTATAATCCAACAAAGCATTTTATTTCTCCAAACATGGACATCTCAAATTCTTTACTCATTTCTTTTGAAAATGCTTTGCATAAGTCATCATTTCTATGAATAAGATATCATCAACAAATATTTCTACCAAAACAATACTTTTATATGGTCCTTCTTTGATATACAAGCTACTTTTATCATTTATTCTTTGAAAGCCAATCTATATCAAGTAATTATGAAGTCTTTCATACCAAGCTTTGGGAGCTTGCTTGAGTCCATATAATGCCTTGTGTAATTTTTAGACCATGTCCCTTTTGCTAGGATGTACAAAACCTTTTGGTTGTTCAATGTAGACTTCCTCATCAAGAGTTTCATTCAAGAATGCAAATTTTACATCCATTTGATATATTTTAAATTCTCTATGAGCTGCATATGCTAGTAGAATTCTAACACCTTCTAATCTTGCAACAAGAGAAAAATTTTAACCATAATCAATAGTTTCTTCCTGAGAATAGCCTTTACACACCAACCTTGCTTTGTTTCTAGATATTTTTCCATCTTTATTTAGTTTGTTTTTGAACACCCATTTTGTGCCAATTACATTTTTATCCTTGGGTATAGGAACAAGAGTCTAGGTTTTTATTCTTCTCTATTTGTTATATTTCTTCATTCATTACATTAATCCAACTTTCATTTTCCAAAGCATCTTTAACACTTCTAGGTTCAAATTTATCAAGTAAACATGTACCTTTCAATTTCCTTCTTGTCATTATTATATTAGATTTGTCTCCAATGATTTGATCAAGTGCATGATGCCTTCTAACATATCTTTCTAACACAAGTTCTTTAGATTTGGAATGAGTTTTGCTAATTTTATCATGAACTTTAGTATCAAGCTCGGGTCCCACTATCTATGACTCAGGGCCTTTAGACTCGGTATGCTCTAGCTTGGTACCTTCTGACTCAAGTCCTTCAAATTATGACTCAGGTTGCACTACCTGCAACTCGGTAACTGTTGGAGATTTTGGGGACAAGGAAGGTAAAGCTTCTTTTCTTTTAGATAGATTTGGCAGGGTATCAAGTTCATAGTAAACAAATCTTCTGTAATCTTTTGGCTCTTTGTTGCTTTCTTCTTCACTCTTTTCTGCAAATTCATCAATTCTCACATGTGCACCTTCTATAATTTTATAAGTAAGAAAATTCAAACATTTGTATGCTTTACTTTTGTAGAAGTATCCTAGAAATATGCCTTCATCACCTTTGACATCAAATTTTCCTTTTCTAGATTCTTTCAAGATGTAACATTTCCTACCAAATACTTTCAAGTAACTTACATTGGGTTTGTAGCCATACCATAGTTTATAAGGAGTTTGATTTGAGTCTTTTTTCAACTATACTATGTTTAAGGTATGAACTATAGTGCTGATAGCTTCCTTCCATTATTTGATTGCAACATTCTTTTCTATCATCAATGTTCTTGCACAATCCATGATGGATTTGTTTCTTCTTTTAGCTATGCCATTTTGCTAAGGTGTAGTAGGGGCTGATACTTGTTTTTTAATTCCTTTATCAATGTGAAATTCATTGAATTCATTGGAGATGAATTCACCACCTCTGTTTGACCTCAAACATTTCAATTTATTTCTAATTCTTTTGCTACTCTTGCCAAGTACCACTTGAATTTTTGAAAAGCTTCAAACTTTTCTTTTAGATACACTATAGTCATCATTCTAGAATAATCATCAACAAAAAGAATGAAAAACTTTTCTCTACCTTAACTTTCTATTCCAATAGGTCCACATAAGTCTATGTCCACAAGCTCTAGGACTTCTACTAAATGACAGTTCTTTCTTTTGAATTTTTTTGCATAGACCCATATCAAGTTTCTTCAAACTAGGAATACCTCTTACTCTTTTATGTTTTCTTATCTTAATCAAATTATCAAATTTTACAAGACATAATATTTTGTGCCATAACCAACTTTCTTCTACTTGATCAATAAAATATGAACTCTCACTGAGATCAAGATAAAATAGATTAGCTTTTGTTTGCTTGCCAGATCCAACTAGATTTCCTTTTCCATCTAGTAGTTTGGTAATTCAATCCATAAATTCTACCTTAAATCCAATGTTATACAACTATTCCACACTCAATAGATTATTATTCAATCCTTTAACCCAATAAGCATTATTAGATACAATTTTTTTAGTCAAAGAAATATATCATTTTCCTTTTATGTTACAAGGTTCATTGTTTTTGAATCTCACACTATCACCATCACAATATTTCATGTGCTCAATTTTTTTTAAATCTCTAGTCATATGATGTGAACAACCACTATCAATAATCCATGTATCATTTTTGATAACATGAGAGATAAGTGCCATTTTATCTCCTTCATCATTAGACTCATCTTTTATAGCAATATATACCATTTCATCTTCATTGTTATCAAAATCTATAGCCATAAAACAAGATTTCTTACTTTTATCCTTGTAGTTCTAGTTGTTCTTGAAATCCTTCTTGCCCTTGTGCTTATTTCTTTTCTCTTCATCCTTTTTTTCTTTGTTTGGACACCTTGTAACAATGTGACCAACTTCTTCACAAGAAAAATAGATTAGAGGAACCTTACCTTTGTACTTTTCTATGCCTTTGGAATACTTTCTTGCAAGTAGGGCTTCAACAACTTCAAGATCACTATCTAAACTTTCTTCTATTTCTTCTTCTTCATTCCTAATTGACTAACCTTTGATTTCTTTCTTTTTTTTTAAAGTGAAAGTTTAGCTTCAAATGCAAACTCAATACCTTTGGAACTAGGAACCTATTTATCTTAGTTATCAAACTCAAAAGCTATTAATCTTCCAACTAGAGCATCCCAAGTTATTTTTTTATTTGGATCACATCTCATCTCTTGAATTGTTGATACTCTAAATTCATAAATAGGAAGATGAGTTTTAAGTGCCTTGCTTACAATTTTTTTGCAATCAATGTCTCCTCTAGATGCTTTGATTGTGCTCACACTTGCTTTGATTCTTTCCACATATTTTGCAATGTTTTCATATTCTCTCATTTTCATCTTATCAAAATGACCTCTAAGACTTTCTACTTTAGCTCTTATTACATTTTCATCTCCTTCATATATGTCTTTTAGTTTGGTCCACATTTCATGCATTATTTTGTAGTCTTTTACTTCATCAAATTCAACATAATTAAGAGTAGATGCAATATCAATCATCATGATGTTATATTATTCTTTCTAGCAATATCTTCTACTAATTAGTATTAAGATATTTACAACCTGAATCACTAGTAGTAGCCAAATGTAACCTCATAAGTCCTTTCCGTTTCGCAAAATTGTCTTTGTTTAACTTGGGAATCTCTCTTCTGTAAGACATCCTAATCTTTATCTTAGGCCCTTGAAACCTTCTCTACAAGAACCAAAAGCTCTGATACCAATTGTTGGAAATATAAGAGGAGTAATTGAGAGGGGATAAGTGAATTAGTTACTACAAAAATAAATCCTAGATCCCTTAGATGTCAGTACAAAATAATTTTGTCAAAACTTGATTCGACTGATGCTCGGCAAACAAAGAAATGTTGTAACTTAGTAAACACTATAATTGCTTGGTAATTACTTAGCATGCAAATATTAAGATGTTATCTATGATTAAAATTACTTTAACTTAGTTGCAAACACAAAAAAGAAATAGTATGAACACATTAGACACCAATATTTAATGTGGAAACTCCATTTGGAAAAAGTCACCAATTGCAACTAGTTACTATTTTCACTCTTCTAAAGTGAGCCCTGTTAGGATCCAACCTTGTTAAGGCTAACAAAACACACCATTAGGTGTGACTTGGTTAGAGGATTTAATAACTCTGTTAAGAGTGGCCTTATTAGAGATATTTAGATAATTCAATAGAACTGCTACCTTGTTAGAGGATTTACAAATAACTATTAAGCCAACTCTGTTAAGAGATTTAGATCATTGATACAATGGTTAGAGAGTAACAATGATATGACCTAATTTAGATGCAACTGAATTGCTGATTACAAATCTCAATTCTGGCTTGTATACTTGATTCTTCCTGATTGAATATATCTTTTTAGCTCCATAAGGATATTTTGCTTATCCTTCTGATTTGCTTCCTCTTTTCATCATCAAATATTAAATACATTCCCATATCCATCTTGTTACTTCTAATCCTCAATTTGACCTTTTATTTATATCTTTCATATTGTCAAGTCAGTTCAAAGACAATACACAATTAATCAATTGTATTCAACAATAATAATTAGTAAGATCATTTTTTATGGTATGTAGTCATATCTTTACAATATCTATTGTGCAATCATAATATGAAATATTGTGAATATCAAAGAAGTTTTTGGTGTAGTTGAGGCATGATGAGCTAAAAAGAAACTGTATTTGGCAAGAAAAGCTTTTGTTTCACATTGTATTATTAAGGAGTAGTACATAGGCTATTTGGATAGTGGGTTCAATGGTCTTCCATTAACTCCTAACATGGTTGGCACAACTCCTAATAGGGTTGGAATCTCCTAATAGGGATTCAAAATCTTTTAATAGGGACTCATATCTTCTGATTGTAGTTTATTGACTCCCAAATGAGTTTATCCTCTTACAAGAAACTTTTATATTAGTAAATATTTTGTGGGTACCATCCCAACCAAGGTTTTCCCTCTCATCAAGGGTTTCTCTAGTTAACAAATCTAGTATTATTTTACATGGTTATCATTCTATGCTTGTTGCATCTATTGTTTACATGTTTCACATTAAATAAAGATATTGAGGGTTGTTTTAACTTCATTAATGATTCACCCACTCCTAATAGTTATGTTGGTGGACTAAACACTTTCTAACAATTGGTATCAGAGCACCAAGTCCTTAAAGGAAAATCTTAATCATTTAAGGACATATATGGCACATTTCAAGAAAGATAGTCCAAAGTTTGATGAAGTTAACTACAATAGCAAGAAAGATAAGATAAAAACTCACCTTCTATACATGGTTGCAAAATTTTGGTTGGTTACAAAAAATAAGAAGTACGTGATTGAGGAAGACAAGCTTGAGGGTTGTGAGGTAAGATAGAAATACCTATTTAGGCAGAACATGCTTTCTAGAGAAGCATTGTTATCAACTCTTCCCAAAACTGAATATGGAGAGGTAAAATATTTTAGACTTGCTAATGAAATTTTGGAATACATTGTAAACAAGTTATGTTAAAAGGTGATAATCATGGTAAGAAGGATGAAATACAAAGTTGGGTATGTTTATTTTAAGAAGGCAATATGTTGGAAGATGAAATTATAAGAGGATACTTTTCTATATTATTAGAGATTGACACAAAAATTAAGACTTGTAGAGGAGAGAAATCTAACGATGAAGTTGTATGGAAGATATTGAAGACCTTGACACCTTCTTATAAGAAGAAAGTGTAGATGATTGAATAGGTTATTCCTTACATACCTAACTTTACAAGAGAAACTCTTCTTGCAAGAATTAGACATCTAAAATGTGGATGAAATAGCTGATTATAGTGCACTAAGAGACATACCTATGTTAACAAGATGTGATAGTAAAAGTAGATGTTCATCTCTAAGTCACATTACATATTAGTTTTAAGCACTTAGTCATTCCTAGACAAAGTTGGTTGGTCATCACTACAACCAAGCCACCCAATAAAGGATGAATAATGTATTTTGACTTGTTTTCATTTCGGTTTGAGCCGAGCAATTCTTGTTGAAAAAGGAGATTGTTGAGAACATATTGATACAAGTATGATCAATATGTTTCAATCATAGTTTTGTTACTGATGTCAAACCTGTTATTTGATGGTAAAATAACTGTTTATCTGATTTAAGTACTATCAATTATTTGATTGATGAAGAGGATTTGATCAAAAATATGTAACAATAGCACTTAGAGGAAAGGTTGGGTTATGTTATGTAAAGAAGTAAAAGAATCAGCTAAGATATTGATAATATAGTGTATTGATAATCTATTTAAAGTTGCAAAGGTTGGTCACACTGAGAAAGTTCAGAAGAACAAGTTAAATAAAATTAGTGTAAGCTATGTAGAAAATTAGTTGGAGCTGAGTAAAATTTCATTCTAGTGTATGCTAAGAAAAAAAATTGATGTTGAGCACCAGTAAACTTTAGTTAATGTCAAATGATTTTCTAATGGATGTCGAGCAATGTGGTATGTGCTAAGCATTAGAAGCAAGTTAATGCCGAGTGGCTGCATTAATTGAAATATCGTGAATTCGATGGATCTAAGCTGACAAGATTTTTTTTCTTGGATTATGTGAACCAAGTGGATGATAAGATTGATGAGATGGTGGCATAGAATTTATAGTAAACCATTTTAAGAAAAAAATTAAAGATGATTGAAGGAGAAGTTTCTAGAAGTGATATGAAATGAGGGGTACATTTATTATATCCTACCTAATCTGTCCTAAAGATAAATTGGATAATGGAGAATGCACATAAAAAGATCTTAATTTCCTATTTATAGAAATGGCTAGTTAGAAGCAAGAGTTGTCATGTGAAAGAACCTAAGGAAGACAAGAGTCAAGGGTTTTGCTTCATCAAGTGACCTAAGAGAAGAGTATGCATTGGCATGTTAAGAAATAAGGCTTAAGGGTATGAATGCTCGAAGGGTGAACAAGCTATTAGAGCTAAAATGTGTAAAGGCCAAGCATAATGGGGAACTAAAATTGAGATCTATAATCTCCAAATAGAGTTCTAAGTTCTTATCAGATCAAGCCTTACTATTACTCTCTAATAATTGTATCAGTCTAGGGTAAATCCTTTGGATTAAGGTTGACCTAATAGTCATTTGTAAATCCTTTAATTGGGTGACATTCCAAGTGAATGGTCTAAAGTCCTCTAACAAAGCTCACTCCTAGTAGGGTGATTAAATTCTTTAATAAGGTCACATTTAATAGTGTGTATTGTAACTTTTAACAGAGTTGCCCTTTCATAGGGCATCACTTCATAAGAGTGAAAAAGAGTAGCATGTTACTGGTGTTTTTTCCCAAATTGGGTTACCACATAAATCATTGTGTCAATTGTGTTGCAGAATCTGTTATGTTTCATGTTTACATTTTTGCAGATTCATTTGACAATAACCTACAAGTTTTAAGTGATTGCATAATCTTATGGATGTATAAATGATAATAAATATTTTATTGGTTCACTAAGTTGTGAAAATGTTAGATAACTGATTCAACCCCCCTCTTAGTTATTCTAAAGAATTCTAACAATTGGTATTAGAGCCATCTGCTTAAGAGGACTAATTTTTAATGTACTAGAAGCACAAAGATCAAGATGTCAAAAATAGATGTACCAAAGCTTAATAGAGATAAATCTCCTGCATGGAAAAGTTTGATGATGATACACCTTGGAGGACATGGAGATCATACAAAATCTACCATTACTACTGAGCATATTGATCTTGCGGGAGCCCCAACTACTGAGGATTTGAAAAAGAAGAAAGAGCACAACTAGGCAATGCTAGAGATTGCCTCTGACCTAAGTTATGATGAATTTGATGATATCAAAAGGCTTGAAAACATAAATAAAATGTGGGATTCCTTAAACACCATCTATGGAGGAGACACTAATGTTTTAAGAGCCAAAACTGAAAGTCTCAAAGGTAAGTTTGATGATATGAGAATGCAAGAAGGTGAAAATATTGCTCAATATGCCTCAAGGATAAAAGATGTTGTTAGTACAATAAGAGGAGCTACTAGCACAATAGATGATGATACTATACTAGATTTTTTTTTACAAACATTGTTTCCTATATATGTTATTAGAGTTTCTTCAATTCAAGAACTAAGATGTATACTAGGGAATAATCTATCACTTGAAGGTTTGGTAGGTAGACTCACTATTGTTGAGCTATCTAACTTTGATAATTACAAATCTAAAAATGTTGAATCTACTTTCAAAGCTAAGCTATCATTGAAGGAACCCAATGAGAAGAAGAAGAAGAAAAATATAAAGTATGTGTTTAGTGTCAGTGATATAGATGAGGAGGATGTAGAGAAACTTGAAGCACTGCTAGCAAGGAGATTTTACAGAGGTAAAGGCAAGTTCAAAGGTAAATTACTTATCATTTGTTTCAATTATAATGAGGTTGGTCATATTTCTACTAGATGTATATAGAAGAAGAACTATAGATGTGGTGACAAGTACAAAAGTAGAAGAGGTGAAGACAATAAGGATTAAAAAGACAAAGGCAAGAAATCTTGCTACATTAATGAAGAGGAAACAAGGGATGAATTTGATGAACATGATGATGAAGTGGTGTATGTTGTAATGAAGGATGAATCTGATGAAGATGAGGTAACTACACTTGTGACTTGTGTGAAAAAGAATGATAGATGGATCATTGACAATGGTTGTTCACATCACATGACTGGAGATAAAAGTAAGTCCATTACCTTGAATTTTTATGATGGAAATAGTGTAAGATTTGGTAATGATGCATTATGTTTGATAAAAGGAAAAAGTTCTATCAAACTCATAGAAAATATTTTGTGTGACAATGCTTACTATGTTGAAGGACTTAAATATAATCTATTAAGTGTGTCACAACTAAGTAGTTTAGGATGTAAGGTTGAGTTTCAAAACAAGATTGCTAAGATATATGACACTGATGGTAAACTAATTAGAAAGGGTGATCAAACTAGGAGTAATCTATTGTATCTTGATATAGAGGATGCTACTTGTCTAATTATAAAGTTTGATGATGTGTGGTTATGGAACAAAAGGTTATGTCATGTTAATTTTGATAACTTGTTTAGTATCAATAACATGAGAAAAGTTAGAGGTTTGCCTAAGTTGAAGAAACTTGATAATATAATGTACAAACAATGTTAGTTAGGAAAATTGACAAAGTAAAGTTTTAAGAGTAAACTTATATGCCTAAATGAATAGTATAGATTGTTCATACTAACTTGTGTGGACCAATTGAAGTGCAAAGCTATAAAGGAGATAAGTATATTATGCTACTTGTTGATGATTATTCTAGAATGATGACAGTTATGTTTCTAAAACATAAATTTGATGATTTTCAAATGTTTAAGTGGTACTTAGCAAGAGATGAGAAGGATATAGGTAAAAGTCTAAAATGTTTGAGATCTGAAAGAGGAGGAGGACTAATATCTAATTAGTTTGAGATGTTCTATAATGACAAAGGAATCAAAAGATAGACATTTACCCCTAGAATCCCTTCACAAAATGGAATTGCTAAAAGGAGGAACAAGTCTGTAATGGACTATGATAGGACACTCATGATGGATAGAATGTTTCTTTGAAATACTAAAGAGAAGCTATAAGTACAACTATCTATACCTTGAATCATGTACAAGTCAAGAAAGTTACTCATTCAACACTATTTGAACTATGGTATGGACACTCACCCAATGTAAAATATTTTAAGGTATTTGGAAGCAAATGATTTATTTCAAAAACTTAAAGAATGGTAAACTAGATGAAAAAAGTAAAGAAGGTATATTCTTAGGTTATTCCACAAGAATTAAAGCTTATAAGTGTTTAAACACTAATACTAACAAAGTTGTGGAAAGTGAAAATGTGAAATTTGATGAATATACAAAAGTATATGAGGCTAAACATATGAAAGAAATAGAAGGATACAAATTATTTGTATACTTTTATGAAGGCATGCCTATTGAAGAAGATGTTGCAAATCAAGCTATAAACCAAAAACAAGTTTTAGTGACTATCGAGTCACATTCTATGAATGCCAAGTTGCATTTAAGAATTGACCTACATTCAGATGTCGAGTTACAAAATGAAGTTGAAGCATATTTTGATTTTGAAATTAGTGTGCATGAGAGAGATGCTAAACTACCTGACAAGATGTACATAATGACTCTGAAGTTGAAAGACCAAATGAAGAAACCAGAGCTGAACCAAGATTGTCTAAATATGTCAAGAGACATCATCCTACTGTACAAATTATTGGAGACAAATATTCTAGACCAATGAAAAGAAACAAATTGATAAATGATACATTTTTACTAGGCATGAAAGTACCTAAATCAATGAGAGATTCCTTAGAAGATGTAGACTAGAGTAAAGCCATGAAAGAATAGATTGAACAAATTGATAAAAATAAAACATGGACTTTAGTTCCTAGACCAGAAGACAAAAATGTGATTGGCACCAAGTTGGTATTCAGAAATAAGTGAGATGAAAATGGTGAAGTCACAAGGAAGAAGGAAATATTAGTCTACAAATGATATGCACAAGAAGAAGGAATTGACTATGGAGAGACATTTTCTCTTGTTGCTATATTGGAAGGAGTAAGAACTCTGCTTGCTTATTCTACATACAAAGGTTTCAAAGTTTATCAAATGTATGTTAAATCTACATTTTTGAATGGCATATTAGAGGAGGAAGTTTATATAGAACAAATCGAAGGATTTTTTGATGTTAACAATAAGATCATGATATGTAGATTACAGAAAGCTCTATATGGTTTGATACAAGCACCAAGAGCATGGTATGAGAGACTTCACAATTATCTTGTGAAGATTGGATTTGAAAGGACTAATGATAAAAACAATCTATACATGAAGATAGAGAAAGGCAAAGGTATTTTGTTATCTAAATTTTTTGTTGATGATATCATATTTGGAGGTCAAGATGCTTTATGTAAGGCTTTTGTAAATGAAATGAAGTAATAATTTGAGATGTCTATGTTTGGAGAGATTAAGTTCTTTATGGGTTTACATTTATATAAGATGAAATATGGTATATACATAACTCAGTCAAAATATGTCAAATAAATATTGAATTTTTTTGGATTGGAGGATTCCAAACTAGTAAGTACACCTATGGTGACAAGACATAAATTGTCAAAGAATGATGATTCAACTGAGGTGAATCAAATATTATATAGGTCTATGATTGGAAAATTACAATATGTAGTGCATAGACGACCTTATATTGCATTATTTATAGGGATAGTTGCAAGATTCTCTGCTAATCCCAAAGAGAATCATTTGATGGAGATAAAAAGAATAATGAGATATCTAAAAGGAGTAGAGGAATATGGTCTATACTATAAAAAAATGAGAAATTTGAATTAAGAGCCTATATTGGTGCTGATTGGATTGGAAACATTGATGATAGAAAGAGCACTAGTGGAAGAGCATTTTTCATAGGTAAAAGGTTGGTTGCATGGACTAGCAAGAAAGAAAACTACACTTCACAATCTATTCCTCAAGTTGAATATGTTATTGCTGTTGTAAATTGTACAAACATTGTATGGATCAAACAACTACTCAAAGGTATGAAGGAAGAGATCATAGAACTAGTGACACTTTACTATGATAATAAAGGTACTATAAATATATCAAAGAATCTTATGATGCACATAAAGACTAAGTACATTACAATCAAATATCATTACTTGAGAGGATTAGTTCAAGATAAAGAGGTGAATATGGAATATGTTAACACAAAAGAGAAAATTGATAATATCTTCACAAAAGCATTACCTAAGGATGGTCATGAGTATCTAAGAGGTAAACTAGGGGTGATACCCCTATCAAAGGCTATCTAAGTAACTCCAATTCCACCTCATGCTATGATTCCAAGAGTAGTCCATTAGAAAGCTTCATGATATTAGCCTTGTGCACTATAGTCACAATCTTCCAATTATTGAGATATGCATAGTCGAAGGCATACTTTGCAATCTACTCTAAACAAAACTTTGTTATCAACTTGAGTTTGTCAACGATGTTGGGAATGACATCATGTTCAAGGCCAGAGTACTCCCTCTCTATGTTCTCCTTGTTGACTACAATATCAACATGGTCATGACGAGTGGGAAGACTAGGGAGTGTTACGCCTATGATAAATCAAATCAAAGGGCATGCAAGACTGTTCATCTCTTAGGTGCTTAAGAAGGGTTAGGTGGATTTCTTGTAGATATTTTCTTGTGATTTTATTGGTGGTGATTTTGTCGATGCTTGTGTTGGTTTCACATGATCTAGAATAGGAATTCAAAAGAAAATTAAGTAGGTGCAAAAAAGATAATGAATTTAACAAAAGATCCCACTCTGGCTCTAGACTTGTTGAGGTCAAAATGACACCGAATGGTAAAATTGTGTTTTCTCTATCCAAGTCACTACTAGCTCAAATACTACTGATCTAAATCATTTTGTCAATTCAGGGGATAATACCAAAAGAAAGAAATAGTGGTATTGTAAACACATAATAAGCCATATGAAAACTTCTATTCATCCATAATACTAATTTTTTTGTACCATTGTAGACAATCTCATAAGTGAGATGTATGCTTGCAAATCAATAAAATTTGGACAAACTCATGGAGTTTTGTTCAAGCTCATAAAAGTTGGGCTATCTTGTGAATGAGATATATGCCCATGAACTCTATAGGAGTTGGGAAATCCCATGGTTGAGATGTCTACCCATGAACTTAGTACATAAGACCTGATACAAATTGGCAATCTCAACAAACGAGATGTATGTCCATATCATTCTCCTTAAATTTAATTTGAGCCTCAATTTATATATCTTCATGGAAGTTGAAAGGTTGTGCCATTAAAATGATGATTCAAAATTGAAAATTCATTACTTAATATAATATGCCAACTGAATGAATTTATTGAAATTTTGAAAAAATCTAAAGAAACTATGAGATATTATGAAGAGTTTATGAGATCACAAAGAAGACCTCATAACACATCTAGTCTAGTCCATAGTGAGCACCTATCTAAGGAAGGAGAATCATCAAAGAGTGGAGAATATAGGAATGCAAAGCCAAAACACATCAAACTTACATGTTATCACTATGTGAAAACAAGACATACAACAAATATTTGCATAAGCAAGAATGGTAAGAAAAACCTTAAATTGAAGTTTAATGGATACTATTTTAACTACAAGAAACAAGGACACCAAGAACATGAATGTAGGTCAAAGGATAGAAATAAATCATTAGCACCTAGCTTTGAAGGTCATTGCTATAATTTTCAGAAATATGGACATAGAGCTCAAAAACTACAGATCTAAGGGAAAATCCAATTGGACAACCAAAAGACAAACAAATGCATCCAAATAAGGAAACTCCTATAAGTAGGATTAAAAAAAATGATATAATTTTAATTACTATGGTGAATATGGTCATATTTTAGAAAACTATATTAGGACACATTTTAGAGGAAAATACAAGAGTTGGTTGAATGAAAGTTTGGTTTGTTTTCATTGTTGAATAAGATTGGACATATAAGAAAGAACTATAGGACCCAAGTGCCAACACCTAGAAATGAACAATTCAAAGGAAATGACAAAGTTGATATAAAATAATTAAGGAATGAGATGAATTGAACCTAGAGAAAGAAGAAAGCATAAGGAAGTAGTGAAACCAATGAAGTTGAGGTCACCCAATTCAATGGACCAAGTGATCACCTTACTTCTAACTAAGTAGGAAGGTATGTAAGGAACTACACATTTGAATGTTATATTATACAATAGTTCCTAACATAAGATATGTTAAAAGTCTATATCTACATGAATTAAGATGCACTAGGATAGATTTGAGGCAAGAACTAAGCAAAGAGATCATATGCACAATTGATGTTGAGTACCATTATTAATGTCTATAGTAACTAAGTATTGCTATATGAATTGGGCTCCTAGACATACCAAGTTAGTATGTTGACCAAGCCAAGTGTGAAAATGGTAATGGTGATTGAGTTGTGGTCTTGTCTAGGTGATGAAAGGAAGATATAGTGTAAACCAAATTATATGTTAAGGTCGAGCAAGATTTATTGCACCTACCATAGTATGAAGCATTTAATGAAGACCCAATTCAACCATTTGAAGCTATATAGAAAATTTTAAACATCATTTTTACTCACCGAGCTATCAAAGAACCTATAGAGTGATTGAAAGATGATTGAAAGAATTATTTGTGCAAAAATTTGTGGGATTCTATAGCATGTCATCAATAAATTGCAAAGAGGAGTAAGTTTTTCATAAGATAAATAGGTTTTAAGGGATCCTAAAACCCATAAGTTTTACAAAAACAAGGCTAATAATAAGCCAAAGAAGCCCAACCAAAATAGAGGTCCAACAGCTGAAAAAAAGCCCGAAGGCCCAGCCCAAAGCAAAGGCCCACAGAAAGGCCAGAAAACAAACAAACTAAAACAAACTACAGAAAGCTTGTTGAAAAGCCAAAAGCCAAGAAGACAAAAAGACAAAAGACAAGAAAACTAGTCTTCAGTTATCTTCTCCATTTCCTGTATAGTCTGAGCTGCCTCGACTATCTTTTGTTGCTCCTTTGCCATTTGATCCTAGACCTTCTCCATACCTTGATCCATACTGGTGAGTGTACTGATTGTGGCCTTGTTATCATCCGACCTAGCCTTATCCCTGTTCTGTCCTCCCTCCTCCACCAGTAAGCCCCTGTCCTTAAGTTTACCAGCAAGGGATTGGATGTTGTCATTCATTGAACTCAGGAGAGAAATCATCTGACTTTCCAGGTTGTGGTTGTAGTTTTCAAGATTTCTTAATCTCCTTTCATTTAAGCTTTCTCTATTTTCCTAGTCCTCCTAGCTATCATTGCTTGTCTTATTCTTAATAATTTCCGTCTAGGATACCCTTTCTCTAACTTCCTCCAGCTCATGGAAGTGACATTTGATTGATCTAAAGTTGTCAATCATACTACTGCAGTCATTATTCAGAAGGTTCATTCCAATCTCCCTTGCATTGTTCGAGATGGCTAGGATAGCTGGGTCTATGAGCTCATTGAGCCTAGGCTGCTCCAGGTTGTCCACCAGGATCTGAGGGTTCATAGCTTCCCTAAAAATCCCCATAGTACTAGTCCTCACATTGAAATTTTTCTAGGCCTTTATCCTATTTTTGACCTGCACTTCCCCCTCGTTCTCACCAGTGATGACATTCGCTTTTTCCTCCAAAGGATGCTGAGACTGGATAGGGGAGAGGGGAAGAGGAATAGCATCCGTCCTCTGATTTCTAGTCTCCTCAACTCTCACAACCTCCCCCTTCCCTTTTTTCCCAAGTTTCTCCTCTTCCAACTCCTCCTCTGACACTTTGTCAAAATCTTCCATATCCATTTCCTCCTCCTCCTCAGCATAACCCTCTTTTTCTTGAGCTTGGCCATTATCCCGAGGGCTTTTCCTACTGGGAGTTATAGTAGTGGATGGTTTCCTGGCTTGACCTTTCTTCTTCTTTCCTGAGGAAACATTCTCCTCCTTCGAGCTAATGCTCTCAATGTCATCAAAGTCAGAAGAAAAGCTAGAGCTGGCTTCATCAACATCCTCAACATGAGGAGGGTTCTTGCATATAGACTGAGATTTGAAATGCTCATAGATGAGGAGCAATAATCCATAATGCAAAGCAGGATTAATAGTGGCTTTCTTCTTGAAACTAGATATTTCCTTGTTCATAGAAGTGAGTAGGTAAAAGGGAATGGGAATTATTTTCTTATGGCGAAAATGATTTAAAATCACAAAATGGTGAGTTCTAACCTGATCAAACCTAGGGTCCAGGGTAACATAATCAATGAGGACATATAAAACATACCTCCAGAACTTCTTTATAGTCTCTGTCACATAGAAAGACTCTTTCTTTTCTAGCTTGTTCATCTCTGAAGAATTTTTCATGAACTCCTTGACTGCATTGGATGAAAGTTTCTTGTCCCTGTAGAATTTGAAACCCTCCATAGGGATACCAGTGACCTCCGCAACCACTTCCTCTATGATTTGGAAAGAAACCCCATTCACCTTGACCTTTCCATTGTTCTACGAGTTCACCATGATGTTGGTGACCTTAGGGTCAAAACCATGGAGTTTATCAAAAAAAATTGCAACTCTGCCCTTTTCTAGTTTTTTCTAGACTTTGCCCATATTCTTCAACTTTTCCACTTCACCTGCTGGCTCCTTTCTACTCCATTATCTAGTCATGACATTCATTTTTTCTTCAAAAATTCTCATGAGCCCCAATCTCTACAATTTTTTTCTAGCCAAGATTTTGGCTCTGTTTCTATTATTGGGTTCATGATCGTTCGCCTCTTTGATACAATAGCGAGTGAAAATGATAACAATCCTCTAAATGTGTCAAAAAGACAGAGAAAATCCCTTGAGATTACAAAAACCAAGAAACATATTATTTCTCGTACCAACATCCATTCTTTCTTTATTAAACATGATTATAGTTAGATTGACTCGTACTTTCATGGATTTTTTCCAGCTCGATTAGTGACTTAGCCTCCATCGGAATATATTTTTCAGAATGCTAGATCATCTCTTTGTCTGCTCCCACCCCTTTGTTAGCAAACCAGTCAGCAACTGGGTTTGCCTCTCTAAACGCATGAGTGATGTGGACCTTCTCAAATTTTGTGAGGGTGGTATGCAAAGAAGAGTAAGTTAATTCTATGAACTGAGTTCAATTCTTTTTGTGAAGTTGTTATGTTATTTTCAAAACCCTAGTTTAAAATGACATCATCTGCATCTTGTAGCGGAAAGGAAATTTTGAAAGACAATAATGCACAACTTGTGAGGAATGGTCAATGACCCCCACCAAAATTTAAGGCATATCCAAATGTCATTATGAATAGAGACACATTAGGTGCATTTTCATTGATTCCTCCCATAGTTATCATGGTGCATGAGATGTGATCATGATATCTATGCAAGATAGGGGAGATTGGAGATTTTGAACTTATAAATGCCTATAAAAAACTGTGTGAGAATTAAGTACTAAAAGACAAGAATAAAATTGTTTCCAAGAAAGGGCTTACCAATGCCCTAGCTTTTCCCAAGATTTTCAAAGTTGAGTGGATAAATATTATTTTGAGTAGGGACATGACATGAAAATGCGGTTAGAGAATGGGCTAGTAAAAATAAACAAGGCAATAATTTATTAAGTGACAAGGTACCCTACCCTAGATCATGTAAAGACCATGCATTTTCCAACAAGAAATGTGATAGAATAATAGACAAATTCGAAATGGAACAACCAAGGAATGTCTATATATGGAATCATAGATCCTATTATTAAATTTTTATTCCATGTGATTGCACACAAATTCTATCAGTCAAGACAATTGAATAGTGTGTCTTGCATTGAAAGAGACTTGGGATATAAGATTGTGAAGAAGCACCATAGTTATGATGTTGCTAAGCTACAACTGATCTAGTTAGCTAATAATATTGGCCATCAGTAATGCTAAAAAAAATCCATGTAAGTTTGGATCACTCCTAATGTGTATATTCTTCTATGTGAAAAATTCATTCCCTATTATTGGAGTTGTGTGGGATAAGACCAAACCAATAATTGAAATCAATTATTTCATTTAATAATTGGGAGAAAAATTTGAAACTATCTTAGTGGATACTTTGATGAGTTTAAAGGTAATATGAAGAACATAATGAGGATCCTTAAGTTAGTTGTTGATGAATACTATGACTATATTTGCTTCATGGTGGACACTAACTATACTTATGCACAAGTTGTATTACCAAGGGTTGCATGGCTAAGGCCTGTGCAATACAAAGTGAACATTGATGTGATATCTAAAATAGTGACAACCTTTCTATTTGAAGAGATTGAAAAGAATGTAGAGCAATTTAACACACATGAAACAACTAAGATCAAGATGTTGATGCAAACAAAAGTGCCCAAGATGGACAAGAAGAGAAAGAAAATGATTGTTGATCTTGAAGGAAAACTTGGTGAGGTACCCCTATTGATTACACAACACAAAGGAGAAGATGAGAAAATTGATAAGGGTGATGAAAAAGATGAATCAAAAGAATAAGATTTATTCATTTCTAAGCTTGAGGTAAAAAACCAAAAGAAGTTAGTAATTATAGATTTGAAAGTAAAGAGGAATCTGGAGAAAGGTGTTACACCTCCCACCTCTACACCTTAGAGAAGGGTAACAAGACAAGGATCTAAGGTAGCATCTCTTGTAGTCATCTAGACAAAGAAAGGGACAACAAAAATAACTAAGCCACTTAAGGGAAAGTCCCCACCAAAGAGGAAACAAGTAACAAAAGGGACTGAGCAGGTTCAAAAGAAGAAGCCAAGGAGGAAACTTGTAGTTATGACTAATGATAAAGAGGATGAAGGAGAAATAACAGAAGTAGATGATATGAGAAAATTTCAAATTGTTCCTAGGAAACCTCCTTAAGATATTGATCAAGTATGTGACAATATCAAAAAATTTGTAGGAATTTTAGGTTTTAAACATATTAAATATGATTCTTTAGAAAAGATAGATAAAGAAAAGGTTAAGCAATAAATGCTAGATATGATGACAAAGTTCAAATACATATTTATAGAGTTAGGCAAGGAAATCCTTGAAGAATTATACACTAAGATGGATACAAATTGGAAATGGGAATTATTTATAGAAAGAGAAATAAGAGAAACCACATTAGCCCACACTATGCTAGATTTAGGGAAGACACACATGTCTATAGCCCTAAGGGATTTTCCAAGAAGTTTGTGCCCAAGACAAGGGCTTATAAAATTTTGAAAAATAAAATAGAAGATGTTGTGCAAGAAAGTATATTAGTTTGGAAGAAGGCATTTGGAGTATTAATCTCAACAACAATAGAAGATGAGTAAGAAGAAGTAGAAGTTGAACTTGACAATAAAGAAGATTATGATGAGCCAAATAGTCTTCAAGAAGCAATAAGGAGAAAGGTAGAGGAAAGTAAACAACAAGATATTGTCACTATTGAATACATCCCTGAAGAAACACAACAAGATATTAATGTCTTGACTAAGGAAGAACTCAAAAATGAAGCATCCATCAATGCCACCTTAGTGTTAAGGTCATGTATCTTCTACAAATATTTACATCTGTATACATGATTCTAATTGGGTAGATTGCTAGAAGAGCAGACTTATAGACTTTGGTCTATCTTCTAATCTACAATCTAGCCCTCCCTTATATCTAACTCAAGGGGAATTTTCATTGAATGGACATGTCCCTCTCTAGGTTGGCCTATTTAACAACATAATTGTTTTCTCAAGATTGGTGCCCATTCCAAGAATTACTAATGGTTAGTAACTAACTAACCACATTAGTAAATAAGAAGGCTTATAAAAGCCACAAGGAAAATGCCAATCTGTCTAAAGGGGACATTGTATTTTAGTGACCAATACTTAGGGGAACTTATGCATCTGGATCAGACTGATCTAAAAATTAGAACACGTGTCTTATCAAAGTTACAAGGAATTAACACTCCCTCTTAACTTGATAAGATAAGTGATAGAGACATATCTAGCAACATTAATAGAGATGACTAAGCATAGATATACACTATATACCTTTCTAAATTTCAAGCATGATGTATCATTATACAAATGATACTTGAAAACACATCATATTACAAATCTTGTAATATAAGTTATCACCAGAGCTTGTGATCAAATCACTAAGCATCATTTGTAATAAAAACTATCAAATCACCTAGGCTTGTAACATAGGGTGTTTGACAAGGCTTGTGATATGAAGTATTTGAACTTGTGATAACAATATTACATAGAATGCAATACTTAGAATAAAGACTAGAGAATAATTAAATTCTTCCTTTACCCGAGTTTTGATGTCTGGAGTTTTAGAAATGTCACTATCACAACATGATCTTGATTTCATCCAAGATCTAGATTCTACTAGAAATCAATTACTAGAATGCCTTACATAGGATAAAATCTAGAGAATAATTAAATTCTTCCTTTATCCGAGTTGTGACTCATAGGCACTAACAAGCTCATATCACAGCATGATCCTAAATTAAGATATGTCAATACAATGGATAAAATCTAGAGAATAATTAAATTCTTCCTTTATCCAAGTTGTGATTCATAGACATAAAATGCCTCCATAACAACATGATCATAAATTAATCCAAATCTACTAGTATTTCTCTACTAGTTAGAACATTATCTCAAAGATCATCACCTCATATAATGTCTTTATACAAGTGTTCATTATTTAAGAGATTTTAACCTCTTAAATAACAAACACAAATGGTGAAGCCCCATAATAGTTAGTATCCTAACAATAATATAAATCATCATAAGAATAAAAACAATTCAATCATACTTGGATCTTACCTGAGATGATCACTCTCAAAGAGGTTTGATAAGAATTCCTACTTTCTAATTTCCAGTACTTAAGGATAAAGTCTAGAGAATAATAAAATTCTCTCTTTGTCCAAGTTGTGATTCATAGACATTGAAATGTCTCTTTCACAACACAATCTTGAATCTATTCAAGATTTTCTAGTAGTCTTCTACTGATTTAAAACACCATAAGATCATTTTCTATCACTGCAAATGTGTGCTAGAAGATTATTTTCTATTATTGCACACTGATGTTGCAAGACTATTTGCTAAGAAATAGTTCCACACCATGATGTTTATAAAGGTAGGCCCATTAGATGGTTGCTCATTATATATTTTCTAGAAGTCTACTGGATATCAAATATTTTGAGCTCCTTATTCAAGGTTTCCTTGATGAGATGTCAGACTCCCTCTGAATCAAAAAATTCTTTCCTACAAGAACATTCTTCAGAAAACAAAAAAAATCAAGGCATGTACTCTTCTTATAAAAAATACAAATGAAAGATATTATAGACATGATATAAAATAAGAGCTCAAGTACAATAGATACTTATCTTTCCATCATAACCTTGATGAAAACTTTTGTACTTTATGAGTATACACCATCTTGACATGGTTCACTCAGTCTAATTTTGTATGACCTAGATCCTAGGGAGTCAAGTCAATCTTCTAGGTACTCTCTCTGACATATAACCTTCTTATAAGATGATACTTATGATTCTTTGCTACAAATCCTTTATTACTCGAGAATTAATAAAGCATGGCCTACTCCCTCTAAGTCAATATTCCCCATTGCAGATCATTTAGCTTCTCCTTTTGTCAGGAAGGCATACCTTGCTAATATCCATGATCTTAGTGTCATAGCATGAAGTCACTTTATTCCCTTCTTTCTAAGAGAACCAATACTAATAATCTAAAGAATGCATTTTTTTAATAAGTCCACAATCATTAATACTCCCTCTTGGACTTGAGGGAATATCAAAAATGCCTTGAGTAAAATGTTTATCTTAATGATTTGTAATCTCATGATGTAATCTTTATCCATGTGCATCTCATTAGTGATTCTATCCATGAGTTATCTTCATTGATGAACTTCCTCTCAAAAAAAATAATCAAGTTTTTCTAAGGTGATAGAATCATTTGTTTTAATTCCAAGGTTCCCTTTTATAGTGGATCAAACTTATTTTGAATGGGAGTTTCCTTTCAGTAGAGCATCATTTGGCTTACTCACTATAAATTCTCCAAAATTCTCCATATCTTATGATTAAAAAACATACTCTCTCTAATTCTAAGTCTTGATGGGTGCCAATAAAACTTTCTAACTTGATGCCATCTCCCCTTCTAGAAGAACACGTAAAAAATTACAAGGAACTAACAAACAATTCCATATACTACTGATCACAAAATGGAATTCATCAATCAACCCAATACATCAATTAATCACTTGCATTACCACTTATCTTTAATCATCCTCTTAATTTGGTTATGTTTTTTTGGTTTTGCTATGGGTGACAATTAAATGAGACTGTTCCCATAAGTCTCACCCTTTCAATCATCAAAAGTGGTTCTCCTCTTTGTTAGTTCAATATTTGGACAAACCTACCTCCTATTTGGTATCCACAAAATGTACCCTTGAACAATTATCTAATGAAATAACCCATCATTTTTCATTCAAATAAGCATTTCTTCTAACCCAAAGGAGTCATCTTAATTAATGATCATATGATCAAATATGAAGGAATGAACTTTCTATGAAATATATTCCTCGTGAATATATCCCATATTGCTTAGTCCCATAATATGTAATACTCCCTTGCTTCAAAAATATATTATAATTTTCTTCTTTTTACAAGCTACTCCTTAATGATCCACTTTGGGTGGAATTGTCATTAGTTACAATATTTTGTCCCTATGCTAACTTTGTATCGTTCAATGATGTGGCTCATACTTCTATTCTACTTCTGCATATAGAAGAACTATATAGTCTAACAAATATTAAATCTTCTCCTCTATAATTGCTCAATGCTTATGTATCTTATTTTTATTTTGCTAAACTGTATTGATGACCAATTATCATTGGCTATAATTATTGCCACTGATATTGATATTCTATTAATTATTTTTGTATACTTAACACCAAGTCTTTACTTCTAATTATTGGTTACATCAAGTTTATAATTTCATGGTGCTCAATTTGATTTCTCCCATTATAGTTGTGTTGATTTCCCTTTTCATATTCTCTTCTGGTTCCCATTATACCTTATGATAATCCATCTCATTTAAAATTTGGTACTCAAATAATGTAATACAAGCCTCCACACTCTTCAGGGTTCTTTCCATACCATTCTCATCAACCACGAAATCATTTAACTCGATTAGAAGATTAAACCCCTATATACATTTTCAGAATCTCTTAGATTCAATATTGCTTAGGTGGCATCATCTAATATCAATCAAACCTTCAACCAAAACCATGTCGAGCATGAAATTGAAATAGTGTAGGATTATCCAGATCATAATTGATCATCACATTATTGTTGACCTATGATGGAGGGCATTTTTTGCAAGGTATCATAAAGAACTTCTCTTTCAAAGAAGTGTAAGCAGTTGAAAACAAATTTCAACTAGGTGGATTCTTGTTATCCTTCAATCCACATTATCTCCAATGCCCTCCCTCTATGACTTCTCTTTCTCTCAATCAATCAAAATAATGACTAATGGTAAGGCTTCAAACTTCAATACTACAATTTTGGTGTCGATATTTCTAATATCAATGTCTAGAAATTGAATTTCATGTATTAAGAATATTGTGAGACTCTTGCAAGATACATGAGTGAGTACATAGTTGGGAAATTCTCCAAACCTATTGCATTTTAATTATTCTCACTAAAAAAACTAGTTTATGATTACCTTATTTATACCCATAGTCTCTCTATTTCAATGTGTTTATTCTTCTCTACTCCTAAGAACATATGGGACCAATGTCTTAAGTTTTTGGTTTTCATTGTAGCCTTTGCTCTGATATCATGTTAAGGTCATGGATCTTTTGCAAATATTTACATTTGTATAGATGATTCTAATTGGGTAAATTGCTAGAAGAGTAGACTTATAGATTTCAATGTGTCTTCTAATCTACAATCTAGCCCTCCCTTATACCTATCTCAAGGGGCATGTTCATTGAATGGACATGTCCCTCTCTAGGTTGACCTATTTAACAACATAATTATCTCCTCAAGATTGGTGCCCATTCGAAGAATTACTAATGGTTAGTAACTAACTAACCGCATTAGTAAATAAGAAGGATTATAATAGCCACAAGGAAAATGTTAATCTGTCTAGAGGGGACATTATGTTCTAGTGACCAATACTTAGGGGAACTCATGCATCCAGATCGGACTAATTTGAAAATTAGAACACTTGCCTTATCAAAGTTACAAAGAATTAACACTTAGATACTCCTCTGCCATGCATCAATTCAGTGTTGATACAAATTCATGATTATGGAAGGATTTAGAATTCATCAACTAATAAATCAGCACCTATTCATTCAATAGGCATAATTAAGGAGAAGGGTCAACAAGATGTAAGTGTCGAGGAATAGGGCAAGGCAATAATTATACTTCTATATCCAATACCCATGGTCAATCTTGTCATTGACAAAGAAGAAGGAGAAGAGAAATAGAAAGAAAATAAATCTGCAAATGATGCCTCAATACCTCACATTGGGGGAGAAAAGGAGGCTGAGACACAAAAGACAGAGGAGTTTCTATAGCCAAAATAACAAGAGGCAATCCAAGCATTAGTGCAATTGTCAAGTTTTTTTCCCACATCAATTAGAACATTAACTACTACACTTGAACAATAGGTTGTATCTACTTAGAAAGAGATTGCAACAACAAGTTAAGGGATCACAAGGTTGAGTGTTGAAGTGAAACCATTAAAAATATCATTGACGAGCACATCAAAGTCAAAGAAAATGAAGAAAAAGGTTAAGTCACCTAGAAAGCTAGTGATAGTAGACAAGGTCATCATAATTCCTAAGTATGAGCCTGAGACAATAACATTTGACAAAATGCAAATATTTCAAGAATTGTTGAAGATGAAAACAAAGCAAGAGGAACCAAGAAGAGAACATCAACAAAGATAGGTATTGCATGAAATACAAGACATTTTTGTTCATGCATTTAAGAGTCATAATGTTAATGAGAAGAAACCTATCATAGATCAATTAGTTAATATTGTTGAGAAAGTCAACAATGATGATGTTGAGGCAAATGAAAAGATCATGAGATGGTCTACAAAGAAATTTGAGACCAAAGTTTTAGAGAAAGTTTCATTAGAAATTGCTATTAAATAGGTTGAACTTTCCATCCTTGTACATAATTTAGAGTAAATTATATAAAATGTTCATTATTTTTATAAGAAGCTTTGTGATTTTGAGTTCTTCACCAAGGAGAATCAATAGTCCATTGATAAGCTTCAGTCAGATTTGAAGTCAACTAGACATTCTTCGAGCATGGACAGAATTTCAAGATCCATTCTTTTCAATAGAGTGAGTTTTTCATAAGGGGGATTACCTAAGTTAATGGCTAAAGATTACAACATAAGAGAAAAATTGATGTCTATCCAATATATGTTGATACCTCATTTGGAGGTACTATAGAAATAACTAACAACTACAAAGAACTTAGTCTAGAGATATCCACATCTCTCAACTGTAGACAATCTAGTGGATCTAGCTACTTAGTGGATCACGCATTGGATATGATTTTACAGATTCATAAAGACAATTTAGTGGATCCAGCTACTCACCTAGAGATCAAGACACAAGTTTTGGAATCTATTAGATCTAGTTGAGATCACACATTGGCTATGAGTTTACATATTCATAAACCATTTTTGGACAAGTATAATTTGAATCCAAAAACTCCAAAGTCATGAGTGACAAAAAAGGGGGGAACTAGTAATCATGTCATATATTAAAAGGGGAAATAAAAAGAAGAAAGGAATTAGGAACATATGAAGGTAAAAGATCAAAGGTATGGAATTGTTGGTCAGCCATCAGTCATTTCCTAGGAAGAGTTGGTTGGTCATCACTACAACTGAGTCATCCACTAAAGGCTCAATAATGTATTTAGACTTGATCACATTTCAATTTGAGCTAGGAAATTCTTAGGTTGTCGAGCACCCCAATATGGATTGAGTTGTAATTTATGTTGAGTAAAGAAAGAAGACATCAAGATAGGAATATTTAGTTCATGTCAAGTCTTAAAGTTAGTGCCAAACATACATAAGCTAAGGGACAACATAAATATCAGTTGTGACTGAGTGTTAAGTTATTCAAGTGCTGAGTAAACAAGTTTTGCCATATGTGTTTTTGATGGCACAAAGACCTATGTAAACCATTTTGACTAACTTCTATATGTGATTTAATGATTGTAGATATAACTAAGGAGTTTTTGCATGTCTTTTAGAGGTCATCGATCCCTATGAAGGCAATATAACTAGCTAGAGAATTGGAAGGACTAAGTGACAAAAGGTAGAAATATGGATCATTGATTATGATCTAGAACCTTCTCTAGATGTTTATTTAAGGAGAGTCCAAGCACTAAGTTAATGTATGTACATGAGATACAAAGGAGAGATTGAAGATTCAAGTGTATGAGTGAAGGAAGGATATGATTTGATAATTAGAAGTAGAGATCACAAAGAGCAACCAAATAGTGAAGGACATAAAAGAGTTTATCAGATAAGCAGATCAAATTAAAATTGGAAAGAGAAGATCCATGATCTAGCATCAGAGTGCTAACTAAAGGATTAGGTATCGATACATTCTAACAAGTGAATTAGGGTAAATATCTTAATAGAGTGGTCCTTATAATCCTATTCAAATCTCCTAATATAGTGCTTACTGAATTGTTACGTTTAAATCATTTAATCAAGGTAGACTAAATAAGTCTTGTAAGCTCTTAGAAGGGAAAACCCCTTAGAGGGTAGATCATCATAAGTGATCAAATATTGTAGCCTTAATAGGCACACTTTATTGCTGTAGTAGTGAATATTTGTGGGTGTCATCCCCACCCTATTTTTACCTTCACCTTGGAGGATTTTTGGGTAACCAATCTTTGTGTTATATGTTTATATTTACTTTCATGTTTATGGATATGATGCATAGTTAGATCTATTTCAATTTATTGTTATATGATTCATGATACTAATATGAGATGGGTTAATGATAAATACATTTGATTTGTTTGAAAGTATTAAATGTTATATA